>OZ024939.1:13331042-13947525 GCA_964017235.1 Sabellastarte sp. h YS-2021 | reverse complement strand
AGTATGCAGCCAGGTCAGTTCATTCAAGCCGGGCATATTCAAAACCTTCCACAAGGTCAAAGCTCACAGTTTCCAGTTGCCCCTGTTACAAGTCAAGCACAGCCACAACCAATAGAACAGAATTATGCACCGAATATGTACAACCAACAAGTAGGTCCAGGATCCAGAGAACAGCCACAAATTCATCCTGCTTCAGTTCAGAGTGTGTCTGGCCATCCTTCCCAGGTTGGGCAGTATTCATATGGTAACCAAGTTATACAACAAAATCAAATGGGAGTGACTGTGAGAACAAGTATACCCCAACCTCAGCTGCAAAAAGATATAGGTCCACATGGACACCCCATAGGACAAGCCCAACCGCCAGGAATGCGGTATCCTGTTCAAGGTCAAGTGTTGCATGGTAATCAGAATGTCAGAGCTGTGAGCTCAGGTCCACAGCCTCAAGCAGCTCAACCTACCATACCACAACAAACACAACAAAATTTAAGGCCAACACTAGGACCAGGTGTTGCTCCAAGTCAAGTTGTCAGTGCTCAGCAGTATCAGACTCAGTATATGGCAAGGCCTCAGACTGGTGGCCAAGTATATATGCAACCTAATCAACAGCCCCCAGGTGTTCTGCAGAGTCAAGGTCAAGCTAGTAATCAGCCGGCACTCCAAAGGCAACCAATGGTAAGCCAAGGCTATCAGATGCCTCCTCAAGGACAAATTCTAGGTCAAGGACAGAGACCTGTTTTAAATCCTCAAAATCAAGGTCAAGCAAATGTGATGAATGGCCAAGGTCAAACCATTCAGTTTGGACAAGTCAGAAATATTTCTCCAGATCAAAACCAGAATCTTTATTCTTCAAATACTCATTCTCCACAGCATCAGCCTATGAAAAGTCCATTAAATCCTGTTACCAACTACACACATTCTGGTTCTGGACAAGATATTAGGTCTCAGATGCAAGAATTTGGTACACCACAACCAGCTTCACTACCACCTGGCATTCTTCAGCCTTCTAGTGTCCCCATCAGTCCAATTGCTACACCATCTTCCAACACCCCAACTGATACACCCCACCCAACTCCCTCTCAGACCCCACAACCCAGCATGGGTAGTCAACAGGCTTTTACACAGCCAGAGCACCAGCCAAGTCCACAGAGACAGTTACCGCCCACACACACCAGTCAGACAGCTGCAGGCATGCCAGCAGTACAACCCAATAACCAAACAGCAGTGCACAGTAACCAGAACTCTCCTCTGAAACACCCTGTGCTGAGAAATAACAACATACCCATCCGGAGGCAGGATTCTGGTGCATCTAATGCATCCTCATTGGATGATATCCTGTCCTCAAGTCCAGGTAATGCACAGATGTCACCAAGTAAGGAGACAGTCCTCAGACCCCAGGTAGTAACAGAGGAAGAACAGGCAAAGCAGAGAGAAGAGCAAATGAAGACTTCCCTGACTATGCACCGAGATCCCTACAGTGGTATGTACATTGATTGTTCATCAATTGTAAATAGGTCATATCATGGTTGATATTTGCACAGGCTGAGGAATGCCTTGTATACTTGAACATACTTCCAAGTTAATGTCATCTTTGAAAACTGTACACAAATCTCCAGGTACCAGGAAAATACTTAACCAGAAATTCCAAATAATTTAGTATATTTTAATCAAAAAAAGGTGTTGGGGCCTGATATTTACTTCTGCATAAAGAAGTATGACAACATATATTTATTTAATATATAGCAGTTAAGATAATACAGTTGATGTTGAAAGGACAACTCATGATATTTGTCAACAACCTTTTAGTATATATGGTTTTTAAAACTGACTAAGTTGTATTAAAATCTGAATTTACTCTAATTTTGGCCATGACCATGTGTAGATAATACTGAGTGTAACACCAGTTTGGCCAATATTACCCTACTTGCGATAAACAGCCAAATTCGATGTGACAAAAATTCCTTTTTCTTACAGATGAAGGGAGCCTGAACAAGTTTGTGGGTGAGGTTGAAGCGTATGTTAAACATGTGGAGGGATTAACAAAACACACACTGAGTGGACCCACCCCATTGGATAAAGAATGGAGGGTAAGTCAATAAAGTCATACACATTGTATGTGGACTAACCCAAATATTGTAACAAAATGAAACTTATAAAGTATCAAAGTGGAATGCCAAGAACATTGATGTGTCGTAGCAGAGTATATTAATTCTGTGAAAATTGGTGTAATAACTGTAATTATATTATTCTATTGAACATTAGTGGCAAAATGTATAACTTGATGACCTAGGAATGTATTTCCTTTTGTACGTGATTTTGGAAAATGATTTTGTATTATGTGCACTTAAATACTATAAAAGTTTCATTTAATACGATATACATCCTGGTGTATAAACCATATTGTCAACCTAATAAGAAACTTGTGTTTTCAGGAGCTTGCAGAACGCCAAGAGAGAGAGACTCGCACTTTGTCCATGGCAATAGCCCGCTGTTACCCCATGAAGAATAGGTCACCTGACGTCATGCCATGTAAGTTATGACCTCAAACTTCGTGTAATGAGGTATTTCGAGTAGAGCTGTAAAGAGTGTTTAGTAAAGATTAGAATAATTTGTATAAAATCAAGAATGAATATTCATTTCATGATCGGCCAAAAACTGTCACAAAACTAAGTGTTTTATTACAATGTCACATAATTTGCAAAAATGGCGAGTTGCAAGTGTCAAATACCGTTTTGTGTATAATTCATGTTTAAATTGTTGGAGTTGGGTTACATTGTTCAGTGGGTAGCCCACTCGCCTATGATATTGTATCATGGAAATAGACATGCATTCATTATTGAGTGCACTTAGTATCCTCTACCTTCATCCATTCTTTTAACAATAGTGGTGGTATTACCCAAAATATGTTGAAAATGATGATAAGTCCACACCAATCAATCTATCAATCAATCTGCTACTGTGTGTTAAACAGATGATGCAACAAGAGTCGTGCTTAAGATGGGACAGGATGACTATGTTAATGCCAGTCACATCAAGGTACAGTAGAAGCTCTATTATCTGAACTTCCATATAAGATATAATTTTATGTAAAAAAAAATAGATAGTTAAATTATAGATTGTAAGTGAACATTTATAGCACCTGATCTCTGTCAAGGGTAACTCTAAGGCTCATAATCACAATTTCAAACCTACATATCCTGGTCTACTCTCTACTTCATATTTCTGTTTTGCCACAAACAATTTCAGTTTCTAAATAAATATGGCACTTTTATTGCAAGTAGGGGTGTGATGAGTACAAATAATTCGGGTCGATTGCTCACAGATAAAAACTCGACTCAACATCGAACATGGTTCTTTTAGCTTTAGTATCCACCATAACATGAAACAACATCCAATATGGCGGCTCCCATAAACGAAAAAAATATAGAGACAAAAGCTTTGAATCGCTTGAATTAGCTATTGTCAGCACATAATATCAATAATATTATGTTACAAATGGTGGATTATGCGATTTAATGAAAGTAAGGTATGTTATTTATGTTTTATTGACTTAAAAACATAACTGGTTCTATAGGTTGTTATATGCACACGAGTAGTCGACCCTAAGAATTGGTGTCGAGCCTCGCTCGGCGAGTGTCGACTGCTCGGTCGCACCCCTAATTGCAAGACTATTTTAGTTTGTGAAAATCAATAAAGTCAGGATTAAAACTCCTTGTAGACTAATATTCTTTCATATTGGCTGATCAAATAGAGTTTAAAAAATTAGTAACTTCTATGCCATGTTTGCGGTAAAATACAGTATGCAGCAAACAGAAACTTGTATCTTCATTTTAGGACCCAAATAGTTGGGTTAGCTTTAATGTTATTATTTCATTTATGTTTTACGTTTTTATTGTTGCCAGTCACCTTTGTTCTTGGACAATGTTTCATGAGGTTGTATTTCTGTTGTTGCAGACAGATTTATAACTTAATATTTGCTGTACATTTGCAGACTATATAGCCTATGTTCAAATTAACACTTTAGTCAAATAAATGCTAGCTGTAATATATTCTAGTTACAATTGACACTCTCTGTTATAATTCAAGTTAATGCCTTGACTCACATGAATGCCTACTCAACACAACATCCAGACCATTTTATGAGGAAGCATGGTTCTTTAGCTGCAAGAATTTTCAGGTGAAGAGTTTATGCAGAAAAGTGAAACGCATTTCTAATTCCGTAAGAGACTAGGACAAAGATATTTTTACTTGGCTTTTATGTGTTTATTAATGAAAACTAATGTTTTTATCGTAGGACACGGCAAGCACCTGCCCCAGTTTTATCGCTGCCCAGTCTCCGTTGCCGACCACATTTGTGGACTTCTGGCAGATGGTGTATGAGGAGGGTACAGAGGTGATTGTGATGCTGAACACTGTGAATGAACCTGGAATGGTAGGTCACGCAGTGCATTCTCATGTAACATCTGATGCCCAAATATTTACCAGACTATTACAATAAGCCAGTGTTATCTTTATGCAACAAAATGTAATATACTTTTTGCAGTCATTTCCTTCTGACATACTTTCTTTGTACTTACTGCCCTATGATAAAAAAGTAATCCTAGTGACGTACAAATGAAAGGATTTATTAGGATAATAATGACAGTATAAACGCCCTCTTTCTGGGCAGTATTGTGAACCCTGAGGCAAGAGATATAGCCTGAGGGCCAATGGGTGCGATGGTGATATCACTTGGCCAAGGACGTCATAAATACAATATGTGTTGCAATGTTTCTAATTTTTAAGCAAAAAAGCCACATTTACTGGCCGGAGGAGAAGACACGTCCCATTCATCACGGACCTTTTCAGTTGAATCTGCAATCTGAGAGGAAAAAGAAGTTTTGGATGGAAAGAATTGTCAACTTGTCACATAAACAGGTACTGAAGTGGATTGCTTTTGAGTTTTAATGTCTCTCTTTCAGCAAAATGTATTGGTTCAGAGTCACCCGATAAATATTTCTGATACTGTCAAAAGATTTGCACATAGCACAGCAGAATCCATAATCCAGCTAATTAGGTTCACAAGTTACACTTTGTTGGAGTGAGAGAAGTAGGCACTCTTTAATATTGAAATATTGATAGCCTGGGTTACCTGTAGCAGACTCTCAACAACAATAAGTTATTTTTATGGTTAAACAACTTTCACTTGTTTCCATGTACTATCAACTGAACATGGCCACTTTCTGCAAATATGGTACATAAACATGAACAAAGCAGCACTTACATCTAACTCATCTTTTTTTAATTAATACCACTGGTCGAGTGATCCTGACCCTTTGAGAGTTACAGTGGAACCCCTTTGAGTAGTAATTTATTACATGGTAAATAGAATTAAATGTCATTTCCTAAGGTATATTTTCCAATTAAATTGACCTGTTAAATTCCTGGTTTAAGTGGAAGTATTCTTCTTATCCCGTAAGGTTTTTCGTAACAAGCTTCCCGTGTATTTAAATTAGCATGTATTTGTGTTAAATGTCTGCCACAGATTGCACAGGTCATATCAAAATGATGATTCTTTAGTGGTGGAGGAAACTGTTGCTTATATCTTACTTTGCCAAGATTCTGCACCACAAACTATCAGGCATTGACAATCAGCTACTAACTTTGATGTTTCATGCCATGTCTTAAATGAGACCTAACAGATTCAACTTGAATGTGTATCAATGTATCATTCAATCATTGTGTCAATTTGAGAAAAAAATAATGAAGATAAATGGGTCTTTCCTTGGTCAGTCTTAATCAGTAGCATTCCTTGTGCTAGGTATAATTTTCTGTACCTGTGTATTATTGATATAAAATATGTTTTCAGACTAGACACACCAGATCTTTGATACACCTGCAGTTTGACTCCTGGTTTCCTTCGTAAGTACACCCAACACAGCCTCAGTTGTCACTTTTTTGTATAAAAGACTAAAAATTATGTCCAGTAACACTAAAATAATTTTGGTAGAATTTGGAAAAAAAACTGTCAAAGGCATAAAACAAGCAAATATATGTAAATTATAAGCAGTCATGATTTGTGTTAACAGTTTTAATCTAAACTAGTTTTGAAGCAATTTGGGACAGATTCAGTGATTCCAATATCCACTTGTAACTTCACTGCAGTGAGTTTTCTACTGCATAATGCAATTTTTCGTGTGTGGCTTGTTGTTTTAAAAGACTGTTCTTGTTCCTGTAGTGGTCAACCTGAGAGTCCAGCGCAGCTGCTGCAGTTTGTATGTGAGGTACAGAGTTGTTATGTACAGCAGAGAAGTTTGATGAAACCTGTGCTTGTTCATTGTAGGTATGTACAATAGGAAAACTTCCCGAATGACATATAAAGAAAAAACATATCATGAATGATAATAACAATATAATACGAATGCGTAACAGGATTATTACATTGTTAATCATCATGAGTGATATATTTTTTTCTGTATATGTCTAATGAGAGATGTTTTCTATTATCCACCATTTTGAATGATTGCCAGGTTAAATATATCAATATTTGAAGAGAGAATGTTATAAAGGCTGTCACGTATACAGGGACATCAGTAAATATGAAAACAACTAAATATTTACCTTGCAATTTCTCAACCATTTCTGCAAAGATTTTTATTCAACAAAAATGAGCAGAAGCATTGTAAGAATACCTTCCTAATGATATATGGTACATATTTGTAGATTACATAGTTTCCAAGATAATGTTGAAAAACCAAACTTGTTGACAATAATTATCCATGGTAAGGGAGGGGCACCACTTTGTACAAAAAAAATATATATATCCTACTCTGTACATCTCCCTATGCATGTCATATACAGCGCTTGGTGGATAATAAAAAGGTATTCCATACAGCAGTTGGATGAAGCAAGTAGTAATTCATGGCAGGTTGGTGCAAATTTGGTACACTTGAGGTGAAAAAGGAAAGTCATCTTTTGGCCCTTGTGTTTTGTCGAAACTGAAAAAAAGGTTACACCTAAATCACAACAATAGAACAGCATTTAGCTTGTGAATAAATTTCACATATTTGAATACACTGTTGAAGTGTTAAAAGTAATCCTGGATAGGTTTTACATTTTGTGTCTGATTGCATAAATTTGTTCTTTGTTGTCACACACTTAGCGATGGTATCGGAAGAACGGGATCCTTTATTGCCATCTACTCGCTAGTACAGGAAATGGATCACGGGAAGGGAATCGTGGATCTGTGCGATGTGATAGGCAGAATGCGACTTCAGAGGAAGTGGATGGTGCGAGAAAAGGAACAACTCAAGTTCTGTTACGACACCGTGTTGTACCACGCACAGGATCTACTCATGAAACGTGAGTGGTACATGTTCAGATGAACACCTGGTGGAATAAATAGTGATTTCTGCCATGAGATGGTCTTATCCACTTCATCTGCTCATAGTATTTGAAAAAAAAGTATATGAAATACTTTTGAAAAGTATTTGCATTTGCACAAAATAAAAGTTACTGTATTTGAAAAATTGAAAAGTAATTGCATTTGCATTTAAATACTTTTGAGAGTATTTGATCCCATGTCTGGCTAATATAATGTGAAATAGGATGAACTGAGAATTTCCGTAAAAATAGATATCAAATAAGTGTTGAAAAAGTTCAGGTTAGCCCATAGATAGAGAACTAATGAGAAGTTAGTATGTACAGGTGTGCTGTTCACTACATATGCCATACTGGTCATATTTTGATCTGTACATAAGTAAAAAATATAAGACCAGACATAGCAAACCTGATAGGATTGTCCAAACCAGGCTTTGAATCTTCTACTGGACTGTTTCAGCATTTTTCCTGAAATATTTCTGGTCTGTACAGAACTGTCCTAATATCTATAGTACCTCCTCTTGTTACTTTTTTCAGGCATAACACCTTATTTAGCAGGATTTTTCCAGCTTAAGTTTTCCTTGGCTCTCCAGTTTCTCTGGTTTACAATCAATGAATGCTGAGTTTCTTGATCAATTTTAAAGTATGATTATATATGTCTGCCTGAGACATTGCTAGCAGAGATTAAGTGCAATGAAGTGGGAGATATGAATTTTTTCTAACTCTAGTTCTTAAACGTCTTTTATAGCACTTGTTGAGAATAGTGACTTGGAAGCAGGAGTTCAGTTTTCCATGATACGTCTTTTAACCAAAAATGATAAGCTTGGTTTAGATTGAGTTTCAACTTATTTGCCGATAGCCATTTTTACATCATCTAAGTACCTGTTTAGTCTTTCAAACGACAGAGTCACATTTTTATGAGTGAGGTGTATGAAGAGCTCAATGTCCTCCGCGTAAAAGTGAAACTAACAAAAGGATGTTTACTAATCACCATACTGAACGGAGTTGTATATAATGAAAATAATATGGGACCTAGGACTGAACCTTGAATTGAAATTGACATGTGATTCCGCTTTGAAATGTCGCTATACCAAGGAAGGAGTAAATTATTTCAGAAAATGTATTATTTTCAGGAGGAATTTTGGTGAACAAGGCCTCATTTGATGACAAGCCTGGCAGTAAGGGTCACCAAGTACATACACCCACTGAAGACTTTATCTTTGGGTCTCCAGTCCCTCTCAGTGCTATACAGTCCACAGTCGCCAAAATGACCTTAAAGGTAAGTCAACGGTTTGGTGGTAAAATACTGATACCATTTCAAAAACGATAGCTTATTTGAAAAATACATATGCTTTAGAGATGACCAACAAAATATGGAGTAAACAAATTAGATGTAATCGAAGCTTATTAAAACAAAGCAATCCAGAAAAAGTCAAACCCAATTTTAAGGGCAGAGTATGTAGTATAACATAAATAAGACACCTTACTTGCATCAAATTGCACAATGGACCATATTTTGACATAATATTTACTCTTTTGAATGGTGACATCAGGTAATTCCAATGATTCAAGGCTTTTATCATAATATTTTTTTCGTTTACGAGAGCTGCCATATTTGGATGTTGTTTCCTGTGAAGGTGCACACTGCACATCGCTAGGGCTTGATGTCTAGCTGGAATTTCATCTGCAAGGAAGCAAACTCAATTTTTTATTGCATTAATATATCTTACCTAGTGGACCGGTGCAATAGTCCGGCGCCTAGCCGGTCCCGCCAAACATTAGAAAAAAATGTCCTGAGCTGGGCTCTGGCCTGGACCGGTAGTGTAGTATTCACTCGCCAGGTGTCACCGGACACCCAGCTCCCCTACTGCGCGTGTGCGCACATGCGCACTTCCTCTTTTTGTTTGGCGCCATTGTGTTTGAAATCGTGAAAGTTATAAGAGAAACTTTTTATTATTTTATAAGTGACATATTGTTTGGTGATTGTTTAAACGTGGATTACTAGTTCATATATATATCATGGCATCACCAGGACAACGTAGAGGTAACTGCGGGCACATTATGGCGGCATTTGGTGGACATAAAAAGTGTGCCAGGTGTAGAGACAAAAAGTTGGGGGATGACCCTTGTGTGAAGAACCAGTTATGTACTATATGTGATTCTTTCACCGAACAACAACGTTCTATGCTCTCCACCCCTCAGTATAAAATCAGAAAAGACAAAAAGTCCGGACTTTTGGTATCCTCCTCCAAGGTTACCGTGGTGGGAGTAGTTCCCCAGGAAGAATTGGGTGGAGATGAACTAGAGGAAGAGGACGTTCCGGTTCAAGCTTCCGGTTCCGGGGATCAAGAGGTTTTCTCTATTACCCATCATTCTCCCGAAGAATTTGTCTCAAAGCAAGACTTTGACAATCTTAACAAATTAGAGGAGAAGTTCGCCCGATTCGAGGCTTTACTTACTAGAACAAACATCTTCTCTACTCCTAAAGCCCCAGTTACCAATACTGCTGTTACTACTTGTGAACAACCATTCTTCAATCCCTCTGAGCCTGGAGCCACCGGTCCGGTGAGGCCTCCGGCTTCAGACGGGCAAATTTCACATCCAAAGGATGCAAAGAATAAGGGCACGGGAAAGAAGCTGAAAAAGAAAAAGACTGTTCCTACTGCTACAGTTGTGTCTGAGGCACCGACTCCGGTGAAGGAACACACTGTAAGCACTTCCCTGCCTACTCAACATACTGAGCAACCGGCGAAAGTGGACATACCCGTTCCGGGCTCTGCTTTGTCACTTTCTTCCGGTGGTGATTCCATCTTCAAACCAGCTACCCTTTCAGGCTCTTCCACCTTGTCGGCTTCGGTCACCGGTGCTTCCGGTGTCGGTCAGTCCTTCTTTGCTGATCCGGACGCTTCTGACGTTGAATCAAACCATGACCAGTCTAACAAGGACTCTGATGAGGGTGAGATATCAGACTCTGAAGCCACAGAGCAAAACGAAGAAATGAACTATCGCGAAACGTGTAGAGCTGTCAGGGCCTTTTTAGGATGGACTCATATCCCAGATTTTGAACTTTCAGTATCGGATGGGGATACCTCAAACAACCCGTGGAAAGGCAAACGACCTAGAAAGACAGGCAAAGTTTCAGTGGAATTTCCCCCAGATGACTGGCTCTGTCACAAGATGGAGAAGTTGAATTGCAGGGTCGCTGAGGGTTATCCCTCAAGGTCACAGGAATCAGCGGGCTTGAAGGTTGACCAGTTCATCCGTACACCTAAAAGCCAATCCAAATGGTACAGACAGCATAGACTTAGACAAGAATCCTCTTCTAGGCCAGGTAGAACCATCTTTAGTTGGTCGGACTCTGAGGCCCGCCTGAATGCTCAGTACTCTAGGGTAGCTAAAGCCTCATCTTATCCTTAGTCTGGTCCCGCTTCTCGCCCGGTACCACAGGATATTTTACGCCGGTGGGAAAAGTGTGCAAGAGAAGGGACATACATTACCAACCACGCGGCAGCATTTAACAGATGCACCAGTGAGATCCAAAACAAGATGAACTCTCACATCAGTTTGCTTAATGACGTTATTGTGAAGGGGAAAGCCCCTAAAGAGGTGGTAGATGCCATCAGAGATCTTAAAGACTTGTCTTCATTTCATTCAAGTGTCTCTGTGGCACTCGGAACTTCTCTCCAACACCTTGCGGACGGCTTGTTCATTCAACTAGCTAACTTCATCTTACTCCGCAGAGATTCTTATCTTGAGTTTGCTAAACCCGGTTTGAAACCGGATTCTTGGAACAGATTACGTAATGCTCCCCTGTTCAGTTCGTCCCTGTTTCCAGATGACATCCTAGCTGCAGCAGAACAGGATATAGCAAAGTTTGAGTCTACACCAAGTGCTCAAGGTCCCGGTCCGGGCACAGGGCAGCACTCTGGTAGGAAACACCAGTCATATCGTTACAAGCCGTATGACAAGAAAGATAGTAGGCAATCAGGCCACTCTTCCTCTCAGTCTAGCCAGCCTTGGCGCCAGTTTTCTTATAGAGGAAGGGGTCGCGGTCGCGGACGTGGAGGCAGCAATTCCAGTCATTTCTCCAGATCGTCCCGTCAACAGTCTTATAATTGACAATTATTTTCTAGTAGATCCTCAGTTAAAGTCAAGTGTGGAGGATCCAATGTGTCAGGACTTAAACAAACATGTAATCAAGACTGTAAACTTAAATGTTGTCTCTCATGCACCTTCTGTAACCGGGTTGTCGGAAAACAAAGACATAAGACCCAATCAGACCCAAACAGAAATAAAGTGTGTGAAACCTGTTTGCTGTGTAAATCCTTGTCTTTATGTTCCACCTGTTCAAAATGTCCCTCATGTTGTACCAAATCCACCTGTGGGGGCCCGACTGCAAAGGTTTTGGCAGGTCTGGCACTTCCTGGGTGCAAACAAAAGAGTAGTTTCAATTCTTCAGGAAGGGTACACCCTACCCTTCAAAGAGAAACCTCCCCTGACAAGGTCACCGGTAATTATCAGTGGATACGCAAATCCGGTCAAAAACAAGCACATAAAGGACTCCTTACAGGCACTCCTTCAGAAACAGGCGGTAGAAAAGGTGACAACTCTGTCCTCCCTGGCCTTTTACAACCGCTTGTTTCTAGTACCAAAACCCAACAACAAATGGAGGCCCATCCTAGATCTAAGTCGGCTGAACTGTTACCTAGCAACCTCATCTTTCAAGATGGAGACACCAGAGACCATCCGACTCTCCCTTCAAAAAGGGGAGTGGGTGACGTCTCTGGATTTCAGCGACGCTTACTTCCATATCCCAATAGGACAAAGGTCGCGGAAATTCCTCAGGTTCTTCCTCCACAGTCAAGCTTATCAGCTCACAGCCCTCCCCTTTGGCCTCTCAACGGCTCCGTTGGAGTTCACAAAGGTGGCCAAGGAAGTCAAGTTAATGGCACAGGCTCGGGGTATCAGGATCCACCAGTACCTCGACGACTGGTTGCTGAGAGCCCGGTGCCCGGAAACGTGCCTTCTTCATACCCGGACCCTCTTGGACCTATGCCACAGGTTAGGGTGGGTAGTCAATATGACCAAGTCGGAGTTGGTGCCTCAGCAGGTCTTCAACTTTGTAGGTTACCGTTTCGACCTCTCTCAGGGGCTGGTCAAACCGACCCAAGAGAGGTGGATGGCTCTGTCCCAAAAGATCAACGACCTCCTCAATCAACAGGTGTGTTCGGTCCGACAGTTCATGTCCCTTATAGGACTGCTAACAGCCACAGAGAAACAGGTAGTAGCCAGGTGACTTCACATGCGCCCTATCCAGTGGCATCTGAAGAGGCATTGGCATGTCCCGGAGTCATTGGAAAAGATTATCCCTCTGCCTCAGTCCCTTCATCCACACCTGAGGTGGTGGTTGAACCCAAACAATGTCCTAAAAGGTCAGCCTTTACACCCACTTCAACACGCTCTTCAGCTGGTTACCGACGCCTCAAACGAAGGTTGGGGTGCTCACTTAGGCGACCTCACAGCAAGAGGCCTTTGGTCCACACAAGAAAGCGCCTTGCATATAAACTTGCTGGAACTCAAGGCCGCCCTGCTAGCCCTAAAACAGTTCGAGCGATTGTGTTGGAACCAGACCATTCTGGTGTGTTCCGACAACACAACAGTGGTTTCTTACATAAACAAGGAGGGCGGTATGAAATCCGGCTCTCTCTGTGCTCTCCTCTGGAGGCTGCTGATGTGGTGCAACCAGAGGCAGATTGTATTAAGAGCAAGGCATATTCCGGGTCACCTCAATGTCATTGCGGACAAGTTGTCCCGGCACGGTCAGGTGATACAAACGGAATGGTCCCTCCTGCAGGAAGTCTTCGACCAGATTTGCAGAAGATGGCACAAACCGGAGGTGGACCTATTTGCGACCAAGTTCAATCGCAAACTTCCCAGATTTGTGTCCCCGGTTCCGGATCTACTAGCCTGGAAAGTGGATGCTCTAAGCATTCCCTGGCAAGATCTGGATGCCTATGTTTTTCCCCCAGTGGCTCTCCTAGGGAAGGTGGTCTCCAAGTTGATGGATCAAGGATTCCACAGAGTCATTCTCATTGTACCAGGGTGGCCCAACATGCCATGGTTTTGGGATCTGGTCAGCATGTCAGTACAGATTCCCCTAAGTCTGCCGAGAGTAGGGAACCTATTGACTCAACCCTTCAATCAGTGTCCTCACAGGGACCTTCACAGTCTGAATCTGCATGCATGGCTCCTAGGGCCTTTGCCATCCAACAGGCAGGCTTCTCTGAAGAAGTGGCAACACGAATTGAAGCTCCTCAGAGACGTTCAACCAGAGCCATCTACGAATCAAAGTGGTCCGTTTTTGTCAGATGGTGTGAGGAACATAAGGTGGACTTCAGGTCTCCTTCTATAAAGCAGATCGCTGACTTCCTGCTTTACCTATTTCAGGAGAAACATCTGCAACCTAGCACGATAGATGGCTATAGGACCGCTATATCCGACAAGATAGGGAATGGCCGGGTAAACATTGGTAAGGATGAGAATCTTACCAGACTGTTGGACAGTTTCCATAGGGACAAGCCTAAGGGTAGGAGGGGTGTTCCTTCCTGGAACCTTTCCTTGGTTCTTCATCAGCTCATAAAACCTCCCTTTGAACTGCTTAGGAAGGCTTCCCTTAAACACCTTACCTTTAAGACGGTCTTCCTTCTTGCCTTAGGGTCGGGCAAAAGAAGAAGCGAGATTCATGCCTGGGTACATAGGAACATCAGGCATCAGGAGGATTGGTCTAATGTCTCCCTGTACCCTTCCCCAAGTTTCATCTCCAAGAACCACCTGGCTAAGGAGGGTCCGGGTTGTGTAGCCCCGGTTATAATCCCGGCTCTTGCTCCGACCTTGGACAAGTCTCTTAAGGAGGACAGGACCTTGTGTCCGGTGAGATCCTTGCGTTACTATCTAGACAAAACCAAGGACCTTCGGTCAGACAAGGAGTTGGTTTTCGTCTCTTTTAGGAAGAGCTTCAAGAAAGACATTGTGCCAGCCACTGTCTCTTCCTGGATCAAACAAACGATTGGCTTATGTTACCAACTCTCGGATGAGCAGTCTCAAAATTTGCATCAAGTTCGGGCTCATGATGTCCGGGCTTTCGCGGCTTCCAAAGCTTTTCAGGGAGGTGTACCCTTAGATCAAATTCTATCAGCCTGCCATTGGAAGTCTCATAACACATTCACCCAGTTCTACCTAAAGGATGTAGCCTGGGCAGACTCTGAGCTATACCACCTGGGCCCGGTGGTAGCAGCTCAACAGATTAGAGATTAATTTTGAGTCTTCTTTGTAAATATGTACATATATAAAAAAAAAAAAAAATGTCTCTGCAGTCTACCTTACCTCTCAGGATAGATGAGGGACCAGATGGAATTTCCCCTATTGCTTCCTCAGGACTCATTGGGACTCTTCTCTCCTCCCCTCTTCATGAGTGTCAGATTTCTGAAAGAAAGGGCGGGGGGGTAATGTAATGTAACCGAGAGGGTTAGGAACCGGTCTAGGTTTGTTACCTCGGTCTATATGAGGTTTGGGAGTTATCTCCCATAGTGAGTCCCCTGAATTTTTGATTGATCTACCCGCCATCCAATGGGTAGTTATTCTGCACCGGTCCACTAGGTAAGATATATTAACGCAATAAAATGGAAAATTTAAGAATTAAATTAAATTTTTATAAGATAATATCTTACCTAGTGGACAAGGAGAGTCCCACCCTACCTTCCCCGCTTAAATCAAGGGGACTTTACTTGGTAGGCAACAAAAAGAAGAAGTGCGCATGCGCGCACACGCGCAGTAGGGGAGCTGGGTGTCCGGTGACACCTGGCGAGTGAATACTACACTACCGGTCCAGGCCAGAGCCCAGCTCAGGACATTTTTTTCTAATGTTTGGCGGGACCGGCTAGGCGCCGGACTATTGCACCGATCCACTAGGTAAGATATTATCTTATAAAAATTTAATTTAATTCTTAAATTTTCCAATTTGTACTTGTGACACCCCTAAAACGGACTGGTCATGTAATTGTAGCAGTAATGTATCATTAAATAAAAATAAACTGACACAATGTGTCATTCTTTTCTTATAAAAGTGTGACCGTTGGTTTTTCTGCTGCAGATATTTGGAAGATTATAAAACATTTATAATTGTAATAAAAAGTAACCATCAAAATGAGTCTGAATTGAGAAAGTATTCTCACTTTAGGTTACAAATTCAGACATAGTAAAACAGGTAGACTTAGTTTCAAAATTAGGATTCATGTCAAAGCTATTGAATGGAGACCTTTTCAGTTGTTTCTTCTCAATCTGGTAGGCATTTGAACTGCAGTTTCAGTACCAGTAACATTTGCTACAAAACACATTAACAACTTTCTATTACAATTTCAATATTATTTTAAGAGATTATGATTTGGTATCAGCAATTTTGATTAAAAAAAACAGTTACATTTCATTAAGTTCCCAGAATACATCTACAAACATAAGTTTATGGAATATTAAATATATAATAGTTATTTATCACTATGCTATTTTGAAGATACTGCCGTGTGGCTCATTGGTAACAACATCAGCATCTATTGAAATTGCATATCAAGGATGCTATGTAGATTACTATTGATATATTATCCCCTTCTTTTCCCTTAATACAGGAGAGACAAGAACCAGACGGGGGTGAACAGACAACAATACCTGCACCTCTAAGTCATTCCAGTGCCAATCCACCCTCTGAAAATATCTCTCCACTTCACCAACCCCCAAAACAGCCACTAGAGGGTCAGCAGCCAGCTGCACAGAGTTCCTCCACCATCTCCTCTTCCCAGATACCCCACAAGTCAACACAACAAGCGATGAGTCAGCAAAATGTGTCCACATTTTCACTCAGTGCACATACACAACATTCACTGGTGTCGTCATTATCGTCCCCTGCCCAACAGCAAGAAGTGATGATGTCATCACAACAAGTGATGAGTCAGCAGAATACGGGCTCAACAGGCACACCTGCACAGAATTCAGTGATATCATCAGCACATAATAATGCTCTGGGTATGGGAAATGAGGGCACACCAGGTTTACAAGGAAATCAGTCTACACCAGGCAATGTGCCCCTATCTCTGGCCGATTTACAGAATCCACAGACTTTCAACCTTGGAGGTCCCTCTACACCTCCTAACAAAAGGCGGGTGACGAAGGCTTCTTTTGACAACCAGAGTGGTTCTCTTGTACAGAAGACTAATGAGGAGGAGTTAGACCCACTGAGTATGCTTGACCCACTGTGGACTATGAAGAAATAATGAACGGAACTGTTTAAACATTACTTTCCTGTTTGATTTTCCAGATTTGTAGACACAGTCCTGTCCATTATAGTGATACTCTGACACGTGGAAGTAAGAGGCTGTTCCATTGAAATTTCTCCTGAAATCCCGCTTAATTAGAAGTATTAGGTGTCTTAACATTCAACCTAATGGGGTTTAATGTTTATAAAATACAAACTAATTCATATAAAATATCAAGTAAACTCGGAAAGAAACGCTTAATCCTCTAGGTTTTTCAGATAACAGAATAGATTTTGGTGGAAAAAGTCTCTACTAAGGACTTTATATTGAGTATTGATACTGAGAGGGGCATTTTATTCAACAGAATTCCACATAAAGGGGTGTCACTATATTTTGCATGCTCTGTATAAGGAAAATTAAATTTTATGTTAAGTTTACGCATGAATCATATGTTTAATGTAAGTGCTTTATATAATGCTGTATTTCGAGGGTCTGAAAGTGGACATTAATAGAAGGATTAGATCATGTAGATTTTGTGTATTTTAACTGTATATTGTGTTCTATATTATTATTATTATTATTTCATTGTTTTTATTTTATTTATTTTTTCTTGTACATTGTTTAGAAGTGTTTTTTTATATTTTTTTCATCCATATGATACTTGATCTTATCAAGTGATGTAGTCTAAACTTTAACCCAAAGAAAAAATCTACCAGAATTTATAAAAAGTACTGATTTAAAAGGTGATTTTTATTTCAGATTTTTCTTCCAGTAATGTTAAATAACTGTCTTAAGATTGATTAGTAGAACTCTGATAATTAAATTTAAAGCACTGACTTATTTCGTTGAGTGTAAGCAATCTACATGTTTTTTGTTCAAGTTGATGACAGTTATCTCTACACTTTCATTCTGTTGATATATAGTATGGGTGTTTATGAATAAATGGTGTCCCTTCTAATATTCCTATTTGAAATAAGAAATGGCTGTAAACAGATATCTACTGTTAGGAAATTCCGCAGTCAGAATTTGTAAGTTTAAATCTGACGTAAAATATGTGCCTTGTGTTGATGTGATGTGGCTCAAAGCCTTGGTATTGTTTCCATTTGCACTTTGTCATCAGCCTCAAAAAGAAACAAAGCCGAAAAGTCCTTTGGTCCACATGGGCGAGCTGTACAGTCCATCAGAGAAGCGTGACCCTCACTAGAGCTTAAAGACCCATTAGTACTTTTCTACTGTGATATTAGTGGTTGGACCGTTTACAGAACTCAAAACTGGTTACCAGATCTTTGAAATGAATGAAATTTGGTATTTTGTACGCTTGTTACTGAAAATTAATTGCACACATGAACCATAACTTGTAACTGGAAAGGACTTTCACAAGTTATTATTAAGTGTGTAAACATCATATTTGCTCAATATAAACTAAAAATCTGACATATTTTAAATTTTTTTCCATGTTTTGTCATTTTGATGGAGGAGTAATCATTACCATTAGCCTTAAATGATGACGTTTTCAGTGACTGGTTCCCAAACTATTCTTTGTGGCTTTCTTTATTTATGCCTCAACCAAATGAAAAACTGCATTCCACAATTGTGATATCGAGTTAAAAATGTGAATATCCCCCACATTATGTGAAATTAATCGTTTGTGAGATCCCAACATTTTTCTGTGATTTATGGGAAATTCTTATAAATTTACTGATCACGGTTATTTGTTGTTACCTATTTCACAGCAGGTACACCGAACTCTTTTAAGGTTTTGGGCCTTTTTATTTTTTTTTTCTTTGAATAAGAATTTTTCTGTGTCTCAGCTTGAGTAAAAGACTCATTTGAAATAAAGTCTTAAATTTGAGACAAGAGCTGATTGAGTTTTGGCAAAGACTTGAGATCTTTCTTGAATCTGGCAGCCATATTTTTTTTTTCGTATTACTTAGTTTGAAATGCCACTAGAGATATCGTCACCAAGAGTATGAATATATTTCATTATTTTATAGAAATATTTACCAGGATAAAGAAGTATTCTGTATTAGCATAAACTGTTACTTATTACAAAAAAATCATCTCTATCTGTAGCATTACTTCAGTTTTTCTAAGCAATGACCTTTTCAAAAGCTTGAAAATTAGTTCTAAATGTACAGCTATTCTTTGTACATATTTAGTGTAGACAGTGTTTTTCTAAATAGTAATAAATTTTTATAAATTTTTTTTTTCTGAAAAGTAAAAATTTCTTCAAAACAAAACTTGTCTTAAAAGTAACAAAAATTGTCTACTTTCAAGCAAAGAATCAGGAAATATTCTCTGCGAATGCATCACACCTGTTAATTTTCACCGGGCTAAAATTAGTGCTTAAACTTGTAGTGATGTCATAAAACAACATACATTCTGATTGTGAAAGAATGTGACCCACAACCTCCAGCACCTGGTGATGGTGCACCAGTGCAGAATCCCAGTGCTTCCTAGTAATGTAGATTCACTTTCCAATAGGTACTTTAATAGCGTGGATACCTTAAAACTCCAGCCTCTGATGACAAACTTTAGTTACACTTTCGAAATACAGTTGTGACAAAGTATTACAATGGTATAAGGCCAATAGATAGCATTTTATAAGTAAACCATCTTACCGTGGCTCAGCAACTCTTCCATTTATTGTATCCCCCAAAATTGGGGAGACTATGGATCATGCACGGTCATCGTCCATGTATACGTCTGCATCCACAGAGATTTCTTTTTATTATTTTTATTTATATCTTCTACGTCAGAACCAGGAGTTCAGATCAATATGATTTCAGACAGTATGTTAGGAAACTATTCTTGGTTTGTTGACTATATGTTAAAGTATTGTTAATTTTTTTTCTTATTCGACCACAAGGCTTACATTTGCGTTAGTGTATTTCCTTTGCCTTGCGATTACGTTCTCAGAGTAACTGAACTTTTTCTGTGTGTCAATCATCTCTACTCTAATGAGAAATTTAGAGTGCTTAATCTCTGCTAAAGCAAACTAATTATTCCAAAATCGTAAAGCTATTGAATAAACATGGGTTGTAAACCTTGAGGATATCACTCAGCCAGTATATTGTAAAACTATGTACAGTCTCTTGTACGTAAAAAAAACTTTATTTCAATTTGTGAATAAAATCTTTGTAGCCAGACAGGATCTTATCAGCATGTAAAATACTGTGCACTCACTGTGACAGTCAAGGATTTTTATCATGTTACATATTGTAATGTCCCTTCTATTTCACAGGAAGAACAGTTAGAATTTGCCTCAGAATCTATAATGTATCTGTAAGGGCATCTGACAAGCAACAAAAGGCAAAACTTCACAGTAATTAGCTGTTCCACATTTTGTGTAATATGTGTATTGTGATGAATGTTTGTGTTGTGTGGACACAAAAATGTGGCAAAAAACCCTTAAAAATCACCTAAATTTCAGACACAGATTAGGTAATAACCTAAAACTATGAGAAAAACCACAAGGTTCCAAAGTGAATTAAGGTTGTTTCCCACAGTGGGGTTTTTTCCATATTGTGGAAAATTCAGATGATAATAAAAGTTCTTATAATAGCTAGTGATGCTGTCAGTTTAGTTGCACATCACACAGTTCACTTCAGTGTGTTTGGATATTGGAGATTTGATCATTGAGGTTTGCATGTATTACATGTCATTTCACACACAGGATACGTGTAGTAAAAATAAATATTACACCATTCAATTTTAATCTTTATTGTCCTGTCTGATCTGAACTGTCCAGTTGCTCATTGCATTCCTGCACAAAATTGGATCATAGTTTAGTATTGAGAGTGTTGTACCACTGCAGAGATTTCCTTTCAGATGCAATAGATTAAACAAAGGTTTTAAGTGAAGCTTTCAGACATATTTTGGGCTAGATATGGACGATGACTAAGCCCGTTTCCCTTGGTTTTGCCTCAGTTTGACCTTGGAACTTAAAGCGGAAAGTTTTCACCCTGGGATGAAAATCTCATTAAATTTCACTCTTGGAATATTTATAGGTGTTATTTAGAAGAATAAAGAAACCCAACTGACTGCTGAGGTATGCCATCTGCCTGACAGTGAAATCTTCTCTAAAAGGAATGACTGATTTTAAATGGTATTTGACCTCTTGACTTTGTGCTTTAAAGTGGAGAAACCTCAGCGACCAAGTCATGAACAGGTTTACCATTTAATTACTGGACTCTTAACTCTGTGATTGTGGGTTTGAATCCAGGTCATGATATTCATGTGAGATGTACTGAGAATCCTGTCCTAATATGACCTTGACTGTTGAAAAGTTCTCTTAAAACCCCAATTTTAACCTTTAACAAAGTGGATTTTCTGACCAGGAGAAGCCATATTCTTCTATAGCTAGCAATATATCCCAGGGCATGAAAAAAGCAGTAGTTTCGTGCCAAACGTATAAAAGATGACATCACCGAGTAAGGACACCTAGCAAGTAGAGGAGGCATTAGCCAACCTGTGAGTGTGACGGGGTAGTTGCCAGTCTGGCCAGAGCATAGCTTGGGATGTCTTTTTTTGATGTTTGTCAGGACTGGCTGGTGCCAGGCCAAAGGCTTATGTCTGTTAGCCGAGATACTAACTTGTAAAAATTTAATTTATAATTACAAATTCAACAGAATGTGTATTACTTCACATTTACAATGTTTTGCAAACTATGGGGAAGACCAAATGCTTTTCCAGTAGATATAGCTTCAAAACAAAATAACGACTAGAATTTAACTCAGTGGTGCTGGTATAAATGTCCTATTTTAAGATGAGTCAACTTGTCCCAGTCAGTCTTGAGATTGGCAGCCAAACTTAGGACATCTCAAGTTTGGTTCCATCAAAGATCAACTGCCGGGCATCACTGGCAGGTTCTTTTGATTTACATTCTAGAAATACAGTCATGTAAGTTGTACAAAACTATTTTAAGCTCTACATCAATTGTAATTAAATCATTCATGGAGATTTTTTGACATCAATCCGACAAATTTTCAATCTTGATGGATGGTCTGTGTATTTGTTAGCTGTGAAATAATGTTAAGTTGCAAATGTCAGCCATGTCTAATTCCAAGCTCTACTGCGCCAACATGCTGGAAAAGTATGATTTTGTTTGGCTAATTAAAGACCCTTAAAATATGAAAAATATGAAGTTAAGAGAGTGGAAATGAATTTATAAAATGTAATATTTGGATATAACAGATGTTGCAATAATAGGGGTAAAGGATAAGGAAAAGTAAGTTGAGAAAATATAGGTAGAGAGAGATCCAGTTTATGCCCACACTGTATGTGAGATTTTAAGATTAAACAGTAAACAGTTAAGCCTCAATGACTCTACAACAGTGGGAGACAAAGATGTTGAGCAATATAAGAATGGTAACATAGAATAGGCATTTCAGTCTAAAACAAAAGGGAATCATAAATTTGAGAGAGCTGAAATGAGGTCACAAAATCAAATATTCTGTTAACAGGAGATCGGATAATGAAGGGTCTGTTGTATACACTATCTTGGACAATTTGTCACTTCAGCAACAGAAGCCAAACTCCTTGTAACTCTTCCATGTGGCTATCACCTTATTGTTTTCCACTATGACTCTGTATCCAAACACTTTAATGTCCTCGTCAAGAACTTTTTCCAAAGGCTCATTGATTGTTTTCACTGGGTCTGGTAGTTTGCAGAAAATTGGTAAGAAGACCCCACCATCATCCCGAGGATCCAGGTTCAAGGACGTGACATTGCTACTCTGTTTAGCCTTAAGAGGTATGCCTTTGCCTGACAGATGTTCATTGATCACATACTCAACACTGTTCTATTAAAATGGGTTTGGTTGTAAGACACAGTTGACAAATCAGTTATATTCAATGGATGAGATCTTTGTTATAGTACACAAACATTTCTTGAGATTTATTTTGAAAAGAAACATATGCAGTTAAACCTCTGCTAAGTAGAACACTGATTGGGTAGTAGCCGAAATTAAAAAAAAATTCTCCCCACAAAAAATCCGCCCTCAGGATTATATGACCAAATAATGTCTACTAAACTGAAAAAGGCTAAAGACATCCCCACCACTGCAAAGAAACTACAACTGATAGCACAGAAATGTGGGATCTTTTTTCCCCAGAAGACACTTCTAATAACTAAGGCAAAGTGATGTCAATTCCAAGAAGCTTGAGCTGTTAGTCTTTTCACTGCTATGGTATGTTAATGTGCGCCGCTAAGATTTTGTCTCAAATGATTTTCACAGAAGGGATCTCGAACCCAGCAAACATTTCAAATGTTTATAAACGTTTATAAACCCATAAGGGAAACGTTTAGATAAGGTTTAAATAAGGTTTAAAATGAAATACTTGCAAATGTTTATATAAACGTTTGTAAACGTTTCTAAACCATATGTCTAACATTTAGTAACGTTTTAAAACCCATAAGAGAAAGGTTTAGATAGGGTTGAAATAAGGTTTAAAATGAAATACTTGTAAACATTTATGGAAACGTTTATAAATGTTTTTAAACCAAAGAAATGTACGATAATACGTTTACACAGTTCCCACCTTAAGTCCAATGCCACTTATAAAAATAGTATATATTAACATAAATACCAAATACTATTTGTCAAATATCAGTTCCTTTAAAGCTACAACAAAACCTCATGCTAAAACAGTGTTTCATTTTGACAGATTGATCACATAAAGTCAGATATAAAAGGATATACTTACCAATGTTGTTTTCTCAATTCCAAAACAAAATGGCGTAACGGCTATGATGACATCATCATCAATATTCAAAATGAGGCGGTTTACAACTAAACCTTTAAAAACGTTTATAAACGTTTATGAATGGTTTATATTACCGAGAAACACCATCTAAACCATTAAAGCTAAAATTGATGAAAAAATTGGCTTATTTTAGGTTTACAAAACGTTTTTAAGGTTTATAAACGTTTATAAACATTTAGAATGTTTGCTGGATCAGCTGATCCCATGCTTCAGACTTTTGCTAAGATATTTGAGAAAACAAGGTACCAGTCTTAAGTTTGAGACCAAATCTGAGATTTAATTTGGTCTCAACTAGTCTAGTGGTTTGAGATAAAAAAAACTGTTCTCAAAATTTATGACTAGAAATAAAATGTAATCTGAGTAAGATTTGTGAATATAGGCCCAGACTCTTACCGAAAGCCTCATTTTGGGATTTTATTGCTGCTCTCATTTTTTATGGTCTTAGGATTATACCAAATTTATAACAGCTCATCTTTCCATGACCTCAGCTATTTAAATCCTTTGATCTCACCTGAATGGTTAAATGCATGCTTTGGCTAGGTTTGTGGTATCTGGACAAAACTGCTGGTTCATATTGATCACCTGCTCTGACAAAATAAAATCGAGCTCCTGGTGAAAACCTCACCAGTCTTGCTTTGTAAAAATTTCTCCTTTGCCTCAGGGACTTTGTCTGCAATATGCTGTGCATCAATTCTCTTGTTCTTAAAAAATTACTCAGAGTAGTGAAAGCTCAGTCGGTTGACGGTCTTCCCTCGGGCTATGTGAGATTTCTGTTAGATTTAGATGGGAAACCTGGCGCTAGGAGACACGGGTTCGAAATGGAGGGCACCCTAACCACCAAAGGATATAAAGCAATGAATCTCAACCAACTAGGAGTCTTGTATGCTAAGACAAAGGAAAGATATTTCAAATGGGGATAATGAAGAATTCACGTGTTCTAACCTGAAATCTAATAATGTAATCCCCCTGAGAAATGTACACACACTTTGGTATAATGAAGGCTCGCATTTGCGGGTTCTAACCTGAATTATAATCCCCCTGAGAATTGTACATACATGTATATGTATACTTACAGATTTAATATCAAATGGTGGTGGTTTTACATATTTGTGCTTGATAAACTCTCACAGACGCGGGTTCTAACTCGAAACCTAATTGAAACTTAATCCTCATGGGATATGTACATATGTATGCATATATGTACATAGCTTTACGAAAAATGACCTGACTCTTTAACAACAGGACTTTATGAATGGTTTAAGAATATGGAAAACATGATCCATAGTCATGTCAAAAAGGTCACCCAATGTTTGTGCTGTTAAGTCATGTTTGTATTAGCATTAGTCCAATACAACACTTTTACACTCTGTATGTACACAACACATATTTATACAACAGAAACACCTGTAAGGCATATGCAGAACCTCGCCACTTATTATAATCACACCACAAGAATAGGGGAGGTAGTTTGCGGTGACCTGACTCAAACCAGACCTTATAATTATTATTCAAATTCAATCTGCATGTATATGAACAAAGAAAGATCTTGTCAGCATGTTTTTAAGGTATTATGACTTTTCGCCTCTCATTTTGGGAAAAAGCAGGATCAAGTGTCGATGAATCATCAAATCGCAAACTAGGTCAACACGTGACTTTACCACAGGTTTTGGTATATAAACCATTTCGGGAAAAAGAGGGATCAAGTGTGCACGAATTATCAAATCCCAAAGTAGGTCACCCTGAAACTAATTGCGTATATAAGAAAATTAGAGGAAAAAACGGATCCAAAGCTGACGAATCATCAAATCCTATATAGCAGTCACGTGATGTATACATCTAATGTGGTATATAAGGGACACCATACATGAAGGAATAAGTTCAATCTAGATTTCTAACAAGCCACAACAGATAACACTTGAAGATATAATCTCAGTTCACAATGACAGTTATACAATTGTTAACGCTGATCACTCAGAAATGCTATGTTTTATATCATCTCTGTTATACTATAAATAAGCTGGTTCCTAAGAATCAAACTCACAATCCTGACATAGCCTATGCTCAGATCATTTCTAGAATCGACATTAATAATTTTGGTAGAGTATATGTATGTACTCTATATACAGGGTGTTATGCATTGAAATACCCTTTCTCATCATCTAAGATATTTGGAATTTTCTTGAAGAAGTTATACAAGGATCTAAGTAAGAAGTTAAACCACAACTGTAGATATGGCGTTTAAATGTTCGTTTTGTGGATGGGACATGTTGAATAAATCCAACCAAATACACCATGAAGCAATCTGCATACAGTCACACAGAAGGATGGTGGAGGAATGTAAAGTTTGTTCTCAAACATTTAACTCCTTACAAGAATTGCAGTTTCACCTTAAGAAATGTGGGAAATTCATATGCTTTCAGTGCAATCTACCATTTTTAACCTCAAGAAGTCTGAATGCTCACATTGAACTAGTTCACAAGAAAGAAGGACATTCTAACGTAATTAAGTTGTATAAATGCTCAATATGTAGTCATATTTGTAAAGACAGATCTGAATTATATAGCCACAGAATGAATCAGCATGGAGGCAATGACAATGATGAGTTAAATGACATTCCCCAATATATTTTCGAAGAGCAGAATGAAAATATTAGAGAAGTATACATAACCAACAGAAATCATATATTAGCTGATCACGAAGCTGGAGATATAAGAGAAACATATAATTTTCCTGTTAATAATTTAAACGATGGTTATAGGGAAATCAGAAGACAAATCAACTTAATATATGATGATCAGACAACAGTATTTCGAATAAACTTTGCCTTTGGCATGATTTTATTCAATAATCAAACAGGGGAGTATAGGTATTATATACCTTATTATAATAGTAGGATATTGACCTACCCCTATACAATATCTAACAGAAATAGTATCAGATTATTAATGAACAAAATAACCAGGATTGATATCATAGAACAAGCTCGAGCTATCAGACCATCAACAGCTTGGACATTAGCGTTCATAACCAATATACAGTACAATATATTTTTGACAGACTTTCCTTTAGGACAAGCCATAGAACTCCCCACATATATCAAAAACCATAAACATTTAAGAAATTTTATCTATGATAAGAACAGGAAGCAACCATACCAAGATAACCTATGTTTCTTCAGATGTTTAAAGGTTCATCTCAATAACCAGAATAAGAATATAAAAGACTATTTAAAAATGTGGTTAAATTTCACTAATACCCAAATTCCAACTGAGTTTCCAGGTGTACTAATTGAAGATGTTATCAATTTAGAGAAATGCTTTGAAGTTAAGATTATTCTCTATTCTCTGAATGCTAATGGTACAGTCAGTCATATTTACGAGACCATGTCTGAATATCAATCAAAAATGTATTTGAATGTATTCCAAAATCATTTTAGTTATATTACAAATTTTGATCAATTTGATAAAAAGTTTCAATGTGATAAGTGTGGAAAAATATTTAAAAGACTGTGGAATATGAAGATACATTACAAGACATGTTACGAGAGAACCAAATACATATTTCCAGGAGGATTTTATAAATCTAAAACAACATTATTCGAAAGATTAGAGTCTATAGGCGCATATATGTGCCTAATAATTCGAGGTATTATCCCTATTTTTTAGTCTGGGATATGGAAGCTATGTTGAGGAAAAATGTAGATGATAACCAGTCAAACACAAACCAACTACAATGGATATCTAAGCATATCCCAGTTAGTGTAAGTATTGCATCTAATATACCTCAACATGAGGACCCAGTATGCATTGTTGAAGTCTCACCAAACCTATTGGTATCTAAAATGATGAATAAAATTCAAGAAATTAGTAGATATTGTTATGAAATATTGAAGGAAAGATACGATTATGTCTATCATGAGTTGGAAGTCTTGAAGGAACAATATTCTAATGAGTTAGACGATTCGGAATACGAATCTGAAGAATCTGTCTCTAATTCTAAAATGAGGTCCCATTTTGCTAATGTGGTATCCACCATGATTAAAGAATTTGACAAATACCTATCTCAAGTGCCTGTTATCGGTTTTAACTCTGGCAAGTATGATCTGAATTTAGTCAAAAGACACATAATGCTATATATTACCGATCACTACCAAGAAAATGAAATATTTACCATCAAGAGGAATAACTCGTACCTTGCAATCGTTGTTACTGATATGAAATTTTTAGATATCTCGAATTATCTGGCTGTTGGGTGTTCCTATAGCAAATTTTTGAAAGCATATGGATGTGAAACACCCAAAGGAATCTTTCCATACGAATGGTTTGATTCTGAGGAGAAATTAATGCAAAATCATCTACCTAAACCAGAAGAATTCTATTCAAGACTTACCAACGATAACCCTATTAAGACTGAGTCTGACTACCAGGCTCTGCTCACTATATGGAGAGACGAACGTATGAAAACATTCAAAGACTATCTTATTTATTATAATAACCTTGATACGGCTCCATTTGCCATTGCCTTACAAAATTTTATAGATATATATAAGAATGAGGGAATTGATATTTTTAAGGACTACATAACACTACCAGGAGTTGCTAGAAGAATGCTCTACGAATCATCTAGAAGCAATTTTTCTCTAATTAACCTCAACAACAGTGACTTGTATTATGTAATTAAGAAGAATATTATTGGAGGTCCTAGCATTATTTTTAATAGGTATCATGAAAAAGGTACCACAAATATAAGAGGTATCCCAGGTAACACCTGTCAAGCTGTAGTCGGGTATGATTGTAGCGGTTTGTACTCATATGCTCTGAAACAAAAAATGCCAACTGGGGTATTTGTAAGGAGATATCAACATAATAAATTCAGACCAGAGGTATCAGAAAGGTACATAGACTCATATGTCTGGTTAGACTACCTCATGAAGACTAATAAGATAAAAATACTCCATAAACTAAATAATCAGAAGGAAATAAGAATTGGTAATTATCTCGTGGATGGATTTTGTGCTAAAACTAAGACAGTCTACGAATTCAATGGGTGTTATTATCATCACTGTAAATTTAATTGTCATATTGTAAAGAAAATAGTGTCAAGCAGATGGTTAAAGAAATTGAAGCAGGTTCAACAGAAAGACGAGAGGAAAAAGCAATTTCTCATATCTCAGGGTTATATGTATGTAAGTATACAGGAATGCGAATTTCTATCCAAAATTAAACCCCATTGCAAAAAATATTACGATAAATATCTACCAGCGTACTACAGAAGGAACAAAGGCAAGTTGTCTGACAGTAAGATATTGAGAGATATACAATCCAACAAACTATTTGGTGCTGTAGAGGTAGATATTGAGGTCAAACAGTCTCATCAAGATCATTATAAGGAGTTTCCACCATTCTTTTGCACATGTAATGTTAAAATGGAGGAAATAGGTGCGCATATGCTTCAGTATTGTAAAGACAATGATATAAGTTTTGATCATAAAAGGCTTTTGATTAGTGGACTTAAAGCAAAAAAAATTTTATTAGCCACCCCTCTACTGAGATGGTATCTTGCTAATCACTGTGAGGTCACTAGAATCTACCAGATCGTAGAATTTCAACCAAATACATCCTTCAAGTCTTTCATAGACACAGTTACCATGCACAGAATTCGTGGAGATCAGAACCCTGATATGGCCATCATTGGTGATACCTATAAACTGTTAAGCAACTCCAGTTATGGATCTGTTCTCATGGATCGTACCAAGCATACTAACACAAGATATATGAACAATAAAATTAAAATAACCAAGGTCATTAACTCACCAACCTTTAAATCACTGGATATCCTAGGCCAGGATCTGTTCGAGGTGGAAACATATAAAAATTCAATAGCATTAGACAACCCCATTCAGATTGGATTTTTTATTCTACAATACGCCAAATTAAGGATGCTAGAATTTTATTATGACTGTCTGAAGACTTATTTCATAGATAACAGCTTCGAGATAACAGAAACAGACACAGACAGCATCTATATGGCAATAAATGCTCCTACTATAGACCAGTGTATAAGGGATGAATATAAGGATAGATATAAATCGGAAATATTCGAATCTTGTAGTGATACCAAGTCACCCATATGGTTTCCAAGGAGGTGTTGTCAGCGCCACCTGGCTCTAGACGGGCGCCATTTGGGCACATTTAAATTTGAGTGGGGTGGGGAAAAGATGTTGTCTTTATGTTCTAAGTCTTACATAATAGAGGATGGTAATGGTAAACAAAAAATCTCATGTAAGGGAATCTCTAAAAGAAACCTTGTAGATCCGATGAAGAAATTTGAGGAATGTCTGAAATCTAAGAAAGTGAATTTTTCGACTAATGTGGGGTTCAGAGTTAGGGAATCAGATATTTTTACATATTCGCAGAATAAAATTGGTTTTAATTATTTCTATTGCAAGAGAAAGCATTGATGGATGGAGTTTCCACAGAACCCCTTGATCTTGTATTAACACCTTGGGAGAAAGAGGTTATTTTAGTTGACAAACCACAAAACCCAATGTCAAATCTTTTTACATGTCAGATTCAAATGGAAGAGAAATCCTTCCACTCATCAGAACAGATATTCCATTATCTAATTGCAGCAGCATATAATCAAGACAACCTCTGTGATAAAATTATGAACAATACTGACCCCTTTGAGTTGCAATCCCTTGTGAATTCAATCCAAGAATTTAATCCATCCCACAACATGATGGAAAGTATCATGAGGTTAGTGATAACCATGAAATTTCAACAGGTCAAAGAATTTAAAGAGGAACTCATTAGCCATTGTGGAAAGCACATAGCATACAAACAAATAAATTTTGATAAGCCTCAGGAAACATTCTGGGGTGTGACCATACCGAGGAAACTGGTAACTGTATTAGATATAAAAATATTTCTGGTAATAACTTAATGGGGGTTATACTTATGGACTGCATGACATCAATGCAAGATCCTGATGATAGTAACACACAAGTATTACAGGAAAAATAATTTATTTCTGAATATCAATATGTATAGTACAAGAATCAGTACAGCATAACACAAACAGCAAAAACTACGTCTTTTGAAACCTATCTACAAAAAATCTACTTACTAATATTTCATTATCTACAAGATTATCACTAAAATGATTAAGTATATTACTGAAATTGATGTCTCTACAACTGTAATAACTGTAATAAAGACAAAACAACCCACAAGTGTAAGTATTATAGGACTGTAACCTCTTATTATTGTACATATACGTCATATCCTGTGATACCAGTAAATTATGTACCTCAACCTTTGGTTGTTTTCCTACTGAATCAAAATATTCTACAATAGCATCACTTGTATAATGTATAACAACCCAATGACTTCCCTTCTGATTGGAGGCATCTTGATTAACAATGATTACAGATCTAATTGGAAGATTCTTTGGGATTAAATCTATGGGATAAACCCCTCGAAACCTCTCTCTTATCCATTTATCCTGAACCATGTAGGTAGATAAGGTCTGGATATCCATTTAAAGTCGAGAACACGTGACTGAAATCAGCTGTTGAGCACAATTGTCTTCCTTTACGTTCGAATTTTAGGTGCTTTCCCAGAAGCTCGGAATTTTGAAACAGTTTTTCCTTGACGTTCGAAATTTTGGCTGATGCTGATCAGATCTTGAACACAAATGTTTTCCTTTACATTCGAATTTTGGGTGCTTTCTCAGAAGTTCGGAATTTTGAAAGGGTCTTTCCTTGACGTTCGAAATTCTGGTATATAATCAACCTTCAACGCTCTAGTTTCTCGTCACACGTGAGGTGGTTGCACTCGCTTGAACACCAACCTCTTATGATAGATTGACACTCCTTGTGTGGTCAATGGTTACTAATTCAGGAAATTTAGCATATACCAAGACATTTATAGTCTCCGGCAATGCCTTAGCATACCTTACACTTAACCTCACATGACCACTGTTAGATCTGGTCATGATTTTACCCCTCAAAAAACTTTGAATGTCGAATAGGTACAGACAATATCCATTAGGGTATTCACTTAAACCAATAATTATCCCTTTCCTCTTATTCAGATCACTATCTAATAAACTCAAATAAGATGAGACATAATCACTTTCTTCATAATTAGGTTTATATGGTCTGTTAGGAACAGGTTGACCATCAACAGTGACCTCTAAGTAATTAGCATCCATATGTTTAAAGTTAAATGGGTTCTTACTGAAGTCTCCAGAGTAGGCGCTATTAGATACCATACCTATAATCATTTTACTAGGTACCTTTCCATGAAATATGTTATCTGTCATAAAAGTTAGAGACCCCTGAGCCACACTAAAACTTTTTATGTCGCTTCTCCAAAATGGGTACAATGCAGGTGTTAATTTTAAAGATTCATTATGTGCTATTATAAGACTTGGATTTAAACTTACATGACACACTTTCAGGATAGCAGATCTTATTTGCAATTTATAAATTTTAGAACCATGTCTCATCAGTCTGAATTCGTTAGATGCTTGAAAAAGTTTGAGGTTAATGGATACCCCATTTAAAACAGCTCTGTTTTGTCCAGTAGCAAAGTCCAAGTATAAACATCCCTCCAGTGTTGCAGTTCCTCCGTCTTTTGTAGGTCTAGCCCTCTCTGCAAATGCAGGGTTGTTGCCTAGGTAAGTAACCTCTTCAAATCTCTCTGCTTGATCTTTGTGAAATAATGCAGCCTCTGCCTGCGATTCTATCATGTCAGAACTAGAATTTAAAAGTAGATCTATCATGGCTTTATATGGATAATTAACTCCAACATCTGGTGAAACTATTTTCTGGTTTAAAGATAGATCAATCTGGCGAAATATTGAATGTAGGGTCAGGTTAACTGGTCCAACCTGATCACTGTCAGCAGTGGGTACTCCAGATACTCTGTCGTCCACAATTGGTGTTCCATCTGCATGGGTTATTGCATAACTAACCTGTAACTTAGTTTTAGCCAAATTCACATAATCTACAGACTTTCCAGGAATGTTGAATTCTATCACCCCACCACCTGATATTGCTGCTATTGGGTTGAATTCGACCCAGTACTCTCTCTGGATGGAATTGTCAATGGGAGGTGGAATGAATAGCGACAGAGATGTTTGTACTACATCCATAATGATCCGTAACTTTTTGATGCACTTTTTCTAACCTTTCCTTTTTTATTATTTTTACTGGATTTATTTTTTTTCTTCTGGCTAGGCCTTGGTTTTTTATCTTTTTTTAAAACCACTTTTTTTTTACTCCTGGTTGTCTTTTTCTTCACACTCTTACCTCCAGTCTGATTGTAATTTAATTTTTTAGTCCTATTTATAGTTTTTTGGTTTTTAACCTCACTTTTGGCTTGGTCAACAGCAGCCTGTGTTGGATTGACAATCGAAATATCTCCGGATTGATTTGTGTTTTTGCTATCACCGTATTTGTTACTGAGTGTGTAGAAATCTTTCCTGTATCCCACCATCCCCTGACTACACCTTTTACAAAAATCTAAATAAGTTTCCATTTCTTTAACCTCGCATGAAGAGTCAACTGTATGTCATGAGTTAATCTACTGGCATAGGCCATGTCACTCTCTCTTATATATATGCATATCCGAGTAAATGCTTTCTGTTTTATAGGTAAATAATACCTGTTTGTAAAAGAATATGATGTAAACGAGGTTGAAGGATAGATCAGGCGAATAACTGGCTCAGACGAATTAAGAACATAAGACTGGTCGCATATGTCGCTGAATATATAGACAGAATCTGTTAAAGTGCTATTGAGATTGATGTCACATAAAGCAATTTCCCATGATCCTTTTAGATTAAATGTCTCATTTAATTCAACTGTAAAGTTATAGGGTTTGTTTTCTTTATGATAGAACAAGGAATCTGTAGAGCTTAGGAAGAAATAAAGATCTGAATCCGCCATTGGTTTGCACCAACTACTAGACCTGAGTGTCGCTTTAGCGAGTAACCATGTGATCTGTTTTAACACATCTCTGCTGGTTTATATACTCTAATTTCGAGCGTCAAGGAAAGACCAGTGTAAAATTCCGAGCTTCTGGGAAAGCACTTAAATTTCGAGCGTAAGGGTAAACCTATCATACTATTTGCAGTCACGTGGTCTAATTTTTTTTCCAAATCAGCTGATTGAGTAGGTGTGCGAAGATACGACCTCAATTTATATCCTGTAGGTCTGATTCTGGAATCCAGGAGTTGAATTTGACTGGCCATCCCTTCCATTTAACTAATACCTCAGGAACACCATGTCTCTTACGCCTTTTCAGTATCTCCTCTATTTTATAAACAATATTTGAGTCCATGTATGCTAACTGTAACTCCGGTTCATAAAAATGGGATTCTATCACCTCATTGTTATAGTCTTTGAGTTTATACATAGGTATATTTTGATTCCTCTTTCTGTCTACCACAGTAAAAATTTCTCCTGACCACTTTTCGGAATATTCTCTGTCAAATTGTTTCTTATTGTAACTAATTTTTACCTTATCCCCAAGCTTGAATTTGTACTGGAGTCTGCGGGTCTGATCTTTACTTTTGGATTTAATTTTCTTTGTTTTTGAGTTTTGTTTTGGAGCATATTGGTTTTTCCACACCTGATAGTTATTTTTCTGGTTTGCCTCCTGAGGGGTCATTTTGATACTCCTGTGATAAGATTGATTGTAACTGTAGGTAAGGTCTGTCAAAATTTCGATCCATCTGAACGTTTCCTTACTAGTGAAATATTTAAAAATTTTTAATTTGATGGTTTTTATAACTCTTTCAGCATAATTTGCCTTGGTTTCATAATATGTAAAAATATGATTAACCCTATTGTCTTTGAGAAATTTTTTAACTTGGTTATTTTTGTATTCACTACCTTGATCAGTCCTGAGATTCTTTGGTTTATCTGTGGTATTTTGGAACAAATCGTTCATTACATATACCATTTCCTTTCCTGTAAGGGTTTTGATTGGTGCTGTGTAGAGGAATCTGGAAAATATATCTATAAAAACAACAAAATGACCATAACCATTATTATGCTCCCTATAGCTGGTCATATTTGCAGTGTCACTGTCCCATTGCTGGTTCACTGAGAATGATATTACTCGAGGTCTTTGGAATCTCCTTCTGGCAGAATGATGAGAGGTGTAAGGTTCTTGTCTACTCAACCATATCTTAAGCTTCCTCGGTTTGATAGAATCCATACCCCTCATCTTTAAAAATTTATAAATTTTTTGCATTCCACTGAATGCAACAGGACTCCTTGGGTTGTAATAAGCATCAGTTAAAAATTGATCCTCTTCATCTGATATTTTTGTTCCAGAATTTGATCCATTCTGGTCTACGTCTGATCCCCTTTCCTGTTGCTCCATTTCCAACCTGTTTGCTGACTCTGTCATTTGCGCCTCGAGGACTATTAGGAATCTGGGAATGAGAATTCATATCAGAGGAGTTTATATATTGCTCTGGAAGACCTGGTGGTGGAGGTAGTTCCCTATTTTCACTTTCTTCTGGTTTAATTAACGCCTTCATCTGACGAGTATCATTATTATTATTATTATTATTAGCCTTTAAACTGTCATCTGATAGATTATCTACAATTTTATCTTCAGTGGTAACTTGGTTCTTAGGTGGATTGGGGTCTTTATTGTCTTGCATCTCTTTAAACTTATCATATTGATCTTTGGGTATTAATATAAACTTATTCATTGTAAAATCTCTTTGATAAAGCGTTGAAGAAGTATCAGTAGTTCACCTATCAGGGTATGATTCCTCTTGACAATATTTAACCTTTTTTTTTGGATATTGAATGAACTTTCTCAAAATACCAATATTTTCATTAAATTTTTTTTTAGTTCTGTTGTCTAGAGGTAGACGAAAAACGTTATAAAATATCTCTGCTAAAGACTGGAGATGTCTACTTGATGCGTGTATCAATAAAAATTTATTGAGGTTCTTGTTCTTCTCTAGTAAAAGGTTTAAGAAATGTCTAGACCTCAATAAATTTTTCGACATCGTCTGTAAATAATCACTAAAGAACCTCATCAACATCAGATGAGATCCACTCGACTTAATATCCCCTAATGGTTAGAGGTATCCTCAAGCCTCTACTTATATACTGTTACATATTCATCAGGAAATATATTGCTTCTCAACATGAAGGAAGTATTCGAACGGGGTGATAAATCTATCAAAATATAAGAGAACGGTTCACTAGTTGCATCCGAATAAGCCTGAATTAATTTTTTTCAAATTCCTAGTTGATTTCCCAAAATTTTAATTTGATTTATATCTCTTTGATTTTTGAACAAAATGAAGTAATGAGTGTTTAAAGATATGTCTCTGGAATACTTCCCCTGGTGAAATAAATTTTGTAATACTAAAAAGACACTGAGATTTCTGTGGTGAGCTTCCCTACTAAATAAATTCGCAATAAATCTGTTATTTAAGGCTGAACTTTGTAAATCGTCTATGATAACCAGATTATGGTAATCACTCTCCAGTTCTCGTAGAAAGTTTTTATTGGGTATATCCTTGATATATTCCACATTCAGGTCAGAGTTCGCCTCGAATAATTTTTGCCAAACTCCATAGAAGTAATATATCTTCTTAACTGGTGTTTGGAACATATGCTTCAGATTACGTAGAGTCTTAAATATAAAGGTGGATTTTCCAGACGCAGTAGGTCCTGATATAATTGCTGTACATGGTGTTGTAAATGCCAAGGAATTCATTGTGGTTGTCTGCATTTTATTACCTCTCTGTTTTATAAATTGGGTGGTTATTACCCACACTCTCTCCAAGAAAAACAGATTAGTCTGATCACAAACCAGCCTTATTTATAGTCCTTTATCTGTATCTGTAGCTAGAGGTTGGATGTCAGATAAAGTACATCGTTGCTTCTATTGTGTTGGGTGTGGAATAAAGATGGAAATGTCTAAGCTGTCACTGCTTATGCTTATATGTATTTCCATGCATGGATTTTATATATGTGGAACTACAAGTTGTCATCAAAGAATATGTAATTGCAGGGATGACATGATATTTTGCATAGATATGGCTGTGCCTTCATTTGACTATAGACCGTCTGTTACTAGACTGTATCTTGAAAGAGTACAATTACTAGAACTAGCACCTATATTTAAAGCCTTACCCAACCTCTTGTACCTCTCTCTAGTGGATATGGAATATTTCAGTTGTTCTTGGATGGAGGATATTCCCCAAAATATTGTAGTCACCACAAATATGTGTATGGTTAGCACAGGATTACCTCTCACAAGCTCAAGTAGGTGGTACTGATTGATAAGTCCTAAAATAACGGATACATATTGATGAACTCGCAAAAAGGTTTGTAAAAGTAACATTTTTTGTAACGAATTATTCTTGGGAAAGTGACGACCAATCATCAAATCTGAAATTAGGTCATCACGTGACTTACTACAATTCTGTAGTATATAAACCTTCTCGGGGAAAAGAGGGATCAAGTGTCGACCTATCATCAAGTCGAATATAGAAGTCACTTATTAGCATGTAAGACGATGACAGAATTACAATTGTGATAACAAGATATTCACATTCCTCTTTTTTTTCTCTTATATACAGATCACCTCAAGGAAACAATCCAACATACCACATCTCACCAATCAATCAGGAGCCTACAATACAGCTCAGTGACCAGCACTACCAACAATGATGAAATTGATCCATCCACCCCTTACACCATGACAGATTCACATAATATTGAATCTACATTAATCAGTTCTGAATCTCCTGATATTATTTCCACAATTACCACCACCACCGTCTACCCTAACATTGGTTCCTCAAAATATAGTAGAGATCTAGCTTATATTACATCTTCAAATATCGACACCATTTCTTCGACTAAGAGCTATGTAGATCATCCAGGATTAACTACTGTCGATAGCTATGTCTCTTTGGATGTTGTCTCTCAATATCAGAGTAGGACCCCTAAGTATATAATCTTTTTAGCTACATTACCCACATGCCTCCTATTCATTGGAATTACAATGACTCTTGTTAAGATGATAATCAAAAGACAACGTTTGAGGAGGGGTGGTGCACTAAGGAGAACATCCAGGAGACCCATTGTTAGAGATTTAGGTAGTCTTCAGATGACCTGTGTTGTCAACGAGAGCAATGTTGAGGGTATTGAGATGCAGGAGAGGTAAATTGTGTTTCCATTTAAACTCAAACATCATTATGTTTTCTTAAATTTAATATGAATGTCTTACTTCTTTTCTCAACAAAGTACTTTGTAAGCTCAAATGTATATTTGTTTTGTAAAATTATAGCTACTATATGACTCCAACCTGTTGTACAGACCATTGTGACCACAATCAAATAATAGTGGGGTTAAATAACAAGATTAATGAAGAGGAAAGTTTATCAGAATTCAGTTGGGAGCTAGGTAATCGCATTTTTTTTCTGTACATATCTTTGCGAAACTAGGGAAATGGAATGTGACGTCACATTACCAATTCTCTCTGCGTCACCTCATATTTACACGTCATGGCATACACGCGGTAGCTTCCATAATAGAAATATATTGTTTGGTGTTTCGAAAATTCACACAATGATTAGAATATTAGTGAGTGATTCACTTTGTTTATTCTGTGTACTGTTAACACTGCATCTTACTAATGTTATTGCCTATCATATAGAGTGTGTATTTCCAAAAAACAGTGAGGTTGGAGTCGTCTCGGGAATCAGTGGTATTGAGGAGTTCAATGACTTTTTAATCAGGTGTGGAGATAAAGATACAGAAATTTTACGTTATACTGAGTGCTACATAGGACAGTTAAGTTTACCGGTTAGAAAAATATTAAATAATTATCCATCTCTGAGGATTATTTTATGGAACTGTGATGGACTGTGTACTTACTCCATCGATCAGTGTAATCAGGAATATTACCCCAGCATACAGGGTTGTGATATGGGTAAGTACTCTTTACCTACAGTAAAATTTGCTCTCCTTTAATCTTCAGATATCGATAGTACAGCTGAGCATATTTATGAGGATTTTACATTTGGGGACAATAATTCAGACATAATGACGAGGGCTGGCAGTTTCACAAGCTTCCCACCAGTATGTATAATTTTTTGTGTTGATTTGTGTGTGGGTGTGTGTGTGTGTGTGTGTCTGTATGTGATTTTTTGGTATAATCTTGATATTTCTGGTATATTACTTTTTTTTTTGTATTTTTTTTATTTACAGATCAGAGGTTGCAGTGTCTGACCACTAGTGAGACTGAACCTGCTGATTCACTTTCAAGAGATGACAGTGTATTTATACTACTAGTGTTTCCTGGTGTGGTGTTTATTGTGTCTTTAACACTGATTATACTCTTCTTCTGGAGACATGACTACTTCTTATTCCTGAGGATAAATTTAGTGAAGATTTTCTTATGTTACTGCATGTATATTGAAGAAAAATCAGATGATTCCTACAGTGATGAATCAGATTTGCTTTCCCCATACATTAGTGATATCCCACTTTCCATTTCAATATCTGAAAACTCGAATAGGGATAATTCTGTTACCTCAGATTCTGAAAGCCAGAGTTCCTGGGACAGTAGATTTCATAAGGAGGCGGAGTTTATAGCCAGAATTATATCGATTCAGGGGGAAGAATCAGATTTTACACCATCACAAAGCTCACTACCCTCATCCAGCTCTAGTTATCTCCCTATATTGAGACCTATGGCGAATGATTTCCATCCATTAAGCATTGAAGAGGACAGTGACTTGGATACAAGCGATGCAGATTTCGATGATTCAATTCCTCACTCATTATTCAGAGATCAGTTCACTCAGGTTAGTGAGGTAAATTCCAGTTCAGAGGAAAACCCAAATTCGACCACATCAGTTCAAAACATTGAATCCAACTCAATTGACTCAGTAGGATCTCAGCCTAGTCAGACCAGTGTAACAAGGAATAGTTCTGAGGTACACATGGATTCGATCATCTCAGATCAAGACAGTGGACCAATGTCACCAATCTCAATGAGGGATCAGTCCACTCAGGTTACAATAGATCACAATAGCTCGGAAGATCAATTGAGTTCTACTAGATCTGATCAAAACAGTCAGTCAGGGTCAATTAACTCAATGAGAGATCAGTCTAGACAGACCACAACAGATCATAATAGCTCAGAGGAAAATATACATTCTGATGAATCTACATCCACAACTGGTGCTAATGATCAACACAGAGGGAGAGCTTATTTCACAACTAGATCAGGAAAGGTTTATTATAAAAACATATAAACTTTATACATTAACATTTTGTAGTAAACTGAAGTATATCATAACATTATTCGTAGACTGTATACAATAACACACCTATATCTTGTAAATACATTTGGATTACCATGGATTAACATATAACTAATTTCATGTAGTTCAAAAAAGGGTATATTAGCATGTAAACTTTATTGGTTGTGATATAACCACCAATTTGACACAAAGCAGTTATTTTTTTCTGACATTATAACTAACTGATATTTGTGTAAAAGTAATATACTAGTTACTACTCTAGAAAAATAATGATAAACTGCTTACATATTGTAACCTTTCTCTTTGTTGGTGTCTGGCTAGACCTTATAATATTCTAAAGTCAATTAAATAAAGAGTGTAAATGATATGTCATTGTTAACCAGCCATTACCTTACTGGAAAGACAATATGCATTGTTAGCACTGTAAATAGTGGGGTGTATTACAAATATATCTACTAAACCACCCTGATTATTGTAACCTTAGTTCATACAAAATACATTTATGTACACATAAGATTTTCTTTTGACAATGTATATTAGTATAAGTGATATATATATATATGTATACATAGACTGTTAAACCCTTCTATTCTGTATAGGATTGTTATAATATAAGTATGAGATATACAGATTTGTTCTGTTATAAACACCAATTTGCCACAAAGCAGTTATTTTATTTTTTTTCTAACATTATAACTAACTGATATTTTTATAAAAATAATAGTAATACTTACTACTCTAGAAAAATAATAATAATAATAATAATAAACTGCTTACATATTGTAACCTTTCTGTTTGTTGGTGTCTATCTAGACCTTATAATATTCTAAAGACAATTAAATAAAAAGTATAAATGATATGTCATTGATATCCATCCATTACCTTACTGGAAAGGCAATATGCTTCATTAGAACTGTAAATACTGAAGTATATTACATATATATATCTACTAAACCTCTCTGATTGTAGCTTGGTTATAAATTATTTTCAGACTTTTACTTTTTCAATTATAACTTACAATTCGATATCTAGTGTTCCATGGTTTGAATCAGATGAGAGGCTGAGGAACCTCTATCCAACCACCTGGGGGAAGTTTGATAGGTCTCAGGAAAATGATTTCTGTTGACTCATCTTCGATTTCCTCCTCGCATATTGGGCAGAGAAGGGGAGATCCTCTCGGTTTGGAGACAGAGTAGGCGGAACAGATAGTGCAATAGAAATGACCACATTTAGTGGCAAATGCTTGATCAAAACTAATCGGAAGCCCACAGGTGGTGCAAGTCAGGTTGTTTTTCCTGTCCTCATAGAACTGCGCCCATGTGGGTGCTAGCATCTTCTCACTATCTGAGGGTGTAGTACTCATTAAGAATGCGTAATAGAAGGCTTTAATAAAATTCCTTGACGTCAAGGCATCAATCATTGACTGGTTGAAATTAGCATGGATATATGGCGAGGTGGGAACCCACACAAAGAGCGAGCATTGGTGCAGTCTGGTGGCATTGAAGAAACCTGGTTTTGCGAAGAGGTGGTCCCTCAAAACAGACCTACAAAGTGGGCATTTGGGTCTTTGTCTTCCCTCTTCATTCCAGTTCTTAACCAACTGACATGCGCATGATGCGCAGAAATAATGAGCGCATGGATTGGATAGAATGAGTTGTTCCCTCTGTAGGTCCTCTTTACAAATACAGCATACTGCTTTTTCGAATTCCTTTACAAAATATCTGGCGAAGTCTGGATATTTGTTCCTGAAATTACATGAACAATAGGCAAACTTGTACATATCTTCAGTTACTGATTCTTGAATAGTAGGTTTGGTGATGAGGACAGGTTGATAAAATGTTAACCAACAGTTGAATGACAGGATGACAGGGACTATACTTCGGTTATATCGTTTGAGATATGACTACCTAATAAGATTCATTATCCCCCTTCTACATAGTGGGTCCTTATATATATCATAAAGTTAAGTCGTCACGTGACTCCTTGCTTTGCGATTTGATTATTGGTCGACACTTGATCCCTCTTTTCCCCGAAATGACTTATATACAAAAAGTAACTGTTATGTCACGTGATGACCTAGTTCATTATTTCATGATAGGACAACACTTGATCCCTCTTTTTCCCCAAACAGCTTATATAGCAAAAACAGTTCTTATGTCACGTGACGACCTAGTTTGCGATTTGATGATTGGTCAACACTTGATCCCTCTTTTTCTACCATTACATATTGTGATATTAATTAGAGAAAATTTCAAATGTTACAGAACATACATTGGTGTATTTACGTTAAATACAGAGCTCTACAGTTTACACAGCTATATGCATAATTAGTGTTATATCATATACCACATCGAGATAAACAAACAATTTTAGTATCAGATCCTTTATATGAGAACTTTTTTACTTACATAATGAACTCTGGCAGCACCTCATTCAGCAGCGTTATGCAGTTGAAGGCTTGTTTGAAGTTCTTCAGTTCAATTAGCTGTATCAAGTGCATAAATGTTACCATAGAAGATGGTATGTGTAGCGGGTAGTACACGTCGTACCTATTACCCATGAATAGATTCATCTCCATCTGAGCTAATTCCATCCTTATTTTATTAACCGTAGCCTTATTCTAAAAACAAAATAAAATGAGGTAAAATTCACCAGCTATTATTCACTCAATGTCAAACTCAGTGTGATATAGCACTTGTTCTTTGTAAAGGTCTCAATCCCAAAAATTGTCAGGAAATCAATGACAGATCATTGAGAACTGGGGGTTTTTATAACCCCAAGGATCAAAGACCTAACCTAAGATATGCCTCAACTCGTAAATATCCAGCACCCACTCCAAACAGGTTGGGTGGAAATCTGTTATTACCCAGTGTTGACTATACATTTTAAACTATTGCTATGTCCTGACTATGTACATTTTTTACACAAAAAAATTTTTTTTTTTTTTTCAGAGTAATTTGTTACATTTATATTACAGAAATGTTGACTTTTGTGTTTAAAATAATTGATTCTTAATTGATAAAAAAGTTGTTACAGAGGTATGTCAAAATCGACCTCTCCCATGGGTGCTTTGGTTGATTCACAACATTCAACACAAAACACTTTGTTATGACCTGGTTGATCGGGTTGCATTAGACACGGAACGTGTGTAAAAATTTCCATTCTCTCTGAATAGATTTTATTAGAAATTTTAGTAAATTCGTCCCATTCCCCACAACTCATTGTTATGCCGCACTTTGTGGGAAAATATTCCCCATTCCCCCCCTTTCTCCACATTCTTATTGCTACAGTTTTGTATGGGCTATTGACAGAGAGATAATATGAGGCTCCTATATGAATTCTAGAGTTCAATCCATCCTCCCCTTTCAAAATTTTTTCAAGGGTGTGGTTTATAATTTCGACGTTGTGAAGAATCATTACAAATCTAGACCTATTAAGTTTAACCCCTTCTTTTAACACCACTTTACCATCCCACTCTTTAATTTGGATGTGATCTATAACATCCCTTTCCCCATGAAATATTGCATATTTTTTGCCTCCTAAATGATAATTTTTTCTAAATGGTTTGTTCGCAATAACACCGCATGCTGTAGAGATATTGGTACAGGCTTGACTGTCTTCTCCTGCCCCTTCAGAATTCTGTGGTGTCATCAACATGACCTTCTTCACTTTTGAGAGTTGCGATTGCTCGTTCTTTCTCTTCTTACTGTTGGAGACTTTCATTGGTGTGTTCAATGTAGCCTCTGCCATTACAATTTCTGACTCTTGTACCTACTGAGTGATTGCTGTGGTAGATGTAGATTTCCTGCTTGCTTTCCAAAGAGTGTGTTGAGCAGCTTGTTCGTCTGTCCAGCTCTAGAGAGGATTGGATGATAGATTGTCAAATCTGTGGCGTTTTTATAACAACAGATAAGGGGGAGATCATTGTTCAGAAGGGGGCATAATCAGCATGATTTCTTCATTAAAACTTTTGGTTCGAACTTGTCACTAGTTCGATTTTTTAGGTTTTATTGTTAGATTAATAAATGGTTCTATCATCAGAAATATCATGACCAGACACAATCTCTGGGAAAGATTTCTGTTTAAACAAATTTTAACCCGACTGTTAGTTTGATTAGACACTAGTACAAAGCTTTGGGTTCGAGGTATTATGAATGGTTTTAAAGGGTTTGGAGGTTATGATATAATTTCTATAGATTAAGATGTCTTGGACGTGTTGAGATGTGATTTTGCATGATCTTCCACCATAGAGAGTTTAATGCATAGCCACAAGTGTGAGCTTGTGATATCAAATATAAATATTACTATTACTTTCATATGATTTTCTGATCCACTTCAATTTACGATACTGCCTGAGGGGTGGGTGTGTTGAAACACATTACTCTGCTTTGACATGTGCCTTATGAGTGCTTGGATTCAGGAATGATCGTTAAAGGCATTTGTATTGTATGAACTCACTGCAAGTCAAGGACAGAGGAGTTGTTGGAAAGTTATGTACATTATGTGGGGTAGGATTGAGGTATTGTATTTATTTCAAGAGTGTGTGGTGTTTTTTTTCTTATTTACAGATTAGGAAACAATATTTTAACAACTACTACAGTTATCTAAATATTATTATTACAGTTATTACAATCAATGCTACATATTCTTTAAACAGTTTAATAGTCTTTATGGCATCAACATCTTCAAAAAGTCGCAGGAGGTTGAATGTCTTCTGTGTTCTTCGAATGGTAGGTCATATGGTTCCCATTCTATCAGTTTAATCTTACACCATGGACAGATAACTTTATCCCCTTCTCCTGTGTAGACAAATCCTGCTCTGCTTAGTTGTTCAGGTCTCACTGGATGTGATTTGGGCCATGTCCTGTATGTTTTAAATCTGGAGACACATTTCTGATAAACCAGTGGATCACATCGAAATATATTGTCATTAAAAACAGAATTTTTCAAAAGAGTTGGTTGATTCATTGAATTGTGACCAAAGGTGTATGCAGGTGGATCTTTAAAGGCATATCTGATTTGATGATTGTTTGACAATGAAAATCCCCCTGTGTTCGCGATTGATGATGGTTTTGCCGCTGGTTTCACAATATCAGGTTCTTTCATTGAGGAATCAGTTGAATCTGACTGTTCAGAATTAAATCCAGAGTTAGAAAACATTCTCCCTTATCAGTTTCCTAATACTTTGTGAGTGGTTGTAAGAGGTGACTGACTGGATTTATATAGTATGGATTCATGTAAGGTTTTCAGCTGATACATCATTAATAAAAGCAAATTCATCATATTTTATATATATCTAATCGCAGATATGTCACGTGATGAGCTTCTATCGATTTGATGATAGGTCGACACTTGATCCCTGTTTTGCAGAAATTTTCTTATATACCGTTTGAGTTACTGACATTGTGTTGTGACCTAGTTTGAGATTTGATAATTCGTCGACATTGGAACCCACATTTGCTCGAAATTGCTTATATAGTGTGTTGAGGTTGATTAGTCACGTGATGACCTAATTAGGGATTTGATGATTCGTCGGCGTTGGATCCTGTTTTTTCTCGAAAATGAGTAGGGTTGTAAAACCATACCAAAAGTTAAAATTTAGAGACATTCAGAGTAGATTCTTTGATATATTCGCAGTCAAGGTTTATTATTTCAGTGGTATGGTACTTCATTTGAGATATTTGTCAATGTTTCAACATGCTCTGCTATGTCTGCATTGTGAAAAGAGGTAATGTTTGTGTTAGAGGACTTCAAAAGTTTGGTTCAAGGTTGATACGATTGAACATTCATTACCCTTGGAGTGCATTTGGTTCAGACAGATTTCTAGTGAAAGTAAATATCTAGGGTCTTAAGGATATATACCCAAACGAGTTGGGGCTGGATTTTTTCGTTCACTTACATAAGATTCCTTTCATGTTTTGTATATCTACAGAATCTTTTCAAATTTGACTGACAATATCTTACAAGTTAAAACCTGCGTCTCTGAAAAATGTAGCTACAAGTCAAAGTGGTGGGAAAAGTAGGTGAAGTCATTCCTGGGACATCCACGAACTTGAAGTGGAATTGGCCAATTAGAAGTAACATTAGAAACATCACATATTTGAGTCACTGTTCTTCCAGTAAAACTATAATTTAGTATAGACTCACAAAGACTTTTTAAAGTTTAGATTATACCTCTGAGCGAACAAGGTTACTGTATGTCTAAATATATAGGGATAAGCTTCCATGATTTGGGTTTCACATTGTTTTTTAACATTCCTTCAGCTAGGGCTGTTCAATCTCCACATTAATGCTTTTTGATAGGTTAAGACCCTGTTTGGGAGGTGGGTCTTTTCAGTCAGAAGCCATCATGACCTTCGTGAGTGCTTCCTGATTGGCTGATTGGATGCATTCATAAATCCAACTGTTTGATATAATCATAAAATGCTTCCAATATTTATCAGATCCTTATCATCTATAAACTCAAACAGAATTTATGCAATTAACAGATGCCAATTAAAATGTTATGAATGGCAGCAGTAATGGGGTTAAACATTAATTTTGTACTTACTTGTACCCTCTGTAAATCTCACATAATCTCATGAGTCGGAGCCGACCCCAGAGCCACAGAAGTGAGAGACAAGTAATTATACACTGAACCCCTTATTAACCACTTTGTTACTGTGGTCTTGTGAAAAGTGTGAACTATGTGCTTGACCCCTCTTCTGTCTCTGGATATTGAAATCTGGATGACTGCTTTTATGGTTTTGTTGCGCCTTAGAGTCCTTTTGTACAACGAGATTAAGCGCTATAAAAGTCCAATTAGAATTAGAATTATGTCACCATGCATGACATTTCACAAAATTATTTTAAAAAACAAACAGTTAAATAAGATAAAATATAGTGATAATATTCCCATTGATTAATTTCGGAAATGACTCAAAGTTTTCTGTGACATATGTTCCTTTTGTTTCTCTGTGTAATATTTTTAGGTCATTAAGACATGTCATAATGGTTTGAATATTTGTCATAAATACACGGCATGTTCAATGTTTTCTATGACGATTCTGATTGGTTAATTCAAATTCATCAACTTAAAAATGATTGGCTGAAACAAAGAAAACATCAACTGCATATCTCACCATTCCAGTCTTGATGGATGTGCATATAAGTGTTGTAAGGTTCAGTAGTGTTGTTTATCATGGTTCTGTGTTGCCTGCTGATGGGTAGTAGTTTTGGACATGAAGACAGTTTGTTTGTGAAAGCATAAGTATAATATGAGGCAAGCATAAAAAGAAACAAGATCACCAGCAAGATACAGAGCGTTACCTCTGCTGTTTGAAGGTCCTTTCATCATCACAAAGAATATAGAGTGATAGAAATTGCAACAATAATAATCAATAACTATTTGTTTCTGATATCTATATTTTTTGTTTTATGTACTGCAAATATGTTCTAGAGAAAGTAAAAATAATAGCATTTTAATGTATTTTTTATGTGGGTGTTCCACCACACGACTAAGCTCCCCGATTAAGGGTTTTTCGGAGTCGGTTTCAAATATTTGTTGTCGTTGTGGCCGTGAGAGAAATCAAACATGTTTGATATTTCTCACGACCCAAACCGATTCTCATTTCCTGCTGTCAACAAAATGTCCAGTCTCAGGCTTCCTCAGGCCTCCTCAGACCCAAATTTACACAGTCCTATGTTGTCCCAGGCGTCCTGCGACCCTTAGTCCCAGGCCTCCTTAGCTTAGTCCCAGGAGGCCTGTTTGGCAGTCCCCGACTCATAACAGATCTTTGAAGTTTCATGCGTGTGAAAGTGAATCGGTTTCATTAGTCCCGGGAAGCCTCAGACCGTCTCAGGTGTCCTGGGACTAAGAAATCTGGGTCTGGGACTAAGCCCCGACAAAGAGAAGCCGACCCTAACTGATCCAAGCCGGCCTCCTTAGGCCGCCTGGGACAACACAAATTTAGTCTGCGGCGGTCTGAGGACGCCCCAGGAGGCCTGGGACTAAGAACCGATTAAGAGCCGACTGTTTACCACGCGTCGGAAATTAAAACGAGGCAATGAGGGGGTCTGGGACTATATAAGCGACCGTGCACATGTTCTCATTGTTACTGACTGGTTAGCTACTGAGAGACATGTGTCTCTGTTTTGTATGGGTTTTCATCATTTTTTTAAATATCATATAATACTTGAGCTTAAGGCAAATTTTACAGTTAGGAGACACATTTTAGTTTTTTACTTTTTTTTGCTATTGACTGGAGTAATGAGGAAAGAGAAAGGAGGGAAGAGAGGAAAGAAGAAGATGGATGAGAGGCAAGAAGGAAAGTGGAGAGGTGGAGGAAAGGATGGAGGAAAGGACAGAGGAGGGTACAGAGGAGGGTACACAAGAGACTGAGGAGCGATTGGAACTTACTGAGGAAGCTTGCGAAGAAGAAGAGAGGTGTGAGGAGGATTCAGAGAGTCACTCGGCAGCCAAGAGAGCCAGGGTCTGTTCAACTTTCACTGACAGCCAAGAAACTGCAATTGTGGAGTTTGTGAAGGAGCATCCAGAGCTCTACGACAAGGAGCATGCACATTTCCACGACAGACAGAAGAAGGAGGCTCTCTGGGCAGAAATCTGTGCAGAACTGAAGCTCCAGCCCTTTGATGTCAGAAGATGGTTCGAATCCCAGCGAACGCTTTATGGCAAGCTGTCAAAACTACAATCTGGCCAAGCCCCAAGGGAGATGACCAAGAGACAACCCTGGGTCTACCAGCAGATGGGTTTCCTTAAGACCCACATCAAACGAAAGGGGGCCAGCAGAAGTTCAGGGTTCGAGGCCAGTCCAAACACCAGCAAGCAGGACGAATCTCGTGGATCTACTACTGATACAGAACACCTTGAGTCCCTCAGGGAAAGTAGGAGTCAACCTATGTTCACATCTATACCAGTTTCAACAGACTCCAAGATACTCTAGCGCTTTGACCAGATGAGGACATTGATCTCAGGTTTCCTGCAGCAGAAGTCAGACAGGCAGCCCTTCTTTGACTACGTGGCATCAGAGGCTGAAAAGATGACCCAAGAGGAATTTGAGGACCTCAAGGGCAGAATTTTTAGAGATATTGAAAGCATGAAAAGCAACCGTAGACGTCAAGCACTACCCAGAAGATCAGCCACTATTACCACGGAGTCCCAGAGGGTCGGGATACTGCCAACAACCACTCAACAGGCGTCTACTTCCACCCAAGCAGCAGCAGCAGTTACGTCTACTACACACCCAGCCCACTTGGCTTTGGCAACCCGCCATCAGTTCTAACAGTACAGGACGAGGGCAGTAGACACAACTTAAGTGGAATACTAAGCCAGCTACCAGATCTGACATCTACACAGATCATTGAGCAGCCTCAGCAGCAGCCGCAACTCTTCACTATCACCACTACAGCACCGCCTCAACAGCAGCAGCCTCCTCAGTAGCCATCCAGTCAGGGCGGGTCTTTGACCTGCCAGGTCCTTTTCAGGGCCACCCAAATATTCCAAAAACAATTATTCAGCTGCAAGTTATTCCAATTCCCCTCCCAAAACATAACAGTTCAGTACAAATACTTATCACAAAAAAAAGAGTCCAACACCTACACCACCCCAAACATGAAACAAATAACCCATGGTACCACACATAACCAAAAAAGGCCACATAGAAAAAAAATTAAAATAAATAAACTCCCAATATGGCCAATAATCAGCCCATTTTTAGCTTAAAATCCATGGGATTGGTTAAAATCTTTAATAAAAAAGTCCAACACTTACATCATCCCTAGAGTTAAAAGGCATTACCACATACTTACCAACCCACAAACACACAAGCCCAATACCAAACCTAACCCCCAACTAACCAACCCACAAACCAAATACCAAACCTAACCACCAACCCACAAACACACAAACCAAATACCAAAAATAACCATCAACCAAGAAACAGACAAACCCAATGGCAAACAGAACCCACACCAAAGAACTGACAAACTATTTTGCAAACATAACCCCCCCTCATTGTAAAGAAAACCAGTTTGGTGGTTATATTTTCTAAATATTTGTGAAGTGGAGTAAAAGATTTTAATTTTAAGATTTCCAGGAAAACATTTCTGTTTCAAATATTTTCCCCCCCAAAAAAACCAAATGTAAGTAAAATTAGGATGTAGCTTTCAAAATATATGCAATATTTATTCCATTTAGGAACTTATGTTTGGCTTTGTGTGTTTCTTTGGAGAATTATGTTTAGCACTGGGTTTGTCTGTTTGTTAGTTGGGTGACTTCTGTAAGGCATTTATTTCTGTCTGTTTGTTGGGTGGGTGACTTATGTTGGGCATTGGGTTTGTCTGTTTGTTGGTTGTGTGACTTCTGTCGGGCATTGGGTTTGTCTGTTTGTTGGGTGGGTGAATTATGTTGGGCATTGGGTTTGTCTGTTTGTTGGTGGTGTGACTTATGTTTGGTAATGTTTGGGTTATTTGGAACAAGCATAGCTGATTAATTGTTTTTGGAATAGTTGGTAGTCCTGAAAAGGACTGGTTATTAGTCCTGAAAAGGACTGGTTACTGTAGCAGGAGTTATATTATGCCATCTTGCCAGGCCACTGCTCCCTGATTATTGAAGTAGTCCTTGAGGTAATCCCTCTGTCTTTTGGCTTCTCTAGCAAGGTTTCTGTCTGGACCACCACCAGCAGCACCACCAATCAGTCGACAATCACCAGGCACATCATCATGTTCATCATCTCCAGGCTCTTGACCACCATGTTGACCTTGATACTGGCTTCTCAGTATGTTGTGCAGAACCACACAGGTCATGACCACATCCCTGACTGTTTCTGGGGGTAATTCAATAGTAGTCAACATCGCTCTGAATCTTGAGACCAGGATGCCAAAAGCATTCTCAACAACTCTCCTGCCCTTTGATATTCTGTAGTTGGCAATCCTTTCCTCTCTGGTTAACATCCTTCTGCCATAGGGTTTCATGAGCCAGGTCTTCAGGGCAAAGGCATCATCTGCCAGAATGAAGTAGGGGACATCTCTACCACCCTGGGTTATAGGAGCTGGGTCAGGGAAGCCTATCCTGCCATCCTCAATCCTCCTCTTCAGCTGACAGGCATTAAATATCTGGGCATCTGAGCAAAATCCAGCTGTACCAGCATCCACCCATCTGAATTTGTACTGCCCATCTACCAAGGCCAACATTACTATGGAAAAGAACCCCTTGTAGTTGTGGTACAGGGCTCCAGAGTTCTTGAGTTTCTTCAGGGCCACATGCTTGCCATCAAGGGCACCCAGGGCATGTGGAACATTCCTCCTGATCCTGAATTCCCTTTCCAGTTCTTTCCACTCATCTGGAGTAGTAGGACATCTGAGGTACTCTCTGGTGAACTCATCCTGGATGGCCCTGCAGACCTCTGGTAGAAATGGCAGATCTGCCAACCCTGAACTGACAGAATAATGATGTGTATGACTCTCCAGTGGCCAGATATCTGATGGTGAGGGCTAACTTTTTCCCAACACTGATTGGAGCTCTGTACTTGGTGGCCTGCCTGTGATTCCAGTCTGGTCTTTATCATTTCAAAGAATTCTGGGGTCATCCTCATGTAGTTGGTGAATCCTGGAATGTCTGTGGCATACAGTTCAGCCATAATGTTGTGGTAGCCCCCCCTCTCCTCTCTCTGTAGTAGCCATGGCCTGACCCACATGTTGTGCCTTCTTCTAGGTCTCTGTATGGCTGCTGGTGGTGGTGGTGGTGGTGGAGGTGCTGGTGGTGGTTGCTGTGGTCGACATAGAAATAGCAAATACATCATTATATGTAACTGAATAAAAACTAAAAAAGCCCTAAGTTGTTGTTGAAGCTCTCTTCTATTAAAAGGTGGCATCCTGCTGTGTTCCTAGAAAAGTAATGATAATTAGATCGCAGAATTTATATATATATACCCAGAAAATCCAGCTTTTCTGCAAAACAAGAATCGGCCACATTGGTCTGGGGAAGACTGAGGAGGCCTGAGGACGCCCGAGGATGCCAGGACTTAATCAGGGGTTAGTTGGGGCTTAGTCCCAGGAGGCTTAAGGTGTCCTGGGACCCAGTCGGTATGTGTATGACAAGATCGTGGTTGAAACCAACCAGAAAACTGGCTTAATCGGTTCTTAGTCGCAGAGCAGTCGGGGACTGTCTGGGGCCTCCTCAGGCTTCCTGAGGCCGATCTGTACTTAATCCCAGGCTTTGATACCGATTCAGTATTCCCGCCCATTTTACCATTTTCTTCACCGACTGTCCACGATTGTCCACGAGGGTCGCCGACAGGATCAGGCCTTAGTCCTTTGGTGGAACAGGGGCATTAAATATCTCATTCTGTAAAAGTGTAAATTCCACTTAACAGTGATATATTATACTCTTCATGAACTTAATATTTAAAAATAGCATCAGAGATGCCCGTACCCCACAGCCTGGGGAAATAGTTTTCAACACCATGAGATATAGAAGTAGTGAAATAGTATAAAGATCAGGATACTTTCAGAGCAGTGTCAGTTATATAAAGGTCCAAAATAATGTTTAAGCAGAGAAAATAATGTCTTTAAATAGAAGGAAAATGTGTGTAAAGATGAAGTATTAAAACAAGATAATTCAACAGCAAGATGACAGGATTAATCAGTAAACTAAAAATTATGACACTGTAAAATTTATTAATAGAAAAATAGATGTCAATGGAAATAGCACAATTGTGTAAAAGTATATATATATGATATTCAGTTGCAGCAATCCATATATCTTTGTCATAAGAGAAATCCAACCAATGTCCCTACAAAGTATAAACTTCCTACACCTTACGGTTTCCGAGATATAGCCCAGACAAGATTTTATAGGTCAAGGTCACTATGGCAAGGTCAAAGGTAAAATCAAGGTCACATTATGACTTTGAACACCTACACCCCCAACAAATGTCACTACCAAGTATCAACTTCCTACACCTTACGGGTGCAGCCCGCCCATCCTGACACCATGGGTGAAAACAATACCCCGACAGCCCTTAAGGGCTGTGGGGTAAAAACCAATCTAGATAAAGCTACATAAAAATTTTGCTATTTCCTATTTTTATAGAAGTCAGTCCATCAAAAAAACTCCAATTTTTTATTGTCCACTACACACTTATAATTCTTGCACATAAATTTCTCTTCTAATTTTTCAAGTTTATATACTTCCTTTGAATTATTCTACTTGTTTGTAAAAAAAACTGACTCCAACCTTCAAATGGTGCATCATTGATTTTTGTTAATGCAGTGCTAAAACCCACATGTATGAAGTGACTTGATATGCCTTATACTTTATGAAACTGATCACCTTTCACTGATCTTATCAATTTACATCAGGATTATGAAAATGTAACATGACTTTTTTATTTGATTTTGTCATAGTAACTTTATGTTATCACGTTTACTATCCATGATAATTTAATCTAATACATACTCCTATTTATGGACTTACCCTTTGTGACAAAATTGTAAGGCACTATGGTTAATTAAAAGCTCAAAATCATACGTACAAGACAGATACTGTTACTTTCTTACCAAATAGAAGAACTGGCTGATGAGAATGTTATTGTGGAAGAGCTAAGTCAAATTGGTGTATTTTTGGATAAAACTGAAATAGGCCGAGTGAGGCAGCACGTCTCACATGCTTGGGCAAGGAATTCTGAAGTCTTAGACCAGAACAGTGAAAACTAGAAAATAACTTAGAGAGTACAAAACTTCCTTCAAGCCCAATACCTCCAATATGGCTTATTAGTTCAATGATAAAAAAGTCCTTTACAAATTCCATGATCCAGACGGTAATTTGGATCACGACCAAAAAAAAACATTACCAGTAATTATCTGTTCCTTGCGCCATTGTTGATATTTTGAGAAACTTTCATTAAATCCGTCCTCAGCTTTTAAAGTTATTTTGCAAACAAATAAATGAAAATTACTGGATCCAGACAGAAAAATCCTAAAAATTTTGCTGGATCCAGAGATTAATCCAGGTCACCACCAAAAAGTTCATCATCTGTTCCTTGTGCCATTGTCGTCATTTCATGACAATTTCATCAAAATCTGCCCAAAAATGTTTAAGTTATTCTACAAACATATGCAAATAAACACACGCTGCCAAGTACATACACCTTCTGGTTAGTTTTTAAATTTTTGGTTTACAGGATTATTTGGGTTTAACATCGCTTTCAACACATTGTATAGGTTATACATTATGACAGATAGTTTTAAGGATAGTGGTACACCAGTACATACCAGCTGGTCAAAATTCTGCACTGTAAACTGTCAGGCATTGGTAGGCAACTACCAACTTTCTCAGACAGGGTCCAGGCTTGAAGCACAGACCTTGGAGATGGAAGGCCAGTGTGTTACCCACTACATCACAACGTCTCCCACCTCCTTGTCAGAGGTTGGCCATTGTTGAAGGGAGTGGTAGATTTGAACCTTGAGCAACTGCATGGAAAGATTCACGTGTTATGGCAAGTGCAAATGATGGTGAAAAGTCAGGTCTTAAAAAGGAAGTTCTTATGATTACATCACATTAGTGTACAGACATTGTCAATCGTGTTCACTCATTGCAATCGTTCAGAGTTCAGATCTACTACACAGATCCAATACATAAAATCTACATTTAAAAATACATTCACAGTTTATATCAAAATAAAATAAACACCAATCAAATAGAAATGAAGGAAAGATTATCTAGAATTAGCAACAACTATAGAGTTTCATCCAGGCACTGCAACAGCTGACATTTCCAGAAAAGGTTTGGACCATTTTTTTGTCAGGGATAAAACTGAACATGCACTGAATGGGAGCCCTAGCTGTGGGAGTTGCCCGAAATATGTTTTCTTTACAATTTTTGTAAAATAAGAACCAGCATTGTTGAGTATCATACAGCCAATCAGGGTTGAAAATGAGCTTGAAATTGATGCTAAAATCCCTCATCATTTCTAAAAGCTTTATGACTCTCAGAAACACTGTAAATTTGCAAAAAGTCGGCCCCAAATAACACTTCGTCATAATGATTCCATGCATTCTGCATCCAGTATAATTGAAAAAAAGGTTCAAATTCCTCTCTCTGTTGTTGGTTTGTAAAATATTTTTAAACAACACTGTATATTCACAAAATCTGGGGGAAAAATAGACATGATTCCCACCACTCTTAAGTAATGTTTTGAAGATCTTCCCAATTTTTCAAAATTATAAGAAAGTTTTAAAAGTATGCCCTGAATAAAATTTTGTAAAATGATTCTTAGCACTCTTGAGTTTTGTAAAGTACTTGCAAATTCTAAAAGGTGCTGTAAAATCGTAAAAATCTATCAAAACTCGAAATTTTCAAAATTTGGGGAATTGATTAAAACTGAGAGGTACTTTGAAGCAAAGTAGTAGCATACAGATTTCACAATCAGCTATCCAATAGAACTATCAGCATGACTGTAGCTCAGCTAATATAGTTGCAGTTTCAGAGAAGTTGGTAACATGGACATGAATGGCAAAAGACTATACTAAGTACAATATGCCCGTGACTTCATCAGCTGTCTTGCACACATGATCTTTTTATCATGACAAGATAATGATACTGTGAACACAACATTATCTCGTGATCACAAGATAATCCAGACATGCACACAAGTGAATTATCTTGTTAACACAAAAAGATCAAGACTTAGCACATGATAAATATGCATTCTGCAATGTCCTAATAGATAGGGACACTATTCTTTTCTAGATATGTCCCGTTATAAAAATGTGTTACCTATAATCAGTTAATACAGACAATGACAAAACAAAAGGTTTTTTTTTTCAAAAAACGTTTAAAAACGTTTTAAAGAGTAAAATTACAAGACATGATAATATGATAATTAATTGTTAACTTACTAGTATCTTGATGAATCAAGATAGTTATCTTGATTTCTTGAGATAGTGAGTCGACAATTAGGATTTTTTTTTTTGAAAAAAAAAATCGATTTTTATCTGTCAACTTACTAACTTGATAAATCAAGATACTTAAGTTTAACTATCTTTTGATAATTCGAGATAATAAGTTCACAATTAGTTTGGTGGGGGGAGTACTGACATTGAAGTCATTGAAAAGCTATTAGCACCAGTATGATTAATATTTACTCTTTTACAGTTTAAATATATAAGTTTATATATATTATTGTTACAGTTAAGTGCAAGTTTGACATTGTATATTTTAAGCTGGTCTCAAGCTGACATAAAAAGACAAAACTGGCTAAACTGTACAGATGTTAAAAGGTACAATTTACTGAAAAATCATTTTATAACTCCACAAAAACTTGGGGGATCATACTTTTAAAAAATTTCTCATTGCCAACTTAGTACCTTCAAAAGTAAAGATAATTAAATTGGCTTATATATTCAATTTATGGAGTTAGTAAGTTGAGAAATAGAACAAATTAAAATTAATTACTACAGCAAGTTTTTAACTGTTGAAAAAAAGTATCACATCTATAATTTCATATCTTATTAAATGCTGATTCAGTACCATTTATACATTAACTTCCACTGTTCAATATAAATATCTCACTAACAAAAGCTTAGTGCATTATTCTGAGACCTAGCTTTTAGCTATCAGTGTCACATATATATTTCTGATTACGAAAGGCTATAATAATTGTATTCATTGGAATTTTATTCAGATGTGAGGTTTAGCCTAGTATACTATTATATGTAGAATAAGATACAGCTACTCTGATTCAATTTTGTATATATCCCCCCCCCCCCCCCCCCCAGAAGTCCAAAGTTATTTAGCACTGGGGCATGTAACAAAGATATGGAGTAAATATTTCTGTGTCACTGTTAATAAGGTGCATCTTGCAACTTGAATTTGATGTGTTTTAACCAAATATGATTTAGGTTACCTGAACCCTCTTATTGGTTTAAATAATCACCCATAGAGGTTAATACTCAGGTCACAAAAGGTCGTGTATGTGTCATACCAAAGTTTATCAGATCTGTCATGTTCTTAGATACTCCTTAAAACATCAGATATTGGAAAAAAATATTTCTTATCAGTATCCACAATAATTAAAAGCAATAGATCTTTCTACACAGCTTGCATGCAGTTTTTTGACATCTCTAGTATTAGAAGCACTTGAGATCACATTTTCCCCTTTTGTGTTTGACTGGTGTCATCTGGTATGTCTTTTTATATTCTTATAGCCACATTATTTTATTGCAAGTTTCCATAGTAGCGATTTGTTATATGTCATTGGTCAAAGTATGTCTTCCTTCTCCTTTGCAACACACCCCAAAGTACGCACATGCTGCCATGAGATCATGTTAACAGAGGTCGAATCCAAGTGATTAACAAATCCCAGTGAATCCTATAATGAATCCGACTCCTGCAATTTTTCTGATATAACAATTAAGATCTCTAATTTCTGGCATTATGCATCTTAGAGTCTGTCAATAGATAGAAATTAAGAGCTATAAAAGTGTTATAGTTCTGTTGGGGGTTGTCGCTGTCCAAGAGATAACCAGGAAAGAGTGCTGTATTTTCAATCTTTATTTGATTTGTAACAAAAATTTAGCTTTACATGACAGCAGTTCTGTCTGTCTCTAGCCAGTCTACTTCATTGGTTAAGCTCTGGCTATAGGTGATCTCTGTGCTGTGTACTGTTCTTTTCCTAACTAACCAAGAATGTATGGGCTGAATGGCCATGAATGGCCATGTTAGTTGTGAAAGCCATTCTAGTGATATGTTTCCTGTGTGATGGTTTCTCGTGTAACTGGCTGAATGCTGACAGGAGTCAGAATTGTGAAAAGATTGACAGGAGTATCCCTTCTATTTTTTGGCTTCCTGTTTTGGTGCGTAAATATTGTTACATTGGTGATACAAAACAGGTTCCTCCACAACTGAAATTTAAAAACCTACTACTACTCCTTTTGTTGTATGGCGATGTTGCTTCAAACCCTGGCCCCACCAATTTTGGATTTGTCAATTGTAGATCCATTCATAATAAAGGCCCTCGCCTGCAGGACCTCATAAAATGCATCCTGGGTCTGGTTGAGACTCATATTAGACCATATGATACTGATGGCCTCCTGAATTCTCTCACTCCGGCCGATTACAATTTCATCCAAAAACCAAGGTGTACTGGTTTGGGCGGTGGTGTCGGTTTTCTATGTAGAAAAACCTTTTCTCCCAGGATTGTCTCTTCACCAGTTTTTAGGTCATTTGAAATTATCATACTTTCTTTCAAGTCCGACTACAATAGCTTTGTTGCTGCTTGTGTGTACCATCCTCCAGGTTCTTGTACTACTCAGTTTCTAGAAGGTTTTCTGGCTCTTTCTGGCTTTCTGTCTTCGCTTGGTTGCAGATTCATCATTTGTGGTGACATAAATGTCCATCTGGATATTGAGCGTGGTGATAGGTCCAGGTTTAACGACATCCTTCAGTGTTGTGGTTTGGTTCAAAGTGTCAGTGGCCTGACTCATTTACTGAGTCACACTCTGGATGTTTTGATATCACCTTGTGACTCTGATTTTGTCTGCAATGTTAGTGTTGGAGACTTCATTTCTGACCATGCTGCCATAAGATGCCAACTTGATTTCTCCCACCCATCAACCAGTATCGACAAATGGGTCTCTTATCGGTATCACAGGATCGATATCGACCAGTTTCGAAATTACCTTAAAAATATACCATTTGTAAGGTCCCCTGAAGGTACTGCTGCAGAACTGTATGATCAGTACATAACTGGTATAACACAGGTACTTGACAAGCATGCTCCTATCATCTCATGCAAGGCAAAACAGCAGTCAGATGAGTGGTTGTCTGATTCGTATCGCATGGCTCGATCTCTTAGGCGCCAATTTGAATGAAGGTGGAGAAAACATAAGTCAGAGATGAACAGGTCAAGGCGCCGCGGGCAAATTGCCTGGTGTAATCGAATGGCCAATAAAAACAAGGGTTCATACTATACTAATCTTATAACTGCAAACAGTGGTGACCCCAAGAAGCTATGGCAGTCATTAAGGAAGGTGTTGCATGGCACTTCTGAGACTGTCCTGCCTGCTCATAGCTCAGACAAAAGCCTTGCAGACATGTTTGCTTCTTTTTTCTCCAATAAAATAAGCAAAATCAGGGACACCTTTTCTACTTCTGGTTCTTCCAATGAAGCACCTGATTCGGTGCCTCCTGCTTTCCATGCCTTTATGCCTGTCACTGAAGATGAGGTCCATAAGTGTATCAGTGAATCCCCCACTAAATCTTGCTCACTAGACCCTATGCCAACATTCCTCCTTAAGGATTGTCTTGATATCCTCCTCTCCTCTATTACCAAGTTGGTAAATTATTCTCTCATTGAAGGATCCTTCCCAAATTCTTTCAAAAAGGCGGTTGTCACCCCCCTCATAAAAAAGGCTTCCCTTCCCATAGACGACCTTAAGAATTATCGCCCAGTGTCTGGTCTTTGTTTCCTGTCAAAGTTGGTTGAGCGAGTCGTTGCCAGGCAGCTAACGTCACACATCAATAACAACAAACTGGACAATCCTCATCAGTCCGCATATAAGCCAGGACATTCCACGGAAACTGCTTTATTATCGATAAAAAACAAGGTTCATCTCTCTCTGGCACGCGGTGAACCCACAGCTCTAGTACTTCTTGACTTATCAGCCGCATTCGACACTATAGACCTCCTTGGTTACCTTAAATCCTGGTTTGGTCTTGGTGGAACAGTTCTAAGGTGGTTTGCTTCCTACTTAAGAAATCGTTGCCAGGCCATCAAGATAGGCTCCACACTATCTAAGCAATCTCATCTATGGCATTCCATAAGGTTCTGTTCTGGGTCCATTGCTGTTTTCACTCTATACAACACCACTTAGTAAAATTATTCGCCTCCACCCGCATATTAAATTCCATTTTTATGCAGATGATACTCAGTTATACATCCATCTCTCCCATAAGAATGCTTCTTCGGCTCTCACCAAGCTAAATGCCTGCCTTCATGATGTGCAAGAGTGGGTGTCTCTCAGTAAATTGAAGCTCAACCCTGAAAAAACTGAATTTATTGTCTTTGGTTCTAAGGCTCAACGTCTGAAGATTTCTTCTCACTTTCCTGTTAGTATTCTTGGTAGCCTTCTTCATCCGGTTGATTCTGTCAGAAATCTAAGTGTGTGGTTTGATGCAGATTTTTCCTTCTCTGAGCATATCAAGAGGACTTGCAAAGCGTGCTTTCTTCAGATGCGTGACCTCCGTAGAATTAGAAAGTATCTTACTCCTGAAGTGGCAGTCCTTGCTGCAAATGCCTTGGTTAGTAGTTGTCTGGACTATTGTAACTCTCTGTTCAGAGGTTTGTCAGGTTTCAATCAGCACAAATTGCAAAGTATTCAGAACACCCTTGCTCGTATTGTTACAAATCATAGAAAGTATGCTCATGTTACACCCATTCTAAAGAAACTCCACTGGTTGCCTGTTAAGTACCGATGCATTTTCAAAACTGCAACAATTGTGTATAAATTTTTGCATAGTGGCTCTCCTTCCTATTCTGAACTGTTCTTGTCTTTTAGTAGTTGTCCCTATAGTACTAGGCATAGTCACCCAGATCGTCAATACCTTACAGTTCCTCCTTTCCATTCATCAGTCTTTAAGTCAGCCAAACATTTTGGTCATAGTTTTGCCTTTGATGCTGCTAAGATCTGGAATGAACTCCCTCAAGATGTTTGCAGTGCAACATCAGTTGGTTCCATCAGAAAGAAGCTTAAAACATACCTGTTTGCATTTGTGTCTCCTTGGTATAACCTGGCTATGTCCCTTGATTAACATTAACTGCCTTGCTTTATGTTTAGATGAGCCTTAGAGTCCATCAGTGATAGAGATTAAGCGCTATAAAAGTCCACATTAGATTAGATTAGATACTGCCTTAGCTTATACAGTTACACTTTAGGCATGGCTAGACAGGTTCAATTCAACAGATATATACATAATACATTAATCTGTTTATATAATGTTACTGTATGGAAACTGGTTTCTACACATCTCTTAATACATCAATTTCTAAAGTAAGATTATTGTAAGTTGTGTTATAGTGATTATGTGATTATAAGATCTAGGGATTAAGGATTTGCTTTAGGCTTGAGTAAAGTTACATCAGTAAAAGATTTAGATATAACACCAGTTGGATGAAACAATAAGCTTATTCACTCTTTATAAGTTCTTAATGTATAAACTTTTCTAGAGTGCAATATGCAATGTGTTGACATATTTACTAAACTATGGACACCATGAATATATATTAGTCCATATTTCTATATGAAAATTAGTTACAAATAGTCTCTATAACATCAGTACCATTGGAATTAGAATGTTATGTAATGAGTACTTGTATATTGCTTAACTCTATCATATGACAGAGTCTAAGGCAATAGAGCCATAATGCAAGAAGGATCAAATCAGAATGCAGAGAGACATAGCAGGCGATACCATTGATACCAGGGAGACTGGAAGACTGGAGGTTGGGCTTTATTGAAGAGGTATGCATTTAGATTGTGTCTGAAAGATGGCAAGGAAACCATTGCTCAGATACCCTCAGGGAGAGTGTTCCACAATGTTGGAGCATCAAATGCAAAGCTGCGGTTAAAGTGCTTTTGATGAATTGTGCAGTGAGGCACATCTAACGCCATTTATATGCACAAGTTTTTTTGTATTCTTCTCAGTAGAAAGAAACTCTGTACAAGAAACCTACTGTAACTTGTCACTGACGACTGTCACTTAGAATTTTCGAGTTTTTTTTTCAATTCATGATACACAAAAATTGAGTGAAAACTAGCATTTTAAAAATAGTTTTGTTGAATTTCTATCCAAAATTAAGCTTTTCTATTTATTATTGGGTAGTTATTCAGACACTTGAATTGCCCGTATAGGATTGTACACTGACAAAACAAAGCATGTTCAACCAATTTTTTGTGTTTGATTGTATCCATGGAAACATACACTTATTGTAACAAAACGTGAGAAATATTATGTATTAAATACAGTTACTGTTTAGTATTTGATAAAATATCCCACACATGAGGGAGATATCGCAATAATTGCTTACTGCTGGTCATATCAATGAAAATATACATTTATGGAGACAATACAAAGTGAAAAATCTTATGTATTAAATAGATCTACCATTCATTATTTGATAAAATCTGCCACACATGAGGTAGCAATAGTATCAATCGTGTTCAGTGTTGACTACATGCATGGAAACAGACACTTACAGTGACAAGATGAAATAACAGAAAGCCATACATTAAATCTCTCATTTCACACAGAGCAAATAATCCATTCAAGTTGATGGATGAGTGATAGGTGATCAGTTTCAATATGTAAAGCCACATATCAAATCGAATAAATATGTGTGGCTTTTAGTGGCTTAGCAAATCTCAAAAATTTAACATTAAAGAGAGAGAGCAAATTTGCAAAATAAGTTATAACGATTGAAAGCAAGGACACAAATTTGAGAAATCAGAAGAAAAGCTATCAGCAAGAAATGTTTATGTGGAGACAAACTGAAAATTGGAGAAAATTGCATTACTCTTGATGGCAGTTGTGAAAAAATGATTGTTAAAATTGTGGCTAACTGGAAAAAATCATTGAGTGTATTATGATAGATTGTTTTGAAAAAGTGTATAAGGGATTTATGATCTATTTCTTAAAACAACAAATGTGAGAGTTCTTCAGCACAAGGAAATGAGCAAATTAAGTGCACTGGTATCAACTGCATCATTTGTATAGTGTTAAATATTTAACATCCTCTGAGATTTTATTTGGTAAAAAATTAAAATATCGATTTTTTTTGAAAATATATACAACAAATAAGAGATAAAAATAGTAATTTTTGTAAAAATTATTTTTTGTAAACTTTTATAAGTTAAAACACTAGAACAATGAGGTGGCCTAAAAAACTCTGTGGCAACGCTCTATATTTTTGCGTGGTGTTATGTCTTTACATGTACGTTACATATCCTTCCAAAAATAAACAGTCCTTGTATGGAAAAATGATACCTGCCTTTAGACAAGAAGCAACAGTAAAGCATGAAGCCTTTGAAAATGCACACCCATACCAAGACTGGAAAGGTGAGATATGTGTTTTGTGTTTTCTTTGCTCTTTTAGCAAATACTTCCAGTGGTAACAAAATGAGATAAATAATAAATCCAATTCTAGCCAATCAGGGAAATTGAAATAAAGTTATGATATGTAAGCTGTGTTGATTTGTCATGTACACATTGGGGGAGCTGATTTCAAGTAGAAATTGTATTAGAGCCCCTTATAACACTATTAAAATTGTTAAGTGACATCCTAGTTTTGCCTAGTAATTAAAAGTCTAGAAAACTTTTATGAACTTAATCTCCAATAATATTGCAACAACCACAACCATATTGTAATTTCTAACGATATAGGAATGAGGAAAAGGTATGCCTTAAAAAACACTTGACTTGAGTCTCTGATGAGGCATTAGAGGAGGAAGCATGAATCCCATTGGGCAACTCATTCCAACTGTAGGTGCATCAAAAGCTAAACTTTAACCACATTGTTTGACAGATTTATGAGTGGATTAAAGACTATGGCATCACAAGATGTTTATTATCACATTGACACCACATACAACAGAATATATACATATCACAAAAGGGTAACCATTTGTATACTAGTAAGACTGTTTTTAACACTGAGTGATATTTAATAGGCAACCAATACAATTTCTTAAGAATAGGAGTAATTCTATTTGTATTACACACAATTCTGGCAGCAGTGGTTTGAATACTTTGCAAGCTGCACAGATTAGATTTGAAGGGAATCCTTAAAAGTGAAGTGCAGTAGTCCTGAAAACTACTAACAAGAACATTAGCCACAAGCAAAGATGTTTCAAGATTAAGAAACTCTCAACCCCATCTAAAAATTAGGAAGCCTTTGCACAAATTCTATATTTGTTTGGAGAAGGAGATATCAAAGTCCTACCAGAATCCCAGATTCTCAACAGATTCGGGCAGTTGGAGAGAACTACCCAAGATATGAAATGAATAATATGCTTTCAACCTACCCTTTTCCATTTTGGCATCGCGTATAAACTCAGTGTTGTCTGGATTCACGTTAATATTATCATAGGTGTCAATTATAACTTGTGTATATGTGTATATGTCGTATTGAATGTAGATAACCATTGAATGTATAGATTCAATGGGTTAGTCAATGAATGTGTACATTTAATGGCTTTGTCATTGAATCTACACATCCAATAGCAAGCAGCCATTGAATGTGTACATTCAATAATTTAACTGTGGAATGTGTACATTTCACAACCATAGTTATTGAATGTGTATATGAACTTAACAAATGCAAATAAGTAACTGATACTGTGTGAAATGGAACTTATTATTATTATTTTTTAATAAATCACATCTAATTAAGTTGAAATAAACTTTTGCAATAAGTTGATTATCTACAGTCAATTACATAGTTATGTATTATAAAAAAGACTTGAATTTTCTAATAAATAAGTTTATCTTAATCTGTTTTCTTATTGTAAAGTCCCAATGAACCTCTTTAACAATACAGGTGTGCCACTATGGGGCTAATTACGCTTAAATACCAAAATTTAACACTTAATTAGATGAATTAATTGCTATCAATTGCTATCACATTTTAGAATCATACACTTAGAGATTATAAAATAACTACTCCAGCTTGAACTGTTTCTTAAGAATAGGAGTAATTCTACTTGTATTACACACAATTCTGGCAGCAGAGGTTTGAATACTTTGCAAGCTGCACAGATTGAATTTGAAGGGAATCCTTAAAAGTGAATTGCAGTAGTCCAGACAACTACTAACAAGAACATTAGCCACAAGCAAAGAAGTTTCAAGATTAAGAAAATTTTAACCCCGTCTAAAACATCCCTAAAATTGAGGAAACCTTTGCACCAATTCTATATTTATTTCGAGAAGGAGATATCAAAGTCCAACCAGAATCCCAGATTCTCATCAGAGTCAGCCAGTTGGAGAGAACTACCCAAGATATGAAATGGATAATATGCTTTCAACCTACCCTTTTCATGTTGGAGTTGAGTATAAACTCAGTGTTGTCTGGATTCACGTTCATATTACTATAGGACATCCAGTTTTTTACATTACTGAGGTAATTGTTCAAATTTTGAATGCAACAGACACATTTTATGTGATGTGCAATGAACATGAATATGATCCATCAAATATTGTGGCTATAACATCCTCAAGCAGCTCAACCCCTATGCACTTCTTCAGTGGGTGTCTTAAAACCGGCAGGAGGATATCCATCAACAAGTTTGCTATTAATTAGATGGATAATTGAATGGAGTAGGATATCAATAATATCTTTACAAAGAAATGTTGGCCAAGACTTCAGCTGACAGGATGACTTATGATAACCTTATAAACTTTATTCTCAGAGACAGAGCAAAGGCAATGAATTTGGGTGGACCAATACCATGGCACACAATACTGTTTTTAGGTGTCAATTATAACTTAGGTATATTAATCGATCAATCAATCAGTCGTCCAAGTGTTTATTCTATGTATCAATGGATTCTAAGGCACAACATCGAATTTGTTAAGCATAAATCGTCAAGATGTTAGACATATTCCAAGTTGCACCCAGGAAGGCTATCCAGTGTTTGGTAGTTAGAAGCTAAAGTTGAAATGCTTTCTGAAATAAGTAGGTTTTTAGTGAACTTTTAAAACATAAGAGATTTGGAGCACTGCGTATATCATGTGGAAGATTAGTCCATAAGTTTGGGCATCATACGAGAAATTTGTTGTTGAAGCGGGCCTTTGATTTATGGATAGAACAATATTGAGGAACCTGAAGGAACATTTTTTTTTGGATTTGAGTGTCTTGTGTTCACGGCAGATTGTAAAGGGAGAGATATGGTGCAAAATACTTAGGCTGACCAGTAGTGAGTTACTTAGACACAAAAACTAGGGTTTTAAAGATAATTCGTCTGATAGGTAGCCAATGAAGTGACTTCAAGCTGGCTGTGATGTGAGTGAACTTAGAAGCACTGGTAGTATTACGAGATGACAAACTATGAAATAGAGAATTGCAATTGCTGACCAGAGCATTCACAATCACCACTGACGTATCAACAGAAAGAAACCTCCTAATATGATGAAGGTCCCTCAGGCTAATAAAACAAGATTTGATGACAGAATTTATGTGATTAATAAAACAAAACTTTGCATCAATTAGAACACCCAGATTGCTAGCAACATCCCTGGGGAAGAGACAATTACCCAGGATATTGACAGGAAATGACTCACTGAGCCATTTGTATCTGTCTTTGGCACCAAAAACTATAAATTCTCTTTTAACAGGGTTTGTTTATTTCCAGACATCCAGACATGTATGTTGTTCAAACAGGACGTCAGGTGGTCAAGAGACTTGAAACTATCTTCAGGGGATAGGTGAATGAATAGTTGCATGTCGTCCGCATAAAAGTGGTATTTAACTCTAGTATATTTTCTGATAACTAAGGGATGTTGTGTGGAGGGAAAAAAGGATCAAGGACAAAGACAGAACCTTGGGAAACTCCAAACTTCAATTTGAACAAATCAGAAACAGCAGAGCCAATCTTGACTGACTGAAAACAATCATGGAGGTATGATCCACACCATTTTAGAACAGAACCAGCAAAGCCAAACCTTACTGACAAATAGGAAAGGAGTATGTCATGGTCAATCATATCAAAGGCAGTGGACAAGTCAAGCAGAACCAGGCATGCCCTTGGACAAAGATAAATGAATCTCATTTTTTATACATTTCTGAACCTGTCTACCTAAGAGAATTAATTCACCCCTACACCTCTTCCATAAATACAAGGTGAAGCATCCCAAAACTCAAGTTCCTTCAAACTCGCAGTTTTGACAGTAGAGTTCACAAATCAATCAAACACTTCTCTAATTCCTTCAGTCACTATGCCCCAGTCCTTTGGAACTCTTTCCCCTTCATGTAAGAATCATTCCCTCTGTTGCATCTTTTAGGAAATACCTCAAAACCCACCTCTTCAACTCTAGCTTTCTTCCCTCCTGGTCACACTCACAATTCTGGATTACTGACCCTGAACACCCCTCGACTCCCCCTATAATAATGATTTTGTTTAACTAGCACAATGAGTTCCCCTTTCTGGGGAAGATATTGCGCCTGCAAACCAGTAGTTTAGATTAGATACACAACAAGGAGGTTTCTATTGAGTGCGCCACCTTATAGGCTGACTGAAAAGTGTTTCCAGGATCATGAGAGTACATATGGGATCTAATTTGGGCAGCCACTATATGTTCAACCAACTTTGACAGAAAACTGAGACCAGACACCGGTCAATAGCTCTTCAGATCCTCTTTTGAAAGGGTATACTTTTTAATGAGAGGTGTGACCATAGTTTAAAAGGATCAGGAAAAATGCCATTATGGAGGGACAAATTAACCAGTTTTGTCAATGAAAGAAGGATATCGTGTCATTTTTTCATGAGATATATGGGGCAAGGATCAAGAGAGCAGGTTTTAGAAGGGGCTTCCTTAATGAACTTAAGGACTTCACTCTCAGTAAGACCTTGATGAAAGGAACTGAAAATTGGCAGCTCCTCCTCAGGATGAAGACACTTAGATGGGGTGTGTTTGAAGGTATCTGTGATCTTTCAAATTTTGTCAATGAAAAATGAACCAAATCTATTTGCTAATGATTTTTCATCATTAAAGGATAGAGGACACTTGTATAAGACCAGCTTAATATTCTATTTAGTGCCTGCCATAACTTTTTACCATCACCACAATTTTTACTGACTATATCGTGGTAGAAACACCCCTTGTTTTGTTCAGAATATGGTGCATGTATTAATTTACTGTCAAAGACGAGTATGGTTTTCAGGTGATTTGTCTCTTCTCCATGCACATTCATACTGTCTTCTCATGCACTTTGCAGTTCTGTACTCGTCAGTTATTCAGCTTGGCGCTGGTTTAATGAGCTGTTTAGTCTTGACTGGTGCATGAATATCTAGAAGGCCAGACAAACCGGACATGTACTCTTCATGCAATAAATCAATGTCATCAGATGGTGAAATTAGAAATGGGATAGCAAGGAGGTCACTTCTAAATTTATCAATATCCATTTTATGATACTGACAGAAGGTAACAACTTTCTGCATCGGAGTAACCAGGGATGGAAAGTCAACCACACAAGGAATAATTTTATGATCATTTATAAAACCTGAACCTTTAACATCAGAAATTGCAGAAAAACTTGGAAGAAGCCATCAACAAGTCTAAGGTATGACTGTGAAGGTGAGTTGGAAAATCAGTGTATTGAGTCATACAGCAAGAATCAATGACTGATTTAAATTCAGAAATTGTTGGAGACATAGCATTGACATGATTAATGAAATCCCCACAAATCACAAAGCAAGAGGATAGGGAAGACAAAAAACCTACATATGACAGAAAATCTTCAAAAAATTTCACAACAGATAAGGCAGGAGGCCGATAAATGGCACCAAGAAACAAGTGACACCCGTCAATTGTGAGAGAGACAGTCTGATTTTCGAAGGAGGATAACTCAGGGGAACTGAAGGTTTGAAAGTCCAGTGGTGTTTTATTGAAAAAGCCAAAACCGCCTCTACATTTGTTTACTCTACTCGTGTGAATAATAGAAAATTCTTGAGGTGTTAAATCGTTTAGAAAAGAGGGTGTCTCAAGGGCTTTAATATGGGTCTCAGTGAGACCAAAACATCAAAATTGCCAGTTTTTACTTCATCACAGAGAATTGGGCCCTTATTCCTAATGGACCGGCAGTTAGCAAAACCCACCTTCATCGGCCCAGGATTGCGTGTGACGTCACCCGATAACAAAACCAGAACAAGCTGCCTGAAGGAGACCTTTTCATGAAATGTAGGTTTGTATGTCTTGACATAGGTGAACAAGATGGATTTAGCAGTAGGTCCATCATATTTACATACATGCAGGCCGATATCACACCTGCTCTGGATTTTGTGTTTTTGAGTCTTATAGCAGTGCACAAAGATATAATAATACAAACAAGGAGTCTAACAATCTGCATCATTAAGGAATCAAGAGACCACAGGAAAAACAAAACAAAATCACAGCAGAGTAAATAGAAAATAATTAAGTATGAGGCATCAAATATCATATAAATTCAATAAAATAATGAAGCAAAAATATAAAAACACCAAGTACTATACAACTGCAGCTGGGAATATTAAAATTGCAAAACACAACCATATATGTATATGTTGTATTGTACGTAGATAACCATTGAATATATAGATTCAATGGGTTAGTCATTGAATGTTTACATTCAATGGCTTTGAATCTACACTAAAATAGCAAGCAACCATTGAATGTGTAGAAAAAGACTTGGGTTTTCTAAAAAAAGTTTATTTTATTCTGTTTTCTAATTGTAAAGTCCCAATGAACCTCTCTAACAATACAGGTCTGCCACTATAGAATAGAAGCATTTATATAGTGCAAAATTGATGTAACAGCCTCTAATGTGCTTGAGGTCAAAAAAGGGAAAGTCGAGGGATGTATCAGTTTGAGATCCAAAATTAGCGCCCGCCAGGGAGATGTACTATGGTGGAGGATATGCTAGTCTAAACAAATGCAAGGTCTTTAGCTGGCTACGGAAACCTGTTATTGTTTGTTGTGATCGTACTGATTGTGGGAGTCTGTTCCATTCTGTGGGAGAAGCCATTGCAAAACCTTACCTACCAATGGCCTTTTTGTGAGAGACTGAGGAAAGAAAAAGACTTCCATGCATTAAACAACTGGTTGTGATCAAGGATGATAGGTATATGGGTTGAGAGAATTTGATAGCCTTGAAAGTAATTAGATTGTACTTAAACAAGATGCGGTATGTGATAGGGAGCCAGTGTAGGTTTTGAAGAAAGGGAGTGGCATGGCTAGTTCTATCAAGTCTAAAAACAATTCTACATAGGGCATTTTGAATCTTTTGGAGTTTAGCTACATTGTATTTACTTACACCATAAAGTAGGGAATTGCAGTAGTCAAGTCGACTGTTGATCATTGAGTTTGCAAGCAAGGCTGCATTATCCACACTGGGGAATTTACGGATGCGTCTTAGGTCCTTAAGGTGGTAATAACAGGCGCAGGTGGTTATGTGGCTAGTAAAGGTATTTCCGGAGTCAAAAGTAACACCTAGGTTCTTGACTATATCAGTAGGGGAGATAGAATTTCCAAGAAGATGAGTAGGGAATTTGTTGATGAGGGACTCTCTGGCTTGTCTATCACCAATGATAATAAATTCAGTTTTCTCGGGGTTGAGTTTAAGTTTCACACCAGCCATCCAGTTTTGGACACATGTGAGACACTCAGTAAGCTCAGCAAAACTGGAATCAAAGTTCCTATGGTCAAATGCTAGATATATTTGGGTGTCATCAGCATATAGATGGTGGGTAACATTGAAATTGGAAATGATATTACTGAGAGGGGTAGTATAGAGGGTAAAAAGAAGGGGGCCAGGACAGAGCCCTGGGGCACACCATATGGGAGTGAGAAAGCATCTGAAAAGCTATTACCTAGTTTAACCTTCTGTTTGCGGTTTGAAAGATAGGATTTGATCCACCTCAACATAGTGCCATCAACCCCAAACCAATCCCTGAGGGAATTAAAAAGAATGTCATGGTTGATAGTGTCGAATGCCGCTGAGAGGTCCAGCAATGTGCGTGTAACAGCCTGACCAGAGTTCATCGAAGCAGCAATGTCATTCTGGATTTTCAGGAGTGCTGATTCTGTGGAATGGAGTCTCCTGTAGGCGGATTGGTTGACATTGGAGAGCCCCTCACTATCGATATAATTATTTAACTGTTTAGCCACTACTTTGGGGCTAATTACAATTAAATACCCAAATTTAACACTTAATTAGATGAATTATTAATTGCTATCACATTTTAGAACCATACACTGAGAGATTATAAAATAACTACTGAGGCTTGAACTGTTTCTGAAAAATAGGAGTAATTCTACTTGTATTACACACAATTCTGGCACCAGAGGTTTGAATACTTTGCAAGCTGCACAGATTAGGTTTGAAGGGAATCCTTTAAAATGAATTGCAGCAGTCCAGGCAACTACTAACAAGAACACTACTCACAAGCAAAGAAATTTCAAGATTAAGAAATTTTCAAACCCATCTAAAAATCCCGAAAATTTAGGGAATCTTTGCACAAATTCTATATTTGTTTCGAGAAGGACATATCAAAGTCCAACCAGAATCCCAGATTCTCAACAGAGTCAACCAGTTGGAGAGAACTATCCAAGATGTCAAATGGATAATATACTTTGAACCTACCCTTTTCCATTTTTTTAGTCGAGTATAAACACAGTGTTGTTTGGATTCAAGTTCATATTACTATAGGACATCCAGTTTTTTACATAACTGAGGCAGTTGTTCAACTTTTGAATGCAACAGACACATTTTATGTGACATGCAATGAACATGAATATGATCCATCAAATATCGTGGCTATGACATCCTCAAGCAACTCGACCCTTATGAACTTCCTCAGCAGGCATCTTAAAACCAGCAGGAGGATATCCATCAACAAGTTTGTTATTAATTAGATTGATAATTGAATGGAGTAGGATATCAATAATATCTTTACAAAGAAATGTTGGTCAAGAATTCAACTGACAGGATGACTTATGATAACTTTATAAACTTCATCCCCAGAGACGGAGCAAAGGCAACAAATTTGGGTGGACCAATACCATGGCACACAATACTGTTTTCTAGGTGTCAATTATAACTTGTGTATATTAATCGATCAATCAATCAGTTGTCCAGGTGCTTAATCTACGTATCAACAGATTCTAAGGCACATCATCCAATTCGTCAAGCATAAATCGTCAAGATGTTAGATATATTCAAAGTTGCGCCTAGGGATGCTATCCTGTGTTTGGTAGTTAGAAACTAAGTTGGAAATGATTTCTGAAATAAGTAGGTTTTGAGTGAACTTTTGAAACATGAGAGATTTGGAGCACTGCGTATATCATGTGGAAGATCATTCCATAACTTTGGGCATCATATGAGAAACTGTTGTTGAAGTGGACTTTTGATGTATGGATAGAAGAACAATATTGAAGAACCTGAAGGAACATATTTTTTAGATTTGAGTGTCTTGTGTTCATGGCAAGATTATAAAGGGAGAGATATGGTGCAAAATACTTAGGCTGGTCAGTAGTGAGGTACTTGTGATGTGAGTGAACTTAGAAGCACAGGTGACAAACTGTGCAAGACAGTATTGGACATATTTGAGCGTGGTAGTATTACGGGATGACAAACTATGAAATAGAGAATTGCAATAATCCAGACGACTGCTGACCAGAGCATTTGCAATTACCACTCATGTATCAACAGGAAGAAACCTCCTAATATGAAGAAGGTCCCTCAGTCTATAAAACAAGATTTGATGACAGAATTTACGCAATTAGTAAAACAAAACTTTGCATCAAATAAAACACCCAGATTGCGAGCAACATCCTTGGGGGAGAGACAATTACCCAGGATATTGACAGGAAATGACTCACTGAGCCATTTGTATCTGTCTTTTTTATCTGCACCAAAACTATGAATTCTGTTTTATCATGGTTTAGCTTTAGTTTATTTTCAGACATCCAGACATGTATGTCATTCAAACAGGACTTCAGGCGGTCAAGAGACTTGACACTATCTTCAAGGGAATGAATAGTTGCATGTTGTTGGCATAAAAGTGGTATTTAACTCCAGTATATTTTCTGATGACTAAGGGATGTAGTGTGGAGGGAAAACAGGATCAAGGACAAAGACAGAACCTTGGGGAACTCCAAACTTCAATTTGAACAAATCAGAAACAGCAGAGCCAATATTTAACTCCAGTATATTTTCTGATGACTTGACTAAGGGATGTTGTGTGGAGGGAAAACAGAAGAGGACCCAAGACAGAACCTTGGGGAACAGAACAGAACCAGCAAAGCCAAACCTTACTGACAAACAAGAAAGGAGTGTGTCATGGTCAATCGTATCAAAGGTAGTGGACAAGTCAAGCAGCAACAGTGCTGTAGGCATGCCCTTGGACAAAGATAAATGAATCTCATTTTTGATACATTTCTGAACCAGTTTACCTAAGAGAATTAATTTACCCCTACACCTCTTCCAGAACTACAAGGCGAAGCACCCCCAAACTCAAGTTCCTTCAAACTCGCAGTTTTGACCGTAGAGTTCACAAATCAAACACTTGCTTCAGTCACAATGCCCCAGTCCTTTGGAACTCTTTCCCCTTCATGTAAGAAACAGTCATCCTGTTGCATCTTTTAGGAAACACCTCAAAACCCACCTCTTCAAATCTAGTCAAATCCTCCTTTTAAAGGGTAGACTTTTTAATGAGAGGTGTGACAATAGTCTGTTAAAAGGATCAGGAAAATGCCATTATGGAGGGACAAATTAACCAGTTTTGTCAATGAAGGAAGAAGGATATTGATTAATTTTTTGACGAGATATGTGGGGCATGGATCAACAGAGCAAGTTTTAGAAGTGGCTTCCTTAATGAACTTAAGGACTTCACTCTCAGTAACACCTTGATGAAAGGAACTGAAAATTGGCAGCTCCTCCTCAGGATGAAGACACTTAGATGGGGGTGTGTTTGAAGGTATCTCTGATCTTTTTAATTTTGTGAATGAAAAATGAACCAAATCTATTTGCTAATGATTTCCATCATTAAAGGATAGGAGGACACTTGTATTAGACCAGCTTAATATTCTATTTAGTGCCTGCCATAACTTTTTACCATCAAAACAATTTTCACTGACTAGATCATGGTAGAAACACCCCTTTTTTGTTAAGAATATGGTTGCATCTATTAATTTGCATTCGAAGATGGGTACGGTTTTCAGGTGTTTTGTCATTTCTCCATGCATATTCATACTGTCTTCTCATGCACTTTGCAGTTCTGTACTCATCAGTTATCCAGCTTGGTGCTTGTTTAATGAGCTGTTTAGTCCTGACTGGTGCATAAATATCTAGTAGGCCAGACAAACCGGAAATGTACTCTTCATGCAATAAATCAATGTCATCAGATGGTGAAATTAGAAATGGGATAACAAGGAGGTCACTTCTGAATTTATCAATATCCATTTTATGATACTGACAGAAGGTAACAACTTTCTGCATCGGAGTAACCAGGGATGGAAAGTCAACCACTCAAGAAATAATTTTATGATCACTTAACCTGAACCTTTAACATCAGAAATTGCAGAAAACCTTGGAAGGAGCCATCAACAAGTCTAAGGTATGACCATGAAGGTGAGTTGGAAAATCATTGTATTGATTCATACAGCAAGAATCAATGATTGATTTAATTTCAGAAACTGTTGGAGACATAGCATCAACATCCCCACAAATCACAAAGGAAGAGGATAGGGAAGACAAAAAAACCACATATGACAGAAAATCTTCAAAAAATTTCACAACAGATAAGGCAGGAGGCCGATAAAGGGCACCAAGAAACAAGTGACACCCGTCAATTGTGAGAGAGACAGTCTGATTTTCGAAGGAGGATAACTCAGGGGAACTGAAGGTTTGAAAGTCCAGTGGTGTTTTATTGAAAAAGCAAACACCGCCACTACATTTATTTACTCTACTGGTGTGATCAAGAGAAAATTTTTGAGGTGTTAAATCATTAAAAAAGAGGGTGTGTCAAGGGCTTTAATATGGGTCTCAGTGAGACCAAAAACATCAAAATTGCCAGTTTCGACTTCATCACAGAGAATTGGGCCCTTGTTCCTAATGGACCGGCAGTTAGTAAAACCCACCTTCAGCACCCCAAGACTGAGTGTGACGTTACCCAACAACAAAACCAGAACAAGCTGCCTGAAGGATGCCTTTTCATGAAATGTAGGTTTGTATGTCTTGACATAGATGAACAAGATGGATTTGGCAGTACCCTGAGTAGGGTCTCTGAAGTGACACTTCCACCTCACGAGTCTGGCAAGGCATTGGCTGATCAGTTTGCCTCCTTTTTCCATAATAAAATCAAGATAATTAGAGATACTTTTATCCCCTCTGGCACTGAAAAGGATGTTCATACTTCTTCGGATCCTCCAAAAATTATTGCCTTTACTGAAGTTCCTCAAGATACTGTCAACAAAATCATCAGAAACTCGCCTAAGAAATCCTGCCTGTTGGATCCGTGGCCTACATTTCTCATCAAATAGTGTAGTGACATACTTTTATCATCAATTACAAAGTTGGTTACCTGCTCACTCATTGAGTGTTGTGTCCCTGACGGTTTCAAAACTGCTGTAGTTACTCTCATTAAAAAGGCTACTCTTCCTGCAGATGATTTTAAAAACTATCGTCCTGTATCTGGCCTTAGTTTCATATCTAAATTGGTTGAACGAGTGGTTGCTAAGCAACTGTTAGAACATATTCATAACTTAGACAATCCATATCAATCAGCATATAAAACAGGTCACTCAACTGAGACAGCTCTTCTTTCTATAAAAAATGAAGTTCACCTATCTTTGTCAAGAGGCGAACCGACTGCCCTTATACTGCTTGATCTCTCAGCAGCATTTGATACAATTGATCATTCCACCCTTCTTCATTGTCTTCAGACCTGGTTTGGAATTGGTGGCTCTGTTCTAAAATGGTTCACCTCCTACCTATTTGAGCGCTATTAGTCAATAAAAATTGGTTTCACTATCTCTGATCTTTGTAAACTCCTGTTTGGTGTGCCCCAACGCTCTGTCTTGGATCCTTTATTATTTTCTCTGTACACAACCCCCTTAGTGTGGTTATTGGTAAAGACAAAGGAGTAAAGTTTCATTGTTATGCAGATGATACTCAAGTCTATATCCATCTATCCCAGATGAATTCATCTGCTGCCTTTGAAAAGTTGAACAGGTGCCTGGACGATATAAAGGAGTGGATGTCAGCCAGTAAACTCAAACTTAATCCAGATAAAACTAGTTTATTGTATTTGGTTCAAAAAGACATTGGGACTAATTGAAAGGATATTTTCCATTTACCATCTTGGGTAGTCCTCTCTACCCTGCTGAGTGGGTCAAGAAGGTATGTGGTTTGATTCTGATTTTTCCTTGTCCAAACATGTTCAGAATGTCTGCAAAAGTTGTTTTGTGCAACTCCGTGATTTTAGACATGTCAGGTGGTTTCTTACTCACGATGCTTCTGTTCTTGTGGCCAGTACTCTTGTTAGTAGTCGGCTGGACTACTGTAACTCACTTTTAGGAGTCTTTTGAAGTTCCATCTTCGTAAATTACAGTGTATCCAAAACAGAGCAGCCAGAATCGTATCAAATCCCAGCAGATACACTAGTATAACTCCTATTCTTAAGAAACTGCATTGGCTTCCTGTTGAACATCGCTCAGTCCTTAAAACAGCCACTCTTGTTTATAAGTTTCTCCACACTGGTTTTCCAAAGTATTTGGCTCCATCTCTTCCTACAGTAGTTCCTACAGTACCACGCTCAGTCAGACTAGTGGAAATTTCCTTGTCATACCCAAGTTTCAACCCTCAGTCCATAAATCTGTCAAACAGTTTGGTCATAGTTTTGCTTTTGATGCTTGTACTGTTTGGAATGCTCTTCCTGGGGATATTCATGCATCCCCCTCTCTTGCCTCCTTCAGAAAATGCCTCAAAATCTCCCTTTACACCAAGGCATACCCTCCTTAGTCTTACTTACCCCTGGTGTTCTCCATGGTGCTTGAACTCTTTTCTGTCCCTGGTCATTGAGATTGGTTGACTGTTTTTGTTTTGTTGCGCTTTAGAGTCCCCTTTGAATTGGAGAGATTAAGCGCTATCCTAGAATTAGGCCCTTGGTTACCAACAACATGGCATTTTTGTGACAGCTTTTAAATTCTAAGAAGCGTTGAAATGCTAAGAATACCAACATGCCTGACTTAAAGAATGTGTTTGGGCCTTGCACTAACCACAGACATGACATTATCATGGCAAATATCTTTTTTCTATTCCCCAAAGCTCTTAAATTGCTAAACGTATCATCAGTTAAAGAATATATAATTAAGAATGTGACGTTGTGACAGATTTTCCATTAATCCCCAGAACTGTAGAAAGCCTGCCATCCCAAGATGAGATCCTTGTGAGGCACTTCACCCAACTCAAAAACCTGCCATATTTTATGTTGTGGCAAATAGCCCTTTTACTCCACCAAATTGTTGAAAGTTCAAGTCTTCTACAAGTTTAGAATGGCAATTCTTCAACCAATCTAGACTTGAAGGGCATCTAAGGCCCTTGGAATAACAAAAACATGACTTTAATATGACAAGTAGTTTTGTTAATTCCACACCTACTGAATATTACCAAGCCTCCAAAACACATGTGAATAAGTCCCTTGGATTAACTTACAACATTAAATTTTTATGACAAACATTTTTCTTTAATCCACAGAACTGTTGAAATGCCAAGCCTATCGACAGGAGAGACTTAAAGCACAGTGCAAAGCTCTTGGTTTATCCAAGAACCTGACATTTCTCAATGAGGCTGATCTCCAAGAGATTGGAGTCAGGTTTATGGTGGATGAGCTACACCAGGTCATCCTCAAGTCAATCCCAAAGACTGGCTGCTCCTCTTGGAAACGGATTATCATGGCCAGCCAGCCAGATGGGGAGAAGTACAATGACACCTGGGAACATGACTGGATCTTACTAAGAAGACAGATGGGACTCACAACATTAGACAGGTGATTAAATAAATTTCTGATTTGGGTTTTTTTAATGTCGCTTTTGACTGGGGTTGTATTGAATTACCAAATTTTTATTGTCTTTTTATTACCTCACAGCCTTCAGATGACTGGGCAGGTATTGTTTTCAACTATGGTGTCCAGCTGGGTGGGTGTCCATTCAGCAGACAGGCAGATACTGGGAAAAACCTTATCTGGGCTGTATCCCCGAAACTGTGAGGTATAAGAAGTTCATATTTGGTGTCTACATTGGTTAGCAGGTGCATATGTTCAATATCATGATGTACCCTTAATTTCACCTTTCACCTTACTGTAGTGACCCTAAGGTGTAGTAAATTTATACTAAGACTTGGCAGGGATACTGATTTGGGGTGTAGGTATGCAAAGCAATGATGTGACCTTAATTTGTCCTTCAATCTTGCCATAGAAACTTGAACTTAAAGCCCTGTCTTGGCTATATCCTAGAAACTGTTGTAAGGTGTAGGAAACTGCTGCATAGATGATATATTGGTTGGACTGTGCAGGTGTGCAAAGTCATGGTGTGACCTTAGACCTTGGCTGTGCGAGAATGTTTTCTACTGCCACATTTAAGACATATATCTCCTATCACCATGCTATATGGATTGGTGCAACTTATTATTATATTTATTTTTACCTAAATGTGTTATATATATTGACAGGTTTACTTCAATAAATTAACTGATCAATAAATAAATTTAATATCTTCTTTAGTATTAGTGCACTAATTAATGTTGTCATCTTCTTATTAAATTGACTAATTTTAAATTTGTTTTCACATACATTTTCTCTTTCTTAAGTCTTATTTCTACTGCACCTTTATATAACTTACACTGTCTGTTCTCAAAAACTACTGATCTTTGTACTTTATCACCTCTTCTATATTTAATTCTGTACAATGCTTATTTCCCAGCCTGTTAGGTAAGGGTACTTCTGATGCTAACTTTAAGTTTCACTTGTTAGGCTTCCTTTACTATTGGACCAAATGTTAATCTTAAAATGTTCACACTCAGAAGGTCTTTGTTTTAGGACCAAAATCCTATTAAATTTTCTAATGTACTTAGTGTGTTGTCCGCAGAAATAAAGAAATTTAATTAACACAACAAACACTAACAAAGTCAGCTATAAATGTTTGTATTCACAACAGTTTTACCAATCCCATGTGCTATTTTTTTGTTCTTGCCACATGTATGTTAGGACGTTTATTCTTTTGCAATTATACATGAATTGAAATATGCATTAACATAAATGTAAGTTATAAATATAGTTTGCCCATTATAAATCACATCAGTTAATCTTTTAGAATGATTTTAATACTATGTTTATGATCCCCCACAATATGAAACATTGCATGAATGTATGTATTTACTCCTCACAAATCTTTGAAGAATTTCCAAAAAGGCAAGGAAATTGAAGGGCATTCTCTGACTGGCACACACTGTGGCAAGTTTAACATTTCTTGCTTGATATTTGAGCAGACACCAGAGAGATGAGATAATATACAGACTACAACATTACTTCACCATTCTCACTGTGCGTCACCCCCTCGAGAGACTCGAGTCATTTTTCAAGAACAAGAAAATCGATGTTGATGGCATTGCAGACCAAGATCCAGAGGGAAAGGAGTTGTTTATGGAGAAGAAAATTGGCGAGGTCTTTGAGAAGGAGCTGAACTGGATTATGTCACAGCCGGTGAAAACCTTGAACCAGCATGTTGCACCGTACACAACAAAACTGGCAATGGAGTGTATTATACCATTCAGGTGAGGTCAAAGGTAAAATCTGGGGTTTTACCTGTGCATATAATCCACCAGTTACTTTTAAAATCTAATCATTTAATCTCAGTTCTGTAGGTAAGTCATTCTTTGGGCAAAGTGACCAATATGGTCCCGTTTTTGTAGCATGAAGCAATTAAGGGAATTTCCATTCTCCTGGGCTGGTATTCACAAAAAATCTCAAACTCAGTCTCAGTCTCAAACTCAAAAAAATCCCTGTAATTTAGGGTTTAAATCCTAAATTTGAGATTACAATCAAACTTAAATTTGAGTTAAAACTCACTCAAATATAATACCTATTCTCAAGTAAGTACATTATTGAACTCAGGGCCTAAATCATTTATCCTTGCTATAATTATGGAGTCTTAAGTTCTTGAGATTATGGCTGTATTAATTGGGTTTATATTTTTAATTTAAGTTTAGCATAAACTACTAAGATTGGATTTCACTTGAGAATGTTAGGTATATAATGAATATATAATTATGTAGGACCGAGTTTGAATTTGAGAGTGTGACTGAGTTTGAGACTGAGCTTGAGATTGAGTTTGAGCTTTTTGTGAATACCAGCCCAGTACAGGATGCCAGTCTGAAAAAGGTTAACCTCCCCAACTAGTATCAGTATACATTAATTTGTGCTTGTGGGTTAAGTGGGACAAGAACCTTGTAATAGGGTACTATCTCCATGACCTGGCCAAAGTTCAAATGCCAGACCTTCTGCTCTAGAGTTCAACACCCTAACCATGAGGGCACAGAGACCACCAGTTACATAAGTGCTGTAAATGAAACTTAAAATTATTCCAAAGCCTTAAAGCTATCTTGCTAAGAATCAGCCTTTCAGGCTTGTATTCCCAACACCAAAACTACCTTCCTTATTGGATGCCGTTTTTTCATTTTGACCTCCTGGATATTGGGTATATGATTGAAAATATTAATTTGTTAATGTTACCTGTTTTACAAAGCTTTAATTTGTATCCAAAATGCTGTTATTTCCTCCAGAATTCAAAAACATTCTCATGGTTTTAAATTTTTATTCTTCGAAATCATTAGCTCTTAGCACAGGTTTTGTGTGAAGAAAGATATATAGAACCCTGTGGTGTATATTATATACATTGAATGTCTGGATATTTTTCTTTAGTTTGATGGTTTATCCAAATATTAAGGCAAAAATAATACAGTGCAACCTGCATTATCTGACCATACTGAGGGAATGAGTTTAGACAGACAATTTAGCGTAAAAACAGGGAACTACAAATTTGAGAGAGGAAATGAGTTCATGAAATTGAATGTTTGGATAATAGAAGCTCAGATATAAGAAGTTCTATTGAACTGAAAAAAATGTTATCGAAATACTTTTTAGCAGTGTATGAGTCAATGTTCCTGATATTCTAAGACCAAGAATTCTACTTGTTACTTACTTGTTACATTTTTAAGAGGTACTTGATTGACTGGAGATGAATGTTGGTAATATTTGTCACAACAATGGTCAGGCTTAGACAAAATAACAGTCTTCTATGTAATGCCAATGTACAGTTGTAATCTTGCAAAAACATCATAATACCTAGTCCATGTAAACCTCGAGGGGAGGAGGGCTACTGAGGCTGGTCTTGGTGAAGAAAGGTACGAAAACTGACCGTTGATTTGTCCCAGGTGAAAAGATTAGTTGCGTGACCAAACAATTGGCTTTTCAACTTTCTCCCAACTGGTATGGCTAATTAAACCCAGATTACTTTTGTGCAGTATGATGAACTCGTATGACTAATTTCCTTGAGTGAACATTATAATTCATAGTAACCAAACAATAAGTTATAACACCATAATGATCAGTTATAGCAGCTAAAAGATTAGTCATCAGCAAACAGATTGATTGTAAGTACTCAAGAGAGTAAAGCTCCCTCATTCAGGTTTTAATATTTTTTGGCAGGCATCTGTGCTTGATGTGAATATACTCCCGGCAAAACTTTTTAGGAAATTCTTAGGCTTTACTATGAAACACAAAAAAGCAAACTTCAGCCTAAGATAATTGGCTAAGACCTTTCATGAATATTGTCTCAGACCTTACAACTGAAAAGACCAATGAAATTATACTCAGAAATACATTATCAGGGCAGTTGGGAGGCAAAGTCCTGACAGTGGAACAAGGGTATAAAGAAGTGAAAGCCAGCACTCAGTCTGGTGGCAGATCTGTTTTCTGTTGTGTTTAATGCTTTTGGACTCAGACTGTCATAAGATATAAGAACTCTTCAAATTATTGCTAATTTAAAGACATTTTTATTAAAAAAAAACATTTGGTAGGTTGAATAGAGGTAAATTCCCTTTAACACAGCCTCATTTTGAACATGTAGTGGTTGCATGTAGATGCTCTGTAAAACTGTCTATTACTATGATTATTATTATAGTTGCCAACTCTAACTTATTATAATCTCCTGTATTTATTGTCAGGTTTATTTCAAAGACAGAAACAGCTGAAGCAGAAATGGAGTATGTAATTAAGAAATATCTCTCTGGCAAAGGCAAACCTCTCAAGGTCAACACAAGTAGCAATGTCACAGCCTTGAACCTATCTCCCAGGGATGACGGTGGGGTCTTCTTACCAGTTTTCTCAAAACTGCCAGATCCACAGAAAACAATCAACGAGCTCCTGGAGAAAGTTGTCGGAGAGGACATGAAAATCTTTGGATACGGAGTCAAAGTGGAAAACAACAAGGTGATAGCCACATGCGAGAGTTACAAGGAGTTTGGTTATTGCTGCTAAAGATACAGGGTCAGCCGAAAACCTTTAAATGGAAATCTGATAATTATTACTTAAATTCAAGAGTGTGGTTACTGCTAATAAAAATGCAGGGATATCAACTATAGTCAACTGCTATTTATATTAGACTTAACTATTTTTATTGATGTCTCCTTATATGATAATAGTAATGGACAATGTTTTAGAGATCCTTTCCACAACTTTTTCAAAGTGTCGTGTTAACACTAACACCTCTCAGTTTTATCTTCAAAAGTTCCTTTCAATAGGAACAGACTAAAAATGTCTTCTTGCAGTTGGTTCCACAGCTGGAATCAGCTATTATTATCATGATCCCTAAGTGCTAAATACTTATTTATGTTAATTTGATTGGCTAAAATCTGGTCAAGTGACCCTTTATAAAAACAGATCAAGCAAGGCTACAAAGGCCAGAGAATAAGACAAAATTCTAAGAATAAGAACCTTTGTAAATGTAGACCCTGGTTTTCAGAAGTCATGGAAAGAAATATCGAATCATATTAGTGTTTTATAAATGCTTCTACCATTATTATCTATCAAAAGATGAAAGGGCAAGGCTTGTCAATTTTATTGGACATGCACTCAACTGACATCTAAAAATTTACCTCATTCAAAAGTTAATACAAAAAATACGCAGACAGATCCCTTAACTTTGAAAACGTGTTATTGACAAGATATCAATAAGTCTTTTCCTTTTACTCTCACTTAACACCAATCAATATATGATAGAACTTGAAATACTTTTGTGCACATAACCAGTGTAGATATCAATACATTTCTGTTGTTGATTTACAGTCTTTTGGACTTCATAGAGCTTTATCTCTTTCATAAGCAAAAACTAAGGTGCAACAGTCACAGGTAGTATTGCAAAATTCACCAGTCTATGTTCATAGCAATGGTCAGTACCACCACGACACAGCTTAACTAATATTCATAGAAAATCCTAAATTTATTACTAATATACACACAGTCAATTGAAAAAAAAAGAATTCTGGTGGGTATCACATTTGTATGCCATATCTGCTAGACCAAGAGAACTGTCTTCCATTCAATAACTTTGTCAGCTTTAACTGAGGCTTTATGAAGAATTCTTGCAATGCCCTCTCTGTTTCAGGAAGGAATTCCACCAGGGGGTTATCATTCGTGTTTGACTTGTGCAAAATTCTCTGATCTAGCTGCTGTCGTGCAAACTCATTATATGGTTCCAGTCCCAGAAATGGGAATATTGTATTATGCAAGTACCCAACTTTATCTTTGGAAAACTCACCCAAATCTAGAATCAGCAAGTTCTCCATTGGGAAAAGCTCCATGTACTTGGCAATAGAGACATGGTAGAGGCTGATGATCAGGGACTTATACACTGCCAATTCCACGGTTTCTGCAAACATGTCCATCTTGTCTGGAAAGGTTGTGGCACAGTAGTTCTCACAATAGGTCATCTTACAGTTTTCATAATCTTTGATACTCTGCAAAAACAGCTCATGAATGTAGAGAGACATAGTTGTGGAATTGTTATGATACCTTGCTGCAAACCTCTGCCCAATGACAAATTTGAAGATGTAATTCACATGTGACAGGGTTCGGTTTGTTGGATCTCGTAGAGAAAAGATGATCTTTGCATCTGGATGGATATGTTGTATTTTGTGAGGCACCTGGTTTTCAAAACCGTAGGCGTAAGTTGGGGTATAGTCACCCATAAGCCTATACTTGCCATAGGTATTGGTGCCATTTTGCAATTCAGGGAAATTTACCGTATTGTATGACAACATGCCGGTGTATCGTTCGACTTGGGTACCATTCAGCGATTTTACCCTCAGCTGTGTGGCAAACTGAAGTAATGACAGATTGAAGTGATGGTCATGGCTGGATCGCAGAGGTGTTGTTTCCCTATTCCAATAGTGCACCTCATATATACCTGAAAATAAAAAAATAATAACCCTTATAACGTCTACTGCTTGTGATTCTATTATGGTCACTGTAGTTATGTTCACTTCTCATAACTTTGTTTCTAACTGCATTTAAAGACCAAATTTTCCAAAGCCCAAAGTCAATACCAAACTCTATTTCATTGACCACGAAATAGCAAGGTATATTGTTAGAAACTAGTTAGGAGTATCATGTCTTTGAAACTTTCTCACTGGATGCTGTACATTTCAGGCCCAATTTGGCTTGAGAGATCTGATCTGATATATGTTCTGATAAGAAGCCTCTGTAAACTGAATAAATTTTTAAAAAATTAGGAAAGAAATAAGGAATTAATTGTTATTTTAACTGGAGGTGTTTGCTATATGGTAACAATACCGACTGATATGATAAATGTTGGAGAATTCTTTAATTTAAAGGTAAAGTCACAATTAAATGCTTCAATCCAGCTTAGGGCAACATGTATGATCTATAAAAGGTTTGTTCCAGTAAAACATACCCTATTGTTGTTAAAATCATGTAAAAACCAACTCTGACTTTGGAAATTGACTTTTTTGAAACTGCTTCTAGTTGTGATGCTCTTTTCTAACAATTAATTGCTTGTGGTCATGATTTTGATTGGTGAGCAGTTTGTTACTACTTATGGTCTGCCAGGCTGACAGTACGAAATAACATTAGCATTTCTATATTTCAGTGGTTGAAAGATGTTCGTCAGTGATGATTGATTTGTAGTGTAGAAACTTCACTGATATACTCACTGCTTTCCAGCACCATTTTAATATATTTGGTATAAGATGTCCTGTATAGTGCAATGGAGGTGCTTAACCCAAATCTGTGCTTACTTTAAATGCAATCCTAATGCCAAACAATTGTGTGAAAGGGACTAGAATAATACCTGCTGGTTGGATTTGGTTTAACCAATTGAAGACCTCATCAACCAAGCAATAGTATTATGTTATAGATGAGGGACACTTGTTTGTGCATGTTTTAGCAACTATTAAACTGCAGACTCTTCTATCCAAGAATTTCATTTGGTGCAGTTGAATACTGCTGTTGGTGACAAAAAAGGTTTATTTTATTTCTCACAATATTTTAATATTAAAGCCATCTATACTTCAGCCAGAAATTAAAAATTTTAACCCTATAGATCTGTTTGTCATATTTTGAATCAATCCAGAAAAAATTTACCCAGTTCTTTCATAGTCGCTTTGTTAAAGTTGTACTCGGGGCTGCCATTAACAAATTCTTCTACTACACTTTAATAGGAAGACCACTCTCCAGTTAAAACAGATATAACAGATTCAAAGGATGAAATTCTTTCAACATCTTGTACGTCATATCATGGCAGATAGTTGATGGAATGAAGGTAAGCATTTTCACAAAGATTAATTAAAATAAAGATCGCCTTACATTTAAGGTTTTTCTTGAATTTCTTCCCCCTTTAATAAATGCTAATAATTCTTGTACCTGTACACTACATCCAATTTGTAATTATTAGATTTCGATTTTCCCAAAACTTGCATAAATTTGAGAATTCTTATTCTTAGAAATTTTTCTTATTCTAAGAATTATTCTTAGAAAATAGTTGCTTTTTAGTATATTATAAGAATAAGAATGTTTGTGAATATGGCCCCTGGACTGGTATTTATAAAAATCTCAAACTCCATTTGAAATTCAAACCAAAATATAATCCCTATGATTTAGGGTTAAACCCTAAATTTGAATTTAAACTCAAATTGAAACTCAAACTCAAATATATAATTCCTTTGAGACTATGGCTGCAATAATTTTGTTTGACCATGTTTTGAGCTTGAGCATATACTACTTGGGCAGGATTTCACTTAAGAATGATAAATTTGAGTTTATACTTATGTAGGATTGAGTTTCAGACTATGCATTTCAGTTTGATATTGAGTTAAGACTGAATTTGAGACTTTTTATTATTATCGGCCTAGCTGATGTTTATTTCTACTAAAAAGGGATTTTAAGTGACCGCTGAAAGGAAGACAACTCAAACAACCCTTTAACTCAAACCTTTATAAACAGACTGGTGTCGCTGTATAAGGCCGGTGAACTCTGTGGTTCCACATTTTGGCCATCCAACCAGATAAAAACTCGGCAAGCATGTCACAAACATCATGTCCTCATCTTTATTCTTTCTGCCCCGTTCCAATTCATCAAAATCCAGAAGGACTTTGCGGAGACCTACATCTTTCTCTGCATACTTTAACACCTCATTGTAATTTACAGGGAAACAAGGGTTTCTGTAATCTGGAAAGTACTTTGGCGGCTTATACATCAGGGTGTCCTTTGGTGGAGCCAATAGTAACTCTGTGTCAATACCAATTTCCTCTCTTTCATGTCGCTCTTTCTTTATGTAAGTATGTGGAGGTAGCTTCAGATCATCCACCTTTTTATCTGCAATGAAACTGTTACCAAGTTCTGCTTTTTCTGAACTCTGAGCATCAGTATGTTTATCCTCTGAATTGAGCACCAGACGCTTTAACAAATATATAGATTTCTTTGCTGGAGAATCATTATATTGTTCCTGTTTTTCTGAACCAGAATCCGAAAGAAATAGGCTCACAGACACTATGATAATCAAAACAAGGATGGCAAAAAGCCTCCGCTTGAAATTCCACATGGTAGGATTACTAGAAACTATGTCATGAACTACAACTTCCAATGGAAGATTAAACAATGTGAATGTATTACATCACCATTTGATCTGTGACAATCATGTTCAATGTTTTTGTGTACATACATTACAAACAGAATAGTTTCCTTTCTTTATGTTTCAAATAAAAAATTCATTACACAGGATAGTCTGTAGTAAATATATACTTTTAAATTAGTTCTGTGCCTTCTTAAATTTTATTTATAAAATCTGGATCATCCATTTAAGTACAAACATCTATCCACCTTCTTCCCCTGAATGCAACACTAAACTTTTAAATCCTGAACTACCTTTGCATTAAAACATGAAACAATGTTTTTGTTCAAATATAGAAATCAAAAACAGAACATATTGATTTCAAGTCAAGTTTATTGTATTATCAGTATTTTCTAATGTAGACTCTACATTTATTGGAATAAACAAAACTTGTACTGTGTAGGGAATCAATGAAAAATCAATGTTTGAAGTTCTTAATTAATTACAAACATCATGCTATATTGTAGTAAAATACCTTAAAACCTGCAATATCCAAATATGCTATTGTCAATCTTTTCAGTTTATGAACAAAGTTTGGCCCTCGTGACTTTTTTTCCTTTTATGCAGCAGAATCTGTATTCTAAGTGAGGCCTTCTAATATCCACAGGTTTTTTGTTTCAGTTATGGGTGACATCCACTTACTGTTCCCCGCCATAACTTGGTACAACTTGGACACAAAAAGCTAATTTATATTTGTGCTTGTTGTATGTGTGATATTCTGAATTTCTACTGATTAAACTATGCACTGACATAAGTACAAGCTCAAAATCTACTTTAAATGCAAAAAAATGCAAAAAAAATCTACTTTAAATGCAAAAAATATCAATTCAATTAACCCTTTATAGTGGTATCTTATAATCTCTACTGGAAATTAGTACCCCAGATTGGCACAAATCTCTGCATTTGCATAAGGAAATTCATGAAAGACATTAATCTTTGTCATTACTTTAGCTACCTTATAGAGTACTATGCACAAGTACAAATGTTAACAATGACAACCAGTTCCAGTTTGTGGCAAGTTGAGGTTTGTGACAAGGAACAATACCAAGCAGTATATTCAAAGTTCCCTCTTAAATGAAAACAGATATGACAAATTCAAAGGATGCAAAATAAATAACTGGAAATTATTAACCACATCAATGGATACTTCCAGGAAAAATGTCAAAAATAATATCAACTTCCTACACCTTACAGTTTCTGAGATATAGCCTAGATCAGATTTTCAAACTCAAGGTCACTATGGCAAGGTCAAAGGTCAAATCAAGATATGACACTATGACATTACACAACTACACCAGTCACCCACTGTCCCTACCAAGTGTCAATATCTTACACCTCAGGGTTTCTGAGATACAGTCTGGATAACAGTCATCCAGACACTGAAGGTGAAAACAATACCAGCACAGTGTGTGTCATAAAACAACTTTTGATTGTGTGGAGTCCGGATAAGCAGTAATCCAGACACTAAAGGTGAAAACAATACCCGCACAGTGTATTTCATAAAACAACATTTGATTGTGTGGATTTTAAGTTTTCTTTAAAAAATTAAATACTGAGTCCAAGCACCATGGAGTATTGTCTTAGATCAAAAATGTCTTCTTAAATGCTCTTTTTTGCATTTGTATTTATACTCAGTGCAATATCGCCATGTACTAAAGGACTCAAAGCGTTATATGACCAATCAAATTGTACAAGTACAGTCCAACTCTGAAATCACTGACATTCACCTAACTGAAAGACAGAGGCTCAATCTATATTCTGCCATGTCAGAGATAAATGTGCATATTATCTGCAACATCATGACATCAGAGACTTGGTCAGTGTACAAAAAAGACATTTTTAATGCAAATTTCACGTTTATTTTAACCATATTTGATACATAGGTTTCCAATATCCTTTCTGAAGAAAATATTCAGCTACTTTTGAAATTTTCATACAGCTGCCTATTGTAATTAGTTATACACATTGATCAAAATAAAAAGCCAAAACTGTGTAAAATTTACAAGACAATATGTAACAATTTGTTGCAAAAATTATGTACAATAAATTGATTCCTTGTTAACAAGTAGGTCAGCAAGGTGTTCCTCTTACAGCCCTATTAACCAACATGACATACACATTACTTGCAATACTGTAATTAAAAAATAAATCAGTATTATAGAGTAAGGGTTGTATCTTGAACAAACTTGTCAACAAGATCTGTAAAATGGCTGAAAAGTTTACAAAAAATACTATCACAGAATGCAAATGGCTATAAAGTCAAAGTTGGAAGTTTTTGTCAAGTTCAACAGCCACCGCCAAAAAGCTTTCTGTTTTGTAAAACTGAAAAATTAATCATAGTTACTGTGGCTGAATATTAGTTACCCAAAACACTAGCTTACACAAATAGTGCTGAAGTATAATTAACAGTTTTCTTATGTATATCACCTAATATTGAATTTTATAGTACTCTATAAGATTGTTAGAATTCTTTGTATATTTAGAGTTTTAACTTACAAAAGGTACTAATTTGATTTATTTTATGTGCATACTATTTTGAAAGTGTAATGATTGTATTCCATTCCCATATTTTGTGTATGCCATTTATTGTATAAATGTACAGTTACTATGTATGTGACATAGAAAGATGCTTTGAAACAGTTAACATCGGCTTTGGTAAAAGACCCACAAAAACAGAATAAAACATGGTGTCAGGTGTGGGATCTTGTTTCAAAAGATCTTGGTTCTATGGATATTGAGGCTATGGATATTAATGCTATGGATATGACTTCTTGTAGCCTAGTTATGAAAATAGAATATAGTTGAAGCAGTACACAAGACGTTGTTGGATAAAATCATTGGTGAATTTTTTAAAAAGTCTCAACAAAAAGTTTAACAAAGAGCAAAAGGTAGACAATGGCTAGCAGTACCTTACCAAATCCACAAATGAATTGGAATAGTGGAAATATTGAAGAAAATTGGAAAAAGTTTCTACAGCACGCTAAGTTGATGTTCTCTGGCCCCCTAGCTAGTAAGTCTGAAGAACAGCATTTTAGCTATTTTCTCATCTGGATTGGTGAAAAAGAAAGGGACATCTACAACACATGGGAACTTACTGATGACCAGCGAAAGAAGCTTGATGTCTTGTATACAAAGTTCAAGGAATATATCACACCCAGATCAAACAAAGTATTTTCGCGATTTAACCCTTTCGCTACTGAAGGAACATTATTCCAAGGGACTGTAGCCATATGATGTCATATCACGTCAGAAACACCAATGAAGTAAAGTAATATCTTACTACCTTATACACTTTATTTGCAGTATTTTTCGACATATTTTATTAGGAATTGATGAAAGTCGAATGGGAAAATTTGTGGGAATTCCCCAAATAAAAATAACCACGAGTAAACAATATGCAACAATATGCAGGTATATGCGGTAAATACGGCAATATATACAGAAACCAGTTAAAATAGGTGAAATGGCGAATTAAAAAAAAAAAATATAGCTTAACTTTCATATAAAATACTTTAAAAATCGGTTTAATACTGATACACCAAAGAAAACGTATAACAGTACACTGAAGGGAAAGAAGAAATATATATTATAGAAATGGTCCCTTGTAATACACATTGATGTCGACTGCTAGCCGACAGACATGGTAGCGAAAGGGTTAAATTCAACCAACATGTCCAACAAGAGGGAGAAAGTTTTGATCAGTTTGTCACAGAACTCAAACTGCTAGTTAAAGATTGTGGATACACTGAACCTGATGAAATGGTATGTGACCGGATAGTATTCGGGTGCCAATCAAAGGATCTGAGAGAAAAACTGATCGAAAAGGGGTCAACCCTCACCCTAGTCAATACATTGGAAATTGCACATGCACATTTATTGTCAAGGGAGCAAATGAAACAGATGTCTGTCTGAAACAGTCTGAAACAGATGTACATGCTATAAAACGAAGGATTCCGCAAAGGCAACAGAGGAATCAAGCAACCAAATAGAGCCTCACGTGTATGTCAAAGATGTGGCAGGAATCACAAGACCACAGACCAGTGCCCTGCAAGATGGAAAGAGTGCTACAAATGCAAGAAGAAAAACCACTTCTCATCCATGTGTAGGTCAAAGCCAGTCCACTCAGTTGAAGACATGGGAAATAACACACATGCTGATGAAGGTACAGAATATGAAGAAAATACAGAATTGTTTGTAGATATGGTCAAAAGAGGAGAAAACAGCCCGGACACTGCATTTATAAAGCTAAAACTAGCCAACAAAAGTGTTAGCTTCAAGTTGGACACTGGAGCTGAAGTGATGTGATGCCCATGAAAGTCTTCAAGACCTTTCAACCGGTTGAGTTAAAACCAACTGAAGTCAGACTCACTTCATATACTGGTCAACAACTAGATGTCGCTGGGCAAGCTGAGTTTGAGTGTTCACACAAAGGAAAGCAGAGCAAACTGAAATTTGTTGTGGTGAAGACAAATGCAGTTCCTCTCCTTGGATTTAGGTCATGTCAAGAATTAAACTTGATCAAGGTTATCTTGGCAGTTGACAATATAAAGCCAGAAGAATACCAAGATGTATTCAATGGAGAATATCACATCAAAATAGATGAAACTGTCTCACCAGTGTTCAATCCACCTCGCAGAATTCCACACTCAAGAGTAAAAGATGAGCTGGACAGAATGGAATATTTGGAGATTGTTGCCAAGGTAGACGAACCAACAGACTGGGTCAACTCTATTGTGATTGTTGAGAAACCAGTCAAAATCACTACGTATTTGTATTGACCCCAAATCTCTAAATCCAGCCATCAAACGCGAACACTATAGAACCAGTACAATTGATGACCTCCTACACAAGCTCAAAGGTGCAAAGATATTCTCAAAAGTTGATGCAAGATCAGGTTACTTGAATGTAAAGTTAAGTAAGGAAAGCTCATACTTAACAACATTCAACACACCATTTGGCCGGTATCGATTTCTCAGACTCCCCTTTGGACTGAAATCAGCTCAAGATGTCTTTCAGAAGAGGATCGATGAGACATTTCAAGATATACCAGGCATCTGAATAGTTGCAGATGATATCCTGATCTTCTCAACAACTATGGAAGAACACAATGCCATACTTAGAAAGCTATTTGACAGAGCTCGTAAGTATGGAGTGAAATTTAATCTGGAAAAAAGCAGTTTTCAAATGGATGAAGTTTACTTCTGTGGACATCATATCTCCAGAGATGGTTTGAAAGCTGATCCATCCAAAATCGCTGCAATTACAGATATGAAGCCACCTGAATCGAAGAGTGAACTTCAGACCCTCTTAGGAATGGTCAACTTCCTGTCAAGATATGCACCAAACTTAGCAGATGTTGCTGCACCTCTTAGACAGCTTGTGAAGAAGAATGTTCAGTTTCAGTGGAACAAAACATATGACAAGGTCCACAGTGAGATCATACGATTACTGTGTAAAGCCCCAGTGCTGACATATTTGACAGCTCAAAAGATATAACAATCCAGTGTGATGCATCTCAGAATGGAGTAGGGGCATGTCTCATGCAAGATGAGAAGCCAATTGCTTATGCATCAAAAGCACTCACTAACACACAACAGAGATTGGCACAAATAGAAAAGGAACTATTTTCAGTTGTAATTGGCTGTGAGAAGTTTCATGAATATATTTATGGGCGCAATTTTCGAATTCAGAATAATCACAAGCCCCTAGAACCCATCTTCAAAAAGGATCTGTGTACAACTCCTCCAAGACTTCAGAGAATGTTGCTCAAGCTACAAAATATGACATCACAATGCAATTCACACCAGAAAAGGTGTACCGGTTGCAGATCTTTTGTCACGAAAAAATAGCACAAAACTGGATAGCTGCAACCAGAAGTTTCCTGAAGAAATTGAATACCATGTTCACACTATGTATAGCCATGTTCCAGTTGCAGATGTGAGATTACAAGAATTACATACTGCCTCAAAAGCTGATGCCCAATATCAACTGCTCCGTAAGACAATTGAAGATGGATGGCCAAATGACCGCAAACGCTGCCCAAAAGGTATAGCTGAATACTGGTGCATCAAGGAGGATCTACACACTGTAAACAGCTTAATCTTCAAAGGAAATAGGCTGGTTATACCTCCCAACATGAGAAAATACTTTCTGGAGAAACTCCACACAGCACACTTTGGCATTGAGAAAACCAAAAGCAGAGCCCACCAGGTAGCATACTGGCCAAGAATAGACAATGACATTGAGGTTATGATTAGTCACTGTTCTATTTGCCAAAGACACAGATTTTCCAACCAAAAGGAAACACTGATGTCCCATAAAATCCCTGAACTGCCATGGGAATGTATAGGAACTGATTTATTCATGTGGAATAATGAACAATACTTGATTGTGGTAGATGATTACTCTCGATTCTTTGAATTTAAAAAACTACACACCCTCACAAGTCAAACAGTTATAAACAAGCTCAAGAATATATTCGCAAGACATGGAATTCCACAAATTCTCATCTCTGATAACGGATCTCAATTCTCATCTGAGCTGTTTACCAACTTTGCTAAGACATATGCCTTCACTCACAAGACCTCCAGCCCTCATCATCCCAAATCAAATGGATTGGCTGAAAAGGCTTTGGGATTGCCAAACGTCTGTTTATTAAAACAAAGGGGTAAAGGTGATATTTCACTTAGTCTGCTGGAATACCGGAACACACCAATTTGTGGTTCAGCTTCACCAGCCCAGCTTCTTATGGGTCGAAGTTTGCACTCAATTCTGCCAGTGACCACCAAACATCTTGCTCAGAAGGCCCCAAATAATCAGGAGGTCAGAAACAAAATGCTCAACAATCAAACAAACGAAGCTACATTCTACAACCGACAGGCCAAAGCTCTACCACCACTGACTACAGGTGACCATGTTCGTGTCCAGAAAGAAGGAAAATGGGACCCTGCCATTATTACTCTAAAACATAATGAGAGATCCTACACTGTGAAAACCAATGACAGTGAATACAGGAGAAATGGAGTACATTTAAACAAATCATTAGAGCAACCAGAAAAAGAGTATCACAGTACTCCAGTTGCACATCAAACCCAGGAAACAACAGATACTTCACCTTGTTCAAAAGTAAATGGACAGACAAAAAGACGAAGTGGACGGATAAGCAAGCCATCAGATAGATGGTCCCCATGTTAACAATAATTTTAATTGATCTAAGGTCACTAATGGACTTTAGATGGCAGAATAATCCCAGAGGAATATGGGCAGTCTACCACAATTCCAATGTAGTTAATAAGATCCTTAAAAAAATGTGTACAAGTTGCTATAACTTACAATGCATAGAATTTTCTGTATACCAGCTTTGAAGTAAAAACATACTTCAGTTTCAGCATTCAGGATTTTCACAGAAACCCACACATTCGTTTTCTCAGAAATGAAGCATTAAAATAGTTGAAATGCAAAACTCTATAATTTTCCCTGATGACTGAAGGAAACACCATTCTTTTGGTGCATTAAAACTGCTAATATATAAACTGTCTGAATATTTATAGCTCACAGCAGATAAAACCTGTCAAACACATGCAGCTGATAACACAGAACATGCTTGCCAGAGTGGCATTTAGGATTCTTACTAGCCAGGCAAAGACTCTCTTTGCAAAAATAATTTTAATTAGTACATCTGTTTTCTTTGATTAGTAAATGAGTTTTAAAAATAATATAACTATTACTTTTCTATTTAAAAGAGGGCATGTAATGATTGTATTCCATTCCCATATTTTGTTTATGCCATTTATTGTATAAAACTTACAGTTACTATGTATGTGACATAGAAATAAAGATGCTTTGAAACAGTTAACATCGGCTTTGGTAAAAGACCCACAAAAACAGAATATAAAACAGAAAGTATAAAAAAATTTTACTATGGAACTTACCCAACAATTTGCATGAATTTTCTACTATTTCAGCACCTTGAGAGCCAAAATATTTGCTATGTTTTTATGTGCAGCTAATATGTGCATCTGACATATTTGGTACATTCTTAAAGAAACTACACATTGGTAAGAGTTAGCTGGTTAGTTGACGACCAATCCAGGTAGCTATACCGTAACCTGAATAAGGTAACGGTTTCAGCCTTACAGTTTGGTTACAAATTAAACAATAACAAACAAAAAAAAATTATCAAACATGACACGTTTCTTCAAAGGGGAGTTTATATACAAAAACAATTCATCAAAGAGAAACAAAGACTTAAAATAAAAAGAAAAACAAAAACGTACTTATGAATAATGTAATACAAAGAGCTACATATCAAGTTAGATTTTATCATCTCAAGTCCCAGAATTGATGTTGAATGTCTCTCAATACATATTTCAACAAGGACTGCAACAAATGGTAGTTTTTAGTAAGGTGAACATGTTTAGAATTTTGGGTTTTAATGTTTGATATATATATAGACTGGCACACTACGATGTAGTTTGATCATGCATCTTAGCAAACCTTTCAAATAGTATAGAAATCTACTATTAAATCATGTAACTATGTTAGAAAAGGTTATACAAGTATTCTAGTAACATGAACAAATATTTTAGAAAAACAATTCATCATATTCTCAATAAAACATTATATTTTATACCTGAGAAAAACAGCATGTTTTGTTCCATGTTGGTCATTTCTAAACATTAAGTCCAAATTTAAACATTTGAACTGAACTTTGTTTTCAAGGTAGTTTACAAGTGAACACTCTTGTTGTAGCAGTAATTTTTTTACATGAGATAATTCCTTCACCAAATACTCGACTCCCCAATGAGTATCCTTTCTGCACTAATAACACCAAAATAGGCCCTTTTTCCTTGAAGAACAAACAGAAATTGACCCAGTGTATTTCAAATTTTAATGGGGATATTTGTAAAATTGCCTATGTCCATGCCAGAAATACCTCACATAATCTGTTACTTTTCACTTAACGAGTACTAAAGTTCAATATAACAGACCAATCAATACATGATGCATAAAGTCACGTACAGACATTCACCAATATACCGGTACATGCCCATGCATAGATGCAGGTCAAACTGTGGCATAAGCAATGGGACACACACTAACAACTTGGGTAGCAATGTTTACTTTGCTTTGAACTGAGGGAATTTTCTCATCCAATTAGTAATACATGTATTGGCAACAATTTTATCCAATTTACCTAATCTCTACAGAATTTGAGTGAACTTATTCTTCTTTTGATTTTAAAGGGTACATAGCCCCACTGGTGAACTTATGCATCTTCTTTAACTGTGTTTTTTTTAAATTCATGTAATAAACTATTTTAACCTACAACAGCATCTAAAAAATTGTTTGAATGTAAATATATCAACCTTTAAATCGCAGTCATAATGTTAAATTAGATGAGATTATAGCAACACATATTTCATAATACTGTTTTAGCATAAATATTAACCACTAACAATAAATTTACACAAAACTAATATTTTAGGACTTGTATATACTTACTTTTTACATTTCAAATAGATGCCTGGGGTTATATTCACGAAAGGTTTTAGCCAGATCTCAGGCTTAGGTTGGCTAAATATTTTATTACAAATGTTAAGCCTAAGACTTGGCTAATTCCTTTCATGAAAACAGCAATAGAGTGGTTTACTCTAACACCCCGCCTTTGTCTGTAAATGATGAACACTAAGCCTAAATTTTGGAAAAAATAAGGTAATAAAATTAAGTAAGTCAATAATTACCCAAGTGTTATTATTTTTTCCTTAAATTTCATACAAACCCGATATATCTTTTTTGAGAGTATTTATCTCCCAGACCATGTTTTGGCAAAATACAGCTTTACAGTCCACACTCGGGAAATAACAGAATCATTACTGTGATATTATCTTTACCACCTGCCAGTATTGCAGCTTGACACAGTCTTTCTCCATGCCTTTAGCGTACTGCCTCTGTATTTCTTCTGCAGATGTCTCCATAATCAAATTGGGGTACTGGATGAAACTTACACACACTTTCTGTATCCATATCACCCTCATTCATCCTCTCCCGCCCCATAATCCCACTCACCCTCATGGTTAATGCCAACCTCCTTTTTCATATCTGCTTGCACGTCAGGCTTTGTGGCTTTGTAAGGCACACTCTGGTTGGAGAGTTTTTTGTTTAGGCTGTTCTTAGGAGCAACCACTGCATCTTTAGTTTTTACACTACTGACCAAAGATTCCTTGCTTAAGGTCTGGGGATGTGCAAGTTCAGAGTTTTCCATGACTTTATCTTGTTCGGTTCTGGTAACGGTCATTCTACTCTGTACTGTAGAAGCACATGACTTGTGCTTTTCCTCACCTAAACATGAGATTAAAGGGTTAACATATTAAAACAGAGGAGTTAAAAGGATTAGCATGTACAAAACAGGAGGTAAAAGGTTTAAAATATTGCAAGAGAAGAGAGGAAACAATTAAAATTTGAAAACTAAGGGAGTACATGTGAAAGGACTGACCTGATAAAACCAAGGAGGTAAACAGGTTAACATGTTAAAAAAGAAGAGGTGAATTGGTATATATATTAAAACTGAGGACATGAAACATGTTAACACGTTGTCAAAGCTGAGGTGATATTGTAAAACAGTTTTAAACAATGGAACTTTTAATGCCTAACAGTTACATATACTAATTTAATTAGCTCACTAGAGGTGTGGGATCTCTAGACAACTCTTAAATAAACTTAAATAAAAGAATCTGTTGGAAACAGAGCTTACAGATTCTCATTTCAAGTTAAACTCCTTGAGTCTAGTTTTCAAGGAGTTAGGGGTGTTGAGACATACACTCACCAGATCTGCGGCTTCTGTCATGTACTCCATATCAGTTCTATGGGTGGACATCTCGGAGTGATTGTCTACTGTCGGTGTGATTGGAGCTTCAAGCAACTGCAGTACACTGGTGTTCACAGAGCTGGGGGAAGGTACTTGATGCTGTGACAGTAGCTTATAAATTATAACAAATAATCTACATTATGTTTAAACTAATGCATTAGTGACAGTGCAAAATCTGTGAATTGGCAGAAATTGGACTTTCTACAAACACAGGTATTGGCCGGGCAGCAGCTTATGGCTGTAAAGTGAAATTTATGTCTATCCAATCAAATACAAATCCTAGTGACATGTTTTAATCTGCCCTACTAGCTATGGCAAGGAGGTTATGTTTTTGGCTTGTTTGTCTATCTGTCCCACAAACATTTTTGAATTTTGCAAAAATTTGAAAGGAAACATTTGGCGAAGGATAAAAAATGATGGGTACGAAAGTCATTTATAATAGGTTTTCAAAACATTTTATGTACACCATTGATTAAATGTTTACTGACAAAATGATATAAATGTACATAAAAACAAAAATCTGCAAAATCTGTGCAATCCAGATTTGGATTATTTGGATTACCTAGAATTGTGACATGCAATTTTCTTTATTTCAAAATCAAAAATGAAAAAAGTAAGATAAACCACTGTGTATATATACAAATTACCAAATTTTTAAAATTTTCTGGCACAATTGGCCGCCATTATTTTGCAAGCAGAATTATTTGTAATCCAATCAATCTGAATCCATTGATCTACCTCAGAAGTTAGATCAATGGATTCATAATCTGGATTAGGATTCAAGTCACATCACAAGCGAATCTGTTAATCCAAAGAATCTAGATTCAACAGATTATGGTTGTGAAATACACCTATTGCATATACTATATTAGTCCTCTAAAATCCCATATTATTGCTCACCGCCATCTTTATTTGCAAAGTTTCAAGGTAGAATTTAATAAGCATTATGAAAATATGGGTAGAAAAACCATTTGCGATAGAATGTTTTCAAAACATTTAAAAGAAACATTTCAAAAATGTTTTAAAATGATGGGTATGAAAACTAGTTGCTATTAAACACTTGTAAAACATTTTCGGAGCAAACAGTTACAAAACATTATCAACAAAATGTTTAAATATTTTATGTAAATTGTTTATCAGACATTTTATGATGAATGTTTGAAAAAAAATTTACAGCATAACCTTCATGTCTTAAGCTATTTTATAAATGTTTAAAAGATGCTTCCAGTTAAACCAAGTTTCTTGAGTTATTTTATAAACACTTAATAAATGTTTTCAGCAAAAGCATTTGTATAGAGAATGTTTATAAAACGTTTTTTTATTATTACAGTGTAAACATTTACTTGGAAACATTTAGTAACAAAAAGGATATGGTTTAAATAGGTATAAAAAATAGCATCTCAGATGCCCGTACCCAACAGCCTGGGGAAATAGTTTTGTGAGATACAGAAGAAGTGAACGGTACAAAGACCTGGATACTTTCAGAGCAGTGTATGTTATATAAAGCTCCAAATAATGTTTAAGTAGAGAAAATAACATCTAAGAGAAAGAAAATATATGTAAAGATAAAGTATTAAAACAAGACAATTCAATAGCAAGACGACAGCATTAATCAGTAAACTAAAAATTATGAAGCTGTAGAATTTATCAACTGGAGATTAGCTGCCAATGGAAAGAGCACAATTATGTAAAAGTGCATATAATAATCCATTGCAGCAATCCATATATCTTTGTCATAAGAGAAAGATGTCTCAAATATGGCAGGTGAACACACTTTAGCAGAGCCAAAGTTAAAGGTCACACCATGATGCACACCTACAACCCCTTACAAATGTCCCTACAAAGTGTCAACCTTCTACACCTTGTGGAATCCCAAACAAGTTATTAAAAGTAGTGGTCGCTATGATAAGGTCAAATCAAGGTCACACGATGTTGTTGCACATCTACAACCCCTAAGCAATGTCCCTACCAAGTATCAATTTCTGCACCTTACAGTTTCCAATATATAGCCCACACAAGATTTTATAGGTCAAGGTCACTACATCAAGGTTAAAGGTCAAATCAAGGTCACACTATTATGTTAGACACCTAAACCCCCTAACCAATGTCTCTACCAAGTATCAACTTTCTGCACCCTACAATTTTTGAGATATAGCCTGGAAAAGATTTTATAGGTCAAGGTCACTACAGCAAGGTCAAGGGTCAAATCATACACAATGACGTTGCACGCCGACACCAGCTAACCAATGTCCCTACCAAGTAGCAACTTCTTACACCTTACGGTTGATGAGTTATAGATTGACAAGGTTTTCAAACTCAAGGTCACTGCGGCAAGGTCAAAGGTCACACCATGACATTGCACACTTAGACCTCCTAACCAATGTCCCAACCAAGTATCAACTTAGACACCTTACGGTTTCTGAGAAACAGCCCAGACAAACTATTTCCCGCCACCCAAATGTCTGAATGCCCATCCTAGCATCATGGATGAAAACAATACCCCAACAGTTGGTTAATGTTTGAACCTCTTTAAAATATTTTTAATATTTACTGGGTACCTTTAACAATAAAATGACACCTCTATTATGTATTACCCTATACATTAACAAACTGAGGTTTGTATATTGCATGAGTTTAATATTAAAAATAAACAAAGGTCTTTATCATGTCAGTAACTATGCATTTGGCATATTAACTCCAATGTGACAATAACTGCCAACCAGCAGCCAATGCCAAAATTTATTAAGTTTTCCTCTGGCAGAGTAAATAAGCTCTCGGTATATTTTTTCAATTTAACTTAGTTTGTGATATTATGTATGAGGATATTATGCAATGTGAGAAACATACATGCACATGGTTAAAACCTTTGTAGGGCCTAACTGAAGCAGCCTGTAAAATATTCAACCCTAACATTTAACCTGGCACCGTTAAACCTCACTTCCTTGATAACAAAAGGATTACAACATAGAACAATACAGAAGTTAAATTTATGTATTAATGTTTCATTATTAAAGAAGATTTACAATGAGAGATAGTAAAGATTTTGCAAAAAATGATACTTAATTGCACCTTTCTATAAACATCTGCCATGCTAATGAAGTAAGGAGGCAGATAACACTATCTACTAAAGACTAAATTAGACTGAATGAAAGGAAAATTGTGATATTGTAGTTTTCAAGTTAACAACTCCACTGAAAGATGCAAAGATTTGATAAAATACTAATAACAGTACAACAGTTATTGGTGTTATTAATATCTTATCATTGAAAAATATGTGTAATATTAAAAGCATGCAATATTGGACAATTATACTCATAAATGGAATAAATTTTAATATGCAGCATATTGAAGCTATGTAGATAAACATGAAAGAAACTATACTGTTATTTCTAAATGTATGCTTTTATATGAAAATTTTCTTTTAATAAGTTAAACATAATGATCCCCAGTTCCTTTAAGGATAAATATATCCTAAAATTAAGTAAAAACTTGGGAAAGGGTTTGGACTGTGGAGCATCCATTAATTGAATTACAAGTAAAAAAAACAACAGAATAGTGTTGCCATGGCAACAGTTGTTAAATATTGTCCAAATCCTAATTAAAATGTGTGCAGGTATTTTAACTCTATAGCACCCACAAGCTCTATACTTCGAACTTGGGTGGCTCAGGGATAACTAGAACCACAGTCTTTATAGGCTAAGGTTAAAAAATAAGAGCTCACTGGATCAAAATTCTGTAATACTAAACACTCATAATACTTTCAAATGAGTGCGGCTTTATGTGTATCCCATAGCCAATTTACAAAATAATTTTAAAATAAGTATAAAAAACCAGGCCAGGGTTGAGGAAGGAGTTCAGGAACAGCACATCAAGGGAGTTCTCCAGTTCTCCTGAGATTGGGGTGCATCACCAAGGAAAAGAGAAGGAGCCATCTTGTATCACACCACCAGTACAGGCACTCCAGTGCAGCAAAACTGAAAAACAAAGGACACAAAGTACGATGAAAAAACTGGTATTAGGGAACATGATACGACACAAGAAAAGTCTTAAGGAAGTAAAATTAAGATTACCAAAAAAGTAAAACACAACTTACAATCTCAAGCAATTGAAAACAAAAGAAATACTCCTGGTAACAAGAAAATAAGCAGGAAAAACAGCAGGTAAAAGAAAAGAAGAAATTAGTAACCTTAAAGGGGTGGAGAACCCACTCTATGGTGTCAGAGGATTCTGACACACCCCGTCTAGGTGGTTCCCGAAGTAGTGCCCCCCCCCTGTTTTCTTCCCTGGAGCTAGATTGGAAGGAGCCATGACCTGCTCAGCTGCAACCAGGATCCCAGGTGGTAGCACCCTTCTTTCTGGTTTTGACTGGCAAGGTCTTTGAGATAGAATTTAGTGAAAGTATTATGTGATTTCCAATGGCAGGCTTGCATGATTTAATCTATTGAGGTCCCGCTGTAGAAGACCTTTGAAGCCGCAAAAGCTCTGACATCATGGGCCTTTACCCCTGAGGTCCATGTCTGCACAGTCCACCTTGGAGTAACAGAACTGAATGTGGTGTCCTTGATCTAAGACAAGATAGAAGAACACTGAATATCCTTAGAGTGGCCCAGCTTGTAGTAGACAAAGTAACTGTCTACCTGCTCTGGAGTCTTTAGTCCTATCCAGGTAACATTTGAGGGCCCTGACAGGGCAAAGGAGAATATCCATGTTCTGAGAGTCTTGGTCGCACTGCAAGGAAGGAATAATGACCGGAGAGATGGATTGTGGACCCTCGCTAGCTAGTTGGTTCTTGGCTATGAAGGAGGGTGAGGGAGTGAGTTGGACTTGTTCCCAGTCGCCGAGGCTTAGAGTTCCGTCGTAGGTCCAGGCATGGATTTCGCTACGTCTCTTACCAGAGGCTAGGGCTAGAAGGAAAACTGTCTTCCAGGTAAGTAGTTTTTGAGTGCATTCCTCCTTTGGTCCAAAAGGAGGTTGAGTGAGTTACTCTAGCACCAATGACAGATTCCATTTTGGTAGAGACCTGAAAACTTTGGGCTTAGGGCAGTGGGAGGAAAAGCATAAGCGACTAGGTTTTTCCATGGGATGTTCAGGGCCGCCCAAGCCTGAGGATCTGGGATCGGAGACATACAGAGGACGTTTTGTATTCAGGCTGGTCACAAACAGGTCCACTTGGGGACTCTCCCATATCTTAGAAATTTGTTTGAAGATTTGTGCAGATAGGGACCACTCTGTGGGTTGGATCTGATTCCTCCTGGAGAGGCCATCTGCTATAACATTGAGTGACCCTGACACATGTCTTGCTCTGAGTGTGACATTGTTGAGGTTGCACCTTTCGTGTTGCCTTGAGTGGAGAAACTCTCCTTGTAGCACATTTTTGGGTCTAACCATCATTCCCCGTGTCGTATCATTTTCTGATTCCAGGGGATTGGTGTTTTCAGAGGCATCGGAAATTTCCAGCTCAGTTTGACCATCTTCTCCATTGATGCAAGTAATCCAATTGTGGACATAAGAGTCCTTTCACTGATAACAGACTTTGAGAGGCAACGGAACATCTCCTGAAACTTCGTCCACATGTCTTGAGTGGGCTTAACAAGCACCAAATCTAGTAAAAATGGTATCCCAGGAAGTCGAACCTCTGGGAGGGTACCAGCTCCGATTTCTTGAGGTTCATTACAAAGCCCAAATCCCTTACTAGGTTTAACAGTTTCAGAGTTTGTTTGTTGCACTCCTCTTTGGAAGGGACACGACTTCCTTAACCACGCTGGTGAAAATCAATGGGGCTGTGGCCAGGCCAAAAGGGAGGCTGGTAAACTGGTAAGTGACGCCTTGGTAGCAGAACCTGAGGTATTTCTGTGACTGAGGGTGAATAGGTATGTGTAGGTGTCTGTGAGATCGATAGAGGTGACCCATGTTGCTCCTCCTGAAAGATACTCGTATGGATTCTGAAGCCTCCATCTTGAACTTTGGAACGACCAGAAACTTGTTGAGACAACTTAGATCTATTACTGGCCTCCAGCAGTTGCCTGGTTTTGGGACCAGGAATAGGCGACTATAAAAACCTAAACAGTCTGGTTTTTGAACGGTCTCAACTGCGCCTTTGTGTAGCAAGTCTTGAATAGAGATCAACAAGGCACTTTGTTAAAGTCTGAATATCCGCTGGTTATGCATGGTATCCTGGACAAGATTGGACATTCCCTGAAAGGTAGTTTGTATCCTTCTGCAATGAGGTTTAGTATTGAGCGATGTGCGCGTAAGGTTTTCCATGCTGGCAGGAACAATTTTAGTTTGCTTTCCACTACTGGGTTGACTGTTTCTGAACTTGATCTTGGATAAATACACCATGAGACTGTACACAAGGGGTCTCCCCCTCCCTCGGGGGGTTTTACACGAGGAGCTTTTACTTCCCCCTGTGGAGTGGGCAAAACAAGGAGTCCCTCCTGTGGTGTTTAAAAACACGGAGTTCTTACCCCCTCCAGTGGGGTATGAAAGCAAGGAGCCCTTTCCCTCTCCTGTAGGGTTATCACACTCAGAGTCTTTTCCCCCTCTGGAGGGGCACACTGGTGAAGATAATCCAAGAGATTGTCTGAAGGTGTTGTAAGTCTTTGTCCAAGATTTTTTTAGGGTAACACTGTTTGGGAAATGTTATTGTGGAGGCTGTTGTTGCTTGCTACTGTTTGTGTTACCCTCAGGGCCACATCCCTGCAACTGCCTCTGCTTCCTCTGTGACCACACTGGTGACGGTGGGGAAAAAAAGTTGTTGCACCAAGTATATTGGGGTGCTGGCACTGGTTGGTAATAGACGCCCTAAGGGGGATGACACTGTCCACCTCTGCTCTTCTTCTGTTTCTTGTAGGGGTGGAAACAGTCTTTTTTGGATCCTGGTTTTATCCCCAACCCGATGAGATGCTGTCGTATTCTTGCATCAGGGTCCTGTCAAACAAATCACCTCCTGAGATGGTTGCTGAGGGTAAGTTGCACAGTCTGAATGCATCCAGGTTTGGGTGAGTGTGGCGAAGGTAAGCATCTCTCCTAAGCAAGACTAAGTTGGTAAGCGAAGAGATTATGCTTATGTCAAGCATGAATTGCATTTGGGAGATTTCTTGCTGCGTAATCTGGTAAAGTTGTAGCATGAGATGCTCCCGAGTTGGTCCATCCTGAGTGGCTCTGAATTGGTCAAACAATTTCTCCTGTTGGTCTCTTGACACTCTGAGATTGTTGAGACATGATTCACTGGCCATGCTGAAGGTGGAGAGAAAATTGGCAATGCTAATATTTTCATGAGCCATGTTTTACTAGCTCCTTTTGTTGAACTGTGGCTGGAGGACCACTCCTATATCCACGCTTGGCGATATTGGAGAAAGCCTGTGGCACAACCTGAGGAGTTTGCGAGTACTTTTCATCCACTACATTGTACCAGCTACCTTTGTGAGGGGGAATAGCTGGAAATTTTCCAATATCTAGGGTGGAGGAAGTACTAGGTTTCACTGCTTCATCCTGGGCACCTTTGAAGGTGCGAGAGTTCAGCCACCATGGGAAGTTTTATGGATGGTAATCTGCCTGCTTTCTTTGGAGCAGAAGTAGTAGATTGAGGAAGTGAAAAAGTTGTCATCTTGTCAGGCATATATTGTCTGTTGGATATTTTTCCCGTTGGGATAGTATCCTGGGCTGAAAGCACTGGATCCAGCACCCTAAAAAGGGCTGCAGAAGCAAAAGATTGCAGTACTGGTGTGGTGTGTGCCGGAAAACTCATCACTGGGATATAAGCAGAAGATGGCTGGTTAGCAATAGGACTGATGTCGGTAACCGGTGCAATATTGCCAGGTTGTTCCGGTTCCAAATCCAGCAGTCGGTCGTCCACCGGTTCATCTTCAGTTTCTGGTTCTACATTACTTTCATCTTGTGAGCCGGAATGATTGCTATAAGCAGATCTTTTCGCAAAGTTTTCACGCAAGTGGGACCACTGTTCTTCAAAAAGCGTGGAGCACACTGCACACTGGTTAACTTGAGCTCCCTGAGCACAGGAATTTGGTCCTTTACACTTGGCCCTGCAGCCAAAGCAGGCAATATGAGCAAAAGTGGGGCATAAAATGTCCACATTTGCCCCTTTTCTGATAAGGTCGTGTCTTCACCATGATATCAATATGATCTATACACTATTATAAAAGAAATGTATAAATTTAAACTGTCTACCCACAGTATAAACACAGTAACTGAACAGAAAAGTAGAGTTACCAGAAAGCCAGTCTACACAAGATGGCTTCCAAGAAAAAGTGAGGAAGAGGTCTAGCAAGCAGCTGATAGGTTCCCTAGGTTATATGACCAGACAGGTGCTCTTTACCCGTACTGGTACTATACCTAAATATAACTGTAATATACTAGCAGTATACCGGCATTCATGTGACCAATGACCGGATACCCCCGGCTATCTAATTTTCTTTCACAGGCAATAGTTTTCAACTCTTACTCCGGTTGGCAGCTTCCCATGGTAAACCACCGGTAAAGCATATTGTTACAATAGGTACGTATATTGTAGCGTAATAAAACAAAATTTTAAAAAAAATCATGTATTAAAAAGATCTACTATTCATTACATGGTAAAATCTCCCACACATGAGGTAGCGATAGTACCAATCGTGTTTACTAATCATTTAGTGTTGATCACACACATGAAAACAAACATTTACATGACAAGATGAGATAACAGAAAGCCATACATTAAATCTCTCATTTCACACAGAGCAAATAATCCATTCAAATTGATGGATGAGTGATAGGTGATCCGTTTCAATATCTAAAGCCATATATCAAATTGAACAAATATGTGTGGCTTTTAGTAGCTTAGCAAGTCTCAAAAAAATTAATATTTAAGACATAGCAAATTTTTCAAAGGTAAGTTATAACAATTTAGAGCAATGACACAAATTTGAAAAATCAGAAGAAAGGTTATCAGCAATAAAAATTACTATGGAGACAAACTGAAAATTGGAGAAACTTTGCATTATTCTAGATGATAGTTTTGAAAAAAAATGACTGTTTAAATGGTAGCTGACTGGAAAAAATCATTGATTGTATTATGGTTGATTGTTTTGAAAAAGTGTATCGGGGATTTACAATATATTTCTCAAAAACAGCAATTATAAAAGTTCACAAGGAAATTAGCAAATAAACTGCATGGTCATCAACTGCATAATTTGTATAGTGTTAAATGTTTAACTTCCTCTGTGGTATTATTTGGTAAAATATTTAAAATATTGATTTTTTTTTTGAAAATATATGCAACAAATAAGAGAAAAAAACAGTAATTTTTGTTACAAATGTTTTTTTATAAACTTTTGTAAGTTAAAACACTAGAACAATGAGGTGGCCTAGAAAACTCTATGGCAACGCTCTATGTTTTTGTGTGGTGTTATGTCTTTACATGTATATTACATATCCTACTAAAAACAAAAATGATACCTGCCTTTAGACAAGAAGCAACAGTAAGCATAAAGCCTTTGAAAATGCACACCCATACCAAGACTGGGAAGGTGAGATATGTGTTTTGTGTTTTCTTTGCTCCTTTAAGCACATACCTCGAGTGTTATCAAAATGAGATAAATAATGAATCCAATTCTAGCCAATCAGGAACATTGATATAAAGTTATGATTTGTAAGCTGTATACATGGGGGGCTGATTTCAAGTAGAAATTGAATTAGAGTCCTTTATAACACTATTAAAATGTTTAAGTGAGATAATAGTTTTGTCTAGTAATTAAAAGTCCAGCCAACTTTTATGGAACTTAATCTCCACTAAAATTGCAACAACCACAAACATATTGCAATTCTAACAATATAGGAAAGAGAAAAAGGTACGCCTTAAAAACGGTACACTTAAGTCTCTGAAGGAGGCATTAGAGGAGGAAGTATGAATCCCATTGGGCAAATTGTTCCAACTGTAGGTGCATCACAGGCCAAACTGTAACCAAATTGTTTGACAGATTTATGACTGGATTAACAAACTGTGGTATCACAAGATGTTTATCATCACATTGACACCACATACAGCAGAAAATATATATCACAATGGGGTAACCATTTTAAAGACCATTTGTATACTAGTAAGACAGCTTTTAACACTGAATGATATTTAATAGACAACCAATATCATTTCTTAGGAATAGGAGTAATTCTACTTGTATTACACACAATCTGGCAACAAAGGTTGGAATACTTTTCCAGCTGCACGGATGAGATTTGAAGGGAATCCTATAAAGTGAATTGCAGTAGTCCAGGCAACTAACAAGAACACTAGCCACAAGCAAGGAAGTTTCAAGATTAAGAAACCCATCTAAAAATCCCTAAAATTTAAGAAACCAGTGCAAAAATTCTATATTTGTTTGGAGAAAGGGATATCAGAGTCCAACCAGAATCCCAGATTCTCAATAGAGTCAGCCAGTTGGAGAGGAGCACCCAAGATGTCAACTGGATAATATTCTTTCAATCTACCCTTTTCCATCTTGGAGTCTAGTATAAACTCAGTGTTGTCTGGATTCAAGTTCATATCACTATAGCACATCCAGTTTTTTTTACATCACTTAGGTAGTTGTTCAACTTTTGAATGCAACAGACACATTTTATTTGGCATGCAATGAACATGAATATGATCCATCAAATATCGTGGCTATAACATCCATAAGCAGCTCAACCCTTATACACTTCTTTAGCAGGCATCTTAAAACGAGCAGGGGGATATCCATCGACAAGTTTGCTATTAATTAGACTGATAATTGAATGAAGTAGGATATCAATAATATCTTTACAAAGAAATGTTGGCCATGAATTAAACTGACAGGATGACTTACGATAACTTTATAAACTTCATCCTCAGAGACAGAGCAAAAGTAATGAATTTGGGTGAACCAATACCATGGCACACAATACTGTTTTCTAGGTGTCAATTATAACTTGTGTATATGCGTATATGAATGTATAAATCAGTTGCAAGGGAGGAAGTCCAAATAAAGTGGATTTCTGACAACAATGAGTTTTATTTTATTAACAACATTTAAAGTTTGTTAAAACTGTTAAAACATACACTGGTTAAGACATTTACTATACAAATCAGTTTCTGTTACACAATAGCTTTTGTTATCAAAGTCATATAGCTAGAATATCACATTAATGCACAACAGAACTATGATCTTCAAAACTATATTCCACCATTAGTTAAACACTTGGTTAAGCTATTTCTTTCCAATAAGTCGATAATTTAAGACTGTCTGGCAAAAATCCTCAACCCCTATGTTACAACTAAGTTTATATACATTTATAATACACTTAAGACCCATAATGTAGTCACTACAGTTATCATTATTTATTAAAGACACCTGGCTAACAATCATTCAGTGAGTCTAGTTCTGTAGCTTGTACGAAAGCGTAATGTAAATAATATCAAGGCATTTGACCTCTATTTGACCTCAAAGGTCAATTTTTATCATGTTAAATCATACCTAGAGACTTTCAACTAAAATTGCAGTGGAACATAATGTATAAACTGCCAAACCCCAAATGTGAGGAAAGTAGTTTTTGAAAAGTTGTGGGTACAGTACCCGCGGCTTTGGGGGTAGAATTAAGGTATGACCACACAGCCTCACTGCGCCAGTTCCCATGTTTGATAGCTGTTGAGTCCACATTATTGTCAAATGCAAACGACGTCCCAGTTCTTCTGAATACATGAAAGGTATAGTCTCTTGAGTTCAAACCCAACCCAACTACACATGTTTTGAAGAAGGATCTCAAATAACTCAAAAACTTGTGGATGGATTTTAATGAAATTTTCAGGATATGTCTGAAAAGGTAAAAGGAAGAAATGATTCAATTTTGGGAGTGATCCAGATCACTATCTGGATCTTCTGGATCCATGAAATGTAATTTTTAAAGACAGATAAGTCAAAAAGTTATGGACAGATTTTGATGAAATTTTCAGGATATGTGCTCCCTTGGTGGAGGTCTGCGCTCTCCGACTGCTCTTAATGTTATATATAAGCCATTTATATATAAGCCTACTTAAATCTGAAAATTTGGCAAAACATTCATGGAATAACTTGCTGTGAGTGGCAATTTCTCAAAATTGTGAATTTTATGAAGGTATCTGTAAATTTTTGTAAACTCTCCAACGTGAAAGTATATCCACATATATATCATTCTGACCTTTAATATGCTTGACCTGTAGGTCAATATATTATATGCTGCGGTATACAACCAAACTGAGCGAAGTATAGCCATCAGTAAGGGATCCCTTACTTTATAATTGTTAAAAACATTAACTACTACCCAATTATCACACCAGATTAAAACTGTTTTATTTTTTAAATTTTCACAGAAGCATCGTACAGTCAACAAAATATTAGCTGCCTCGAAATGAACAATTGAACCTATATTTTTTAAATTATCAGGAATTGCACATGAAAATACTTGGTCATTCCATTTCGCCCCTACTTCATATAATGAGGCATCCACGAACATTTGCTGTGGGTTTTTTTTTAATTTGTCATGTATTTCCACTGTACCATGAAATACTTGTAAAAACATATTACACCAATGGATATCACGAAAAAAGTGGAGGTTGTTTTGTTAAACATACAGTAGAGTTGTTAGTCTATGAACCTCAGTTCTATATTTTATGTTTCCCCGGCTCATATACCGTACCGGCTGTATATTCAACCATATCACAGTTCTATTCTTTAATTCAACTAGATCGAGAGACATCTCTTTTCTAACCTTTTCAATGTATATGTCCTATATTTTGTTATATTTTTGTACACCATAGAATTTGCTACATCACTGCCTTGTGCTTTATGCAATTTCATTCCAATACAACCACTCATTGGGGTGGCCCCTAAAGTTTTAGAACTACACGGGTGGTCACTAAGATAAACGGTCACGGAGATAAACAGTCTTCAAAGTTTTCAAATTTAAATAGTCTAAATAGCAAAATCGCAGAAACTTAACAACAAAATAGACTTAAACAATGCTTTCCATGATTTTGGTTTGTGTTGTATTGTTGTTTAAACCTTTTAACTGTTTTTATGTGAGTATTTCTGAGGACCGTTTATCTCTATGACCGTTTGTCTCAGTGACCACCCGTGTACCAAGTACACGTACCTCGGTGCATTCAGTAAAATACGATAGGCTGTTATTTACAGCATGACAACAAAACTCACTGGCCCTATTAAATATAAAGGTATCTGCTAGTGGATTCAAACTGGTATTTATCATTTTTCTTTTGATTTTTTGTTCAATGAAAATATCTAAGCTGTTGCCAGCATGTTTTATTTTGCTTTGCATAGGCTGTTGACCATGTATTATGTATGTATTAAACTCGCTGTTCTTTTTACCAGCCATTTACTTGATCATGTTTTATACTAGTCTGACTATTTTTCTGACGTAAACATTTTGTTGCTGATTGATTGTATTTATTTCCAGTAATGCATATACAAGATGCCATTGACCACGATGTCATTTTCTACTCTACAAACCCCCTAATAAAAATGGCCACAAGCTTGATTGTTCATACTCCCCACTTGCTTTTGACTTTCAGCATTCTCTGAGTATATCTACATTTCACTTTTTAGTACGCTACAATAGTCCTACCTATTGTAACAATATGCTTTACCGGTGGTTTTACCACGGGAAGCTTCCAACCGGAGTAAATGTTGAAAACTTTACCCGTGAAATTAAAAATAACTGGTCACAATTATGCCGGCATATTACCGGTATATTTCCGGTATATTGCCGGTATAGTACCGGTGCGGGTAAAGAGCACCTGTCTGGTCATGTGACCTAGGGAACCTATCAGATGCTAGCTATAGCTCTTCCTCATTTTTTGTTGGAAGCCATCTTGTATAGCTGGTTTTCAAGTAACTCTGCTTTTTTAGTATAGTTACCTTATTTTAACTGTGGGTAGACAGTTTTATTTTGCATATCTTATTGTGCTTACTTTATAGATTCTTGTGATATCATGGTGAAGACACCACCTTATCAAAAAAGGGGCAAATGTGGCCACTTTATGCCCCAATTTGACTCCCATCTAACTTGTTTTGGATGTAGATCCAAGCGCAAGGGACAGGATCCCTGTGCTAAGGGAGCAAAAATTGATCAGTGTGCCGCCTGCTCTGCTCTCACAGAAGAGCAATGGATTCATTTACGTGAATGCTTTTCAAAGAGATCTTCCTATCGCCAACGTGCCGGCTCTCATGATGAGAGTTTAGAACCGGAAGATGAGGAACCGGTATTTACCGGTGAAGATCTCGGCCAAGTGGACGACACTCTGCTGGATTTAGATGCTGAACAGACCGGCAATATTGCACCGGTCTCCGGCATTAGCCCTCTCAATACCCAGACATCTTCTGCTTCTGTACCGGGGATGAATTTCCCGGCTACCGGACCGGTTCAACAATCGTCTGATTCTTCAGCCCTTTTCAGGGCGCCGGATCCGGTATTAACCCAGGATACTCTATCCACCGGACAAACACCAAGCAGACACACATCCAGGATGTCTTTTCAAATGCCACAACCACAGAGGACAGCTACTCTTATCGATATCCCTCAAACACCCAGGACACAACTTCTTAAAAGTCACCTGGAACAGCAAAACTTTGAACTGATGCACAAGCTTCAAAGGAAAAATGAAGAACAAATGAGGGATATTTCAACACAACTCCAGACAGGTCTCCAAGCCTTTCTACAACAGTCAATGGAGAACATGTTTAACCGTCTGGCTCCTGCTCCTGCTCCTCAAGCTCCTCCGGCACAACCTCACATCGTCTCAATAACTCCTTTGTCTGCAGTTCCAGCTGCTTCAAAATCTGAGGAACCGATGGACGAGACTCCATCTCAACCCCCTCCGGCTATTAAGAAGGGACTAGCCAATGTAAAGGGTTCATCATCCATTGCCTCTCAGTCACTTCAGGCAGTGGCTTCTCAGATCCAAGTGCCTTCTGTGCCTACACAACCTGCTACCGCACCTCCCTCTGCTCAGCCTACGGTAGCTCCAACCTCCATCCCTTCTACTACTACAAAACTGCAGTCACCCTTGCAGATATTAGAACAGGAGGAATACGGCGCAGACTCCTCGGCTTCTTCTTTTGCCACTTCAAGGCCAGAAGAACCTACCGATACAGGTGAACAGGCAGCTCCCCCTAACCTTCCCTTCCGGGAACTAGTTCAAAAAGTTAGGGAGTTTCTCTCCATCCCAGACCCGGCTTCAGAGGAACACTACAAACCGGGTTCGGCGTTGGGACGCGACCCTCTTCTTCTTATGCAAGAGAAAGCAGGCAGACCGCCATCTATAAAACTACCCATGGTATCTGACCTCTCGCGCCTCCAAACAGCCCAGGATGAAGCGGTGAAACCTAGCACTTCCTCTACACTGGACATTGGTAAATTTCCAGCTATCCCTCCTCATAAAGGTAGCTGGTACAACGTCGTAGACGAGAAGTACTCGCAGATCCCACAAATTGTGCCCCAGGCCTTCTCAAACATTGCCAAACCGGGATATCGCAGTGGTCCTCCAGCCACGGTACAACAGAAAGAACTTGTAAAATTGGAATACATGGTTCGAGAAAATTTTAGTATTGCCAATTTTCTTTCTACCTTCGGCATGGCCAGTGAGTCATGTTTAAACAATCTCAGAGTCTCCAGAGACCAACAGGAAAAGTTGTTTGACCAACTTAGGACCACGCAGGATCATCCTACGCGGGACCAAATCTTGCTTCAACTCTATCAAATTACTCAGCAAGAAGCCGCACAAATGCAATTTATGCTTGACATCAGCAGGAGTATGTCTAAAGCCTACGCGGATCTGGTTGCAAATTTCATCTCCTCACTCACAAATCTTGTGTTACTAAGGAGGGATGCCTACCTCCGCCACGCCCATCCAAACCTGGATGCATTCAGACTGCGCAATCTACGCTCAGCAACCATCTCAGGCGGTGACTTGTTCGACAGAACCTTAATGCAGGAATACGAACAGCACCTCATCGGGCTGGGGGTGAAACCAGTCTCCAAGAAGGACCGCTTCCACCCTTACAAAAAACAAAAGAGAGGCAGAGGTGGACAGCGTCATGCCCCTCAGGGCCTTTTCTATCAGCCAATGCCGGCACCTCAATACATGGTTCAGCAACCGTTCTTCCCCCATCCTCACCAAGGGGGCCGAAGAGGAGGTCGAGGCGGTCGCAGGGGACGCGGCCGTGGAGGTAACTCTCACCCTGGCAAACAGCAACAGCAACCTCCTCAATAACATTTCTCAAATACCGTTACCTCCACAAGTTCCTGAACAAAGACCTGCAATGTTTTCAGGCGTTCACTTGGATTACCCTCCCCAGTATGTTCCCCAAGAAGGGAAAAAGTCTCTGAGTGCAACAACCCTACAGGAGAGGGAAAAGACTCCTTGTCCCCACACCCTACCGGAGAGGGTAAGGACTCCGTGTTTTCTATCCCCACAGGAGGGGGAAAGGACTCCTCACTTCCACACCCCACAGGAGGGGGTAAAGACTCCTTGCTCCCACACCCCACGGGAGGGGGTAAAGACTCCTCGTTCCCACACCCCACAGGAGGGGGTAAAGACTCCGAGTGTACAGTCTCATATTGTATTTATTCAAGATCAAGTTCAAAAGGAGAACAACCTAAAAGTGGGAAGCAGGTTAAAACTTTTTCTGCCAGTGTGGAAAAATTTAGGCGCGCATCATTCGATTCAAAACTTGATTGCAGAAGGATACAAACTACCCTTCAGGGAGCGCCCAAAATTGTCCAGGACTCCTTGCATATTCAGCGGATTCTCAGATCTAAACAAACAAAGTGCCTTGTCGACTGCTATTCAAGACTTAATTCGCAAAGGCGCAATCGACATAGTGCAAAAACCAGACAGCCTCGGATTCTACAGCCGTCTGTTCCTGGTCCCAAAACCAGGAAACCGCTGGAGGCCAGTAATAGATCTAAGTTGCCTCAACAAATTTCTGGCCATATCAAAGTTCAAGATGGAAACCCCAGAGTCCATACGAGCTTCCCTCAGAAAGAACGAGTGTGTCACCTCGATCGACCTCACAGACGCCTACCTTCACATCCCCATTCATCCTCACTCACAAAAGTACCTCCGGTTCCACCACAAAGGCGTCTCTTACCAGTTCACCAGCCTTCCGTTCGGCCTAGCTACAGCCCCCTTGACCTTCACCAATGTAGTGAAGGAGGTCAGACTTTTGGCCTTGCAACGGGGAATACGCATTCACCAATACCTGGACGACTGGCTGGTTCGCGCCCCCTCCAAGGAGGAGTGCCACAAACAAACCCAAAAGTTGTTGAACCTAATCCGGGATTTGGGTTTTATAGTGAACTTCAAGAAGTCAGAACTGGTACCTTCCCAGAGGTTCGATTTTCTGGGTTACCACTTTTTGCTAGATTTGGGGCTTGTCAAGCCCACGCAAGACAGGTGGACGAAGCTTCAGGATATGTTCTGTCGCCTCTCGTCGAAGTCTGTTATCAGTGCAAGGACTCTTATGTCCACCATTGGATTACTTGCATCAACGGAGAAGACAGTCAAACTGGGCAGGATGCATATGAGACCTTTTCAATGGCATCTCAAGACTCACTGGAAATATCCGATGCCTCTGGATACTCCAATCCCCTGGAATCAGAAGATGATACGACACGGGGAATGGTGGTTAGACCCCAAAAACGTGCTACTAGGAGAGTTTCTCCACCCAAGGGAACACAAAAAACTGATCTTTACAGACGCCTCAAACGCAGGTTGGGGCGCGCACTTAGATCACGACTCAACAGGAGGGGTCTGGTCTCACATAGACAGTCATCTCCACATCAACCTTTTGGAATTAAAGGCAGTTCTCCTAGCGCTACAGTTCTTCAAGACCACTTGCAAGAACAATCGCGTTCTCATTGCCTCGGACAACACCTCCGTAGTGTCCTACATAAACAAACAGGGCGGCACAAAATCCGCAGAACTTTGCGCTCTAATGTGGAGAATTCTGAAATGGTGCAATCTCAACAATGTCACACTCAGAGCAAGACACATACCCGGATCCCTCAATGTGATAGCGGATGGCCTCTCAAGGAGGAACCAGATCCAAAGCACAGAGTGGTCCCTATCTCCACAAGTTTTCAAACAAATATCAAGGATATGGGAAAGTCCCCAAGTGGACCTTTTTGCAACCAGGCTGAACACAAAACTCCCCTTGTACGTCTCTCCGATCCCGGACCCCCAAGCTTGGGCAGTAGACGCCTTGAACATTCCATGGGAGAATCTGGTTGCATACGCTTTTCCCCCAACCGCCCTCCTGCCCAAGGTTATACAGAAACTCCAGTCACAAATGTGCAGGCTTCTTCTGATCGCCCCAGGCTGGCCATCAAAAGCATGGTTTTGGGACCTAGTGGAAATGTCGCTGGACGTACCTCAACGGTTACCTCAAACGCGAACCTTACTCAAACAACCAATGAACAACATTTTCCACTCCAACCCGGCCTCCCTCAACCTCCACGTCTGGTATCTAGGAGCACAGCGTTGCAACAAAGAGGGTTCACTGCAGAAGTGGCAGACAGAATTGCTGCTCCTCAAAGACTCTCAACAAGAGCCATCTACACCTCAAAATGGTCTGTTTTCCAAAGATGGTGCATGGAACAACAGGTGGACTTCGGGAGTCCCTCTATAGGGGACATCTGCAATTTTTTCTGGTATCTTTTTCATGATCTAAACAGATGCCCTTCCACCATCGAAGGTTACAGGACCGCTATTGCAGATACCCTCGGGAACTCTGACCTTAACATTGGCTCCAATACAGATATAGCCAGACTTATCGCCAGCTTCTATAGAGACAAACCAAAAAAGTCCAGGCCACTCCCAAAGTGGGACCTTGCTTTGGTCCTTCACAAACTCACACAACCTCCATTTGAACCACAGGAGGAATGTACACTAAAACTGACCACGTGGAAGACAGTTTTTCTATTAGCTCTGGCCTCGGGAAAGAGGCGCAGCGAAATCCACGCCTGGACTCATGATGGTACTCTTTGCCTAGGCAACTGGGAGCAGGTTCAACTCACTCCCTCACCCTCCTTCATAGCCAAGAACCAACTAGCAAAGGAGGGTCCCCACATCGTTTCCCCGGTCATCATTCCAGCCCTAAAAAGTGACCAAGACTTGCGAAACTTGGATATTCTCCTTTGCCCTGTCAGGGCCCTAAAACATTATCTGGATAGAACAAAAGACTCCAGAACAGGTAGACACCTGCTTTTTATTTCTTATAAACTGGGCCACTCAAAGGATATTCAATGTTCCACCATTTCGTCTTGGATAAAACACACAATTCAATTCTGTTACTCTAGGGCGGAATCAACAGACATGGTCCTCACTGGGGTAAAGGCCCATGACGTCAGAGCCTTCGCGGCCTCAAAAGCCTTCTACGGGGGAACATCTTTAGATCAGATCATGCAAGCCTGTCATTGGAGATCTCACAATACCTTCACCAAATTCTATCTCAAAGACCTTACCGGTCAAGACCAAAAAGAAGGCTCCTATCATCTAGGATCCTTTGTTGCAGCTCAGCAGGTCATGCCTCCTTCCAGCTAACTCCAGGGAAGAAAACAGGGGGGGGCACTACTCCGGGAACCACCTAGACGGGGTGTGTCAAAATCCCCTGACACCATAGAGCGGGTTCTTCAACCCTTTCAGGTAACTAATCATTTCTTTTATTTCCTGCTGTTTTCTCTTTACCTGCGTTCTGTTACCAGGAGTATATTCTTATTCCAATTATCTTTAGAATGTAAGGTTAAGTTTTACTTTTTCTGTAATCTTAGTTTTGCTTTCTTTAGATTTTTCTTATATCGTATCATGTTCCCTTTTTTCACATCTTTTCATCGTACTTTGTGTACTTTCTGTTTTTAGATCCTGCAATGGAGTGCCTGCGCTGGCTGTGCTTACCAAGACGGTCTCCCTTCCCTTGGTGTGGCACATCAACCTCAGGAGAGCCGGAGTATACCCCTTCGCCTTGATGTGCCTTTTCCTAGAACACATTCAGGCTCCTCCCTGGACTCCGGACGTTCTTCCTGAATGGTTAGTCTTCCACCAGTTTTTCTTAGCCAGTGTCCAGTCTTCCCAGCCTTCCAATATGCTGGGATTCAGCATATTGTTACAATAGGTAGGACTATTGTAGCGTAATAAAATTGAAAATTTTATTTTAAATGTAGCTTTTATAAGCTACAATACCTACCTATTGTAACAAGTACAGGCCCTCCCTGGTCCTCCCCGCTTTCCAGACTTTCCACTGGAAGATGGGGCTTAGGTTCCAACAAAATGAGGAAGAGCTATAGCTAGCATCTGATAGGTTCCCTAGGTCACATGACCAGACAGGTGCTCTTTACCCGCACCGGTACTATACCGGCAATATACCGGAAATATACCGGTAATATGCCGGCATAATTGTGACCAGTTATTTTTAATTTCACGGGTAAAGTTTTCAACATTTACTCCGGTTGGAAGCTTCCCGTGGTAAAACCACCGGTAAAGCATATTGTTACAATAGGTAGGTATTGTAGCTTATAAAAGCTACATTTAAAATAAAATTTTCAATTTTCTATCAAATCTAAGCTATCCCATGAATCTTACTTTAATCTCTTGACGGGCTGCAACGTGTGCCCTTTTTGCCGTCATAATATTTTATTCAATTGCATCCTGCATAAGACAAGTGTACTATTGCAACATTGTGGTCTTTCTCTTCTAATATACAAAACAAGACATCTAGTACCCACTGATCATTTGAAAGTTCATTGTATGTTGGCCCTTTACTGAATCGGTACTGAACAAAAATCTTGAGGCCAATTTACTTGTGTCTTAATTTTTGTGGCACCTGCCCTATATCTACCAGACTTTAATGCAGCAAGTGGCTTACCTAATCCATCAGTTCTTGAAGCATTCTGGTATTCATGCAGACGTCTGGCCACCTCTGCCTGGATACGCGAATCCATCTTCGGTGCTTCAAATGATGGTATCTTCTCAGGTTTACTTTGAGGGTGTTCTGCCACAGAAGTTACATGAGCTTTAGGCGAGCTATAGCCGAAGGCAAGGCCGAGATGTTATCGATGCTCACCCTCTCTTCCTGTTATTTCCTTCAGAATTAAAAAAAGACATTCTCATGATTTTAAAATTTCTTGTTCTTCGAAATTGCTCTTGTCCTAAGAAGCTTCCTTAGAAAATTTTAAGAATAAGTTAGAGTAATTATAAGAATACAAAGTTTTGTGAATAGACCCTGGTTTATATGAATGCTCTTGAGCCTTATTTTGAAGGTGTAATAGTTGCATGTAGATGCTCTATAAAACTGTCAGTTATTTGTATTTATTTTTTATACTCAACACAATATCTCCATATACTACAGGACTCAAAGCACTATTTAACCCATCTGACTGCACAGGTAGAGTCCCAACTCACAAGTAACTGACACTCCCCTAACTGGAAGATAGAGGCTCAAGGATGAGCATTTATCAAAGTTCTTGAGGTTCTTTAACCTGCCACTGTGGATAGGACCCAATAACAGAGGGCTGCCATTTTAGGTGGTCATCCGAGCCACTATGTATCTTCCTGTACCTGGGTTTGAACCCATGTCCTCTGAGTTCCTAGACAAGTGTGTTACCCGCTAGGCCACAGTGGCAGATAATTATTGTTATTATCATTATTATTAGTTGCCAACTCTAGCCTACTGTAATCTCCTGTATTATTGTCAGGTTTATTTCAAAGACAGAAACAGCTGAGGCAGAAATGGAGTATGTAATTAAGAAATATCTCTCTGGAAAAGGCAAACCTCTCAAGGTCAACACGAGTAGCAATGTCACTGCCTTGAACCTGTCTCCCAGGGATGGTGGTGGAGTCTTCTTACCAGTTTTCTCTTTTACCAGCTCCACAGAAAACAATCAACGAGCTCCTGGAGAAAGTTGTCATAGACAACATGAAAGTGTTTGGATACAGAGTCAAAGTGGAAAACAACAAAGTGATAGCCACATGCGAGAGTTACAAGGAGTTTGGTAACTGCTGCTAAAGATACAGGGACAGCCGAATACCTTTACATGGAACTCTGATAAATATTACATTGTACTTAAATTCAAGAGTTTGGGGACTGCTGACAAAAATGGAGGGATATCAATTATGGCCAACTGCTATTTGTTTCAGACTTTGCTGCTTCTATCGACAGCTCCTTATATGGTAATAATAATGGACAATTTTATAGAGCACCTTTCCACAATTTGTTCAAAAGTGCCATGTTCAGTCTATTACCTCTTAGTTTCATTTTCAAACAATCCTTTGAAAAAGAACAGAATATGTCTTCTTGCAGTTGGTTCCGTGTAGGAGAAATCACGAGAAAGTGTGGATTCGTGAATCAGAAAATACGAGGCCGAAGGCCGAGTAATTTTCTGATTCACGAATTCACACTTTCGAGTGGTTTCTCTGGCTTAAACCACAAAAAAAGGCCATGTGAAAACCAATGTTACATATACGTGGCCTAAATCTCTAATTATATTGAATGTGGTGACCTGAACATTGAAAAAAAGTGTTGATTCTGAAAATGTTCAATTTATTTAATTGAATCTTTTGTATTCTGCGGGTGCATTTGTCCTTAGCATTTATGGTGTCAAACTTGCAGCTTTGCAACCATGTTCAGTGAGAATATATGAAAAAGCCTGTTCCTGTTTATTATTCAAAATAAAATAAAAATATCAGTGATTATAGGTTGAAAGGATTTTGAAAAACATACATAACAGAAATGGACTGTGCGCAGTGATGTGAAAAGGTAAGGTATTTCACTTTTTGCTATTTTTCATTGCATTTTACCGTGTTTTTTGTACATTTTATTAAATTTTAAATTATATGTCAAAATGTTAATATAAATGTTAACATACAAATTATTGACTGCACTATCAAATGACAAAACATAATTCTGTACTAATTTCTCAGAAAATACACCATCATTAAATATTTTCCCCAAAATTGATTTAGCATCACATAATGTTTATTGTATTGTGTAAAATTGTTTTCAGTTTTGCTGGACTGGATAGCAAAGCTATCTGAGAACTCGGGGGTACAACAAACCAGAGAGTAATGAAAGGTCAGGATCTTAATTTAAATCTATGTACCGAGTCTGCAGTTATTGGTTTAAAGAAAATGGATTCCATTCACTGCTTCACTTTGGAAGGAGGATTTTCTCGCTGAGGATTTGCAGCATATCTCAATTCAGATACAGCAATGTGAAATGATTTAAATGTGCGTAAATGAATGTGCGTCACATGCTGTTTATTCACAAAATGTTTTGGATTGTTGGATAAAGAAAAATTGTGCTTCAGTCATACAGGATACCGCAAGAAGCTTGTTCAGCAATGAAGCTTTGTGATGCTCCATCTTACATTTGGATATTGTTCTCACAGGATAGTTGTACAACTTAATCACTTGCAGTACAAATACACTCAGAGATTGTAAAATTACTCATAATGTTAAAAGCAATTTTTGTTCTGAATATTAAGATTATTTAAAGTCAGTGTCAAGTTTCAAACTTTTTTTGTAACATGAATATAATTTTCATATATTTTGTACAACTAAGTGACTCCAATCTAATTTGAGACTATTCCGATAGTCTCAAATTTTGAAAAAATTTGGCACTGACACATAGAAGAATCTATTTTGCATTTTCTTGCAAGAATCAGTCGGGTAATGTAACATTTGAAGTGAGAAAAGTTCTCCCAGGGATACAATTTTTATGTTTTCACAAATGTTTGAGACATTTAGTCAACCTTTGTCATCATAGATCTAGGATTCCCAATTGCAATACTAAGCTGCATATTTCACCCTCTTTTGAAAACATTTATTCAGTGCAGCAGCCAGAATGAATTTTCATTACTTATTGTTTGACTGAATAAATTTATTCATTGCAAACCCAGAAATCCCAGTTACAACACCCAGTTACAGATTTTTAACCCTCGATCTCCTGAAACAAATTCCTTTAGCACTGCAAGAAGTATGGTTTCTAACATAGTTCTGTTGCTAAGGATATATATCTATTCTCTACAAACCAAGGAGTCAAAGCTAGAACACCAATTGGTTGAAAAAATTTATTCAGCACTGCAGCAAAACTTAGTATGATTGTCACATCTTACTGTTTGGCAGAATAAATTTATTCATTGCAAACCTAGGAGTCCCAGTTACAACACCACATTGCGTGAAAAAGTTTATTCAGCACTACAGTGAGATTCTATACATCTCTGCTGAATAAATTAATTCAGCAATTAGATGAGTTGGTTTGTCTGATCTTACCTCTGAAGTTACTAGTTAAAAGCGAAAGTGTGAATGAATTTATTCAGTCAAAAAATCACAGATTTCTTACTGTGCACACCTGGTTGCAAACTGAAAAAAAAACAGTGAAAAAATTTATTCAACACTGGTATAAGTTTGGTGTTCTCAGAACTCTGACTGGTTTTGAATAAATTTATTCATGGATACCCCAGAGTTCCTACATCACACACCATGTTGCAAACTGGAGAAACCAGTGAAAAAATTTATTCAACACTGGTATAACCTTGATTAGTGTTCCCAGAACTGGAGAAACCACTGAACAAAAAAAAAATGAGAGTAGAAATTGGATGGCACAATTTATTGAACAGTATCATCAAGTTGGTGTTCCACCTTTATTTTACCCTTTATTTTTGTCTTGTCACCTGCCAGAGGTTATGTGATCAGCAGGGTTTGTCTGTCTGTCTGTTAGCAAGGTTACTCGAAAACTAATACATGGATTTCATTCAAATTTTCACAGAATGTCAGCATATTGGTAAGGAACAAGTCATTGAATGTTGGAGGTGGCTCTGTAACCGATGCCGATTTTCAGGCCACCTTAAAGTGAACAAAATACCAAAAAAATGGCAAAAGTTACTCAAAAATGGATTAGTGCATGGATTTCATTCAAATTTTAACAGAAATGTCCACATATGGGTGAGGAAGAACTCATTAAATGTTGGAATTTGTGTTGCCACCCATGTCGATTTTCAGGTCACCTTAAAGTGAAAATTGCCTTTTTTGCAACGTTGTGCATGGATTTTATTTCAAATTTTCACAGAATGCCTTCATTTGGTGAGGAACAGTTCGTTCAAGTTTTGGCTGCCACCCATGTCAATTTGAAGGCTACCTTAAAGTCCAAAAATGCCTTTTTTGCAACATTACTCGAAAAATATGCAATTTCATTTTTAGGTGGGTTGCATGTAACCAACCCACCTATGAGATTGATGTGTCTGACATCCGTCAACATTTTTTGTTTCCGAACTCTAACTCGAAAACGGTTTGTCCAATCGAATTCAAACTTGCCAGGGAGATAGATCACCATCATAGCTAGGTTCCTTTCGAAATTGGTGTAATTCCGTCTGTTTGTCCATCTGTCTGTCCATCCACATTTTCGTTTCCGGACTCTAACTCGAAAACGTTTGTCCCATCGAATTCATACTTGACAGGGACATAGATCATCATCATAGCTAGGTTCCTTTCGAAATTGGTGTAATTCCATCTGTTCGTTTGTCCATATTTTGTCCATCTGTCTGTCCATCCACATTTTCGTTTCTGGACTCTAACTCAAAAACACTTAGTCCAATCAAATTCAAACTTTACAGGGACATAGATCATCATCACAGCTAGGTTGCTTTCGAAATTGGTGTAATTCTGTTTGTTCATTTGTCTGTTTTTTGTCTGTGTGTCTGTCCATCAAAATTTCCGTTTCCCGACTCTAACTCGAAAACGGTTTGTCCAATCAAATTCAAACTTGACAGGGACATAGATCACCATCATAGCTAGGTTCCTTTCGAAATTGGTGCAATTCCGTCTGTTCGTTTGTCCGTGTTTTGTCTGTTTGTCCGTCTGTTGGTCCATATTTTTGTTTATGGACTCTAACTCGAAAACGGTTTGTCCAATCGAATTTAAACTTGACAGGGACATAGATCACCATCATAGCTAGGTTCCTTTCGAAATTGGTGTAATTCTGTTATTTTGTTTGTCTGTTTGTTCGTCAACATTTCACGTTTTCAGACTCTAACTCAAAAACACTTTGTCCAATCGGATTCAAACTTGACAGGGAGATACATCACCATCATAGCTTAGTTGTTTTCCAAATTGGTGTAATTCCATTCTTTCGTTTGTCCGTTTATAGCATAGATACAATTATCTAACCTAGATTACAAGTTTTACACTTCTTAGCACGTCTAAGGGGCCACGGTGGCAGAGTGGTAACATAGATACAATTATCTAACCTAGATTACAAGTTTTACACTTCTTAGCACGTCTAAGGGGCCACGGTGGCAGAGTGGTAACACTCTCGCCTCCCACCTCTGAGGCCGGGGTTCGATCCCCGCATGGGCTCAAGTGGGAAAGCTGGTAGTTGCTTGCCGTTGGTCGGCAGTTTACAGTACACAACCCTAGCAAACTCTATGTACTGGTTTCCTCTGCCCTTCCAACTACCCGTCGTGATATGACCTGTACAGTGTTGAAAGCGACGTTAAACCCCAAATAAACAATAAACTTAGCACGTCTAGCACATTCACCTTAACTGGGTAACCTAACATTTCTCTCCTTGTTTCTAAATGTAATTACAGCAGTTGCTAACCTTATTGCTGCCTGCACAACTCACCTTTTGGCATCTTTGACCCTCTTGTTTTTACATTGAATTTAGATGTTACCTTGCTATAGTAGACTTGACCCTTCAAATTTTCTCTAGGCTATATTACAGAGCCTATGTGGTGTTGGACATTAAGACTTGGTTAGTACTTTAATCAGTCTGACCTTGCTGTAGTAAACTTATAAACTTACTTTAAATCTAGTCTTGGCTATGTCTCATCCTTTATTAGAAACTGGAACCTTATTGTGGCTAGTAAATGATAAAACATATGGCCTACCAATATTATTTTTCTGCACATTTATATTATTTCCATCAGATTGAAAAGATGTTTCAACTTTCAAGTGCATGGTTTCAAGTCTGGTCTGTGACACAGCCACATCCAATTCAATTTATCAAGTGGCTTTCATTATAAAATATTTACCGCAAAATTATTCTCCATCTTTTTATCCTTTCAATTTTACTACTTTACTTTCCATTTCTTTACTTCCGTGTCTTTATTCTAAATTTTCATATATATCCTGTGGAATTATTGCCAATTTAAAAGCAACAAGTCATGGAAACAACAAATGGCAACTCTGCTACACTACATATTCTTAAAATTAATATTCATTATAGAAACTGAATCACACTTACTTGATTGATTCAATAGTCCACCAAACAGTATCTAATCCAGTATATACTTTCAAATACATGGTTAATGGTTCCAAAATTGTCTAAATGTGAATTTGTGCTAGATTTTAATCTTGACTTTATATTGCTATTTGCCTATTTCTAGTTGACCAATAACAAAAAGGTATACTTCTCCTCTTAACTAACTATGACTTACTAACATGAAGATTCACTTGTAAGAAAAAAAGCTAGTAAATTATATTTTCACAAACAATATATTTTCATTAGCTGAGCTGGCAACATTTGCAGTGTACACAGAAATTATGGAGATTAAATGTTTGACATGCACTGACCACAAGAACATCTGGAAAGTATAAATGTTGAGCACTGGTTACACATTGGAATCCAGATGTGACCCGGAGTTTATGGCATCTGATAAGTGTAGGGAGAAGCTACATGCAGCTTGATGTAGTGTAAGAAATAAAGGAGGGTTTAATTAGAAGCTTTAGGACTCTCTCGTGTCCAGAAATGATTAATGTAATTGAGCACTATCTGAACACTTTCAAAGTTGCATGAAATGTTACAGTGTAAATAACCCATACAGAGCTTAAAGGATGACTTCAGTGTTTTTTTTCACTTCTGAGTTAAATGCAGGATATGATACTCTTGCCTATTTAAAACATGTATCTGGTACTATTAGTACCCAAAGTAGTCTGTTTACTTCATAAACAAGCTTTTATAACAGGAGATAAATTTCAAATTTACAACTGCCTGCTTCGGCTCTTTTCACCAGTCACGTGGTGTGTTTGCATTATATGTGTTCATGGGCTGTGTATGCAGGGATAAAAACAGTGCTATATATACAGTATATCTGTTTTTGTCTCCTCAATTTATTTTTGCAATTGTCAGTTTAAAATGGTAAATTGTACATAGCTATTGAAGGATAAAATTAAGAATTATATAATTAGTAAAAGGAAACTAGAAAAGATTTTTTTTCTGATTTTTCAAAATGATCAAAACATAACCCATATTTTTCTCTCTTACTATTCTCTTCTCTTCAATTTATCCACATTTATCTCAGACATAGAGGTCATCTGTGCATGATCTCAGCTGAATTTTGATATCTAGATACTGAGGCCAGTAAATGTAGATAATGTGGCTGTTCAAAAATAGTCAGTTATTCAATTTTACAACCTTGATCAAGGCAAAATTGCTAAAAGGAGAGAGATGTAAATTTAAAAGTTGGCTCCAAGCTGAGTGTTTGTATCACTTTTATTATAATTATAAGGTCACATTGCAACACGGGATCATCATTTATTCCATTATATCATATATTTAAATCCACCACCACAGAGATGAAAGCCTGGAGGTTTATAGAAAATAATGAAACCAGAGTTAAGCAATTTTTTTTTTTTTAAAGTTAATATATCCAATAAGAGTTAAGTTAATATTTTCATGTGATTTTAGAAGTGCTTTTGAATCCTCAAGTAAAAACTTCTACACTTTAAGTAAAAACTAAATTATAACCATCTATTTACATACTATTGTGACTGATCATTTTCTTTGTTCTCATCACATAGTTTATATGTTGGATCATTTATTAAAACCTCTAGACACACTTGTTTTGGACAGAACTGGTGGACAGCACTTTTGTTGCAAAAAACCTCATTAAAATGCACAAAAATAATCTAATACTGTGAATTAATATTTCTCTGATCTGATAGATGGAAAATTGGAATGGTGGGGGGAACAGAACATAGTAATAGTCTGGAGTTGAATTACCTTAATTATAATATAGTTACATCTCTGATGTAGGCGGTTCAAACCCAGAACCCTATATGGGAAAGATGGTAGTTTCTTACTGATGGATTGCAGTTTAAAGGACAGCACCATGTATGTACTGGTTTCCTCTGCCTGTAAACTACCTATCGTGATATGACCTATTATACAGTGTTCAAAGCAACATTAAAACAGAAGTAGTGTATAATTCAGCAGTTACAAAATACACCCCTGTTGAAGGCTTGAGATTATATATTTGTAAATACCAGGAACTAATATATTTATTTGCCTTCTGGACTATTTCTTTATATGTTATTTCAATAGTTAAATAATATGCTAAAATTAAATATTCACGTAAATGAACTAAATTTTAGATTCCAAAGTTAATAAGTGTGCACTTTATAGAGTGAAACAAATGTTAACTGAAGCTTTTCTGAATTGATATACCTTTCTACACAGAAAAAGGCTAGATGGCCCAGATAATACTTGATACTGCAGTATTTTCTTTGACCATGAAACATTTACCAGAAACTCATCTCATTTCACATCTTATAGTTGATAAAAGAAGAGAGTGTTATAAATATACACTGTTCACAGCAAAGAATATAAACAGTGCTTGTTCTCAGTATTAGTGTCTGCAGTTCACCCCCACAGTGGATCATGTTATATTTATCTTTTGTTCTATAAACTCACACATTTTGTAAGTTTTATTGGCTCAAACTACAGTTAGAACATTGTTACTTTTACTATGTCCTTGAAATGCTCCATTTTATAAGAGATAATATAACATAAAAAGCAGTATATATCAGAACAGTTCTAAGCTAAAACCAAGGCAAGTGAACACAAATGACGTCACCCACACATGTTTATTTACTTCATGTGCACTCGGCAATTTTCGGGAGGGAACATGTGACTACCCAAATAAGGCAGTGCTTCTGTACTTTTAAATGCAAATTACAGCAGATATAGGCAACTTTGACACATAAAACTTTGTCAGTATATTGATAATATATAAAGCTTGAATTTACACTTAAAAAATATGTATGTCAAAAACGCTGAAGTCATCCTTTAATGACTAAAAGTGCTAGTTGAATGAAATACAAGCCAAAATATTTTTATGATACTAAAAGATTGATATAAGTCCTTTCTGTATTTACATATTTTGAAAAGTTTTAACTCAAATTTATAACTTTTGATTAAATTGAAGTTTACAATTTTGTGTATCACCAGAAAATAGGAATATTTTCTTATGTCACCCTTTCATAAGTATGCTAATTGGCAAACTTACGAATGGATGAGTATAAAAGGAAATTTCTATTGAGGCAGAATGATTAAGTTAATCTGAGTAGTAAAAAAATATTATAGGCTAGCTGTGCATCAAATAATTTTATCATGATATTCTATTTGCAAATTTGTTTTAAATTTATCTCCTATATATTTAATCATGTAGTAAATTTCATTTATAATACATTCATTTGTAAAAGTAAAACATGTATACCAACACCATGGGCTTATCAGCCAAAAAGAGATTTGTATCTCTTACCATGAATTAATCCAACAGCAGTATTTCCATTGTACTATTCTTATTAGTGTTGCTTCTTGATATCCCTCCAGAAAATATTATCCATTATTGACCCTTAATTGATACACTGTTGACACTAACATGCTCAATTTTTTGAAAGATTAGGCAAAACTTGACAAACTTAACTTAATAAACTAACAAAAAGTTACTGTGCTCAGTTTCTTCACAATCTGTCAGAATTTACATCAAGTGAAGAATCTTGTAACACATTAAAGATAGCCTTTCTCTAAAAGAATGTTGGTTAATTAAATAGGACATGTCAGACCCCTTAAATTCACAACAGAACAGAATAATATCAGAGAAGCTAACTTTGCAGGAATATTAGTTTATTTGGTGGGTTTTTCTGTGCCAAAAAAACTAACATTAAGGTAAACAATGCAACAAAATTAGTCAGTCCAAGCTCTAATGATCATAATTTTGGTTCTAAAATACATTGATTTAAGATTTGAACTTCAAGAATTCTGCTATAAACAGGATTTCAACATAATGGTACAAGAAATATTGTAGTAGAAAACCTGTTTCTGATTCTATTCATTTTTACCCCACAGCCTTAAAAGACTTTGGGGTATTGTTTTCACCCATGGTGTCCAGTTGGGCGGGCGGTCGGGCGGCAGGAAAAATCTTGTCCAGGCGATATCTTAAAAAGTATAAGGTATAGGTTGTTCATATTTGGTATGGACATTGGTTAGGTGTAGGTGTGCAATGTCATAGTGTGACCTTGATTTGACCTTTGACCTTGCTGTGGTGACCTTGACCTTTAAAATCTTGTACCTGCCATATCTCTGAAACTGTAAGGTGTAGGAAGTTCATACTTGGTATGGACATTGTTTAGGGGATGTAGGTGTACAATGTCACAGAGTGACTTTGATTTGACCTTTGACCTTGCTGTAGTGATCTTGACCTTTAAAATCTTGTCTGGGCCATATCTCAGAAACTGCAAGGTGTAGGATGTTCATATTTGGTAGGGACACTGGTTAGGGGGCGTAGATGTACATCATAGTGTGACCTTGATTTGACCTTTGACCTTGCTGTAGTGACCTTGACCTTTAAAATCTTGTCCAGGCCTTTTTATATTTGATATGGACATTGGTTAAGGGGTGTAGGTGTGTAACATCAGCAGCATCCTAATGAGACTTTGGTTAGACCTTTGACCTTGCCGTAGTAACCTTGACCTTTAAAATCTTGTCCGGGCCATATCTCACATCCTGTAAAGTGCAGGATGTTGATGTTTCTTAGGGACACTGGTTAGAGGGTATAGGTGTACAACATCATATGACCTTGGTTTGACCTTTGACCTTGTCTACTGATGTTCACTTTTGAAATTTTGTACCGGCAATATCCCAGAAACCGTAAGGTGTAGGATATTTGTATTTGGCAGGGACACTGGTTAGGGACCTTGACCTTTAAAAGTCTTGCTATACCATATCTCAGAATCTGCAAGGTGGGGGATGTTGATATTTAGTAAGGGCATTAATTCGGGTGTGTAGGTGCACAAGGTCATTGTGTGACATTTATTTGACCTTTGTTCTTTCTGTAGTGACAGCTTTGTAATGTACGGTGTCACATGGGCGTGACTTTTGACAATGTAATAGCAATATTGCCCTTTAAAATCTTGATAACATGTTACTTCATATGGATATTGGTTTTGGGACAGGTATATTGTGTTATATGATTCTGTGACATCAATGTGCCTTATAGCCTTCACCCTGTGATATTAAAATTACCATATCTAAATTTCTTGAGATAGTGAATTGTATAATCTCACATTTGATGTCAAGGTGCTTATTTATGTTTCCCAAGGCTGTGGGCTCTGGGCATCTCTGATGCTATTTTTAAGAGATTGTTCAAAATACCACATACATACATACATAAACAAAACAATGAATGAAGGCACCCAGTGGACATAAATTTTAGTGAAGTATTTTGTTTTTTATAATCAGCTCCAACACAGAAGTGATGTTTAGTACGCATTCATGATAAATTTTCCCGTATTTTCTTAATATTACTCATGTTGAGTAAAATTCTGAATTAACAAATAAGTGAGAATTATTTTGTAAAGTTTTGATTCTGTAAGAAGCAATATTGCAACAATAGAAGCTAAATTAAATTGAACAAGGATACACATTAACTTCATTAAGTAAAATAGGATATAACAAGAACACTCAGAGATCGCAGACCTCTGCCAAGCGTGGATCCAGATGATCCAGACAGTGATCGAGATCACTCCCAAAATCTAATCACTTGTTCCTTGTCCCATTTAGGACATTTCCTGAAAATTTCATCAAAATCCATCAGTAACTTTTTGAGTTAAAAATTACATTTCATGGATCCAGAAGATCCAGATAATGATCCAGATCAATTCCAAACTTTAATCATTTCTGCCTTTTACCTTTTCAGACATATCCTGAAATTTCATCAAAATCCGTTCATAGGTCTTTGAGTTATCTTGTTCACAAACAAATGGACAGACAGATGGACAAACTCAGGCAAAAACATAACCTCCTTGGCAGAGCGCCTTGGTGAAGGTACTAAAAATGTGGTCTGCGGTGTTGTAAAATAATAATTGGGATGCCTGCATCAACTTGACAAGTTAACTGATAAATTTGATAAATATGCTATCAGCCTTGTGCCAGGCCAGATAGTTAGTTATCAGTTTAATAAGGTGTTATATGGAGTATTCATGTTGATTTTACCCATCATTTTTATACACTAGGGGTGAACTAACAGTTTGATCTTCAAGTATGCATACAGTTTATTTATAGATAGATACTAATTTATAATGATTACAGTATCACGTGTCAGAAAAATAAAGGAAGATAAAACATTGAAGGCACTCTTTCATCTAAAATTATCTAGGGACATTATCATATAGGGTATACCACACACCTCATTAGAGTAACATCACACCAGAATTTTTAGACATCAAGTGTGAATACTGGATTTAAAAAAAATAATTGTGGAATACAAGCCAACCCAACCAAAGACCAGAAAAAAAGTTTTCACTCCAGTCACACTGGTTAGGCGGGTTGCATGTAACCATCCGGCCTATTAGATTGATGTGTTCGACGTCCGTCTACATTTTCGTTTCTGGACTCTAACTCGAAAACAGTTTGTCCAATCGAATTCAAACTTGACAGGGAGATAGATCACCATCATAGCTAGGTTCCTTTCGAAATTGGTGTATTTCCGTCTGTTCGTTTGTCCGTTTTTTTGTCCGTCTGTCTGTCCGTCAAAATTTCTGTTTCCGGACTCTAACTCAACAACGGTTTGTCCAATCAAATTCAAACTTGACAGGGAGATAGATCATCATCATAGCGAGGTTCCATTCGAAATTGGTGTAATTTTGTCCGTTCGTTTGTCCGTTTTTTGTTTGTTTCAAAATTGGTGTAATTTTGTCCGTTCATTTGTCCGTTTTGTTTATCCATTTGTCTGTCCGTCCACATTTTTGTTTCCGGACTCTAACTCAAAAACACTTAGTCCAATCAAATTCAAACTTTACAGGGACATAGATCATCATCACAGCTAGGTTGCTTTCGAAATTGGTGTAATTCTGTTTGTTCATTTGTCTGTTTTTTGTCTGTGTGTCTGTCCATCAAAATTTCCGTTTCCTGACTCTAACTCGAAAACAGTTTGTCCTATCGAATTCAAACTTGACAGGGAGATAGATTCACCATCATAGCTAGGTTCCTTTTGAAATTGGTGTAATTCCATCTGTTTGTTTGTCCGTTTTGTCTGTTTGTCCATCAAAATTTCTGTTTCCATACTCTAACTCGAAAACGTTTTGTCCAATCGAATTCAACTTGACAGGGAGATAGAACACCATCATAGCTAGGTTCCTTTCAAAATTGGTGTAATTCCATCCATTCATTTGTCCGTTTGTTTGTCAACATTTCCGTTACCGGACTCTTAACTCGAAAACGGTTTGTCCAATTGAATTCAAACTTGACAGGGAGATACATCACAATCATAGCTAAGTTGCTTTCGAAATTGGTGTAATTCCATGCTTTCGTTTGTCCATTTATAGCATAGATACAGTTATGTAACCTAGATTACAAGTTTTACATTTCTTAGTATGTCTAACACATTCACCTTAACTGGGTGACTTAACATTTCTTTCCTTGTTTCTAAATGTAATTACAGCAGTCGCTAACCTTATTGCTGCCTGCACAACCCGCCTTTTGGGGCATCTTTGACCTTCTTGTTTTATTTTTGAGCATATTTTCATAGAACAGCATAATATAATGATAAAATAGCATCAGAGATGCCCAGACCCCACAGCCTTGGGAAACATCAATAAGCACCTTGACATCAGATGTGAGAATCTATACTTCGCACACTCGAAAAATATTTACGTAGATATCATATTCACAGGGTGAAGGCTATAGGGTTAATTGATGTCAGACTATAACATCATACAACAACACATGTAACCCCCAACCAATGTCCACATGAAGCATAAACTTTCTCATAATTTTAAATGTCAATATTGCTATGACAATATCAAAAGTCAAACCAGAGCCAATTGTATTCCCTACCTTCGTTCACACAAAGATTTTATGACCCAATTTTATTCTTCGTTAAAATTTCGGAAGTAAATAATTTATTGAAGTACAATTTAATATCTTCCTGATAAGTATAGGACCATTAGGATAGGAATACGACCTTTAAGATAAGCTTAGGAATAAAATAAAAAAGAGTCTAACAATGGGTTTTCGACAGAAATACACACTGGTTACAATTATCTTGAACGGATAATAATTTCAAACCATTTCACATTTTTGGGAGAAAGGCGATTGTCCCCGGATTGTCCCCGAAGGGTTAAAGAGCATCCTGGACATCACAATTGTGATTTACGAATGTTAGGACTGAAAAGATTCAATTCAGGAAGTTTCTAGGAGCACCATATTTGGTAATCTCTAAACCTTCAGAATTTCACTTGTGGATAAATAACAGGCCTATGAAGGAGGATAGATCTCTTTGTTCAGTTAGGGTCTTGTATTATCTGGCCAAGACTATGGACACAAGGAAAATCAAATATCTGGTTTTTGTTTCCTTCAAGAAGAGTTTTAACAAGGACATCTTTCATGCTACAATCTCTTCCTGGAATAAATTAAACAGTATTTTGATTTTTTACTACTTGATACCTTACCCAATAGACAAGCGTCTATTCCAATTTGGAGGAATGAAAAAGATGCTATAATGTGACATCCCTCTAGCAAGTATAAGGAACCTATAGCCACTCATAAAGTAGGGAGACTTCAGCAAGTATAAGTATACTTTTCTTTTTCATTGATTGGACACAGTGTTTTCGAGTTAGAGTCCGGAAACAGAAATGTTGACAAACAGACAAATGGACAAAAAACAGACAACAAGTCAACGGAATTACAACAATTTCGAAAAGAACCTAGCTATGATGGTGATCTATCTCCCTGTCAAGTTTGAATTCGATTGGACAAATTGTTTTCGAGTTAGAGTCCGGAAACAAATTTTGACCGACAGACAAAAACGGACAAACGAACAGACACAATTATACCAATTTCAAAAGAAATCTAGCGATGATGGTGATCTATCTCCCTGTCAAGTTTGAATTCGATTGGACAAACTGTTTTTGAGTTAGAGTCCGGAAACGGAAATTTTGATGGATAGACAAACGGACAAAAACCAGACAAACAAACAAACGTAATTACACCAATTTGGAAAGGAACCTAGCTGTGATGGTGATCTATCTCCCTGTCAAGTTTGAATTCAATTGGACAAACCATTTTTGAGTTGGAGTCCGGAAATGAAAATATGGACGGACAGATAGATGATCAAATGGACAAAAAAATGGACAAATGAATGGAATTTCGAAAGGAACCTAGTTGATTTTGAGTTAGAGTCCAGAAACAAAAATGTGGACGGACAGACGGACGTCGGACACATCAATCTAATAGGTGGGTTGGTTACATGCAACCCGCCTAAAAATAGCCAGCTTCGGCAGCAAGAATCCCCAGGCAAGACGGTACTAGTAAACAGGCAACAAAATGATGCCCCAAAAGGTGGGTTTCGCAGGCAGCAATAAGGTTAGCGATTGGACAAAGCGTTTTCAAGTTAGAGTCCGGAAACGGAAATTTTAATAGACAAACAAACAGACAGAATTACACCAATTTTGAAAGGAACCTAGCTATGATGGTGATCTATCTGCCTGTCAAGTTTGAATTCGACTCGACGAACCGTTTTCGAGTTAGAGTCCAGAAACAGAAATTTGGTGGACAGACAAATGGACAAAAAACAGACAAACAAACGGACAGAATTACACCAAAATGTAAACAAGAGGGTCAAAGATGCCCCAAAAGGTGGATTGCGCAGGCAGCAATAAGGTTAGCAACTGCTGTTATTACATTTAGAAACAAGGAAAGAAATGTAAGGTTACCCAGTTAAGGTGAATGTGTTAGATGCTAAGAAACATAAAACTTGTAATCTAGATTACATAATTGTATCTATAGTATAAGTGGACAAATGAAAGGATGGAATTACACCAATTTCGAAAGAAACTTAGCTATGATGGTGATGTATCTCCCTGTCAAGTTTGAATTCGATTGGACAAAGCGTTTTTGAGTTAGAGTCCAGAAATGGAAATGTTGATGAACAAACGGACAAACACACCGACAGAATTACACCAATTTCAAAAGGAACCTAGCTATGATGGTGATCTGTGTGCCTGTCAAGATTGAATTCGATTGGACAAATTGTTTTCGAGTTAGAGTCTGGAAATGAAAATGTGGACAGACGGATGGACAGACAAATGGAGAAAAAACAGACAGACAAATGGACAGAATTACGCCATTTTTGAGTTACAGTCCGGAAACAAAAATGTGGACAAACAGTCGGATGGACAGACAAACGCACAAATGAACGGATGGAATTTCACCAATTTTGAAAGGAACCTAGCTATGATGGTGATCTATCTCCCTGTCAAGTATGAATTCGATTGGACAAAACATTTTGGAGTTAGAGTCCACAAACGGAAATGTTGATGAACAAACGGACAAACACACCGACAGAATTACACCAATTTCAAAAGGAACCTAGCTATGATGGTGACCTGTGTGCCTGTCAAGATTGAATTCGATTGGACAAATTGTTTTCGAGTTACAGTCCGGAAACGAAAATGTGGATGGACAGACAGATGGGCAAATGGGCAAAAAACGGACAAACAAACGGACGGAATTACACCAATTTCGAAAGGAACCTAGCTATGATGGTGATATATGTCCCTGGCAAGTTTGAATTCTATTGGACAAACTGTTTTCGAGTTACAGTCCGGAAACGAAAATGTGGACGGACGGATGGACAGACAAATCGGCAAAAAAACGGACAAACAAACACCCAAACGGACAAATGAACAGAACTACACCAATTTCAAAAGGAACCTAGCTATGATGGTAATCTATGTCCCTGTCAAGTATGAATTCGATTGGACAAAGTGTTTTCGAGTTAGAGTCTGGAAATGAAAATGTGGACGGATGGACAGACAAATGGAGAAAAAACAGACAGACAAATGGACAGAATTACACCGTTTTTGAGTTACAGTCCGGAAACAAAAATGTGGACAAACAGTCGGATGGACAGACAAACAGACAAATGAACGGATGGAATTTCACCAATTTTGAAAGGAACCTAGCTATGATGGTGATCTATCTCCCTGGCAAGTTTGAATTCGATTGGACAAACCGTTTTGGAGTTAGAGTCCGGAAACAAAAAATGTGGACAGACAGATAGACAGATGGATGTCGGACACATCAATCTAATAGGCGGGTTGGTTACATGCAACCCGCCTAAAAAGAATTAAAAATTTTTCCCTAATGTTTTTCAGATATGAGATTTTTACTAATGTACAAGTAATTCAGATATCTAAAACAGTAAATCTTATTTTAATTGTCCTTATTCTGACCAATATCTTATATTTTTCCCCCTTTGTGGTTGTCTAAAAGGTAAATTTAAGTCTTATTGTATACTTCGTGTTCAGTTATATACATGTACATATGTGTATTCTTATGTGAGTAGCATCTAGCAAATTTAGACAATATGTCATTTGCAATGGTTATTTGCATTTTGATCTTTATCTTTCTAAAATTAATATAGAAAGTGAATAATAAGCCCTCAAGGGCTGTGATGAACCTGCATACACTCTTTTAAATATTCTCATCAAATCACAGAAATAAAGTTTCTATCTATATATGTTATACATGTATATCAAAAATAAAAACTCTAGAATATTTGCTTTTGACTATATGAAGAGTCAGTAGCTTCATTACTGTGATTATACCAAGGTAAATTAAGCAGTTTTATCATCATAATATAACCAGAAGCTATCAATTGCACCCTCTGAACACACTCTTGTAACCATTAAAAATAGCTAGGGCCAGTGCAGGGATGAGGTGGGAAAAGCACCCAGGTGAGAAATCCCATAGACTTAATCATGATAATAAACTTCACCCTCATAAAAACTAGTGCTAGCATTCCTGTGGCATTTATTGCTGTAACATCTGGAGGCATGCCTCACTGATAAGGGCAACATAGATAATTGTGTAATGGGACTTAAATCCAGCAAGAGGGTTTTTTTTCTAGACAGTAAACTGAAGGTGAATGCATGACAGTAGGATTATATACATTACTGTATAGGGGAATGATTGGAATATAATGCTGAGTGGTATGTATTTATATGCAATTTTATTATTACAGTAGATATATTTCAGTAGGTACTTCGAATCACATGTGCGCAATACCCTATATTAAAGATATTGAATAACTGTTGCCAGTACAGAATACTTGTTTTGAAAAAAACATTTTAGTTTCATTTTGTTATTAGCTTGACATAAAAAAGGTTGTTTATTGGTTCAAAAGTTCTTGCATTTTTGCTATTAAGGAGGGGAAATACAATTTTTTCAAATATAGGATTCATCTCAATGATTGTATGTGGAATACATTTACATGTATAAGGAAGGTAAATTTGCTCAAGCCTTTAAGCTTTGAAAATTTGTGGATTAAATTCATTTTAATTTATATTCATACTCAGTATTTGGCAGAACAGTACTGTAGAATTTCTAGTTGACAAAGACTGGAAACACATTGCTGTAGGTAAAATGTACAAAGTATGTTTGAAACAGTTTTGTTTTATTTGCAGAGATAATATCTTTACATTGATCAAACTGATTTAGCACCTCTTTGAAAAGGGAGGCTTATTGTAGCCACCGGATAGCATATGGTGGATACTATGGATTACGCATGACTACGCCGCCGCCGCCACCGCAGTGTGTAGAGATTTTCTCGTTACCCCTCTAGAGACCAGGGTATTACATTTAGACTTCTCAAATTTGCAGGATATAGTCACATCCATAAAAGCTTGCCTGGGAATATTTTGGGCCTCATTTTGAAAAACAAGATGGCCGCCATGGGCATTTTTCAACTTTTAGCAAGGAGTTTTGTTGGCCCTCTATCTCCCTGTCAAGTTTGAATTCGATTGGACAAATTGTTTTCGAGTTAGAGTCTGGAAACAAATTTTGACCGACAGACAAAAACGGACAAACGAACAGACACAATTATACCAATTTCAAAAGAAATCTAGCGATGATGGTGATCTATCTCCCTGTCAAGTTTGAATTCGATTGGACAAACTGTTTTTGAGTTAGAGTCCGGAAACGGAAATTTTGATGGATAGACAAACGGACAAAAACCAGACAAACAAACAAACGTAATTACACCAATTTGGAAAGGAACCTAGCTGTGATGGTGATCTATCTCCCTGTCAAGTTTGAATTCAATTGGACAAACCATTTTTGAGTTGGAGTCCGGAAATGAAAATATGGACGGACAGATAGATGATCAAATGGACAAAAAAATGAACAAATGAATGGAATTTCGAAAGGAACCTAGTTGATTTTGAGTTAGAGTCCAGAAACAAAAATGTGGACGGACAGACGGACGTCGGACACATCAATCTAATAGGTGGGTTGGTTACATGCAACCCGCCTAAAAATAGCCAGCTTCGGCAGCAAGAATCCCCAGGCAAGACGGTACTAGTAAACAGGCAACAAAATGATGCCCCAAAAGGTGGGTTTCGCAGGCAGCAATAAGGTTAGCGATTGGACAAAGCGTTTTCAAGTTAGAGTCCGGAAACGGAAATTTTAATAGACAAACAAACAGACAGAATTACACCAATTTTGAAAGGAACCTAGCTATGATGGTGATCTATCTGCCTGTCAAGTTTGAATTCGACTCGACGAACCGTTTTCGAGTTAGAGTCCAGAAACAGAAATTTGGTGGACAGACAAATGGACAAAAAACAGACAAACAAACGGACAGAATTACACCAAAATGTAAACAAGAGGGTCAAAGATGCCCCAAAAGGTGGATTGCGCAGGCAGCAATAAGGTTAGCAACTGCTGTTATTACATTTAGAAACAAGGAAAGAAATGTAAGGTTACCCAGTTAAGGTGAATGTGTTAGATGCTAAGAAACATAAAACTTGTAATCTAGATTACATAATTGTATCTATAGTATAAGTGGACAAATGAAAGGATGGAATTACACCAATTTCGAAAGAAACTTAGCTATGATGGTGATGTATCTCCCTGTCAAGTTGAATTCGATTGGACAAAGCGTTTTCGAGTTAGAGTCCAGAAATGGAAATGTTGATGAACAAACGGACAAACACACCGACAGAATTACACCAATTTCAAAAGGAACCTAGCTATGATGGTGATCTGTGTGCCTGTCAAGATTGAATTCGATTGGACAAATTGTTTTCGAGTTAGAGTCTGGAAATGAAAATGTGGACAGACGGATGGACAGACAAATGGAGAAAAAACAGACAGACAAATGGACAGAATTACGCCATTTTTGAGTTACAGTCCGGAAACAGAAATGTGGACAAACAGTCGGATGGACAGACAAACGGACAAATGAACGGATGGAATTTCACCAATTTTGAAAGGAACCTAGCTATGATGGTGATCTATCTCCCTGTCAAGTATGAATTCGATTGGACAAAACATTTTGGAGTTAGAGTCCACAAACGGAAATGTTGATGAACAAACGGACAAACACACCGACAGAATTACACCAATTTCAAAAGGAACCTAGCTATGATGGTGACCTGTGTGCCTGTCAAGATTGAATTCGATTGGACAAATTGTTTTCGAGTTACAGTCCGGAAACGAAAATGTGGATGGACAGACAGATGGGCAAATGGGCAAAAAACGGACAAACAAACGGACGGAATTACACCAATTTCGAAAGGAACCTAGCTATGATGGTGATATATGTCCCTGGCAAGTTTGAATTCTATTGGACAAACTGTTTTCGAGTTACAGTCCGGAAACGAAAATGTGGACGGACGGATGGACAGACAAATCGGCAAAAAAACGGACAAACAAACACCCAAACGGACAAATGAACAGAACTACACCAATTTCAAAAGGAACCTAGCTATGATGGTAATCTATGTCCCTGTCAAGTATGAATTCGATTGGACAAAGTGTTTTCGAGTTAGAGTCTGGAAATGAAAATGTGGACGGATGGACAGACAAATGGAGAAAAAACAGACAGACAAATGGACAGAATTACACCGTTTTTGAGTTACAGTCCGGAAACAAAAATGTGGACAAACAGTCGGATGGACAGACAAACAGACAAATGAACGGATGGAATTTCACCAATTTTGAAAGGAACCTAGCTATGATGGTGATCTATCTCCCTGGCAAGTTTGAATTCGATTGGACAAACCGTTTTGGAGTTAGAGTCCGGAAACAAAAAATGTGGACAGACAGATAGACAGATGGATGTCGGACACATCAATCTAATAGGCGGGTTGGTTACATGCAACCCGCCTAAAAAGAATTAAAAATTTTTCCCTAATGTTTTTCAGATATGAGATTTTTACTAATGTACAAGTAATTCAGATATCTAAAACAGTAAATCTTATTTTAATTGTCCTTATTCTGACCAATATCTTATATTTTTCCCCCTTTGTGGTTGTCTAAAAGGTAAATTTAAGTCTTATTGTATACTTCGTGTTCAGTTATATACATGTACATATGTGTATTCTTATGTGAGTAGCATCTAGCAAATTTAGACAATATGTCATTTGCAATGGTTATTTGCATTTTGATCTTTATCTTTCTAAAATTAATATAGAAAGTGAATAATAAGCCCTCAAGGGCTGTGATGAACCTGCATACACTCTTTTAAATATTCTCATCAAATCACAGAAATAAAGTTTCTATCTATATATGTTATACATGTATATCAAAAATAAAAACTCTAGAATATTTGCTTTTGACTATATGAAGAGTCAGTAGCTTCATTACTGTGATTATACCAAGGTAAATTAAGCAGTTTTATCATCATAATATAACCAGAAGCTATCAATTGCACCCTCTGAACACACTCTTGTAACCATTAAAAATAGCTAGGGCCAGTGCAGGGATGAGGTGGGAAAAGCACCCAGGTGAGAAATCCCATAGACTTAATCATGATAATAAACTTCACCCTCATAAAAACTAGTGCTAGCATTCCTGTGGCATTTATTGCTGTAACATCTGGAGGCATGCCTCACTGATAAGGGCAACATAGATAATTGTGTAATGGGACTTAAATCCAGCAAGAGGGTTTTTTTTCTAGACAGTAAACTGAAGGTGAATGCATGACAGTAGGATTATATACATTACTGTATAGGGGAATGATTGGAATATAATGCTGAGTGGTATGTATTTATATGCAATTTTATTATTACAGTAGATATATTTCAGTAGGTACTTCGAATCACATGTGCGCAATACCCTATATTAAAGATATTGAATAACTGTTGCCAGTACAGAATACTTGTTTTGAAAAAAACATTTTAGTTTCATTTTGTTATTAGCTTGACATAAAAAAGGTTGTTTATTGGTTCAAAAGTTCTTGCATTTTTGCTATTAAGGAGGGGAAATACAATTTTTTCAAATATAGGATTCATCTCAATGATTGTATGTGGAATACATTTACATGTATAAGGAAGGTAAATTTGCTCAAGCCTTTAAGCTTTGAAAATTTGTGGATTAAATTCATTTTAATTTATATTCATACTCAGTATTTGGCAGAACAGTACTGTAGAATTTCTAGTTGACAAAGACTGGAAACACATTGCTGTAGGTAAAATGTACAAAGTATGTTTGAAACAGTTTTGTTTTATTTGCAGAGATAATATCTTTACATTGATCAAACTGATTTAGCACCTCTTTGAAAAGGGAGGCTTATTGTAGCCACCGGATAGCATATGGTGGATACTATGGATTACGCATGACTACGCCGCCGCCGCCACCGCAGTGTGTAGAGATTTTCTCGTTACCCCTCTAGAGACCAGGGTATTACATTTAGACTTCTCAAATTTGCAGGATATAGTCACATCCATAAAAGCTTGCCTGGGAATATTTTGGGCCTCATTTTGAAAAACAAGATGGCCGCCATGGGCATTTTTCAACTTTTAGCAAGGAGTTTTGTTGGCCCTCTATCTCCCTGTCAAGTTTGAATTCGATTGGACAAATTGTTTTCGAGTTAGAGTCTGGAAACAAATTTTGACCGACAGACAAAAACGGACAAACGAACAGACACAATTATACCAATTTCAAAAGAAATCTAGCGATGATGGTGATCTATCTCCCTGTCAAGTTTGAATTCGATTGGACAAACTGTTTTTGAGTTAGAGTCCGGAAACGGAAATTTTGATGGATAGACAAACGGACAAAAACCAGACAAACAAACAAACGTAATTACACCAATTTGGAAAGGAACCTAGCTGTGATGGTGATCTATCTCCCTGTCAAGTTTGAATTCAATTGGACAAACCATTTTTGAGTTGGAGTCCGGAAATGAAAATATGGACGGACAGATAGATGATCAAATGGACAAAAAAATGGACAAATGAATGGAATTTCGAAAGGAACCTAGTTGATTTTGAGTTAGAGTCCAGAAACAAAAATGTGGACGGACAGACGGACGTCGGACACATCAATCTAATAGGTGGGTTGGTTACATGCAACCCGCCTAAAAATAGCCAGCTTCGGCAGCAAGAATCCCCAGGCAAGACGGTACTAGTAAACAGGCAACAAAATGATGCCCCAAAAGGTGGGTTTCGCAGGCAGCAATAAGGTTAGCGATTGGACAAAGCGTTTTCAAGTTAGAGTCCGGAAACGGAAATTTTAATAGACAAACAAACAGACAGAATTACACCAATTTTGAAAGGAACCTAGCTATGATGGTGATCTATCTGCCTGTCAAGTTTGAATTCGACTCGACGAACCGTTTTCGAGTTAGAGTCCAGAAACAGAAATTTGGTGGACAGACAAATGGACAAAAAACAGACAAACAAACGGACAGAATTACACCAAAATGTAAACAAGAGGGTCAAAGATGCCCCAAAAGGTGGATTGCGCAGGCAGCAATAAGGTTAGCAACTGCTGTTATTACATTTAGAAACAAGGAAAGAAATGTAAGGTTACCCAGTTAAGGTGAATGTGTTAGATGCTAAGAAACATAAAACTTGTAATCTAGATTACATAATTGTATCTATAGTATAAGTGGACAAATGAAAGGATGGAATTACACCAATTTCGAAAGAAACTTAGCTATGATGGTGATGTATCTCCCTGTCAAGTTGAATTCGATTGGACAAAGCGTTTTCGAGTTAGAGTCCAGAAATGGAAATGTTGATGAACAAACGGACAAACACACCGACAGAATTACACCAATTTCAAAAGGAACCTAGCTATGATGGTGATCTGTGTGCCTGTCAAGATTGAATTCGATTGGACAAATTGTTTTCGAGTTAGAGTCTGGAAATGAAAATGTGGACAGACGGATGGACAGACAAATGGAGAAAAAACAGACAGACAAATGGACAGAATTACGCCATTTTTGAGTTACAGTCCGGAAACAGAAATGTGGACAAACAGTCGGATGGACAGACAAACGGACAAATGAACGGATGGAATTTCACCAATTTTGAAAGGAACCTAGCTATGATGGTGATCTATCTCCCTGTCAAGTATGAATTCGATTGGACAAAACATTTTGGAGTTAGAGTCCACAAACGGAAATGTTGATGAACAAACGGACAAACACACCGACAGAATTACACCAATTTCAAAAGGAACCTAGCTATGATGGTGACCTGTGTGCCTGTCAAGATTGAATTCGATTGGACAAATTGTTTTCGAGTTACAGTCCGGAAACGAAAATGTGGATGGACAGACAGATGGGCAAATGGGCAAAAAACGGACAAACAAACGGACGGAATTACACCAATTTCGAAAGGAACCTAGCTATGATGGTGATATATGTCCCTGGCAAGTTTGAATTCTATTGGACAAACTGTTTTCGAGTTACAGTCCGGAAACGAAAATGTGGACGGACGGATGGACAGACAAATCGGCAAAAAAACGGACAAACAAACACCCAAACGGACAAATGAACAGAACTACACCAATTTCAAAAGGAACCTAGCTATGATGGTAATCTATGTCCCTGTCAAGTATGAATTCGATTGGACAAAGTGTTTTCGAGTTAGAGTCTGGAAATGAAAATGTGGACGGATGGACAGACAAATGGAGAAAAAACAGACAGACAAATGGACAGAATTACACCGTTTTTGAGTTACAGTCCGGAAACAAAAATGTGGACAAACAGTCGGATGGACAGACAAACAGACAAATGAACGGATGGAATTTCACCAATTTTGGAACCTAGCTATGATGGTGATCTATCTCCCTGGCAAGTTTGAATTCGATTGGACAAACCGTTTTGGAGTTAGAGTCCGGAAACAAAAAATGTGGACAGACAGATAGACAGATGGATGTCGGACACATCAATCTAATAGGCGGGTTGGTTACATGCAACCCGCCTAAAAAGAATTAAAAATTTTTCCCTAATGTTTTTCAGATATGAGATTTTTACTAATGTACAAGTAATTCAGATATCTAAAACAGTAAATCTTATTTTAATTGTCCTTATTCTGACCAATATCTTATATTTTTCCCCCTTTGTGGTTGTCTAAAAGGTAAATTTAAGTCTTATTGTATACTTCGTGTTCAGTTATATACATGTACATATGTGTATTCTTATGTGAGTAGCATCTAGCAAATTTAGACAATATGTCATTTGCAATGGTTATTTGCATTTTGATCTTTATCTTTCTAAAATTAATATAGAAAGTGAATAATAAGCCCTCAAGGGCTGTGATGAACCTGCATACACTCTTTTAAATATTCTCATCAAATCACAGAAATAAAGTTTCTATCTATATATGTTATACATGTATATCAAAAATAAAAACTCTAGAATATTTGCTTTTGACTATATGAAGAGTCAGTAGCTTCATTACTGTGATTATACCAAGGTAAATTAAGCAGTTTTATCATCATAATATAACCAGAAGCTATCAATTGCACCCTCTGAACACACTCTTGTAACCATTAAAAATAGCTAGGGCCAGTGCAGGGATGAGGTGGGAAAAGCACCCAGGTGAGAAATCCCATAGACTTAATCATGATAATAAACTTCACCCTCATAAAAACTAGTGCTAGCATTCCTGTGGCATTTATTGCTGTAACATCTGGAGGCATGCCTCACTGATAAGGGCAACATAGATAATTGTGTAATGGGACTTAAATCCAGCAAGAGGGTTTTTTTTCTAGACAGTAAACTGAAGGTGAATGCATGACAGTAGGATTATATACATTACTGTATAGGGGAATGATTGGAATATAATGCTGAGTGGTATGTATTTATATGCAATTTTATTATTACAGTAGATATATTTCAGTAGGTACTTCGAATCACATGTGCGCAATACCCTATATTAAAGATATTGAATAACTGTTGCCAGTACAGAATACTTGTTTTGAAAAAAACATTTTAGTTTCATTTTGTTATTAGCTTGACATAAAAAAGGTTGTTTATTGGTTCAAAAGTTCTTGCATTTTTGCTATTAAGGAGGGGAAATACAATTTTTTCAAATATAGGATTCATCTCAATGATTGTATGTGGAATACATTTACATGTATAAGGAAGGTAAATTTGCTCAAGCCTTTAAGCTTTGAAAATTTGTGGATTAAATTCATTTTAATTTATATTCATACTCAGTATTTGGCAGAACAGTACTGTAGAATTTCTAGTTGACAAAGACTGGAAACACATTGCTGTAGGTAAAATGTACAAAGTATGTTTGAAACAGTTTTGTTTTATTTGCAGAGATAATATCTTTACATTGATCAAACTGATTTAGCACCTCTTTGAAAAGGGAGGCTTATTGTAGCCACCGGATAGCATATGGTGGATACTATGGATTACGCATGACTACGCCGCCGCCGCCACCGCAGTGTGTAGAGATTTTCTCGTTACCCCTCTAGAGACCAGGGTATTACATTTAGACTTCTCAAATTTGCAGGATATAGTCACATCCATAAAAGCTTGCCTGGGAATATTTTGGGCCTCATTTTGAAAAACAAGATGGCCGCCATGGGCATTTTTCAACTTTTAGCAAGGAGTTTTGTTGGCCCTCTAGAACAAAGGGCATTATAGATAAAGACTTCAAATTTGCAGGATATGTTCATCATTACAAAATCTTGACTGAAAATATTTTTGGCCTCATTTTGAAAAACAAGATGGCTGCCACAGGCGTTTCTTTTCAGTCACCGAAAGTGCTTATATCTCCCTTATTATTGGTCCTAGAGGTTTGCAATGTGAAACCAACCTATAGGAAATCATGGACTGCGAATCTTTTGATGTGGTTGGATTTGACCTTTGGCCCCTCTACAAGGTCAAACGAGGGTAGCCAAACTTAAAAGTGCTTATAACTTGCTTATTGTTGGTCCTAGAGGTTTGGGATGGTAAACAAACCTATAGGAAATCATTTGCTGTGAATCTTCCGGTGTGGTCAGACTTGAGCTTGGGTCCCTCCTTCAAGGTCAAACGAGCATAGCCAAACTTAAAAGTGGTTATAACTCGCTTATTATTGGTCCTAGAGGTTTGGGATGGTAAACCAACCTATAGGAGATCATGGGCTGTGAATCTTCTAATGTGGTTGGATTTGACCTTGGGCCTCTTCTTCAAGGTCAGATGAGGATAGCCAAACTTGAAAGTGGTTATAACTCGCTTATTATTGGTCCTAGAGGTTTGCAATGTGAAACCAACCTACAGGAAATCAGGGGCTGCACATCTTTTGATGTGGTTGGATTTGACCTTGGGCCCCTCCTTCAAGGTCAAATGAGGGTAGCCAAATTTGAAATTGCTGATAAGTCACTTATTATTGGTCCTAGAGGTTTGGGATGGTAGACCAACCTATAGGAAATCATTTGCTGGGAATCTTCTGGTGTGGTCCGATTTGACCTTGGGTCCATCCTTCAAGGTCAAGCGAGGATAGCCAAACTTAAAAGTGGTTATAACTCTATTGATCCTAGAGGTTTGGGATGGTAAACCAACCTATAGGAAACCATGGCCTGGGAATCTTCTGGTGTGGTCAGACTTGACCTTTTTTCCCTCCTTCAAGGTCAAACGAGGATAGGGAAACTTAAAAGTGGTTATAACTCACTTATTATTGGTCCTAGAGGTTTGGGATGGTAAACCAACCTATAGGAAATCATGGGCTGTGAATCTTTTGATGTGGTCAGATTTGACCTTGGGCCCCTCCTTCAAGGTCAAACAAGCATAGCCAAATTTTAAATGCTTATAACTCGCTTATTTTTGGTCTTAGATGTTTGCAATGTGAAACCAACCTATAGGAAATCATGTTCTGTGAATCTTTTGATGTGGTCAGATTTGACCTTTGGCCCCTCCTTCAAGGGTAAACGAGGAAAGCCATACTTAAAAGTGCTTATAACTTACTTATTATTGATCCTAGTGGTTTGTAATGCGAAACCAACATTTAGGAAAACATGGACTGTGAATCTTTTGATGTGGTCAGATTTGACCTTGGGCCCCTGCTTCAAGGTCAAATGAGGGTAGCCAAACTTAAAAGCACTTACAACTTGCTTATTATTGAAAAAATGCTGTTCATCTTCGAAACTATATTAGTTGGCCTTTTCTGGTGGATACATCTTGCATCTGGCCACAGATGCGTCCTTGATTTAGTTTGATTAGGATTGAATGTTTGTATTAAGTTTTCTTAGCCATTTAAAATCAATTGAGCAACAAATATAAACTTCATCTTTTAACATATGGGGGTACTTTATGAAGGTTGTTGTGGTACAAAAATTAAAAAAATATATGGTATATATTTGAGATTGAAGTATGAGCTGTATTAATATCATGAAAGTATATCTGTTTCAAATTTGGTAATTGAATATTTTCAAGGTTATTACTATGAGACAATTGGTAGCTCAGTTGGTAGATCATTCGCCCACTAATCTGTTGGCCCTAATGCCAGCGTGGCTTTTACTCCCTAGTGGTAGAAGCCACTCTGTTTCTTTAGGCATAAAACTAAACTCAGAGTGCTTATGATGGGCTGAAGAGTTCCACTAATGTATCTTAGCTGATAAATGTGGGTTGGTACCTGACCAACTCTTCGGCATGGGTTTACTCAGAATACTCCAATTTCCTCCTACAGCTATCAGGGAAATGGACAATGGAGTGTGAGATTGAACATGGCAAGCAATAAGTATTGCTTTTACCAGTTTTATCAATGGTCTCTCCAGTTTCAGTTTTAATCTGGTGTGTGATGTAGGAACTTTGAGTTACAAATGGAAAACTGTATTCAAAAACAGCCAATTCTTAAACCACTGATCAAACTTCTACAAGCCGTGTTGAATAATTTTTTTTCAGTTGTCTCTTCAGTTTGTAACCTGGTGTATAATGTAGGATCTCTGAGCTACCAATGAACAAAATTATTCAAAATCAGCCAGCTCTGAAAAATCTGATCAAACTTCTTACCAGCCGTGTTGAATAAATTTTTTCAGTAGTTTCTCCAGTTTGTAACGTGGTGTGTGATGTAGGATCTCTGAGCTACCAATGAAAAAATTTATTCAAAACCAACCTGTTCTGAAAACACTAATTAAAGCTCTACCAGCCGTGTTGAATAAATTTTTTCAGTGGTCTCTCCAGTTTATAAGCTGATGTGTGATGCACGATCTCTGGTTAACCAGTGAAAAAATTTATTCAAAACCAGCTTGTTCTGAAAACACTGATCAAACTTCTACCAGCCATGTTGAATAAATTTTGTCAGTGGTTTCTCCAGTTTGTAACCTGGTGTGTGATGTAGGATCTCTGGTTAACCAATGAAAAAATTTATTCAAAAACCAGCTTGTTCTGAACACACTGGTCAAACTTCTACCAGCCGTGTTGAATAAATTTTTTCAGTGGTCTCTCCAGTTTGTAACTTGGTGTGTGATGTAGGATCTCTGGTTAACCAATGAAAAAATTTATGCAAAACTAGATTGTTCTGAACACACTGATCAAACTTCTACCAGCCGTGTTGAATAAATTTTTTCGGTGGTCTATCCAGTTTTCTAGCGTAGTGTGTGGTGTAGAATCTCTGAGCTACACTAATTAAACTTCTACCAGCCACGTTGAATAAATTTTTTCAGTGGTCTCTCCGGTTTGTAAGCTGATGTGTGATGCATGATCTCTGGTTAACCAGTGAAAAAATTTATTCAAAACCAGCTTGTTCTGAAAACACTGATCAAAATTCTACCAGCCGTGTTGAAAAAATTTTTTCAGTGGTCTCTCCAGTTTGTAACGTGGTGTGTGTTCTCAAAATAATGATCATATTTCTACCAGCCAAAGTTATTAAGTTAAGCTATCAAAGTTTGACTTAATAACTATCTCAGATATTAAAAATGTTGCATCCACTTAATATTTGAACAATTTTGTCACATCATTGTTACAACACAGTTAGAGAATGCAAGTGTTTTCATTCTATGAGTGGGAATGGAACAGTGCGAAAATTCTTCAAAATTTGAGACTATCGGAATAGTCTCAAATTAGATTGGAGTCACTTAACTGTGGTTTAAATGTGTTAAATCCTTGATGTCTTGTAAAACACACTTCTTAAAAAATTCAACATTATAATTGTCAGACTATGTTCACCTGATTACATTACAATCAGGGCCATTTAATTAAACAATTTAAAAAGTGTGAATTTTTTTTCTAAAAATGTGTTGATTCTTAAACTAAAAAGTGTGAATTATCAACCTTAAAAGTGTGGATTCTGAAGCTAAAAAGTGTGAATTCTGAAGTAAAAAGTGTGGATTCTGAAGCGAAAAAGTGTGGATTCGTGAAAAAGAATTCACACTTTTTCTATTGTCTGTTACCAAAAGTGTGGTTTAAACAGCTAGAACCAACTATCACAATCATTACGCCTAAGTGTTAAATATGTTAATTTGATTGGCTAAATTCTGGTCATATGACCATTTATAAATACAAATATAGCAGAGCAACAAAAGTCCAGAGGGACATATGACTTTTACAGAACCCTCAGCTCTGATGAAGATGCACCATTACTGTTCCATATTATATTAAAAATTGGTATCATGTTGAAACGATCTGTAATACATGGGTGTAATCTTAAGATTTCTACTGAGTATAATCTTAATAAGTCATTATGTGTTGATTAAGTGATTTAATTTGTACTTATGTTTTACCTCCAAACATACAGTTACGAAGCTTATTGGAGATTTAAAACAATTATACACGTTTTTGATAAGATACTTTGGGAAAATGAAAAGTATATATAATTGAGAGGGCTGTATCAGGATTTACGGTCCAAAGACAGATCTATATATGCTTTATTGGGCATGGTAAATGTATATCAGATTTAAGGTACACTGAGTTATAGATTTAGGGTAATTTATTCAAGTCATTCACAGCTATTGTATATTTAACTTATTGAATCAGGTCACATGACATGATTAGAGCTGGCACAGCATTATATGGTGATCCCTGAAGTGGTGAAAGGTTTAAATAATAGAATCCCAAGAACTCGACAATAGCAAAAATAAACTCAATGTCTAGATGTATCATACAACCTTACAGTGTTATCCAAATAGATCACTAGTCCGAATATTTAATTTTCATGAATTCATGTCTACTCTCCTGGATTTGTATTTTCCACAGAATTCCACAGAATGTGAAAATTGCTGGTGAGGAAATCGTGTCGACTTCTTTGACATTTGGACATTAGTTCATTAGGCCGTTGATCTCTTCTGATGCAATTTAGTACAATTATGGAATTATTTTGTTTTATATTTTAAAGAGGGCCACCCAGTGATGAACATACACGGAGTTTTCAAGTTTCTGCATTGTAGGTTTTTGTAATAAATCATTTCCAATCACACTGATCTATATGACACTGAGTTACAGCTGAACACCAGTTTTTTCCATCAGAAGTCCTGGTAAGTAGAATTTCCCTTTATTACGAAATACCCAGTCCAGTAAGAGGTCTCAATCCGTTAAAACTTCCCCCTATTACCTGAAAATCCTTATCAGCTGGAAGTATACAGCTCTTTGTGGAAGTTAAATTTATCAGGTATCTGTTTTTGTACAAGTATACTTATCTGGTACGTATGTTTGTGGAAGTTCACTTATTTTGGAGTATATTTGCTAAAGGGAATAGTATAAGAAGAGTAACATCTTCAGCTTATGTTCAGTATTTAAAGCTCTCTACTTAAGCTGATGATTTGCTGATCACTGTTGTGAATACCAACCCATATTTTGACTGAAAGGTGTTTCACTTTTTCATTTTAATGTGTTATTAATTGACACCATGTTTTGCCAAAAAATAAGCTGACTAATAACACAAGCGTTCAACACTGTATACTTTTTAAATACAATCTTGACATGTTCCAAGAAATCAAAGTGAATCAACCTCCATTTTATCTTCACTGATTAAATCCAGCAGCCTTACCAGGGGAAATCTCCTTTCTGTTCCCGCAATCAGATCCATGAAAATTGGCAGATGTTGCTTTGACAGTGCCTGTTGAATAGAATGAGCTCCCTCCAAAATATCGGGTCACAGGACACTAGAGAGTTTGCGAACAACGTTTTTGATGCCCGTTTCTACTTTCCGCTACGTTACACGTCATTGATTTCTGTGTGTTTTGTCATTTCATAAGGTTTTAACTGCACAAGGTTACGTTTTTTACGTGGCAAATGGCTTTGCCACGTAATCTGTTTCCCTTGTGGATTTATTAATTATTGGAGCAATAAAGTGTGTTTTTCATGTCACTACAGAGTTCTTGAGAGACTGTAGATGATTTTTAGCAACTTTGTCAATTTTTGAAAAACCCAAGTATACAACGACCAGCCTTTTTTCATCCCCTGTCATAAACTTTTTTGAGGTAATGAACACAATCTTCCAAAATTTTATGTACGTGTGTTTTATAAGCTATTTATCTTGTGGGTTTACTGGTTGTTGGGCAAATAAAGTTTGTATTATATATCATTACCCAGTTCATTCAGTACTGTAGATGAATAAAACCAGTGGATTTATCTTTATTGAGTTGTATAATTCCCAATTAATTTAAATAAAATGCATGTAAAAATCCTAGTTCAAACGCTGTTCGCAAACAAAACTGTCCCCCTCAATGGCTTTCTCACGTATTGATCAATTATGTTGCGTATTTTTGCAAGGGGCGTTTATGAAACGTAGTGCGCAACCTCTCTAATAACGCCCCTTGCAAAAATACGCAACATAATTGATCAATACGTGAGAAAGCCATTGAGGGGGACAGTTTTGTTTGCGAACAGCGTTTGAACTAGGATTTTTACATGCATTTTATTTAAATTAATTGGGAATTATACAACTCAATAAAGATAAATCCACTGGTTTTATTCATCTACAGTACTGAATGAACTGGGTAATGATATATAATACAAACTTTATTTGCCCAACAACCAGTAAACCCACAAGATAAATAGCTTATAAAACACACGTACATAAAATTTTGGAAGATTGTGTTCATTACCTCAAAAAAGTTTATGACAGGGGATGAAAAAAGGCTGGTCGTTGTATACTTGGGTTTTTCAAAAATTGACAAAGTTGCTAAAAATCATCTACAGTCTCTCAAGAACTCTGTAGTGACATGAAAAACACACTTTATTGCTCCAATAATTAATAAATCCACAAGGGAAACAGATTACGTGGCAAAGCCATTTGCCACGTAAAAAACGTAACCTTGTGCAGTTAAAACCTTATGAAATGACAAAACACACAGAAATCAATGACGTGTAACGTAGCGGAAAGTAGAAACGGGCATCAAAAACGTTGTTCGCAAACTCTCTAGTATCTGTGTTCCCGGCCGTTTTGAAACCCTGGTTTCAAAAAAAAAAAAAAAAAAAAAAAAAAAAAAAAAAAAAAAAATTATTTACTTGGCCGTTTTGAAACCTTCCTTCCTTGATTTCTACATTTTTCTATAGCATGTGTTTTTGTGTGAACTTCAAATCTGTCCTTTGATTCTAAAAAAAAATTCCTGAGCATGGGCTACTCAGCAACTTTCTATAATCATAACTTGTGGAGTAGGTACTCAGGTATGGGGGGTAACTGCAGTTAACCTGTGATCTTCAATTAGGTCCTTTTACTTAAAAAGTTTTCTTTAAACAAATTGTATTTTGTTGTTGTATAACACAAAGTCTGCATCATAAAAATTATCTCATCAATCTATCTGCATGAAGGTACTGTATCTTTAAACCTGTTTGTTTGACTTGCCAGCTTAATTAATAAGCCATAAAGAAGCCATGATAAATATTAACTCTGTGATGTTGATTTGTTTGCCATTGATTGTCAGAAGTGCTTAATTGGATTTATTCCTATTGTTGCAACTCTCTTTTTATGTTGATTTGTTTCACTTAAATATTAGTGGGCTGTTTAAAAGGTAAATATGAAAGGTTTAACAAATTCACAAAACAGGAAGATCAATCAAGGAGGGATTTATTGTTTAACTTTTCAAAGAATTATTGTAGATGAGCTAGAACAGATTTGCTTTTTGGCACCTTTTTTTACTTAATATTACTCAGTTAATACTGACATATAATTATAATGCTTTGTATTATTATTACTTTAGAAGATATCTCTTGATGTTGATTTGTTTCATTTGCATATGGGTGGGGTGCATAAAAGGGATTAGTGATAAAATATTGTTTAATCCTATTTCATTTTTTTCTTCTTAATATTGATATATATTAAGAACTATAGTCTTTACAAAAAGTGTTTATATGCACCAATAAATGTTGTTATATGTTCTGTTAGATATATGTTTCATAATATACCAAATGCAGTTTAATTAAATATACTGTTTTTTATTGTAATACAACTGTTACACTTAAAAGCAACAGAACAAACTTGTCCACCAATGTCAAACTGGTGAGGTATCAAAACGGCCAAGAGGAAAAGTTGGCCGTTTCGAAACGGCCAAGCCATTTCTAAACCTTGCAAAGGTATCAAAACGGCCGTGGCCGTTTCGAAACGGCCATTGCCGTTTCGAAACGGCCAAAGGTTTTGAAACGGCAAGTAACATCTGCGCTTGTAAAAACATGTTCACCAAAAATATTCTTAGATAAGAATAATGCTCAAGAATAGAAGGTAATCTTGGCTTAGAAAACTAAAAAGAAATAGGCGCAGCTTAGAATTTCTCTCAGATTTAAGTGTAATTCTAAGAATTTCTGGGAATACAGACATCCTGGTATATGTCAATAGAAAGTGAAAAATTTGTAAAAAAAAGAATATAAAGAGGCTGCATTTCACTACAGTACGCACAATGGACAACTTAACATGCATCACTGTTCTAGATATTAATTTACAACCGGTTGCTGCACTGTGACCACCATTTTTTTCTTAAGTATGCAAGCATACCATGTGTCAGTCTTAAATTTAAATCATATTCTTAGAATATTCAAAGTATAAAAGTGTTGTGATAACAAGTTCTTAATCTTGGAAAAATTCTAAGAAAAAGCACAATTTGTAAAACAAATTCTTTGAATAAGAAGCATTCTTCAAAAAAATTCTAAGAATAAGTGTAATTCTAAGAATAACACTTTTGTGAATAGAAACATCTTACTCTGATAATTTTTCCAAGAAAAACAACAATTCTTAGAAAATTTCTAAGAATAAGACTAATTCAATGAATAAGAACCTTTGTAAATGCAGACCCTGGTTTTCAGAAGTCATGGAAAGAACTATTGCATCATATCAGTGTTTTATAAATGATTCTACCATTATTATCTATCAAAATATGAAAGGGCAAGGCTTGTCAATATTATTGGACATGCACACAACTGACATCTACAAATGTAGCATATTCAAACGTAAATACAAAATACACACAGACCGATCCCTTAACTTTGAAAACATGTGTTATTGACAAGATATCAATAAGTCTTTTCCTTTTACTTTCAGAAATCTTAGAATGTGTTAACACCAATAAATATATGATAGAACTTGAAATACTTTTGTGCACATAAGCAGTGTAGATATCAATACATTTTGTTGTTGATTTATTTTTAACTTGAACACAGAAATGCAAATTGTTTATTCTATTCTATTCTGTACTATTATAGAGCTTTATCTCTGCATAAGCAGACTCTAAGGTGCAACAATCACAGGTAGTATTGCAAAATTTATCAGTCCATGGTCATACCAATGGTCACCACCAAAGAGACACAGGTTAAGTTAATCAAACTTTTTATAGAAAATCCTAAATTTATTACTAATATACACACAGTCAATTGAAAAAAAATTCTGGTGGGTATCACATTTGTATGCCATATCTGCTAGACCAAGAGAACTGTCTTCCATTCAATAACTTTGTCAGCTTTAACTGGGGCTTTATGAAGAATTCTTGCAATGCCCTCTCTGTTTCAGGAAGGAATTCCACCAGGGGGCTATCATTCGTGTTTGACTTGCGCAAAATTCTCTGATCTAGCTGCTGTCGTGCAAACTCATTATATGGTTCCAGTCCCAGAAATGGGAATATCGTATTATGCAAGTACCCAACTTTATCTTTGGAAAACTCACCCAAATCTAGAATCAGCAAGTTCTCCATTGGGAAAAGCTCCATGTACTTGGCAATAGAGACATGGTAGAGGCTGATGATGAGGGACTTATACACTGCCAATTCCACGGTCTCTGCAAACATGTCCATTTTGTCTGGAAAGGTTGTGGCACAGTAGTTCTCACAATAGGTCATCTTACAGTTTTCATAATCTTTGATACTCTGCAAAAACAGCTCATGAATGTAGAGAGACATAGCTGTGGCATTGTTATGATAACTCACTGCAAACCTCTCCCCCACAACAAATTTGAAGATGTAATTCACATGTGACAGGGTTCGGTTTGTTGGGTCTCGTAGAGAAAAGATGATTTTCGCATCTGGATGGACATGTTGTATTTTGTGAGGCACCTGGTTTTCAAAACCGTAAGCGTAAGTTGGGGTATAGTCACCTATAAGCCTATACTTACCATAGATATTGGTGCCATTTTGCAATTCGAGGAAATTTACTGTATTGTATGACAACATGCCGGTGTATTGCTCGACTCGGGTACCATTCAGCGATTTCAGCCTCAGCTGTGTGGCAAACTGAAGTAATGACAGACTGAAGTGATGGCTGGATCGCAGAGCTGTTCTTACCCTGTTCCAATAGTGCACCTCGTATATACCTGAAAATCAAAAATAAAAACCTTATAGCATCTACTACTTGTGATTCTAGTACGGTCAGTCTGTAATCTTGGTTGCTTTACTTAAGTTTGTTTCAAATTGTATTTAAAGCCCAAATTTACTAAAGTCAATGCCAAACTATATTTCAGTTACGAAATAGCAGTTAAGAAATAGCAATTTTATTGCGTTAATACATCCTATCCAATGGACAATTGCTTTACCAGTCGGCGCGACCGGTCCCGCCAAACGTCAGAAAAAGACGTCCTGTATATAATACTGGCAGGACCGGTCAGGAGAGTGCATTCGCCAGGTGGCGCATCGTACTTCCTCTTCCTGTCTAGACAATGTGACATCATAGCATCTTTTTCGTTTGGTGCATGGAGAGTGAAGACGTGTTTTCTCGACAAGGGAATGTTTTGTTCTACACCGAACGCAACTTTTTTTATTTCACCTTTTAAGTAGTTTAGAAGTATTATCTACAACTATGTCATCTCCAGGACAAAGACGAGGTTCCTGCGGACACGCTATAATAAATAATAATAATAATAGTAGGATTTATATAGCGCAAAATTGATGCAAATCCTCTAATGCGCTTGAGTCCAAGAAGGGAGAGTCCAGGGACAGGCATGGGTCGACATCTAAAAAGCGCCCGCCAGGGTATGCCAGCCTAAACAAGTAGCTATGGCTGGGTTCGACTCCCACTCCAAGTGTGCACGTTGTAGGGACAAAGGGCTAGGCGACGACCCCTGCGTCCAGAAGAAGGAATGTGCTATCTGTAGAGGGTTTACCCCTGAACAGACCCTTCAGTTGTCTACCCCTACTTATAGAGACAGAAAAGATAAGAAGGCGACTGCGTCCTCCTCCACTCCTGTGAAACTCCCTGTGGACGACTGGTTGTGTCGTAAGATGTCCAGTCTTAACCTTAATCTCACAGAGGGCTACCCAACTAGAAATACAGACAATACTGGCCTCCTCAGAGATCAGTTCATTAAAACTCCCAGATCTTCCAGATGGTACGGGATGCATGCTGAAAAGGACAGTGAGAGCACAACAGTACGCACCTGGTCACCGGACCCTGCCAAACTCAACCATTCCTTCAGCAAGGTGGCTCGAAGAAACTTACCTACTGCCCCACCCTCCCGGGCCTTCAGCCAAGATCTACTCAGGAGGTGGGAGAGAGCAGCAAGGGAACAGACAACAATGTGCAACCAGGCTGCTGGGTTATCAAGGTGTTTGACTAGGGTTCAAGACTCTATGGCCACTCAGCTCAAAACCCTACGTCTGGACAGTAAGGGCAAATCATCAGAGAAGATGAAGCAAGCTGTTAATGAACTGGAGTATCTGACCACTTCCAACCGGTCAATCTCACAGGCCATGGCCAGAACCATGCAAGATTTATCCGAGGGCGTTTTTATCAACATGGCCAACTTCACTCTGGCTCGCAGGGATAGCTATTTGGACTACCTACACTCTGGAGTGAAGCAAGATACTGTAAACACCTTACGAACATCTCCAGTACATCTCAGCGCACTGTTTCCGGATCAGCTTATTGCCAAGGCTGAAGAGGAGATCAGTAAGAATGAAGAGAGGCGTTCGTCTGGTACATCACACCGACAGCAAAATCGCTTCCATCCTTACCCTGCAAGTGACAAGTCTACGGGTCACCACGACAGGAAATCTTCCCTCCCAGCTTGGAAGCAGATTAAAGATTAAAGCAACAAGCCAGGAAAGGTCGTGGCAAAGCCTCAACATTCTCCCAGAAGCCGGCCAAGGGGTTCAAGTCTCATAAATGACAATCACTGTGTAATTTCTGTGACCGGTCAGAAGAACTCTGTAAATGTTACCGGTCAGGGAGACTTGAATCCAGCACCAGTGGTGGCCGAGAACAGCAAAGTGACTTCAAATTTGAATGTAGACTCTCATGTTGCAAATGCTCATATTGTCACCAGGTTGCCACAAAGGAAAGGCATAAATCCCACCTTTTGTCAAATGTGTTTCTTGTGTAGGTCACTTGAGTTCTGTAAATCTTGTCAACAATGCCCCACATGCTGTTATAGATCCTCCTGTAGGGGCAAGGTTACACCAGTGTTGGGAGAAATGGGAAGCCTTGGGTTCGAGTCCAAAAGTAGTCACCACACTGAGGGAGGGCTACATTCTTCCCTTCCGGTTCAGACCCCACTTAACAAGGTCACCTACTGTAATAAGCAGCTACCACAACTCAGCCAAGCAGTCCTTCCTGATAGAGGCACTGTATCAGCTGATAAACAAGAACACAGTAGAACCGGTACAAAATCAAAACTCACTGGGTTTTTACAACCGGCTATTTTTGGTACCCAAACCCAACAACCAGTGGAGACCGGTCCTGGACCTGAGCACCTTGAACACCTTTTTGAACACAGAGTCGTTCAAGATGGAGACCCCAGAGACAATAAGAACCTCCCTACAGGCAGGGGAGTGGGTCACATCCATAGACTTCAAAGATGCATACTTCCACATCCCAATTCACAATCAGTCCAGGAAGTACATGCATTTTCATCTCCAGGGTCGGTCCTACCAGTTCCAGGCCCTACCCTTTGGTCTATCCACAGCTCCAATGGAATTCACAGTGGTGGCCAAAGAGGTCAGTCTCATGGCACTTCAGAAGGGTATAAGGATCCACCAGTGCCTAGACGACTGGCTGGTGAGAGCCTCTACCCACGACACCTGTCTCCAGCATACTCAAACCCTAGTCACACTTTGTCAGGAACTAGGGTGGCTGGTGAACAAGGAAAAGTCAGAACTGGTCCCCAAACAGGTCTTCAACTTCGTAGGTTACCAGTTCGACCTGAAAGAGGGCAGGGTCAGACCAACAGAAGAACGTTGGCAGACCTTGACAGACAAGATCAGATTAATACTGTCGGATCCGGTTTGCCCGGTCCGTCAATTCATGTCCCTCATAGGTCTACTCACAGCAACAGAAAAACAAGTCCACCTCTAGTGGCAATGTCCAGTCAAATCCCACTGTGCCTGCCCAACATATCAAACTTAGTATCTCAGCCATTCAACCAGGTCCTTCACAGGAACCTGTCAAATCTGAACCTACATGCCTGGCTCCTAGAGCCTCAGCAATCAAGGAGCAGGGCTTCTCTGAGGCAGTGGCAGCCAAATTGAGGCTCCTCAAAGAGGATCAACCAGATCTGTCTATGAGGCAAAGTGGACCATTTTTACAAAGTGGTGCCTCAGTAATCAGGTGGACTTCAGGGCACCACCTCTGAAAGCCATTGCTGGCTTCCTCCTGCACTTGTTTCAGGACAAGAAGTTGCAACCAGGCACTATTGATGGCTACAGATCATCCATTGCTGACAAACTGGGCAATTCCACCATTAATGTCAGCAAGGATGAAAATCTCACCCATCTCCTGGACAGTTTCCATAGAGACAGACCCAAGGGCAGGAGGGAACCTTTCCCTGGTGCTTCACCAGCTCACAAAGGCTCCCTTTGAACCCCTTAAAGAAGCCTCCTTGAAACATCTAACTTTCAAGAATGTTTTCTTGCTGGCCTTAGGTTCTGGTAAACGCAGGAGTGAGATCCATGCTTGGTTACATAAGAACATCAGACACCAATCAGACTGGTCTAAGGTGTCCTTATACCCCTCACCCAGCTTCCTATCCAAGAATCAGCTGGCCAAAGAGGGTCCAGACAGTGTGGCTCCAGTGGTCATTCCAACCCTGGCACCATCTCTGGATAAGTCACTCAAGGGTGATAGGTCCCTATGTCCAGTTAGAGCCCTACACTATTACTTGGACAGGACTTCAGACCTTAGGCAGAATAAGGAGTTGGCTTTTGTCTCCTTCAAGAAAGGTTTTGACAAAGACATCTCACCTGCCACCATCTCCTCATGGATCAAACAGACTGTGATTCTGTGCTGTGACCTCTCTGACCAGGAGGCCCTCACCTTGCATCAGGTTAAAGCCCATGATGTTAGGGCCTTTGCTGCCTCTAAGGCCTTCCAATCAGGGATCTCCTTAGAGCAGATATTGTCAGTCTGCCACTGGAAATCTCACAACACCTTCACTCAATTTTATTTGAAGGATGTTGCCTGGGCTGACTCAGAGCTTTTCCACCTGGGACCTGCAGTGGCTGCCCAACAGGCGCACCACCAGGCCCAGAAGTGAAGAGATGTTGTATATATATGTAAATATGTACATATTGTAAATATATCAGACATGTACATAGTGTAAATAGGTTGAACTGTATGTATTTAAACGAAAAAAAAAACAAAAAAACTGTGACTTGCTTCCTTTGGGAAGTTTATTTCTTCTGGGACTGAACTCAGCCCCTCTCTCTCTATCTTTCCCTTCTCAGACCAACCCTGGGAAGGAAAGAAAAAGGGGGGGGCAACGTTGGTAGACTCCCGGTTAACCGGTGAGTTGGTAGCTGACCTTGACCTTTTAGGGTTCCCTGACCCTAGGTCAAATGGGTCTGTACAATTTTGTTTTGTTATGAGTTCACTTAAGTCCCTAGCTGCTTACCCGCCTACCAAGTGGTAGTTATTCAGCAATTGTCCATTGGATAGGATGTATTAACGCAATAAAATTGCAAATTTAATAAGTAAATTAAATTTTTATAAGTTAATACCCTATCCAATGGACAGACAAGGCCCACCCAACCGGCCCCGCTATCAGCTTACTAGGGGTCTTACTGGGACTAGACACGAAAAAGATGCTATGACGTCACGTTGTCTAGACAGGAAGAGGAAATACGATGCGCCACCTGGCGAATACGCTCTTCTGACCGGTCCTGCCGGTGTTATATACAGGACGTCTTTTTCTGACGTTTGGTGGGACCGAGCCCGCCGACCAGTAAAGCAATTATCCATTGGATAGGGTATTAACTTATAAAAATTTACTTATTAAATTTGCAATATTGTTAGATTCTAGTTAGGAGTACCATGTTTTTTAAATTTCCTTACTTGATGCTGTACATTTCAGGCCCAATTGTGCTTGAGAGATATGATCTATGTTCTGATGTAAAGCCTCTGGAACTGAATAAAATTTTTAAATAATTAGAACAGAAATAAGGAAGTTATGGTAATTTTTACTGGAGGTGTTTGCTATGTGGTGACAATACCAATCAATATGAAAATTGGAGAATTCTTTAAAATAAAGGCTCAACTAAAGGCTTCAATCAATCTCGGGGCAACATGCATGATCTGTTCAAGATTTGTCCCAGCAAAACACACCATTTTAGTTGTTAAAATCAACTCTGACTTTTCAAATTATCAACTTCATTTTTAACTGCTTCTGTTTATGATGCTCTTTTCTAACAAATTAACTACTTGCATCCATGATTATGATTGGTGAGCAGTTTGCTACTATTAATATTAGCCTGGAAGGCTGTCAGTGTGAAATAACATTAACATTTCTATGTTTCAATGCTTGGTATCTTGTAAATCATATCATGGCAGATAGTTGGAATTAAGGTAAAACCGTGCTTATTATTTTGTCAACATTCTGCACTAAAAGCCATGGGCCACTGACAAACAACTACCAACTTTCCAATTAAAATATAGGTCACCTTACATTTAACATTTTTCTGGAATTTTTCCCCCTTTAATAAAGCTCACAACACCTCCTTCCTTAATTGAGGCCTAAAATTTCATGAAATTTCTTTAACTTTTAAAAAAGTAAAGGATCTACCTTTACTAATTTTGGCTCCTTCCTAAAACTTTAAGGAACACCTTTGTTAAGGACAGTTAAGGAACACTTTGTTGGTCTTAAATTTAAGGTGATCTTCCAAAAGGAAAGAAATTGACCTTTACTTGGGGAGGTCCTTTCCAGAAGAGGCTGTGTGAAACCAGCACAGGATTCAAACCCATGACTTGAGAGGTGGGAAGCCAGTGAAGAATGGGATTCTTAATCTTCAGAATAAGAATTTTCTTAGAATATATACATTATCTAAAGAATAAGAAAAATCTAAAGAATAAGAAAAATTTTGAAGAATAAGACTTTTTTCATAAAAAAGTGCATTTGCTATACATACTTTTTTACAAATAATACTTTCATGTTTATAAACCACTAAATGGTAATTGTACCTGTTTTCTAAAAAGCCACTACGTCCAATTTCTAGATTTTAGATTTTCTAAAACATTTCATGAATTTGAGAATTCTTATTCTTGGAAATTTTTTTATTTCCAAGAATTATTCTTAGAAAGTAAAAGTTTTCTTAGGAAATTCCAAGAATTTGCAAATTAAATTAATTTTTTATAAGTTAATACCCGATGGACAAATGCTATACCGGTTGGTGTGACTGGTCCCGCCAAACGACAGAAAAAGTCGTCCTGTGTTATCTACCAGCAGGACCGGTCTAGTAGTGTGCATTCGCTAGGTGGCGCATTGTACGTCCTTCCTGTCTAGACAGCATGACATCATAGCATCTTTTTCTTTATCTAAACCTAATTAGACCTGTAGTAAACTGATAGCGGGGTTGGTTGGGAGGGCTTTACCTGTCCATTGGGTAAGGTATTAACTTATAAAATTTGTTATTTTATTTTGTTAATACTTCTCACCCAATGGACAAATGAAGCGAGTCAGTTACTAGGGACTTGAAGTGTACTCAAAAATTAAAGTTAAAAATGACCCCAAACCAGGACTCCAGTTGGTCCTAAAGGTCAGTTAACGGTGACCCGGTCGCTGGCAGAGTACCGACGTTGCACCCCTCTTTTTACAGATATGCTCTGAGGTAGGGGAAGAGAGGTATGAGTTCAGTCCCAGGAAAAAGAAACCTCCCGAAGGAAGCACGTCACAGTTTATGTTTTTTGATGATCTTTTGACTATATACAAAAATATATACACTATATACAAATACACAAATATTCTTGGTCATGAGGGCTACTGGTATGGCCCCAAATGGAAAATCTCTGAATCAGCCCAAGTCACATCCTTCAAATAGAACTGTGTGTAGGTGTTGTGTGAGTTCCAATGGCAGGCTGATCAAATTTGTTCTACAGAAATTCTCGACTGGAAGGCCTTAGAAGCAGCAAAGGCCTCACATCATTGGCTTTAACCTGATGTAAGGTGAGGACCTCCTGTTCGGAGAGCTCATAGCATAGGATCACAGTCTAAAAAATTGAGGTGACCTTCACAAAGGAAGATAGTGGCAGAGAGATATCTTTGTTGAAACCTTTCTTGAAGCAAAGACCAGGGCCCGTATTCACTAAACCTCCTTTATTCCAAGGAACCCTTAAAAAGTAAGGATTTCCTTTATTTCTTGCCCCTTCCTTTGTTTTTGTATTCATTAAACTTCCCTCAAACAAAGGAGCCTATATTTTTTTCCTTGACTTTCAAGGAAACCTTAAAAATATAGGAAATCCTTAATTTTCAAGAGAATCTTGAATTTTGATATTCACTAACCTTCCTTTACTGAGGAATCTTTGTTTTTTTCCCTTAATTTTCAAGGTAAGTGTGTGACTACCTTTATGATAAAGGGGAGTTTTAGTGGTTTGACTTTTTAAGTAAAAATTGAGGTAATTGGTGAAATGTTATGACATTTGCAACTTTTTTTGTCCATACTACATCATTTATATCACTATATGTCTTTCTTTGAAATTTTTGGGATATTCAGTTAATATGTCGTCAAACCCAATGAAAATGTATTTGACATGTGTGACAATAACTATGTGAAAAGTGGCTATTACCACAATAGGAAAACTTCCTGAATGACTATTATATTGTTTATCTTCATGAATGATATATATTTTTTCTGTGTATGTCTGATAAGTATATTTTACTTTTATTATTTTGTATGATTATGGGTTAAATTGTATGAATATTTAATGAGAGGATGTGAAAAAGCATGTTAAAAGCATGGCCACCAGTGAATATAAAAACTGCAATCTTTAACCTGCAATATCTCAGTCATTTCTACATGAATTTTAATGTAACAAACATAACCAGAAGTGCTATAATACAACCTTTCTAATGATATAAGTAAAATATATCCCCCTCTGTATGTCCCTCTATATGGGTCAAATAGTATTTGCCTACGGTGGATAATAAAATGTGGTATGCAATACAAAAATCTTTAAAAGTTAGACATTTATTTCTTAAAATATGAAATATCATCTTAAACTGCAATAGAAAACACATCACAACACTAATCTTAAACAAATAATAAACATGAAAAGAAGAAAATACAAAAGTAAGGGAAAGATAAAGGAGCCTTTATGAACAAACGTTTTTAACCAATCAGATGACTGGATGCACTCCTTTAATAAAGGCTCCTTGATGAAGGCTCCTTTATCTTTCCCTTGCTTTCATATTTTCTTCTTTCCATGTTTATTATTTGTTTAAGATTAGTATTTTGATGTGTTTTCTATTGCAGTTTAAGATGATATTTCATATTTTAAGAAATAAATATTTAACTTTTAAAGATTTTTGTATTGCATACCACATTTTATAATCCACCATAGGCAAATACTATTTGACTCATATAGAGAGACATATAGAGGGGGATATATTTTATTTATATATCATTAGAAAGGTTGTATTATAAGCACTTCTGCTCATGTTTCTTACATTAAATGTCATGCAGAAATGACTGAGATATTGCAGGTTAAAGATTGCAGTTTTTATATTCACTGGTGGCCATGCTTTTTTACATGCTTTTTCACATCCTCTCATTAAATATTCATACAATTTAACCATAAATCGTACAAAATGTTGGATAATAAAAGTAAAACATCCCTCATCAGACATACACAGAAAAAATATATCACTCATGAAGATAAACAATATAATAGTCATTCAGGAAGTTTTCCTATTGTGGTAATAGCCACTTTTCACATAGTTATTGTGACACACGTCAAATCATTTTCATTGGGTTTGACGACATATTAACACAAAAGATATGTATCACTCAGAAGATAAACAATATAATAGTCATTTGGGAAGTTTTCCTATTGGGGTAATAGCCACTTTTCACGCAGATACTGTGACACACGTCAAATATATTTTCATTGGGTTTGACCACATATAAACTGAATATCCCAAAAATTTCAAAGAAAGTCGTATGGTGATATAAATGATGTAGTATGGACAAAAAAGGTGCAAATATCATAACATTTCACCAATTACCTCAATTTGTACTTTACAATTCAAACCACCAAAACCACCCTTTATCATAAAGGTAGTCACACACTTACCTTGAAAATTAAGGGAAAAAACAAGGATTCCTCAGTAAAGGAAGGTTAGTGAATATCAAGATTCCCTTGAAAGTTAAGGATTTCCTAGATTTTTAAGCTTTCCTTGAAAGTCAAGGAAAGAAAGTTAGGCTCCTTTGTTTGAGGGAAGTTTAATGAATACAACAGTCCCCACCCCAAGACATTAAAAACACAGGCAGGTTGAGGGTACTTGATGTTTAATACATAACAGAATAAAATAAATGTAAATCTAAGAAGTATTTACAGGTCGTTTATAAAATATACAGAACTCAGCATGATAGAGAATTTTAAAGCCATTGTCCATAAGTAACATGCTGATACAAGTTACAGGATAAAATAATAGAAACACATAAAGTTACAGACCCTGAAGGTCGACTAGGCCCGAGCAGAAAGGGTTTGACCTTGAAAGGTTACAAGGTTGACCTAAAAGGTCAAAGGATGACACCAAAAGCCTCATAATCAGAGGTATGAATTATCATGGGGTCAAAGAAAGGTCACCCTAAAAGCTGCAGGTCGAGGCGACCTAGAGGTTTACAAAAATACTAAAATGAAAGTTGAGACAAGGTATTAATATGCAAACCCTACACATGAACAGAAGGACAAAGGCAATATTTGCGTGGGAGGGTGGGAAACAAAGATTTCTAAGCATGTTCACTCTCCAATGTCAATGTCCAATGTGACTTTAACTTTTCAATGTCAGTTAGACAGGGATTAATGCTCTAAAACAGGGAGGTCTCCAATCAGGGGGTTTTGTTTATTTTTTACCAGGCAACCTGGGGTCAATAGCAAACTGGGCTACAATAGACTGGTGCCCAAAAATTTACTAAGGTAGCTAAAATGTCTATGCGGCAGGACTGACATCTGGGGTGCCTGAACACCCCAAGTGACAACAAAGGAAGGGGCAAGAAATAAAGGAAATCCTTACTTTTTAAGGGTTCCTTGGAATAAAGGAGGTTTAGTGAATACGGGCGAAGTTCCTTGCTCTATCTATCCAAAGATTAGCACAGGGCTCTGACTGAACATAGGGACCTATCACCTTTGATTGACTTGTCTAGAGTTGGAGCCAGAGCTAGAATCACCACTGGGGGCACACTGTCTGGACCCTCTTTGGCCAACTGGTTCTTGGAAAGAAAGCTGGGAGAGGGGTAAAGAGACACCTTGGACCAGTCTGACTAGTGTCTGATGTTCTTACTTAGCCAAGCATGGACTTCATTCCTGCGTTTGCATGAACAAAAGGCTAGTAGCAAGACAGTCTTGAAGGTCAAATGCTTCAAGGAGGCCTCCTTAAGGGGTTCAAAGGGAGCCTTTGTGAGCTATTGTAGCACTAAGGAAAAGTTCCAGGAGGGGATTCCCCTCCGACCCTTGGGTCTGTCTCTGTGGAAGCTCTCCAAGAGATGGGCTAGATTCTCATCTTTGCCGACATCAATGGGCGAATTTCCCAGTTTGTCTGCAATAACTGACCTACAGCCATCAATGGTACTTGGCTGCAGTTTACTGTCTTGGAACAGGTAAAGCAGGAAGTCAGCTATGGAATTTATACGAGGTGCCCTGAAGTCCACCTGATTCCTGAGACATCACTTTGTGAAAATGAACCATTTTGCCTCAAAGACTGATCTGGTTGAGACTCTCGGAGGAGCCTCAATTCGTGCTGCCACTGCCTCCAGAACCCCTACTCCTTGATAGCTGCTAGGAGCCAGGCATGAAGATTCAGGCTCGACAAATTCCTGTGAAGGATCTGATTGAATGGCTGAGTCAACAGATTGGGCAAGTTGGGAAGAAAAAATCGGTCTGCCTCAACATGGCCACTAGGTCCCAAAACCACAATGGTATCTGGCTCAACATGGTCACTAGGTCCCAAAGTCACCCTGGAGCAATGAGAATGATTCTCTTGCACGGGTAGTCCTGCAACTTCTCCACCACTTTGCCCAAGATGGCTACTGGTGGGAAGGCATAGGGGCCGGATCCTCCAGCGCTGCCACTGCCTTAGAGAAGCTCTGCTTCTTGATAGCTGAAGTTCTAGGAGCCAGGTATAAAGATTCAGGTTTGCCAGATTCCTGTAAAAAATCTGATGGAACAGCTGAATCAACAGATTGGGCAGGCACAACATATCTGGCTCAACATAACCACTAGGTTTCAAAGCAACTTTGGAGCAATCAGAATGATTCTCTTGCACAGCTATACCTGCAACTTCTCCACCACTTTGCCCAAGATGGCTACTGGTGGGAAGGCATAGGGTCCCAGATCCTCCCAAGGTAAGCCAAGTGCGTTCGCTGCCCAAACTAGGGGGTCTGGTACTGGTGATACAAATTGGGGCAACTTGTGGAACCTGGTGGCAAACAGGTCCCCTTTAGGCAGGTGCTACCGGGAGCAAATTGACTGGAAAACCACTGGAAGGAGGAACCATTCTGTCTCAATGGTCTGGGCTAGCCTGAATAGTTTGTCTGCTATCACATTTAGGCAACCTGGGATGTATCTGGCTTTGAGAGTCACCTGTTTCCCAGAGCATCAGGTCAGGATTCTCCACAGAACAGAGGGCCCGACTTCATCCCCCTCCTAGTGTATATGGGCAACCACTGTGGTGTTGTCTGTGGCTATAACTACTAATTTTTTCAAGCAGAGGTATTGGACCGCCTTTAGTTCCAGATAATTTATGTGTAACTTGCTTTCAGGAAGGGACCAGGTTCCCCTTGCAGTTTGTTCCCCTAAGTGAGCACCCCACCATTCTTTTGATGCATCTGTAAAGATTTGCAGAGTATGACTGAGAGGGTATAATGGTTGGGCCTGAAACACATCATCTTCCTGGAACCACCATCTTAAGTGAGGATGGAGTGACCTTGGGCTAGGGATCACCTTTTCTAGTGATTCTGGTACCCTCCAGTTGTTTTCAGGTGCCACTGTATTGGCCTTATATGGAGGCATCCTAGGTGAACAGGCTTCTCTGTGGTTGTGAGATTCAGATTTAGTATATTTCAACCTGTACAAATTTTCATAATAATATTTTTGCTTTTGTTAAATGGCAATTGGATCAGTTATTTCAATATTACTTCCAAAAATAAGCTTTTTTATATGACATATGTTGTAGTTTCTTTTTTTGTAAATTTAAACAGTATTTTGTGTTTTCCTCCCCTTCTTCAACCCAAATTGCTTTTGAACGAATATTGGACCCATTTAATTTTTGTGTTTGAAACTTTCAAATTCTTTTTTGGCAACCAACTTGTAGTATTCTGTTAGTGTTAAACCTACATTGGTACTTTGTAGACAATGCAGTTCTAAAATCATAAAGAACTCTGTTAAAGTTCCTTTCTGAAAAACAGCAACTCTGTTGATGCTAACTGCCACTATGATTAATCACCCTGGAGTTGGGACTTTGAAAATAGGAGAGAAAACACTGCCACTTCTCAATAGTTACACACACATAAACAGGCTTTATAAGAATTACATATATTAGGGTGGTGTTCCAAGAATAACCAAGAATAAAACCTGCTTGTAGATATAGAGTGTTTTACTGGTCAAGATATAGCACAACTATTCTTAAAGTTTATTCTCATCATTTATTAATGTGTTTTCTAAAGTCAGTAAATCTGTTAGTTCCTTTTCATTTTTTATGTCAGCTGACTTGTCAGTCAGTCAGCTGACTTATGTGTCATGACTCTGCCGCATATGCGTCCACATGAACAACTTCTCCTCCAAAACTACAAGGCCTGGAGACATGCTGTTTTTTTAAAGATACCTTATCTATCGAGGATGAAAAATTGTTCAAGACAAGCAAATCTGTCTGTTCGTCTGTTTGCTAGAGACATTACAAGGGAGTTACCCCCACCAAAAGTGTGAAAATTTCAACACTTAATCACAATTTTCTCAGTGACTATTGCAGGGATTTCTCCCATATCTTGCATATATGTACTGGGCCACAAGTAGATTCCCTCGTGGGAGTATCAGACCTAGATCTGTCTTAATTTTTTATGAATTTTTTAAAATAATTTTTTATTCATCAAAATTCATGAAATCATGCACTAAATCACCTAAAACTTGAAAGTATTGCATTTGGAGCATTTTGTTAAAATATGTTATTCAGCCACTTTTCCCATACCTACAACATGGTGAATAACTTGGATGTCTATTCCAACAGCTAAGTGAGTAATGGGTACTTTCTGATTTTTCAGTACCATTCATAAGGAATAAAATCACTCAAAAACTATTGCATTTAGAGAATTTTGTATAAATATGTTATTCAGCTTCTTTTGGGTCAGCTTTAACATAGTAAAATTGCAGACCCATAGCTCATTGTATAGCTGAGTAATAGCTACTTTTAGGTTATCACTGTTGAGTAAATTGCTTGTATCTTCAAAACTATTGAATTTAGAGTACTCAATTTAGAGTAAGTAATAGCTACTTTCAGGTTCTCACTGTTGAGTAAATCGGTTGTAACTAAATGAAAACTATTGCATTTAGAGAATTTTGTTTAAATATGTTATTCATCTACTTTTGAATTAGCTATAATATTGTAAAATTGCAGACATAATAGCTCTTGGCATAGTTGTATAATAGCTATTCTCAGGTTTTCACTGTTGAGTAAATCACCCCTGCCAAAATGTCCAGTAATGACCATGGTTAACCATTGTTAAAGCAAGGTCAGCCATGTTAACCACGGTTATATAACGGTTACCTTGGTTTATCCTGTGGTTGACCATGGTCTACCTTGGTCAACCATGGTTAAAATTTGACATTTTTGACAAATTGCACCATCACCAACCATGGTTGCAATTATTTTTAAATAACCATGGTTTGTGGCAATGGTCTACAATGGTTATTAACCATGGGTGACCATGGTTACAGACCACTATGATAGACTGTAGTTAACTATGGTATCCCATGGTCAACCGTGGTAAAAATTTAACATTTTTGACAAATCGCACCATTGCCAACCATGGCAGTGCTTCAAATAACCTTAATTTGTGACAGTGGTTCACCATGGTTAGTAACCATGTTCACCATGGTCTCCCATGGTTGTAAACCATGGTAATACACCAAGGTTGATTGTGGTCCAAAATGGTTATAAACCATGACTGTTACAATGATCTAACACAAAAATAAACTTTAATTAACTTGGTTTTACAACTGATGGTAATATCAATAATATATGTGGTCTTCAATACTTACACAAAAACTACAGATATCTGCTCCAGTTTTTAAATATACTCCATTGTACTGAAAGACATAGGCAATAAATGCTTAAATTTCAGTTTATGAGAGTACATTTAAAATGTAAAACATGTAACTGCAATGTGTAATTATCTCAATATTCCCAATATCACGAGGGTATTTGATCCTTCTAGTGATATTTGGGTTCATTTTAAAAGCCTTCCAGGAAGTAGTAAATATGTAATCCTTTAGATTATATATCCTGTTATTCCAATGCGTATGTATTCCTTCTGTTCTTATCTGACATCAACTTATATGCCTATTTTGTAAGCTTTATATATATCTTGATTCTTCTTTATTAACAAACCACTTGCATTGTTCATGCTACCATAATAATACTTATATTACTCTAGCCAAATAATTAAAGTGAGCACTAAAACAATAAGAAACAACAGCTTTATAATGCAGTTTCTTGTTCAGTTTTTCTTTTGTGTTTGAAATTCCCTCCATTCTATAAAAACTGACCAATCAAAATGCAACATACCAAGATGACTCATAAGCAGTCCCCTCTTTCACTCTATCACTGTATGTGTGTCTGTTGTAATACGTGATAAAGAAAGAGCATTTCACACACATCTCTTCACAGATTCAGTCTGTGTGTGGATAAGTACTAACCTTAACAAACACCCATGGGATTTTGTTTAGATTTGGGGTGTTATACATACAAGGTCTATTGAGGCACTCTACCTAGTAGAACAGAATATCCCTTGTCATTTTCTTTGGCAGTGAATTATGAGTACGGAAGAGTTTTTCAATTTAGTGAGATAGTATCTCAATTTTGGGGGATATTAAGTAATTTTTTGAGATAGTTATCTCAATTTTTTTAGATATTACGTCAATTTTTCGAGATATTAAGTTAATTTTTTGAGATACTAAGTCGATTTTTTTGAGATAATTATGTCAATGTTTTGAGATATTATGTCATTTATTTGAGATATTAAGTCAATTTTTGAGATAATTATTTCAACTTTTTGAGATACTAAGTCCATTTTTTTAGATAATTACAGGACAGTGATGGGATGAATGGGAAGCCATGTGCTTGTAAGAACTAATATTTGTAATAATACATGTCCTTCAAAGACGTGTAACATGCAATCAATCAAAATACATAATGAGGGGCCATTCTAATAATTTTTTGTCACATATCAAAGGCAAAAAGGAAAACGGTCCTTTTCCTGTTTGTGTTTTGATTATCCTTTGAAATTAAATGTCTGTGCTTTTCAACTCAAATTTTCATGTCAAAGTATAAACAAAACTATTGTCTGCTTTGTTAAAAGCCTTTATATATCTTTCTCCTTTGATTGCCTTCTTAGATGTAATAATAATAAATCTATTTAATTTTGTTTTTACTGGTTTAATTTCAAAATACAAAAAAAAGTGTAAAATACACTACTAAAACAACCCTCAATTATTTCATTGACATAATCAAGTTAAACATACAACTATCACGGTTGATAACAAAAATTGACATAATATCTCGAAAAATGACCTAATATCTCAAAAAATTGACATAGCTATCTCAAATAATTGACTTTGTATCTCAAAAAATTGAGATATTATCTAAAAAATTGACATAATATCTCGAAAAATTAACTTAATATCTCAAAAAACTGACATAATATCTCATAGAATTGACTTAATATCTCAAAAAATTGAGATAACTATCTCAAAAAAATTGACATAATATCTAAAAAATTGAAATAATTATCTCGAAAAATTGATATAATATCTCAAAAAATTGAGATTACTATCTCAAAAAATTGACTTAATTTCTCAAAACATTGACATAATATCTCAAAAAATTGAAATAATTATCTTGAAAAATTGATATAATATCTCAAAAAATTTAGATAACTATCTCCAGAAAATTGACTTAGTATCTCAACAAATTGACATAACATCTAAAAAATTGACTTATTATCTCAAAAAATCAACATAATATCCGAAAAAATTGAGATAATTATCTCCAAAAATTGAGATAGTATCTCCAAAAATTGACTTGACATCTCAAAAAATTGAGGTACTATCTCACTAAATTGAAAAAAAAAATTTCTCTTTGCCCTAATACTCTTCCATAAATCAGTCCTGTTGCATTTAAATTTTGTGTCTTCTTGTCTATATTTAGTGCATGTTTGCTGTTTTACATATATTTACTATAAAGCAGATAATTCATCTAATCAAAAAGTAATCTATTCTGTATAGTATATATTTGGTTGTTAAATGTATTATAATGAAAAATATTGCGTTTAGGGTATTTTCTATGAATATGTTGTTCACCTACTTTTGGCTCAGATATAACATAGTAAAATTGCAGACATGATGTCATGGCATAGCTGAGTAATAGCTACTTATAGGTTCTCACTGCTGAGTGAATCAGTTGTAACTTAAAAAGCATTGCATTTAGAATATTTTGTTCAAATATGTTGTTCACCTACTTTTGGGTCAGCTATAACATAGTGAAATTGCAGACCTACAGGTCATGGCATAGCTCAGCAATGGCTACTTTCAATTTCTAACTGTTGAGTAAATCAGTTGTAACTTGAAAACTATTGAATTTGGAGTATTTTCTTTATATATGTCGTTCCCCTATGAATATGTTGTTCACCTACTTTTGGGTCAGCTATAACATAGTAAAGTTGCAGACCTGTAGCTCATTCCATAGCTGAGCAATAGCTACTTTGAGGTTTTCTCAGTTGAGTAAATCAGTTGTAACTTGAAAAGCATTGCATTCAGAGAATTTTGTTTAAATATCATATTCATGTACTTTTGAATAAGCTAGAACATAGTAAAATTGCAGACGTGTAGCTCATGGCATCGCTGTGTAATAGCTATTCTTAGGTTCCCACTGTTGAGTAAATCATTTCTAACTTGAAAAATATTGCATTTAAAGTATTTTCTATACTACATTGTTCACCTACTTTTGGGTCAGCTATAACGTAGTAAAATTGCAGACCTGTAGCTCATTGCATAGCTGAGTAATAGCTACTTTGAGGTTTTCTCTGTTTAGTTAATCAGTTGTAACTTGAAAACTATTGCATTTAGAGAATTTTGTTTATATATGTTATCTACTTTATTTTGAATTAGCTATAACATAGTAAAATTGCAGACGTTTAGCTCATGGCATAGTTGTGTAATAGCTATTCTCAGGTTGTCACTGTTGAGTAAATCATTTGTAACTTGAAAACTATTGCATTTACAGTATTTTGTTTAAATTAGTTATTTACCTACTTTTGGGTCAGCTATAAAATAGTAAAATTGCAGGCCTGTAGCTCCTTGAATAGCCGAGTAATAGCTACTTTCAGGTTCTCACTGTTGAGTAAATCAGTTGTACCTTGAAAACTATTTCATTTACAGTATTTCTTTAAGTATGTTATTCGCCTACTTTTGCGTGAGCTATAACATATTAAAATTGCAGCCCTTTAACTGATAGCATAGCTGAGTAAAAGCTACTTTGAGATTCTCACTGTTGAGTAAATTAGTTCTAACTGGAAAACTATTGCATTTGCAGTATTTTCTCTAAATATGTTAACATTGTTTTTACACCTAAACAGTTACCTTGTTACTTTTCTTCTGAATACCATTTGCAGAGCACAACTTTTGTGTCCTTTTCTTCTGTCACTTCTACTATGAAACTCAAAACACGCAGTCAGCTGACACAGAGCCCGTTCACCGGCACTGATTGCTTGTTTATTTTCTATTGCTTTCTTTTTTGAGTAATCTATTGTTTCACTTCTAATTCTACATTTAACAAAATCCCATAATTGATTTTTATTTTCCATAGTAACCTCGCTTTTTATGCTTTGCACTGTCTTTCTCATAGTATTTGAGTTTATACTTATTTAGGACTGAGTTTGAGTCTGAGACTGTGAGTTTCAGTTTGATATTGAGTATAAGACTGAGTTTGGGACCCTTTAGGAATACCGACCCAGCTGATTGTGCATTTCTACTGAAAAGTAATTTTAAGCAACCACTGAAAGGAAGATAAACTTTTAACTCAAACCTTGATAAACTGACTGATGTCGCTGTATAAGGCTCGTGAACTCTGTGGTTCCACATTTTGGCCATCCAACAAGATAGAAACTCGGCAAGCATGTCACAAACATCATGTCCTCATCTTTATTCTTTCTGCCCCGTTCCAATTCATCGAAATCCAGAAGGACTTTGCGGAGATTTAGATCTTTGTCCGCATACTTTAACACCTCGTTATAATTTACAGGGAAACAAGGGTTTCTGTAATCTGGCAAGTACTTTGGCGGCTTATACATCAGGGTGTCCTCTGGTGGAGCCAATAAAAACTCTGTGTCAATACCAATTTGCTCTCTTTCATTCCGCTCTTTCTGTATGTAAGTATGTGGAGGTAGCTTCAGATCATCCACCTTTTTATCTGCACTGAAACTGCTACCAACTTCTGCTTTTTCTGAACTCTGAGCATCAGGATGTTTGTCCTCTGAATCGAGCACCAGACGCTTTAACAAATATATGGATTTCTTTGCTGGAGAATCATTAGATTGTTCCTGTTTTTCTGAACCAGAATCCCAAAGAAATAGGCTCACAGACAGTGTGATAATCAAAACAAGGATGGCAAAAAGCCTCCGCTTGAAATTCCACATGGTAGAATTACTAGAAACTGTCTGTCATGAATAACAACTTCCAATTGAAGATAAATATACAATGTGAATTTATTACATCACCATTTGATATGTCACAATCATGTTTATTGTTTTTGTGTACGTACATTACAAACTTGCAAATTTAATAAGTAAATTAAATTTTTATAAGTTAATACCCTATCCAATGGACAATTGCTTTACCGGTCGGCGCGACCGGTCCCGCCAAATGCCAGAAAAAGACGTCCTGTATATACTACCGGCAGGACCGGTCACAGAGTGTGCATTCGCCAGGTGGCGCATCGTACTTCATTTCCTGTTTACCTATTGACGTCATAGCATCTTTTTCGTGTCTAATCCTAGTAAGACCCCTAGTAAGCTGATAGCGGGGCCGGTTGGGTGGGCCTTGCCTGTCCATTGGATAGGGTATTAACTTATAAAAATTTAATTTACTTATTAAATTTGCAATTTTATTGCGTTAATACATCCTATCCAATGGACAATTGCTGAATAACTACCGCTTGGTAGGCGGGTAAGCAGCTAGGGACTTATGTGAACTCATAACAACAATTTTTAACAGGCCCATTTGACCTAGGGTCAGAGAACCCTGAAAGGTCAGGGTCGGTCACTAACTCACCGGTTAACCGGGAGCCTACCGACGTTGCCCCCCCCCCCTTTTTCTTTCCTTTCAGAGTTGGTGTGAGTTGGAAAGATAGAGAGAGAGAGAGGGGCTGAGTTCAGTCCCAGAAGAAATAAACTTCCCAAAGGAAGCAAGTCACAGTTTTTTTTTTTTTGTTTTTTTTTTGAACATATATGTACATTCAACATATTTACATTATGTACATATCTAGCATATTTACAATATGTACATATTTACATATATACAACATCTCCTCACTTCTGGGCCTGGTGGTGCACCTGCTGGGCAGCCACTACAGGTCCCAGATGGAAAAGCTCTGAGTCAGCCCAGGCAACATCCTTCAAATAGAATTGGGTGAAGGTGTTGTGAGATTTCCAGTGGCAGGCTGACAAGATCTGATCTAAGGAGATCCCTGATTGGAAAGCCTTAGAAGCAGCAAAGGCCCTAACATCATGGGCTTTAACCTGATGTAAGGTGAGGGCCTCCTGGTCAGAGAGCTCATAGCACAGAACCACAGTCTGTTTGATCCATGAGGAGATGGTGGCAGGCGAGATGTCTTTATCAAAACCCTTCTTGAAGGAGACAAAGACTAACTCCTTATTCTGCCTGAGGTCTGCAGTCCTGTCCAAATAGTAATGCAGGGCTCTAACTGGACATAGGGACCTGTCACCCTTGAGTGACCTATCCAGAGATGGTGCCAGGGCTGGGATGACCACTGGTGCCACACTATCTGGACCTTCCTTAGCCAGCTGATTCTTGGATAGGAAGCTGGGTGAAGGGTACAAAGACACCTTAGACCAGTCTGACTGGTGTCTGATGTTCTTATGTAACCAAGCATGGATCTCACTCCTGCGTTTACCTGAACCCAAAGCCAGCAGGAAAACAGTCTTGAAAGTTAAATGTTTCAAGGAGGACTCTTTCAGGGGTTCAAAAGGAGCCTTCGTGGGCTGATGTAAAACCAGTGAAAGGTTCCAGGAGGGGATGCCCCTCCTGCCCTTAGGTCTGTCTCTATGGAAACTATCCAGGAGACGAGTGAGATTCTCATCTTTGCTGACATTAATGGTGGAATTGCCCAGTTTGTCAGCAATGGCTGATCTGTAGCCATCAATAGTGCCTGGTTGTAACTTCTTGTCCTGGAACAAGTGCAGGAGGAAGTCAGCAATGGCCTTCAGAGGTGGTGCCCTGAAGTCCACCTGATTACTGAGGCACCACTTTGTAAAAATGGTCCACTTTGCCTCATAGACAGATCTGGTTGATCTTCTTTGAGGAGCCTCAATTCGTGCTGCCACTGCCTCAGAGAAGCCTTGCTCCTTGATTGCTGAGGCTCTAGGAGCCAGGCATGTAGGTTCAGATTCGACAGGTTCCTGTGAAGGACCTGGTTGAATGGCTGAGACACAAGGTTTGGTATGCTGGGCAGACAGAGTGGGATCTGGCTTGACATTGCTACCAGGTCCCAAAACCAGGGCATGTTGGGCCACCCTGGGGCAATCAGGATTATTCTGTTGCAGGGGTAGTCCTGGAGCTTCTCCACCACTTTGCCCAAGATGGCTGCCGGTGGGAAGGCGTATGGGTCCAGGTACTCCCAGGAGAGACTGAGTGCATCCACTGCCCAAGCCTGGGGGTCTGGCACCGGTGACACAAACTGAGGTAGTTTGTTGTTGAACCTGGTGGCAAACAGGTCCACTTTTGGCTGGTGCCACCTTGCGCATACAGCTTGGAATACTGCTGGATGAAGTGACCACTCTGTTTGAATGGTCTGGCCAAGTCTGGATAGCTTGTCTGCTATCACGTTCAGCCGGCCGGGGATGTGACGTGCCCTGAGGGTTACCTGTTGTCTGGTGCACCAGGACAGGATTCTCCACAGTAGGGCACACAGTGACCCCGACTTCATCCCCCCTTCTTTGTTGATATAGGCAACCACTGTTGTGTTGTCTGTAGCTATCAACACAGTCTTGTTGCAGACCAGGGTTCGAAACTCCTTTAGAGCTAGAAAAACTGCTTTTAGCTCTAAGTGGTTTATGTGCAACTTGCTTTCTGGAAGGGACCAGGTTCCCCTTGCAGTATGGTCGTCCAAGTGAGCGCCCCACCCTTCGTTTGATGCGTCTGTAAAGATCTGCAGAGCATGTTTTAGAGGGTGTAATGGTTGACCTAGTAGCACATTGCCTTCCTCCAGCCACCACCTTAGATGAGGGTGGAGGGACTTGGGGACCGGTATCACCTTTTCCAGTGACTCTGGGACCCTCCAATTGTTTTTCAAGTGCCACTGTATGGGTCTCATGTGGAGTCGCCCTAAGTGGACTTGTTTTTCTGTTGCTGTGAAGAGACCTATGAGGGACATGAATTTCCGGACCGGACAAACCGGATCCGACATCATTGATCTGATTTTGTCTGTCAAGGCCTGCCAACGGTCTTCTGTTGGTCTGACCTTGCCCTCTTTCAGGTCGAACTGGTAACCTACGAAGTTGAAGACCTGTTTGGGTGCCAGTTCTGACTTTTCCTTGTTCACCAGCCACCCTAGTTCCTGACAAAGAGTGACCAGGGTTTGAGTATGCTGGAGACAGGTGTGGAGGGTAGAGGCCCTCACCAGCCAGTCGTCTAGGTACTGGTGGATTCTTATACCTGTTGTAAGGCCATGAGCTTGACCTCTTTGGCCACCACTGTGAACTCCATGGGTGCTGTGGAAAGACCAAAGGGCAGGGCCTTGAACTGGTAGGAGTGGCCCTGAATGTGAAAACGCATGTACTTCCTTGACTGACTGTGAATTGGAATGTGGAAGTAAGCGCCTTTGAAGTCTATGGATGTGACCCACTCCCCTGCCTGTAGGGAGGTTCTTATTGTCTCTGGGGTCTCCATCTTGAACGACTCTGTGTTTAAAAAGGTGTTCAAAGTGCTCAAGTCCAAGATAGGTCTCCACCGGTTGTTGGGTTTGGGAACCAAAAATAGCCGGTTGTAAAACCCTAGGGAGGTCTGATTTGTTACCGGTTCTACTGCATTCTTGTTTGTTAGCTGAGTCAGTGCCTCCAAAAGGAAGGCCTGTCTTTGGGGGTTTACATATTTGCTGATGACCATTGGTGACCTGGTTAGGTTGGGTCTGAACCGGAAGGGAAGGGTGTAGCCCTCTCTCAGTATTCTGATAACTTTTGGACTCGCACCCAGAGTTTCCCACTTTTTCCAAAACTGCTGAAGTCTTGCCCCTACAGGAAGATTTGTGACAACAGTTTGGACATTTGTGACAATATTTACAAAACTCAAGTGATCTACACAGGAAACATCTTTCACATGGTTTATTTCTCTGATAGATTGACAATAAACGGGATTTACACCTTTCTTTTGCGGTGACCCGCTGACAAAAGGAACACTTGCAACAAAAGAGTTTACATGTGGAAACACAGTCTCGCTCTTGTTTGTCACTGGTGGTGGTGGGTTCAAGCCCTCCATCTTGTCGGATACATTTACAGAGTTCACCAATCCGACCACATTTGCAAAACAGTGATTGTCATTTATGCTTTTTAAAACCTCTGGCCGGCTTCTGGCTGAAGTTTGAGGCTTTACCACCCCCTTTCTGAGCAGTTTGCCGGTCTCTAATCTGCTTCCATGCCGGAGTAGTGGGCTTCCGGTCCGGCTGGTGAGGGGTTCGATTGGAGGAGACGTATGGATGAAAACGTCCAGGTTTCCTTGGTGTGGTACCAGCAGAACGCCTCTCTTCACTACGTAAGATTTCCTCTTCAGCTTTGACCAGTAAGCTGTCCGGGAAGAGTGATAGTTGGTGAACTGGAGACATACGTAAGGCAGACAAGGTGTCCGGTTTAATGCCACCCCTTATGAACTCTAAATAACTGTCCCGACGGGCCAGGGTGAGATTAGCCATGCTGATAAAGACTCCCTCTGATAAATCCTGCATGGTACGCTGCATAGCCTGTGAAATTGACCGGTTAAACGTAACCAGATATTCCAGTTCTTCAACAGCTTGTTGTTGTTTCTCAGCACTTTTGCCCTTTGAGGAATCGAACCTCAGGGACTTTAACTGGGTGACCATGGAGTCCTGTACTTTGGTGAGGCATCTAGAGAGGCCAGCAGCGTGATTACACATCACTGATTGTTCTCTGAATGACCTCTCCCACCTTCTAAGGGTGTCCTGGCTGAAGGTCCTGGAAGCTGGGGCAGAAGGTAAACTGCGCCTTGCAACTCTAGAAAACATACTGTTAAGCTTTGCCGGTTCCGGAGACCAGTCACCAACAGCCTGGTTAGACGCATCCTTCTTAACAGCTTGCATGTCGTACCACTTGGAAGTACGGGGTGTCTTGACAAATTGGTCACGCAGCAGACCACTGGTTTCTGTATTCCTGGAAGGATAACCTTCAGCAATAGTTATATTTAGTTTCTCCAGCTTTTTACAAAGCCATTCATCCACCGGCAATTTTACTGACACTTTACCGGTAGTCTTCACTCTAGAACCGGCAAAGGGATTGTCATCCATAGATGCAGCTGAGGTGTCATAATCCGGGATTTGATGCCAGCCCATGAAACTCCTCACCCCTCTCAATGTTTCCCGGTAATTAGCATCTTCAGAAAGATCCTGGTCAGTGTTAGATTCCGGTACATCACCCTGGTAGTGAACACTAGCCGGTGAAGCCGGTTCCGCATCCACCTCAGCCTCACTGTCAGATTCCCTAGCAACCTCAGAATTCTGGCCAATGGGAGGCGACTGGTTAGACAGCGTAGTTTCATAACCGGAAGGCAGAACCTCAGGACCCGCACCGGGTGCCTGTGGAGGCTGGGTGGCAGTCCCTGCACCGGGAACCAGTAAAGGTTGGGTGGCAACCGTCTCAGAGGTACCGGGGCCCTGAACAGGGTGGGTAGCACTCTTAGTCACTTCCTTCACAGTTTGTGTACCGGGAACCCCCAGCAGAGGTTGGGTAGCCGTCAACTGCGTAGCAACGTCACTAGTGCCCTCAGAAAACATAACACTTGTAGAAGCACCCGGATCAAAGAAGGGGTGTTCTCTGGGCACCACAGCAGCAGAATTCACCGGTCTCACAGGGACAGCAAATGACTGGTTAACCAGCATTGCTTCCAGACGGGAAAATCTCTCACTCCACTTGTCATCAAGGGACTTGAGGTCATCTGAAGTGGGCTTACTGCTGTGCTTCCGTTTACTAGACCTTGGGGAGCCATCAGAACGCTTCTTCTTCTGCTTGGGTGTAGAATCAACAGGAGACTGCGTCCCTGAGTTGACTGGACCCAGCAGTGAAACCTCAGACGGATCAACAAGCTTGGGAGACGTACTTGTCAATTCTTCAGATTTCTTCTGGCTAGAGCGTTCTTTCCGTTCCTTATAGGTGGGGGTTGCTAACTGGTGAATCTGAGCAGGCGTAAACGCCTTACAGATACTACAAGGCAACTTCTTCACACACGGGTCGTCTCCCACCCCCTTGTCACGACAACGCGCGCATTTCTTATGGTTGTCGAAAAGGGCCATAACGTGCCCGCAAGAACCTCGTTTCTGTCCAGGAGACGACATAATGATCAGTAACGTTGTAGAATTACTCCATACTAATAAAAAACAAGAAACTTGGAAGAGTTCGTTGTAAAACTTCAAAAACGTATCTCTGAAGAAAATCTTCTGCACACTCTTTCGCGCCAAACGAAAAAGATGCTATGACGTCAATAGGTAAACAGGAAATGAAGTACGATGCGCCACCTGGCGAATGCACACTCTGTGACCGGTCCTGCCGGTAGTATATACAGGACGTCTTTTTCTGGCGTTTGGCGGGACCGGTCGCGCCGACCAGTAAAGCAATTGTCCATTGGGTAGGATGTATTAACGCAATAAAAAGAATAGTTTCCTTCCTTTGTTTATGTTTAAAATAACAAATACATTACACAGGATAGTGTGTGGTAAATATCTACTTTCTAATTACTTCTGCGTCTTCGTAAATTTTATTTATAAAACCTGGATTATCCATTTTAAGTACAAACATCTATCCACCTTCTTCCCCTGAATGCAACACTAAACTTTTAAATCCTGAACTACAATTGCATTGTGAAAACATTAAAACAATGTTTCTTTTTGTTCAAAGATAGAAATCAAAAAAGAGAACATATTGATTTCAAGTCAAGTTTATTGTATTATCAGTATTTTCTAATGTAGACTCGACATTTATTGGAATAAACAAAACTTTTATTGTGTAGGGAATCAATGAAAAAAATCAATGAAGTTCTTGTAATTACAAACATCATGCTATATTGTAGCAAAATACCTTAAAACCTGCAATATCCAAATATTCTATTATCAATCTTTCAGTTTATGAACAAAGTTTGTCCCTTGTGAAATTTTTTTCCTATTATGCGGCAGAATCTGTGTTCTAAGTGAGACCCTCTAATATCCATAGGTTTTGGTTTCAGTTATGGGTGACATCCACTTCCTGTTCCCTGCCATAACTTGGTACAACTCCGACACAAAAAGCTAATTTATATTTGTGCTTGTTGTATGTTTGATATGATGAATTTCTACTGATTAACCTATGCACTGAGATAAGTACAAGCTATCAAAATCTACTTTCAATGCAAAAAAAAATTAGTACCCTAACTTGGCACAAATCTCTGCATTTGTATACGGAAATTCATGAAAAACACTGATGTCTGTCATTACTTTAGGTACCTTATAGAGTACTATACACAAGTACAAGTGTTAACAATGACAACCAGTTCCAGTTTGTGACAAGTTGAGGCTTGTGACATATAACAATGCCAAGCAGTGAATTTAAAGTTCCCTCTTCAGTGAAAACAGATATGACCGATCAAAATGATCCAAAATAAATAACCGGTAATTATTGACCACACCAATGGATACTTCCAACAAAAATGTCAAAAATAGCATTGGAGATGCACATGTACACACTCTAACCTATGTCCCTATCAAGTATCAACTTCCTAAACGTTACAGTTTCCCAGTTATAACCTGGACAGCATTTTAAAGATCAAGGTCACTATAGCAAGGTCAAAGGCGAAATCAAGGTCACACCATGACGTTACACACCTACACCATTAATAATAATGGCTCTACCAAGTATCAACTTCCTAAACCTTATGGTTTTAAATCAAGGTCACATTGTGATATTACACACCTACACCAATCACCCACTGTCCCTACCAAGTATCAATATCTTACACCTCAGGGTTTCTGAGATACAATCCGGACAAGCAGTCAACCTGTCCAGACACTATAGGTGAAAACAGTACCCACACAGCCCTTAAAGTGTGTTTCATAAAATAACATTTGATTGTGTGGATTTTAAGTTTTCTTTAAAAAATTAAATACTGAGTCCTAGCACCATGGAGTATTGTCTTTGATCAAAAATGTCCTCTTAAATGCTCTATTTTTTGTATTTGTATTTATACTCAGCGCAATATCACCATGTACTACAGGACTCAAAGTGCTATATGACCCACTAACTGTATAAATACAGTCGAACTCTAAAATTACTGACATTCCCCTAACTGAAAGACAGAGGCTCAATCTATCTTCTGCTATGTCAGAGATAAATGTGCACATTATCTGCAGCATCATAAAATCAGAGACTTGGTCAGTGTACAAAAAAAGACATTTTTAATGCAAATTTCACGTTTATTTTTACCACATTTGATACATAGGTTTCCATTATCCTTTCTGAAGAAAATATTCAGCTATTTTTGAAATTTTCAGACAGCTGAATATTATATTTAACCATACACAAAATAAAAAGCCAAAACTGTGTAAAATTCACAAGAAAACATGTAAAAATTTGTTGCAAAAATTATGTACAATAAATTGATTACTTGCTAACAACTAGGTCACCAAGTACCTTATATTCTTGAACGGGTACTTGTGTAGTTCCTACAACTTTATTAACCAACAAGATATGCACAATACATGTAATACTGTAATTAAAAAATAAATCAGTATTACACTGTAAGGCTTGTATCTTGAATTAAACTATCAACAAGATTTGTAAAATGGTTGAAATTATCACAGAATGCAAATGACTATAAAGTCCAAGTTGGAGTTTTACATCCTGCTCAACAGCCACGGCCATATTAGGACAGGTACAGTAATCATATATTATACTTACTTCTCAGGAGAACGAAAGAAAATTCTCTCTTTTGTAAAACTGAAACATTAACCATAGCAACTGAACATAAGTTACCCAAAGCACTAGCTTGCACAAATTTACTTGGACTATTGTTTAACTTAACAGTTTTCTTATGTATATCACCTCACATGGGATTTTACAGTACTCTATAAAAATATTTTTTTGTATATTTTGAGTTTTAACTTACAAAAAAGGTAGTAATTTGATTTATTTTATGTGTATAATATTTTGAAAGTATAAAAAATAAAACTTTTACTATGGAATTTACCCAACAATGTGCATGAATTTTCTACTATTCCAGCACCTTGAGATTCAAAATATTTGCTATGTTTTCATGTGCAGCTAATATGTGCATCTGACATATTTTGTATATCCTTAAAGACACTACACATTGGTAACAGCTGGTTAGTTGATGACTAATGCAAGTATCTATACGGTGACCTAAATAAGGTAACGGCTTCAGCCTTCCTGTTTGGTTACAAAACAAATAACATCAATCAAAAAAAAAAAAAAACATTATCAAACATGACACATTTCTTCAAAGGGGATTTTATACACAAAAATAATTCATCAAACAGAAACGAAAACTTTAACTAAAACGAAATACAAAAACTTACTTATGAATAAAGTAATGCAAAAAGCTGCATATCAAGTAAAGTTTTATTATCCCAAGCGCCAGAACTAATGTTGAATGCTGAAATATTCAATAAATGTGATATGCCATCTATCATATAGTGATTGGATATGTGGTAATATTGAATACATGCATAATCGAAAGCCAGGGAGTACTGGTGTAGTGTTAAGCAATTTTTCTGGTAAAATTCCTCAAACTTCACACTAAATCATGGATAGAAAGTGTTTTTTCTGTGTTGTTTAATGATTGAATAGGAATTACAACATATAAATATTAGGGCTGTAAATGAGTACTCGAGCCTCGATAGACGAGACGATCTTTGCTAGTAGTTGAGTCCATTTTAAATACTCAGTTACTCGTGAGGTATTGTATTATCACCCACGTAATGAAACACTTGTGTAAAATATGCTACATTTCAGCATTTCCGTCACATATTATTAATTAAAGTTGTTATTTTTGCTTGAAAACCTATAATTTACTCCATATTCTATAATATCTGGTCAAACAGAATCTTCAAAAGTTTAGTTTCCGGAACCAACTATTTGTTTACACAAGACTTCTAATGGTAGGTACTAAATCTCGTGGTTACTCGAATTCGGCCCGCTTCTCAGAGGGTGAGCACTCGGTGCAGTTTTTCAGCACCCATCACAGCCCTAATAAATATCGATAACTAACCAAATAAGTTAAGTATTTTATAAAATATCAGTGCTTCCAGCATGTTACCATTTCTATGTATGCTCGATGGCACAGAAATAGGTAAAAGGAACCAAATGAACAGTAACTTATTTATAATGGGACACTGGGGTATCCATACATAGATGTAGTTATAAATACGTCTTTCAATACATATTTCAACAAGGACTGCCCCAAATGGTAGTTTTTAGCGATGTGAAATTGGTTAGAATTTTGGGTTTGGTGTTTACTATCTATACAGACTGGCACACTACAATATAGTTTGATCATAATTGAGCAAAGCTTTCAATTTAAGCTTATACAAGTACAGATTTATTTATTTTGGGTTTTACGTCGCTTTCAACACTGTACAGGTCATATCACGACGGGTAGTTGGAAGGGCAGAGTAAACCAGTACATAGAGTTTGTCAGGGATCTGTACTGTAAACTGGCGACCAATGGCAAGCAACTACCAGCTTTCCCACTTGAGGCCGTGCCGGGAACCGAACCCCGGCCTCAGAGGTGGGAGGCAAGAGTGTTACCACTTTACCACCGTGGCCCCTATATACAAGTACAGAAATCTACTATTAAATCATGTAACTATGTTAAAAAAGGTTATAAAATTATTCCAGTAATATCAACAATTATTTTGGAAAAATAATTCATCATATTTTTCAATTAAAACATAATGTTTTATACCTGGGGAAAAAACAGCATGTTTGGTTCCATGTTGGTCATTTCTGAACATTTTGTAAAGTGCAAATTTTAAACATTTGAACTGAACTTTGTTTTCAGGGTAGTTTACAAGTGAACACTGTTGCTGTAGCTGTAATTTTTATACATGAGATAATTCCTTCACCAAATACTCGACTCCCCAATGAGTATCCTTTCTGCACTTATAACACCAAAATAGGCCATTTTTCCTTGAAGAACAAACAGAAATCGACCCAGTGTATTTCAAATTTTAATGAGGATATTTGTAAAATTGCCTATGTCCATGCCAGAAATACCCCACATAATCTGTTACTTTTTACTTTAATGAGTACTAAAGTTTGATATAACAGACCAATCAATACATGATGCACAAAGTTACATACAGACATTCACCAATATGCCATTACACGGCCAAGCATAGATGCAGGTCAAACTGTTACATAAAGAATAGGGCACACTAACAACTTGGGTAGCAATGTTTACTTTGCTTTGAACTAAGGGAATTTTCCCATACAATTAGTAATACATGTATTGGTAACAATTCTAGCCAATTTACCTAATCTCTGCAGAATCTGAGTGAACTTGTTCTTCTTGTGATTTTAAAGGGTACACTGCCCCACTGGTGAACTTATACATCTTCTTTTACTGTTTCTTTTTTTTTTTAATTCATGTAATAAACTATTTTAATCTACAACAGCATCATTCTAAAAATTTGTTAAAATACATTTATACCAACAGTTAAATCACAGTCATAAAGTTAAATTAGATGAGATTATAGCAACACATACTTCATAATACTGTTTTAGCATAAATATTAATCACTAACAACAAACTTACACAGAACTAGCATTTTACAGGACTTGTATATACTTGTTTTTTACATTTCAAATAGATTCCTGGGGTCATATTGACGGAAGGTCTTGGGCAGATCTCAGGCTTAGGCTACATATTTTATACAAAAATTAAACCTAAGACTTGGCTAAGTCCTTTCATGAATACAGCTCCACATTGGTTTAAACTAACGCATGCCTTTGTCTGTTAACGGTGAACACTAAGCCTAAATTTTTGAAAAAAAATAAGGTAATGAAATTAAGTAAATCTTCACATTCCACGACTGGAAACCAAAACAATTAGCCATGTGTAATGATTTTTTTTCTAAATTTCACACAAACCTCTTTTTCAGACTCTGATATACTATTGAGTAATTATCTGCCCGACCATATTTTGGCAAAATACAGGCTTACAGTCCACAGCCAGGAAACAACACAATCATGACTGTGATATTATCTTTAGCACCTGCTAGCAGTGCAGCCTGACACAGTCTCTCTGCCATGCCTTTAGCGTACTGCCTCTGTATCTCTTCTTTTGTTGGTGCAGATGTCTCCAAAATCAAACTGGGGTCTTGGATGAAACTCACGCCTTCTGTATCCAAATCAGCCTCATTCCCAGAATCCTCTCCCACCCCATAATCCCACTCACCCTCGTGGTTACTGCCAACCTCCGTTTTCATATCTGCTTGCACGTCGGGTTTTGTGGCTTTGTAAGGAGCACTCTGGTTGGACAGTTTTTTGTTTAGGCTGTTCTTAGAAGCCACCACTGCATCTTCACTTTTTACACTACTGACCAAAGATTCCTTGCTTAAGGTCTGGGGATGTACAAGTTCAGAGTTTTCAATGACTTCATCTTGTTCGGCTATGGTAACGCTTTTTCTGCTCTGCGCTGTAGAAGCGCGTGGCTTGTGCCTTTTCTTCACCTAAAACAGGAGATTAAAGGGTTAACATATAAAAACAGAGGAGGTAAAAGGATTAGCATGTACAAAACAGGAGGTGAAAGGTTTAAAATGTTGCAACACAAGAGACAAAAGAGTTAAAATTTGAAAACTAAGGGGGTACACGTAAAAGGTTTGACCTGAAAAACCAAGGAGGTAAACAAATTAAAAAAGAAGAGGTGAATGGGTTAACATGTTAAAACTGAGAACATGAAAGGCGTCAACATGTCAAAGATGAGGGGCCATTGTAAAACAGAAGAAGTGAAAGGGTTAATAGTCTAAAACTTGGAACACATTTACTCAACATTTACTTAGCTCTTGGAGGTGTGGGATCTCTAGACAACTCTTAAATAAACTTAAATAAGAGAATCTATTAGAAGCAGAGCTTACAGATTCTCATTTCAAGTTGAACTCCTTAACAGTTGAGTCTAGTTGCCAAGGAGTTAGGGGTGTGGACACATACACTCACCAGATCTGCGGCTTCTGTCATGGACTCCATATCAGTTCTATGGGTGGACATCTCGGAGTGATTGTCCACTGTCGGTGTGACTGGAGGCTCCAGCAGCTGCAGTACACTGGTGTTCACAGAGCTGGGGGCACGTACCTGATGCTGTGGCAGTAGCTTGTAAATTATAACAAAAGATCTACATTATGTCTTGACTAATACATCAGTGACAGTGTAAAATCTGCTGATTGGCTGAAATTTGACTTTTTAAAAATACAGGTAATGACCAGGCCGCAGCTTATGGCTGTAAAGTGTCATTTATGTTTCTCCAATCAAATACAAATCCCACTGACATGTTTTAATCTGCTCTACTAGCTATGGCAAGGAGGTTATGTTTTTGGTTTGTTTGTCTATCTGTGTTGTAAAGATTTTTGAGTTTTGCAAACATATGAAAGCAAACATTTGGCGAAGTTTAAAAAAAGATGGGTATGAAACCCATTTATAATAGAAGATTTTCAAAACTTTTTTGTACCATTTATTGAATGTTTAATGACAAATGTTAGAAAGATGTTACAAAAGAACATAATCATGTCTCAAAAATATTACTTTGGCATTGCTTAGCAATATTAACCTTAATTGGGGTCAAAGGTCAAATTTAACATGTTTTTAGGTTGCTCACTAATGAAAATAGTATTGGTTTGTCTAAAATTGTAAGATAGTGGCTCAAAAATTCAGTGCCCCCATTTAATTCTTACTTTTAGGTATTGCATGTGGGGCCATTTTTGACAAGTCCTCTAAAATCCCCTATTATTGCTCACCACCATCTTTGTTTGCAAATGTTTGATATTTGTTTGTTTATTTGTTTATTTGGGGTTTTACGTCGCTTTCAACACTGTACAGGTCATATCACGACGGGTAGTTGGAAGGGCAGAGGAAACCAGTACATATAGTTCGCTAGGGTTCTGTACTGTAAACTGCCGACCAACGGCAAGCAACTACCAGCTTTCCCACTTACGGCCATGACAGGGATCGAACCCCGGCCGCAGAGGTGGGAGGCAAGAGTGTTACCACTCTGCCACCGTGGCCCCTGCAAATGTTTGAAAGTAAAAGTTTAATAAGCATTGTGAAAATATGGCTACAAAAACATTTGAGATAGAATGTTTTCAAAACAATTGACAGAAAACATTTCAAAATGTTTTAAAATTATGGATATGAAAACTAGTTGCTATTAAACACTTGTAAAACATTTTCAGAGCAAACTTTTACAAAATATTGTCAACAAAATGTTGTTTAAACATTTTATGTATCTAAATGTTTATAAAACATTTCATGAAGAATGTTTGAAACACAATTCCAGCATAACCTTCATTTTCTTCAGCTATTTTATAAATGTTTAAATGATGTGTCTAATTAAACCTACTTTCTTGATTTATTTTATAAATGTTTAATAAATATTTTCAGGAAAAACATTAGTATAGAGAATATTTATAAAAATTTTTTTTAATTATTACAGTGTAAATGTTTACTTGGAAATGTTTAGTAACCTAAAATATAGGGGTTTAAATAGGTTTAAAAAATGGCTTGTAAATGTTTAAACCACTCAAAAATGTTTTTAATATTTACTGGGTACCTTGAACAATAAAATGACACCTTTATTATGTATTACCCTATACATTAACAAACTGAGGTTTGTATTTTTCATGAATTTAATATTACCAATAAACTGACTTTATCATGTCAGTAACTGTGCATTTGGCTTATTAACTCCACTCTGACAATATCTGCCAACCAGCAGTCAATGCCAAATCTTATTTTGCTTTCCTCTGGTAGAGTAAATAAGCTCTTGGTATATTTTTTTCCATTTTATCTTTTCAATATTATGTATGAGGACATTATGGAATGTGAGAAACATATATGCACCTGATTAAAACCTTTGTAGGGCTTAACTGAAACAGTCTGTAAAATACTAGTATTCAACCCTGACATATCGTCTAGCACCGTTTAACACCACTTGCTTAATAACAAAAGGATTACAACATATAATAATGCAGAAGTTAAATTTGTGTATTAATGTTTCATTATGAAAGAAGATTTACAATGAGAGATAGTAAAGATTCTATAAAAAAAGTATATTTAATTGGAACTCTTTATAAAAATCTGCCATGTTAATAAAGTATAAAGGAGGTATATAAAACTATTTACTAAAGACTAAATTAGACTTAATGAAAGGGGAAGTTGTGATATTGTAGTTTTCAATTTAACCACTCTATTGAAAGATGCAAAGATTTGATGAAATACTAATAGCAGGGGCCGATTTCACAAAGGGACTTAAGTCCAGATTTAGACTTAAATTTAAGACTTTGGTCTTAAATTTATGTTAAGTCTGGGGCCGATTTCACAAAGGGACTTAAGTCCAGATTTAGACTTAAATTTAAGGCTTTGGTCTCAAATTTTGTCAAAAGAATGTTAAGTCTGTGGTCTAAGACTAAGCGGATTTCACAAAGCAGCTAAGTCCATGAAATTGCTAAGTCAGTGGACTTAACTTTGAGTCTGGGAGGTAGTGGGCTTAAATTTTGTAAGGGGACTTAAATATGACCACCATAACTTTTCTCCACTTCAAAATTTGAAATGGCTGTAAATAAAGTATAATTATACAGAACACCTCACTAAAGTAGTCCTTGGGAAGTTCACAGTCATGTGGTAACAAGGTTTTCCATTTCAAAACAGCACTTTTCCTCAGATAAAATGCATTAAATGAAGGATATATGGCACCATTGGTGTTATATTTTGAATAGATATAAAAGGTCACATGACACAGAAAACCACTGTGGTTATTTGATAAGCTTGGACTTAGCTAAGTCACTTTGTGAAATCCATTTTAAGTCCCAGACCTAGCTAAGACCAAAGTCTTAGATTTAAGTCCCTGACTTAGCCAATAAAGTGACTTAGTTTAAGACCTTTAGTGAAATCGGCCCCAGTACTACAATTATTGGTGTTATTATCATTGAAAAATATTTGCAATATGAAAAGCATACAATATTGGACAATTATGCCCACAAATTGGTATAGCTTCAATATGTAAGTATATTGAAGATATGCTGATAAATATGAAAGAACCTACACTTATTTCTAAATATACGCTGCTATATGAAAATTTTCTTTTGATAGGTTCAACGTAATATTTCCCAGTTCCTTTAGGGATAAATATATCCTTAAATTAAGTGAAACATTCAATTTGGCACACACCTCCCAATCCTTACTACTGAATTACTAGAATGTAAGTATGTTTGTATAGATATTTAATTGCATAAATTGTCATACATATAATTGATAGACAGAAATTAATATCATAGAACTAGTACTAAAAGTACTACACTCTGAAATTTTAATGAGAAAGAAACTTTCAATTATAAAGACTGAAAGGTATTTTTGTGTTAATAGTCTAGGTGTATATAAGAGTGTTAGAGACAAAAGAAAATTAATTTGCTTTGACATACTTACCGGTTTTGATGGGTGAATATGCTTCAAATATTCAAATACAATTCAGTTTACAATTTAGTTTCACATAAATGAAATAAATGAAACTATTGCATGAAATGTACCATGAACTATAAAATGTTTCAATTAAGATCTACTGAGACAAATTTCTAAAAATATAAGCTACCCATATCCATATTTCATGACAAATCCCTTCATACTATAAAATCGATATCACTTAATTCATGGAAATTGTTTTTTTTCCATATATGTACTTGGGGTTTAACATCACTTTCACAGTGTCTGGCATATTAAACTAAGAGGAAAGCATGTTACCATGAACTGGACTCAAACCCACAATCACCAAGCTGAGGGCAAAGTGAATGTTCAATATCAAACTCAACCATGCAGACATCCTGGTTCCCTGAAATCCCCTTTCTCACGTTACCACTGTGGTGTGGTTTTTATTTCATTCTGTGAATAAACATCATTGTTTTGTTGGTATTTTTGTCATACACCTTAATATTTTTCATTAGACTAAGTCAAAGTTTGGTTTACGTCCTTCATGACAGCAAAGGTTCTAACCTCATAGGAATCTGATTCTCTCATGTTGCTGGAGGTCCTCAGTATAAAAAGCACTTTTTCTGATGAACTTGCTAATCTTTCCAGTTGTTAGTAAGTATGGCATCTAATCACACGCTATCGCCTCGGTGTGGGTTGGACTCCCACAACTGGTAACACTGAGGACCTGTCTCAGTATCTAATCTACTGCTTTGTAGGTACAATATCTTCCCCACAATGGGGAACTCAGTGCACTAAGTTAACAAAATATTTATCATTAGGAGAGTCGATGGGCGGTCAAGGTCAGTATAAGACCATGGCCATTGAATGGGATGAAACACTCCAACTTTGACCTTTGACAGACATGTTGCTATGCTCTGGTATCAAACAAACAACAAAGCTTTTAAGTCATTAAAATTCAAAATTTCTAACCACTAGACCAAAATTATGGCCTAATTTTCCTTGACAAAGACTTACACTCTTCACTATAATAAGACTGACCATAATCGCTGGTTGGACTGTATAATTACAGGCTGAGCTGTAATATATGAGTACATTTTGGATCAAGGAATTCAAAGATTAGGTAAATAATATATATATGTGTGCGTGTTTATAATCACACTAGCTAGCACCCCTTTGTATACAAGAGAGGCAAGTTGTGGCAGATAATTTAAAACACATTTACCCTCCAGTACCAGCCCCCTGTGTAATTTGAAAAGCCATCCCATAATTCTGCACCACATTTATAAATCAGACAGTGGGTAATTTGTCTCATTTGGGTGTCACATCAACATTACCCTGTACAATAAGCCATTATTTGACGACAGTCATGCAAGAAGTTAATGTCACTGATGCCCAGTACTGTAAACCAGGAGAATTTAGCCACTGGTAAAAATTACCAACTGAGACTGATTTCATCTGGACTGGTCCATTTTAAAACTATATCGGTCTTGATAAGTATATTAATGAAAATAACATAATAATTATATAACATATGAAACAGAAACTGACAGTCTTAATTATTATATATGACACTGCAATGACAACTGATATAGTTAGGTTTTAGTAATTACTTTCAACATGATACCTTGGTCATCTCATATTAACAAGAATTTGACAGGTGGAGGAAAGTTATGCATACTAAATTGTAAACCAGCTCATTTAAAGAAACATTTTCTGCAAGTTTTTATATTTAAAACCAGAGGCAGTCTGGAAGTCAGGCCTTTGGCAGATGGATGACACCATACCCGTCAACAACTTTAAGAAATAAAATAATAATACATGCTCGTTCAGCTAGGATATTGTCTTGGTTGAACTGTAGAGTTATTGTGTTCCTGCTAGTGCTAACAAGTCCAAAGTTGAAAGGTTAAAGGTCATTTAAAACTGTTTATTCCTCAGTCACATGAGAATCTAAAGTAAACATCATAACATACATGTGGCAAGTGCCACATTATTAACATGTACACAAGAGCACTTGGGGAGTGAATACCTACACCAAAACATGTCTGATTTTTTTTTTAAATAGCTCAACAATATTTACGTTATTAGGAAAATTAGGATCTTTGATATTAGTTTGTATCCAGGTGGTGATCCAGATCACTCTCAAAATTTAATGGGATCTAAGTAAGGGAAAAGGACAAATCATCTCGGTTTTTTCTTTGGTTTTTTTTCATGAAGATCTAACCAGTAGTATTTTGCATTATCCCTGCTAACAAACAACAGAAGACAGAGATAAACAAACAGTCATGAATTTAATAGCAGGAAAGCAGGAACAGTGCTGTGAATATAAGGGTTGATATATTAGGTCTTTACTATCACACAAATGATATTCATGTTCATAATATTGGAGGCTGGTTGGGTTTGTTGAGTTTTGCAGATAAACCTGTGAATGCACAAAAAAAAAAAGTGAAACTGTGGGGACTTCTTACCCTGTTACCCAGAATGAATATTTCACCCTTTAAAAGTACCACCAGTGTGTTTTAATGTAGAATTCTGTGTGTTTACAGGATATGTACACAGTTATCACCACAGGGTGAAATCAACCCCGCTCTTCAAGTACAAGGTTTTAAATGATAGTCCTATTCATTATTACCTGACACACACAGAGGGTTGTAAAAAGAATGGCCCTGTTGGTTATGTATATTTCTACCATAAAGATGATAAAATGTGCTCCATTTATAAATTTGCCAGAAAAAATATGAATTTTAGAATAAAATGATAAAGCATACAAATGAATACGAAAATTAAATATATAAAAAAAGAAATGGGTATGTGGTTGACAATCTAGTTTTCAAACTGCCATTAGTTCCTGTGGGTCTGCAATATATTTTACAACATCTCAATCAGTATGCAGCAAAATTTCTTAAAATAAGAAATTTCAGAAACTACAGCAATTTGTCCTTAAGATGAAACAAATCTCATTTCAGTAGCTGAATCAATTACTGCAATATCACTTATAAAAACATTATTGTTGTTTAGAAAAATAAAATCTTCTTTCTCAATATTCTTTTTCATTTGAAATGAAATTTTTCTTCAACTTTATCTGCTTGTTAAATGGAGAATACAACCACTTTCTATAATGAAAGAAAATAATTTGAAAGGTTATTACATTGCATATGTCCAGTGAAACAGTGCTATCATTTGTCCTATCATAAACCTAACAGGGTCCAATGTTGGGAAGTATTAGATGACAGACAGTATAAGATGAAACTTATTTGGGATTTAATAATTACACTACTACCATCCATCTTAATACAGTGTGGAAACTTGCATTCTCAGTGTCAACTGTCGAGTGAAATAAACAACAACAACAACAAATCAATAAACAATAAACTTCTAGCTTCCTCTGCAAACCTTTTCACTTAAAGAACTACTTTATTTCCTATTAAAGTGAGTCAAACATTGTAAAGCTGATGATAAAGAACAGACATTCTTAGATTCAAACAGCAGGTGCACTTAATATCTCAAGTGTGTACAGGGTCTACTGTTCTGAGAGTTACCCTGCTACTTATAGTTTATGCTTCAATAGCATTTATCTGCTTTCTTGTGTCACCACTTATTCCATTCTATTCTATTCTGTACTTTTATGGTACTTAATCTCTACCAGGCAGACTTTAATGCACAATACCAAAATCCAATTCCAAAAGTCATCTATCCATAGCCATTGTCAAGTCCAGTACCACTTAAGGTCCAAACACGCATTTATCCGCTGCCTGGTGTTACAACTTAACAAGGTCCAAACACACATTTATCTGCTGCGTTGTGTTACAACTTAACAAGGTCCAAACACAGATTTATCTAGTGCTTTGTGTTACAACTTAACAAGATCCAAACACGCATTTATCTGGTGCCTTGTGTTACAACTTAACAAGGTCCAAACACAGATTTATCTGGTGCTTTGTGTTACAACTTAACAAGGTCCAAACACACATTTATCTGGTGCTTTGTGTTACAACTTAACAAGGTCCAAACACACATTTATCTGCTGCCTTGTGTTACAACATAACAAGGTCCAAACACACATTTATCTGGTGCTTTGTGTTACAACTTAACAAGGTCCAAACACACATTTATCTGCTGCCTCGTGTTACAACTTAACAAGGTCCAAACACACATTTATCTGCTGCTTTGTGTTACAACTTAACAAGGTCCAAACACACATTTATCTGCTGCTTTGTGTTACAACTTAACAAGGTTCAGCTGTGTTTGGAATTCCACACTGTTACCTGAGCTCTAGACTAGCAAGATTTGTTCAGCCTTCTCTACGTCAACTCATTAAAGTTTCACTGTTACCTTAAGCTCTGGACTAATAAAATTTATTCAGCCTTCTCTGCATCAACTGAATACTTTAACTGAAGGAACCTTTCCTGGACAAGACCTATTAAAGGTCAAATTTGTGGTTTTGTGCCCCCTTTAAGCCAATAAGGTCATATCAGACAGGCCGTGAACATGTCCTACCTATCACAATGAGCAGGATTCGAACCTACGTCCTCAGAGGTGTCAGCCAAGTAACTAAATGCTAAACTTGTTAATCACTTGGTTACTGAGGTTTCCACAATTCTTAAAGATACAAAAAAAAAAAAAAAAATGAACACTAAAGTAAAAAAAATCTAAACAAAAGAGCCTGTAACAGAACAAATAATTTGTCACCTGTGCATAATTATAACCTGTAATTAGGTAACAAAAATAAGTGTGTTTTTGATGTGGGTTTTTTCCTTCAAGTCATATATTCTCCAATATTATTTCTTGTACAAACTAAAACTCTACACTATAGTCTATATACACAAAGGTAGCCTACTTATGACATCATCAATTGCCCAGCTTGTGCATGGTCTCACTTTATATTTTAATTCATTGTCAGATTTTCTTGTTACATTTAATCATCATAAGTAAGTAGTACTTGTATTTGGAGATTAAAACCTGGTAAAAATTTATAAAATATAACGGTAAGTTGGCTAAATTCTTTTGTTTTAAAATTTTTTTCACTGATTATTAGGCCCTGGTAAATTGTAAAGTGCTTCTAAAATTGTATCCTATTCAAATTTGGCTTATTTAGAGCCTATTTACTGATTTTAAGTGGCTAACTAAATATTTATGTCCATTGTCAATATTAATCATACTTTACACCAGTCCTTTTTAAGAATCACTCAAAAACCAAATGTATTTCATGCGAAATAATCATAAATGAGAAAAATTAAATGGGAGTAAAATTTCGATGGTTACAGTGACACTTCTACCTAAGTTGACTATTGCTGGAGGATAAATGCATATAGTCTTTGTTTTAAAAACTATACATGGGGTAAACAGAATATTTTAAGTTTTCTATTGTTAAAAGTTTTTTATTTTTGTTTCTAGATGAAACCCCCCCCAACAAAAAACAAAGATCTCTAATTACACGCACACTGTATGAAATTTGTAATTCACACACCATGTGAAATTTAATGATATAGATCCATAACACACTGAAATACTGCAACACATCAGACACTGACTACAATTTTAAGAATATCCCAAAATATTTATGATGCACATAATCAAATAGACAATTAACCAACTTATGCATGTTATTACATTTTGATATGAAATGTCCCATAATTCAGAGTAAAATATGGATTTTTGTCAGTGTCAAATTTTACACACCATGGCTAATTTTTTTTTTTTTTTTTTTTATGACTTTGCTTAAAACCTTTTGTTCAATGGTAACACACATGTATAGAATTAATTATGACTGAAGTACATTGCCTCGTGAACAGATAGATACATTTTTCAATGGGCAAATGGCTCCCCACTACTAAAAGTACTCCTCTGCTCCTACAAGTGCTAATTCAGAGAGCTCATACCCACATGGCTGTGGTTGCTGAAGAGAATGTAAAACCCTAACTTGACAACTTCTGTCCTATTGGGACAATATTTATAACATTGATCCTGGTTGGCCGGATTTTAAATGCACTGTTTACTTCATTTTCGTGGCAATTTTAAACACATTACATTTCACATGTCATCACACACTGGAATCAAACCCATAACAATTGAGGGAACACCCAAGTAAGAGAGGCCATATTGTTTTATCACTCAATCAGACACGACTCTGCAGTTCCTTAAAGAGCATCTAAAATCACTCATTCTCCTCTGTCAAAGGTAGTTGCTAACATAATCATTGTAACATATACATGCCACTTAGTGCCACGTAATTAATGTATATCTATATAATATACAATACTACTGTCATAATTTAAAGCATTTGTAGAAGATTTTACTGTCAACTAGATCGCATGCAATACCTGAGTAGACAGCTGTATTTGTTTATGATTGTAGAGTAAGAAATCTAAAATTCGCCAGGAATCTAAAATTCGCCACCTCTAAAACCTTAGATAATTTTATGAAGAAAATGATGTTTTTGTCCAAAAATTGGTATTTTTCAGTTCAAAAAGCCTTAATTGACTATACAGTCAACAAATCTCACCACAATTCATTTATTTTATTAGTATTTTCACATGTGGCGAATTTCAGATATGTGGCGAATTTTAGATTTCTTACTCTAGACAACACCTCTGAATATATCGAAAGTGAAATTTAACATCATTTTCATCCAGCAACAATTTTCTTCTTTTAGCCCTAACAATTCAAATGAAATATCCTTGCAAATAGAGGTGGGGGAGGGGGGGGCTGTTTACGTATCTAAATATCAAACCGATATGCAATATTTTTAGTCTGTATACAGAATATGTCATTACATATTCAGTATTTAACCATAATTTAATGTAAACTGGATTTTTATACATATTAATATAGGTTTACCAATGAATAAGTTAAAGGCATAAATACCAGTTTTATATGCGCGGAAATCAGTAAATATTTACAAGCTCATACTAATTTATCTTACTCTTGACGTTTGTTTATCCATAAATCTATCAGAAAAACACTGGGATAAATAGAAAAGCCCTTTTTATATGAGGAAAGTTTCTGCACCAATAACTGAGCTATACACATGGAATTAGCAGAATAGAACACATAATTCACAACATATGAGTTCACCCCCCTGTAAGTAAGTAAATCTTGAATTTATGCCAAATTTAAACAAGAACTTCTTATATGTCTGTCTTTTTCTACTTTTTTTAAAAATATATAATTATATATATCTGTCATCATAAGGAAAACTATATTCTGGCTAGGATGTTAAAACAAGTACTTTGGTTAGAGTTTACTATCTTTGTTACCATTTCAGGAGAGTTTTTAAGTTACAATTCTGTTTTCATGCAACTCTTCATGCGTAATTTATACTCCAGTAAGGTCAAAGGTCAAATCAAGGTCACACTATGACGTTCCACACCTACACCCCCTAACCAATGTCATCCATCTGGACACCCTTAAAGGCTGTGGGGTAAAAATGCAAGCACATGAAGAAAACAAGGCCGAAAACACACTCACAAAAACACAAAAAAATAGCAACAAAAAAAAGAGTGTTCTCTAGAAAAAATCGAAAAAAACTATATGAGTTGGTGCTTTACGTTGTGTTGAGGAGTCAGGGTCATATTGGGACATGTGCACAGCATTAGTCACATGCTCAAGTTGAACCCGTGCACAGGTATAGCAGCTTGTAGAGATTAGAGGTCACACTTACTGACTCACTCAGTCACTAAGGTCCCACAACCATGCGAGTATAATCTCATCATGATTGGTCAAAATTTAGAACAATTATTAAGGTATTTCATTTTTTTGAGAAGATATATGAGAAATCATTGAATAGCTAAAAGGTACAAAAGTAATTCTCAAGATCTAGTATCTGTTTTTGTATACTGACCACCCTTACTTTGGTAACTATTTGTACTAAATATCACACTGAAGACTATATCCCATCCAAAATAATTACAACTGTGTAATCAATTTTCAGCCAGATCAGGAGGTCCCCAGTGGCCTAGTGGTTAGTAAGTATGGCATCTAATCGCAGGCTGTCACCTCTGTGTAGGTTTGACTCCCACAAGTGACTAATACTGTGGACCTGTCCCTATATGACTCTGGCTGTTGAACAAGTTCTACACCTCTTTCATCGTGATCAGATCAAAATTTATAGAGTTCAAAATTAGAAAATAATATTCGTATCCATGTATGAAAATTTGTATCTGGGAGACGTTCCTTTAAGGGGAGAATTAACCTAGAGAATATGTGGGAACATTGGTTCGGCAGAGATAGGAGGCTAAATGTATTCACCAAAATCACAATATTGTAAAGAATTTTAAACTGGTCATGGAAACAAAAAGGGATTTCCCCACTGGTGAAGATTTTGTGGGCTGAGATTTTGATTAGCTGAATTACTTCTAACTATTTTCAAGGTTACAAAATCAAACTGGTGTCATAGTTTATAACAAGGGATCTGATTGGTCAACCATACCTGGAGAGCCAATTCTGCAGCATCATCCTCTGAGAAGACTTCCCAGATTCCATTGGAGGCCAGAATGAGCATTTGAGCATACTGATCGATGGGCACCTGTAGAAACAAGAATATCCTTTTAGAAGAAAATGGTCAGATAATTGCTTACCTAATTCTATGCTTCATATAACTGCCTGGAGACCAAATTGAGTACACTAATTATACTGACCAGAACATACCTGGCAGTGCACAAACAAGAACATCATTTTGAACACAGATTGGCTGAAGGTAACTAATTCTTTAATTCCATGCTTATATAGAAAGCACTTATAGAAAGTATTTCTGGTTTCAGGAAACAGTTGAAAACATACCTTTTTAGATTGGCTTATCCTCCACCATAGCCTATCTCCCCTACCGGACGCTAATATGGAAACGGACGTTTTTCTGGAACTGGACTATCCCTTTTTGCACATCAGCGCCTTAGAGGATGTTTACATCAAATTCGGCGCTATATAAGTGTTTCTTACTTACTTACTTATATACGGGGGGCTAAGAGTAAGCATACGAGTCTGCATATCACTGGACACCTGCACCAGCAAGAACAGTAAATTTGTTTTCATTTAACTCTATACTTCAAATTAATGCCCCTTTGATTGACCAGTATTGATATAATAATTAAAAGCTTGGGCAAACTGCTGTAAATAAATAGTAAAGAGAAGTGTGGCAACGTTTTTTCTTAAATAGGGGTTTGATGTGTATAAATAATTTGGATTGATTATTTGCAGACAAAAGTTTGGCTTGACACTGAGCACTTGCAAAGTTTAGTACCTTCACAGGAAACTACATTCATTACAGCAGGTCAAGTAAAAGTCTTGAATTTTTGGAATTAGCTGAAGTCACAAAATTATTTGATTTAATATAATTAAGTAAGGTGTGTTGACTTCTTTACACTTTTATTACATAAAAACATAACCCATTCCATGTTATTTTATACACACTTGGGCTCTTGATCAATAAACTTGGTATTGACTTTTTGTAGACCTCAACTCTTTTGGCAAGCACTGACTACTTGTTTACAGCACTAATTTTGAATAGGGTTGTTAAAGAGAAATAAAATTTCAGTTAAAGATCACTGACAGAAATGGAATATTTTGAGTAAGGAATTAGAAAAATGGAACTTAATTTTTCTCAATTCAAAAATGGCAGTTTATTAAATATTCAGCTAAAAATGAGACATAAAGTGGATGATTTCTGTTACCTGTTAAGTTAAAAATAGCACCAGAGGTGCCCATACCCCAGAGTCTAGGGAAATAGTTTTCAGCACGATGAGATACAGAATATTAAAGTAAAACAGTACAAAGATCGGGACACTTTCAGAGCAAACAGTCTCAGTTATGTTAAGGTTCAAATAATGTTTAAGAAGAAAATAATGTTTAAGAAAGAAAATTGCAAATTTAATAAGTAAATTAAAAAGTAAATTTTTTTTATAAGTTAATACCCTATCCAATGGACAATTGCTTTACCGGTCGGAGCGACCGGTCCCGCCAAACGTCAGAAAAAGACGTCCTGTAAAACTACCAGCAGGACCGGTCACAGAGTGTGCATTCGCCAGGTGGCGCAAGGTATATCATTTCCTGTTTGGTCATAATGACGTCATAGCATCTTTTTCGTGTCTAATCCTATTAAGACCCCTAGTAAGCTGATAGCGGGGCCGGATGGGTGGGCCTTGCCTGTCCATTGGATAGGGTATTAACTTATAAAAATTTAATTTACTTATTAAATTTGCAATTTTATTGCTTTAATACATCCTATCCAATGGACAATTGCTGAATAACTACCGCTTGGAAGGCGGGTAAGCTGCTAGGGACATACATGAACTCATAAAAGAACAAAACTGATAAGGCCCATTTTGACCCAGGGTCAGGTGACCCGAAAGGTCAAGACGGCTAAGACTAACCAGTTAACCGGAAGTCCAAGGTTGCCCCCCCACTTTTTCTCAGAACCTGCTCTGAGAATAGGAAGAGAGGGTTGAGTTCAGTCCCATAAGAAATAAACTTCCCAAAGGAAGCAAGTCCTGAATAAACTTCCCAAAGGAAGCAAGTCCTTATATACAATTGTACAAGCTATGTACATATATATATCTACATATTTACATATCCACATATCTCGTCATTTTTTTGGCGTGGTGGTGGTGGACCTGTTGGGCAGCCACCACTGGCCCTAAATGAAAAAGCTCTGTGTCAGCCCAAGCCACATCCTTCAAATAGAATTGTGTGAAGGTGTTGTGGGATTTCCAGTGACAGGCTGACAGAATCTGCACTAAGGAGACCCCCGACTGGAAGGCCTTAGAAGCAGCAAAGGCCCTGACATCATGGGCTTTGACCTGATGCAGTGTGAAGGCCTCCTGGTGAGAGAGCTCATAACAAATGATCACAGTTTGTTTGATCCATGAGAAGATGGTGGCAGGTGAGATGTCTTTACCAAAACCTTTCTTGAAGGAGACAAAGACCAACTCCTTGTTCTGCCTAAGATCTCAGATCCTGTCCAAGTAATACCGAAGGGCTCTGACTGGACACAACGACCTGTCACCTTTAAGTGACTTATCCAAAGTGGGGGCCAGGGCTGGGATGACCACTGGAGCCACACTATCTGGACCCTCCTTAGCCAGCTGATTCTTGGACAGAAAACTGGGTGAGGGGTACACGGACACCTTAAACCAGTCTGACTGGTGTCTGATGTTCTTATGAAGCCAAGCATGGATCTCACTCCTGCGTTTAACAGAACCCAGAGCCAGCAGAAAAACAGTCTTGAAGGTCAAGTGTTTCAGTGAAGCCTCTTTTAAAGGTTCAAAGGGAGCCTTAGTCAGCTGGTGTAATACCAGGGACAGGTTCCAGGAGGGTATACCCCTCCTGCCCTTGGGCCTGTCTCTATGGAAGCTATCCAAGAGACGGGTGAGATTCTCATTTTCGCTGACATTAATGGTGGAGTTGCCCAACTTGTCAGCAATGGCTGATCTGTATCCATCAATGGTACTTGGTTGTAACTTCCTGTCCTGAAACAAGTGCAGCAGGAAGTCCGCTATGGCTTTCAGAGGTGGTGCCCTGAAGTCCACCTGATTATTGAGGCACCACTTTGTAAAAATGGTCCACTTTGCCTCATAGACAGATCTGGTTGATCCTCTCTGAGGAGCCTCAATTCGTGCTGCCACTGCCTCAGAGAACCCCTGCTCCTTGATTGCTGTGGCTCTAGGAGCCAGGCATGTAGGTTCAGGTTTGACAAGTTCCTGTGCAGGGTCTGCTTGAATGGTTGGGACACCAGATTGGGCAGGTTGGGCAGACACAGGGGGATCTGACTGGACATTGCCACTAGATCCCAAAACCAGGGCATGTTGGGCCACCCTGGGGCAATCAGAATAATCCTGTTGCAAGGGTAGCCCTGCAACTTCTCCACCACTTTGCCCAAGATGGCTGCTGGTGGAAGGCGTATGGGTCCAGATTTTCCCATAACAGGCTGAGTGCATCCACTGCCCATGCCTGGGGGTCCAGAACCGGTGACACAAACTGCGGTAGTTTGTTGTTGAATCTGGTGGCAAACAGGTCCACTTGTGGCTGGTGCCACCGGGAGCACATAGCTTTGAACACTTCTGGATGAAGGGACCATGCTGTTTGAATGGTCTGGCACCCCACCCTTCTTTTGATGCGTCTGTAAAGATTTGCAAAGCATGTTTTAGAGGGTGTAATGGTTGACCTGGAAGAACATTGCTTTCCTCCAGCCACCATTTTAGGTGAGGGTGGAGCGACCTGGGAACGGGTATCACCTTTTCCAGTGACTCTGGTACCCTCCAGTTGTTTTTCAAGTGCCACTGTATGGGCCTCATATGAAGTCGCCCCAGGTGGACTTGTTTTTCTGTGGCTGTTAAAAGGCCTATAAGGGACATGAACTGCCTGACCGGGCACACCGGACCGGATAGGATTGACAGTATCTTGTCTGTTAAGGTCTGCCAAGGCTCTGGTGTGGGTTTGACCTTGCCCTCCCTGAAGTCGAACTGGTAACCTACGAAGTTGAAGACCTGTTTTGGATCCAGTTCTGACTTTTCCTGGTTCACCAGCCACCCTAGTTCTCGACAGAGAGCTACCAAGGTCAGTGTATGCTGGAGACAAATTTGGTGGGATGTGGCTCTCACCAACCAGTCGTCTAGGTACTGGTGGATTCTTATACCCTTCTGTAAGGCCATCAGTTTGACCTCTTTGGCCACCACTGTGAACTCCATAGGTGCTGTGTAAAGACCAAAGGGTAGGGCTTTGAACTGGTAGGACTGACCCTGGATGTGAAAACGTATATACTTGCTGAAGTCTTGCCCCTACAGGTGGATGTATGACAACAGTTGGGACATTTGTGACAGAAGTTACAGAACTCAAGTGACCTACACAGGAAACATCGTTCACATGCTTTATTTCTGTATGGGTACAACAATAATTGGGATTTACACCTTTCTTTTGTGACAACCAGGTGACAGAATGAACATTTGCAGCAAAAGAGTTTACATGTAAAACTACAGTCTCGCTCTTTTTATCACTGGTGAAGGGTTTAAAACTTGCTTCTTGCCGGATACATGTACAGAGTTCTTCACTCCGGCTACATTTAAAACACAGTAATTGTCATTTATGCTTCTTGAAAGCCTTGGCCAGCTTTTGGGTGAAGTTTGAGGCTTTACCACGACCTTTCTGTCCAACTTGCCGGTCCCTAATTTGCTTCCAGGCCGGTGTAGTGGGCTTCCGGTCCGGTTGTTGTGTTGATCTGCCATTTAAGGAAACGTACAGATGAAAACGTCCGGGTTTCCTGTGTACACTGCAAACTGTCCGGCAAACTGACCAGCAAACTGTCCGGAAACAGTGAGTTAAGATGAACTGGTGCTGTACGTAAGGCAGTCAAGGTATCTGGCTTTACTCCACCACGTTAAAAACTCCAAATAACTATCTGGACATGCCAGAGTGAGGTTGGCCATGCTGATAAAAACTCCCTCTGAGAGATCCTGCATTGTACGCTGCATTGCTTGTGAAATTGAACGGTTAAACGTCACCAGATATTCAAGTGCTTCAACAGCTTGCTACGTTCTCTCTGCAGCCTTGCCTTTTCCGGTGTTCACCCTGAGTGACTTCAACTGTGTAACCATAGAGTCCTGTACTTTTGTCAAACATCTTGACAGACCAGCAACCTGGTTACACATCACTGACTGTTCCCGGAACGCCCTCTCCCACCTTCTCAACGTGTCCTGGCTAAAAGTACGGGAAGCAGGGGCAGAAGGCAAACTACGTCTGGCCACTCTGGTAAAGGTACTGTTGAGTTTGGCCGGTTCTGGAGACCAGTCACAAACAGTTGCAGAAGCAGAGTTCTTCTTATCTGTATGCATAGCATACCATTTTGATGACCTGGGTGTCTTCACAAACTGGTCCCATAGCAGTCCACCAGTCTCAGAGTTCCTGGAAGGATAACCTTCAGCAACAGTCACATTAAGTCTCTCAAATTTCCTGCACAGCCACTCATCTACCGGTAACCTCACTGACACTTTGCCGGTTGGTTTGGTTCGGGAACCGGCAAAAGGATTATCATCCAGGGAGGAAGATGAATGGTCATAGTCAGGGATCTGATGCCAGATCATGAAGGATCTGACCCCTCTGATAGTCTCCCTGTAGTTGGCATCTTCAGAGAGGTCCTGGTCAGTCACATCTTCCGGTAAATCACCCTGGACGTGAATACTAGCTGGTGAAACCGGTTCCCCATCCACTTCTTCCTCACTGTCAGATTCACTGGCAAACTCATCAGGTCGTACACCGGGAAGTGGCTTGTTCAACTGCGTAGACTCAATGCCGGTGGGCAGAACTTCAGGACCTGCACCAAGAGCATGTGGAGGCTGGGTGGCTGTCCCTGCACCGGGAGCCTGTAAAGGCTGGGTGGCTAACTCAGCACCGGGAGCCTGTAAAGGCTGGGTGGCCACATCAGAGGTACCAGGACCCTGAACAGGGCGGGTAGCACTGCCATTCTCATCTCTCACAGCACTCGTACCAGGAACCCCCAGCGGAGGTTGGGTAGCCGTCAACTGTGAAGAAACACTGGTAGTCTGAGCAAGACCGGAGCAAGTACTCTCAGCAAACATAACACCAGTAGAAGCACCCGGATCAAAGAAAGGGTGTTCTCTGGGCACCACAGAAGCAGTACTGACAGGTCTCACCGGCACAGCAAAGGACTGGTTAAGAAGCATAGCTTCTAGACGGGAAAACCTCTCACTCCACTTGTCATCAAGGGACTTGAGATCATCTGAAGTGGGCTTACTGCTGTGTTTACGTTTGCTGGATCTTGGAGAGCCATCAGAACGCTTCTTCTTCTGCTTGGGGGTAGATTCAACTGAAGACGGCTTGTCAGTACTAACCCGTCCCAACAGAGTTACATCTGAAGGGTCCACAAGAGTGGGGGTAGCGTCACTGCTAGCTTCAGATTTCTTCTGCTCTCCACGTTCTTTTCTTCCCTTGTAAGTCAGGGTGGCCAGTTGAATAATCTGAGAAGGCGTAAACGCCTTACATATCTGGCAATCTTGTTTCTTCACAGAGGGGTCGTCTCCCACACCCTTCTCACGACAACATGCGCATTTCTTGTGGTTGTCGAATAGGGCCATAACGTGCCCGCAAGAACCTCGTTTCTGTCCAGGAGACGACATGATGATCAGAAAACTAGTAGAAATAATGCTTACTACTTGAATTAGAATAAAATAAAATGAAGAGTTCGTTGTAAAACTTCAAAAACGTATCTCTGTTGAAAAAAGTCTGCACACTCTTTCGCGCCAAACGAAAAAGATGCTATGACATCATTATGACCAGACAGGAAATTATATACCTTGCGCCACCTGGCGAATGCAGACTCTGTGTCTTTTTCTGACGTTTGTCGGGACCGGTCGCGCCGACCGGTAAAGCAATTGTCCATTGGATAGGATGTATTAACGCAATAAAATGTATGTTAAGATAAAGTATTAAAACCAGATAATGCACTAGTAAGATTGACAGGTATCAGGTATCCAAGTGCTTAATCTCTGAACTAGTGGATTCTAAGGCACAACCTCTAAAATATAATGCATAAATCAAAAATCATGAGATGTGATATGGGCTGTTCCAAGGAGACCATCTATGTTTGGTAGACAATAAACTAGGAAGGGAAAGACTTCTGAACTAGATAGGTTTTAAGTAGTGATCTCAACGGGTATCCGGATATCCGGGTACCCGAACCCTGAATATTTACCCGAATCTGAAATTACATACCCGAGTACCCGAAACTACTGTTAATATCGCCCACTTTGGCTGACCGAGTACAGATATATCTTGGTTTCATAAATTCACATAAAAATGAAACTATTTAATTAAAATGAACAAGAGTAATGTTTTCTCACCATTGTATACCATTTATAGTATTCTATTTGTCTTTTATTTTGGTTGTTTATGCATTGTCAAATGCCGATACCCTTTGAAAATCGTCAGTATATTAACATATAGTTACCTAGCTACGAGTACATAAAACATTGTATATGGCCTATATAGCGATATGCACACCTTAAATAAATAAAAGTACAATATTTTCAAACAGTAGTTGATAATTTAGCTTCCAAAAAGTTCACTTACCTGCCTGAAAAAAAAAATAAAGTTTTAATTCCGAAACTACATTCAAGCAACAGTGAATGCTTTACTGATAGGTCATGTGACTCCAATTTTATGGACACTACAATAAACAACCGTGTTTTGTATGTACCAAAATCTTTTCTTGGTTAACATTTCTTCTGTGTCGTAATGTTTTGAATGCAAGAAAGGTGGCCGACAAGAAATAAACCAAATAGTTGGATCCCATTATTTGTGTCAGTTTTTAGTTTGTAAATGTGGAGATTTTTGTACTATCACCTATTATCGCCCATCGGCGCGAGTACCCGGGTACCCGCCCGTTAAAATCAATACTTACCCGGTCTCACCAAAAAGGGTATTTTGAGAACACTAGTTTTAAGTCACCTTTGAAACATGAAAGTGCATATTAAGTTCGACTTTCCAGTGGCAGACAATTCCATAGTTTTGGAGCATCATATGAGAGACAATTGTTGAAATGAACTTTTGATTTATGAATGAGGAACTATAATGAGGAACCTTGAGGGACATCTTCTCTGGATTGCTACCTCTTGTTTTAACAGCAGATAATTATATACAGAGGCAGACATGGGGCAAAATATGTTGGCCTCCCAGTTGTAAGGTACTTGTATATGAGTACCAAGGTTTTGAAGATGATTCGTTGTTTCATGGGAAGCCAGTGAAGAGATTTGAGGATTGGAGTAATGTGGGTAAATCTTGAAGCACCACTGTCCAGTAACAAAGCAATTTGGAATATTCTGAAGCCTTGTGATATTCTTGGATGACAAGCTATGAAACAGAGAATTGCAATAATCCAGATGACTACTGACCAATGCATTTGTAACCATGAGTGAGACATCAAACGAGAGAAAGTGTCTGATACGATGGAAATCACATAAGTTAGCAAAACAGAATTTGGTCACAGAATTGACTTGATCAGTAAAGCAAAATTTAGAGTCAAACAATACACCCAGATTGGGAACAACATCAGCTGGGGAGAGACAACTGGCCATGATACTGACAGGGAAAGAATCCTTGAGCCATTGGTACCTATCGGAGGAATCGAAGACTACAAACTGGGTTGTTTTTTTCAGGATTTAATTTAAGCTTATTTTCAAACATCCAGGTGTGTCAATCAAACAGGCCTTGAGCTGATGAAAAGAATTTGCACAACTTTCAGGCCATATAATTATATGTATAAATGGATGAACAGATGGGTATCATCCACACAGAAATGATATTGCACATCCATATATTTTGCAATCACCTGACTAAGGGGGATGTGGGTGGTGTATAGTGAGATGATCCTAGCAAAGCCAAACCTTGTTGGCAGACAGGTGAGGAGTGTGTCATGGTCAATTGCATCGAAAGCAAGGTCAAAGGTCACATCAAGGTTACACTATAATGTTGCACACCTACACCCTACAACCAATGTCCGTGCCAACTATCACTCTCTACACCTTACATTTTCCGAGATACAGCCTGGACAAGATTTTAAAGGTCAAGATCACTAACACAAGGTCAAAGGTCACATCAAAGTTACACTATAATGTTGCACACCTACACCCTCTAACCAATGCCCCTTCCAACTATCAACTTTTTACACCTTACAGTTTCCCAGATACAGACTGGACAAAATTTTAAAGGTTAAGAACCCTAACACAAGGTCAAAGGTCAAATCAAGGCCACATCATGACATTGCATAGTGCATATCCACACCCCCTAACCAATGTCCCTACTACCCATCAACTTTCTTACAGTTTCCGAGATACAGCCTGGACAAGATTTTAAAGGCCAAGGTCACTACAGCAAGATCAAACGTTTATTTATTTATTTGGGTTTTAGGCCACTTCCAACACATTGTATAGGTCACGACAGATAGTTTTATGGGCAGAGGAAACCAGTACATACAGTTGGTCAAGGTTCTATACTGTAAACTGCCGACCAACGGCAAGAAAGATCAAAGGTCAAATGAAGGCCTTATTAAGACATTGCACACCTACACCTGCTATTTAAAGCATCAACTTCCCACACCTTATAATTTCTGAGATATAGCCTGGACAAGATTGTAAGGTCGTCACTATAGTAAGGTCAAATCAAGGTCACACCATGACGTTGCACACCTACCATCCCCAACCAATGTCCCTATCATGTATCAACTTCCTAAACCTTACAGTTTCTGAGTTTCAGACAAGATTTTTAAACTCAAAGTCACAATGGCAAGGTCAAAGGTGAAATCAAGGTCACACCATGACCTTGCACACCTATACCCCAAGGTCCCTACCACATATTAACATCCTACACCTCATGGTTTCTGAGATATAGCCTGGAAAAGCTTTCTCCCAAGGCCCACCCACTCACTTGAACACCCGGCCTCCAGACAACATGGGTGAAACCATCCCGCACAGCCCTTAACTTGCTGTGGGGTAAAAATGGCACATTTTTTGTTTTCTTCTTTCATCACTAAAAAGAATACTCTATGAAAAGAAGAGAAGAAAAGATGGTGAAATAGCACTCAAGTACATAACTAACTGCTTATGCAGTCTTAGTTTTAACCTTAATTGAATTTAGTGTTGTGGTTGAATGCGAATTTTAGAACCGGTTTCCGAAAGTAAAAATTCGGCGAAGAACCGGGTACGTTTGATTTATAAAACGTGAAGAAATAAGTTTTCAACTGCGTACATGAGCTTTAACACGTATATAAATAAGGAACCACAAGGGACTTTTTGAAGACTTTCGAGGACAAAATGTGTGATATATCAATAGAATATTATAAAATACTGTGAAATATTTGTTGCAGTTCGATATTTTGGTGAACTTAAGGTAAAATAATGAAATATGAGATGAAACCGGTTTTGGTTTGAAGAAAACGAAACGTAACCGGATCACTGTCTTTCGGTCGGCAAATAGGTTTCCGGTTTACCGTCTTCAACACTAATTGAATTTAAGTCAGTTCACAAAACTTGAAAGTACTTTTTTCAAACCACTGTCGTTTAATAAATGCAACACAAAACTCACACTCACAGCTATATAAACCTCAAGAAGTTGCATTACATTTTCCAAGAGATTTATACAAGTGTGACTCCACTGTACATATGCCTCTGATAGACCCAGTCCAGTGGATGGTCAAATATATAACTACAATAATCTTATGTATCAGGCCCTTAGTCTCTTGACATTAGCACAACATTATTCTCCACTCTACTTATACAGAGTGACTTTAATGTATGATAACAAATGTGTATTGAATTCAGTATTGAATCCATAGAATTTAGGAAATACTGTTTGATAGTGTGTACAATATAAATATTTGGTTATGAGTTATATTTGCTAATATTGTAAAAGTATCTCTCTAAATGTACATCGAATAGATTACCATATTCTTCATTGTGTGTTTTGTGACTTTTATATGTCTTGAGCATTATCTAAATTTTACAAATAAATAAATGCATATCAGGTGAACTATCTTTTGTATGTTTACAGTATATTGTAACACCAATACACTTATATTTATGACCTCGGTATAAATTGAAATCATATGTCACAAATATATTCAAAGTCATGCCTTGTCACCCCAATGAATCAGACATTATATAAATAAGTTTCTTTCAGTCTCAAGAACACGTTTTTCTTCTATTTTTTTCTATGTCAGCCCCGGTTTTAAAAGTTCAATTATGACCCCAATAATTGCTGGTGGTTCATATGGTATTTAAGTTCAATTTTAATACAAATCTGACAACACAAGTGCAAGTTTTATGTATGCAATTGACTCTGTACAAATAAACCTCCAATATTCAAAGAATTTGGTTCTATCTAGGTTTAACTTCCATCGATACTTACAAAATTGCAAATCTGAGAATTATGTTGAATTTTTATAAGTTAATATACTTTACCTAATGGACAATTAGATCTTAAACATTAATTTCCACTTATACTGAAATTCCAGTTACACGGGCTATACTTAGGCAGAGTCTACTGTATTTAAAGTCTAAAAAAAAGAGGAAAATAATGTATTTTGCGATGTACTGACAGAGGTTATTGTTGTATACTCACACTCCTGCCCACACTGCCTAGTATACAATAGAATCCCCTTTTACTAAAACTCTGATAAGACAAATTGATTTTAACGTAGAAGTAAATATGAGACCGTCAGGTGACCCCTTCTACTGACATGTTGAAATGTTGGCCTGTTATCTGGCTGTCCTGGTTCAGCACAAGTTGTCCTTTGCTCCTTTAACATTTTATTGCAGAGAATCCAACTGCAGAATCACAATGAGATGCAAAATTGCCTTAAGATGCAAAATTGTCTAAGACCCGGGCCCCCCCCCCGCCCACTATCTACTACCTTACTGGTCATTACCACATTTGGTCAAGTAATTCATTTGACTTTCATTGGCCAGAAAGTTGGAAGGCCCCTAGTGTCCCATTCACACTACAGGTAGTGGAGTAAGAAATGTAAAATTCGCCACATATCTGAAATTCGCCACATGTGAAAATACTAATAAAATAAATGTATTGAGGTGAGATTTGTTGAATGTATACTAAATTAAGGCTTTTTGAGCTGAAAACTACCAGTTTTAAGACAAAATATCTTTTTTTCATAGAAATAAGTAAGGTTTTTACTTTTTAGAGGTGGCAAAATTTAGAATTCTGGGAAATTTTAGATTCCTTACTCTATACCCTGTGGTTAAAAATTTTGCTTAACGGCGGAACAGCCTCCCAGGACACCTCAGATCTTCCGAGATTTGAGGTATTCACTTGTACGGCCACTGACTGGACACGGTTTGTAACTGTCAATAACAGAAGGACGACAGTACTACAAATGTTGGTCACCAAGAGGGAACCTCCATTAACCTCAACTCACCTTTGGTAGCAGTCGGACGAACAAATGCTACCGAAACATGACTGAGTCACAACCTTATATAAACCGCAGCTACGCCTTCAGTTACCATATGAAATATTTATCTGGGGAAGGTCACAGTGAGAAATTCAGAGGCAGAAATTGTAAACATTTTAAAATTTCCGTAGAACGTGCAAGGAATGCAATGGTGGGCCACTGTATCACAAGTTCACATATGAATGTCAGACAGTAGTTGAAGGACAGGGGCATTTCGTCTAATGTCTATAACCGCAGGTTATACCACCTGTAGTATGAAATGGCTATTATGTTGAAAAATATATTGTTTTCACTAATGAAAGTACTTTTGACGGGCATTTTTTTTTGTACAGAACTTTCATTATCTGAATATTCCATTTTGATGATTAGAGTAAGAAATCTAAAATTCGTCAGGAATCTAAAATTCCCCACCTCTAAAACCTTAGTTAATTTTATGAAGAAAATTATGTTTTTGTCTAAAAATTGGTATTTTTTCAGTTCAAAAAACCTTAATTTACTATATACATTCAACAAATCTCACCAAAATTCATTTATTTTATTAGTATTTTCACATGTGGCGAATTTCAGATATGTGGCGAATTTTAGATTTCTTACTCCCCAAGTATACTCTACTGAATTTTTTGTTTTCCTGCTGTTTTACACTAAAATACATATTATGACAATTAACCTTCTACTATCTGAAATCTCATTCTTCCAGCATGTTCAGATAACAGAGGTTCCACTGTTAAAAAGAAACCCCATTTGGGGTAAAACAAAAAACACAAATTTATGTATCGCTGAATCTGATTGGTTTAAAAATATGCTACCCTTATTTATGGCTATTCATGTTTATAAATCATGAGTTTTTATGGCAATGACTAATATGTTGTAAACATGACTACGTGTGGTTGTCATGTCACACTTACTGTTCATTCCCTTCCTGGTGTATACTGCTTAAATTTGGCATCGTAATTTGGCATGCACTTCAAATTGATATTTTGAAAATCAAATAAACCATGAATTTTGGCCAATTAGACACACTAATACAAAAATCATGACTATAGGAATGTGTGTGTTGATTAAGAATATACCAATACGTGGAGCTGATTTCACAAGCAAATATATATCAACTTTAAAAGCAGTCTTAACGGTTAACTGGCATAACATGTTTAATAATTTGTGTTAATTACATTTATACTTTGCCCCAGGATCAATGCATGTGTTTCTATAGAAAAAAAAATCCACCCTAACTTGCATATAATAAACACAAATAAAAAGTTTGTATTCAAGTCATGCAAAATTACCAAACCAAGCAGTAAATATGCTACAGATAAACTGTATAACTTGAAATAGTACAAGGGATTTTGTGAAATACCGTATTATACAGTTTTCCTAAAACATAAAGACATATTATCTGCCATGTTCAGGGATTACGCATATTATTTTTCAAACGAGATGTTAAGTGATAATCCACATTTACTGGTTTTGGATATTTTACTGTACCATGTATATTTGATTACTATGCATAAAATAATCAGTTTAACATTATACTCCCAAATACTTAAGTAGAAATAACATGTATACACAATTACGCCTTATCCAAAGTAATTAGTAATGTTTAAAACTTGTCTCTTGAATTGGTTAATACAGCTTCCAAGGTAAAGTTTAGCCTTTAAATAGTCAGTTGGTCAATGCCCAAAAAAATATAAAACTGAGGCTGTGACTTTGTTAGAAAATAGCATCAGAGATGCCCGTACCCCACAGCCTAGGTAAATATTTTTAACACTATCAGATATAGAAGTACTGTATCAGTACAAAGTTCAGGATACTTTCAGAGTACTGTCAGTTATATAAAGGTCCAAACAATGTTTAAATAGACAAAATAATGTCTAAGAGAAAGATAATGTATGTACTCTTTATCTACATCTGGCATGGCCAAATTATGGTTTAGATGTTTTGAATATTACCATGCATACAGAAGTGGTAATACATTTAATGAATGCTTATGTGTGGTGTTGGAGCAAAATCTGTGGCTCACTTGATGAAATTCCATCTGTTACAATGGGAAGTTGTAAAAGTAAAATTCTGAATGAATTCTAATATGACTTTAGCAGTGCTTAATCTGCATCAAAAGACAGACCCAAAAGTGCAACAAGATTTTAAAGGTCAAGGTCACTACAACAAAGTCAAAGGTCAAATCAAGGTCACACCATGATGCTGCACCCCTACAACCCCTAACCAATGTCCCTACCAAGCATCAACTTCCTACACCTTACGGTTTCCGAGATATAGCCCGGACAAGATTTTATAGGTCAAGGTCACTATGGCAAGGTCAAAGGTCAAATCAAGGTCAGACCATGACGTAGCACACCTACACCCCCTAACCAATGTCCCTACCAAGTATCAACTTCCTACACCTTACGGTTTCCGAGATATAGCCCGGACAAGATTTTATAGGTCAAGGTCACTATGGCAAGGTCAAAGGTCAAATCCTGATCAGACCATGACGTTGCACACCTACACCCCCTAACCAATGTCCCAACCAAGTATCAACTTCCTGCACCGTACGGTTAATGAGATATAGCCCAGACAAGATTTTATAGGTCAAGGTCACTACGGCAAGGTCAAAGGTCAAATCAAGGTCAGACCATGACGCTGCACACCTACACCCCCTAACCAATGTCCCTACCAAGTATCAACTTCCTACACCTTACAGTTTCCGAGATATAGCCCAGACAAGATTTTCAAACTCAAGGTCACTACGGCAAGGTCAAAGGTCAAATTAAAGTCAGACCATGACGTTGCACACCTACACATCCTAACCAATGTCCCTACCAAGTATCAACTTCCTACACCTTACGGTTTCTGAGATACAGCCCGGACAAACTTTTTCCCGCCCGCCCGACCGCCCACCCGTCCATCCGGATACCATGGGTGAAAACAATACCCCGACAGCCCTTAAGGGCTGTGGGGTAAAAAACGACACCGCATATTCGTCTCACAAGAACCGATCCAAATTCGGGTAACGAAGTTGTCACCCAGTGGAAGTAGCAGAGAAGCAAACATGGAGGATGATGTAAACAAAACGTTACAAAAAATAATGTTAAATATCAGTATAAATTTGCAAATTTAATAAGTAAATTAAATTTTTATAAGTTAATACCCTATCCAATGGACGATTGCTAATCCGGTCGGCGCAGACCGGCCCGCCAAATGCCAGAAAAAGACGTCCTGTGTTTCCACCGGCTGGCCGGTCCCAGTACTGTGCACTCCCCAGATGGCGCCTCGTAACTTCCTTCCTGTCTAGACAACCTGACGTCATAGCATCTTTTTCGTTGTCTAAACCTATTAGACCCCTAGTAAGCTGATAGCGGGGTCGGTGGGAGGGTCTTGTGTGTCCATTGGATAGGGTATTAACTTATAAAAATTGAATTTACTTATTAAATTTGCAATTTTATTGCGTTAATACATCCTATCCAAATGGACTACCGCTTGGTCGATGGGTAAGTTACTAGGGACTTATGTGAACTCACAAGTAATAGCAAATTTTAACCTACGGTCTAGGCTGACTTCGTCAGGAGACCTATAGGCCCAGGCCTGGGTTGACCTTAAGGTCAGGAAACCCTGTAAGGCCATGGTCGGTTGCCAGCAGCCGGTTATCCGGGGCTATACCAACGTCGCCCCCCCCCCCCTTTTTAACAGACCTGCTCTGAGGTAGGGGAAGAGAGGGATGAGTTCAGTCCCAGAATGCAAATAAACCTCCCGAAGGAAGCACGTCACATTTTTTTTTTTTATACTATGTACATGTAGAACTGTTTACACTATGTACATATATACAAATCTCCTCAAACTAAGGGCCACTTGTGGATCTGCTTAGCAGCCAATACCGACCCCAATTAGTAAAGCTCTGAGTCAGCCCAAGCCACACCCTTCAGATAGAACTGTGTGAAAGTATTATGTGACTTCAGTGGCAGGCTGACAAGATTGGATCTAAGGAGACTCCCGACTGAAGCACCTTAGGAGCAGCAAAGGCCCTGACATCATGGGCTTTAACCTGATGTAAAGAGTGGGCCTCCTGGTCAGAGAGCTCATAACATAGGATCACAGTCTGCTTGATCCAAGAGGAGATAGAGGCAGGTGAGATGTCCTTGTCGAAACCTTTCTTAAAGGAGACAAAAACCACCTCCTTATTCTGCCTGAGGTCTGAGGTCCTGTCCAAATAGTAGCGCAATGCTCTAACCGGAAAGAGGGACCTGTCAGATTTGAGGGATCTATCCAGAGTTGGGGGCCAGGGCTGGTATAACCACTGGGGCCACACTGTCTGGACACTCGTTGGTTAGCTGATTCTTGGAAAGAAAGCTGGTTGATGGATACAGGGACACCTTTGACCAATCATATTGGTGTCTAATATTTCTGTTTGCCAAGCATGAATCTCACTTCTGCACTTGCCCAACCCAAGGGCCAAGAGGAAAACCATCTTCAAGGACAAATGCTTCAAGGAGGACCCCTTGATTGATTCAAACGGAGCCTCAGTCAGCTGGTGCAAGACCAGTGAGAGGTTCGGGGAGAGGATTCCCCTCCTGCCTTTGGGTCTGTCTCTATGGAAACTATCCAGGAGACGAGCGAGATTTTGTCCTTGCTGGTGTTGAAGGGTGAATTTACCAGTTTATCAGCAATGGCTGACCTGTAACCATCAATGGTGCTGGGCTGTAGCTTCCTGTCCTCAAGGAAGTCAGCAACTGACTTTACAGGGGGGTGCCCTGAAGTCCACCTGATTAGTGAGGCACCAATTTGTAAAAATGGTTCACTTGTCTCATACACTGATCTGGTTGATCCTCTTTGAGGAGCCTCAATTCTTGCTGCCACTGCTTCAGAGAAGCCCTGCTCCTTGATTGATGTGGCTCTAGGAGCCATGCATGGAGATTTAGGTTTGTCAGATTTCTGTGAGGGATCTGACTGAAGGGCTGTGTTAACAGGTTGAACAAGACAGGCAGGCTCAGTGGGATCTGACTAGACATGGTCACTAGGTCACAAAAACCAAGGCATGTTGGGCCACCCCGGAGCAATCAGAATGATTCTTTTGCATGGGGAGTCCTACAACTTCTCCACCACTTTGCCCAAGATGGCTGCTGGTGGGAAGGCATATGCATCCAGATCCTCCCATGGCAGACTTAGTGCATCCACTGCTGTGGCTAGGGAATCTGGTACCGGCGACACAAACAAGGGCAACTTGTTGTTGAACCAAGTGGCAAATAAGTCTATTTGAGGCCGGTGCCACCTGCTGCATATTGCTTGGAAGACCTCCTGAAGGAGAGACCACTCTGTTTGGATGGTCTGGCCTAGCTTGGATAGCTTGTCTGCTACCACACTCAGCCAGCCTGGAATGTGTCGGGCTTTGTAGAGTTACTTGATTTCTGGTGCACTAGGTCAAGATTCTCCATAGTAGAGCACAAAATGGGCCCAACCTCATGCCTCCTTCCTTGTTTATGTATGACACCACTGTGGTGTTGTGTGTCTCTACAAGTACTATCTTGTGTATGCAGAGGTCTTGGAACTCTTTTAAGGCTAGAAAGACTGCCTTGAGTTCTAGGTAATTGATATGCAACTTGCTTTCCAGAAGGGACCAGGTGCTTCTTGCAGTGCGTTCATTTAAGTGAGCACCCCACCCTTCTTTTGATGCCTCTGTAAAGATTTGCCGAGCATGTTTTATTGGGTGTAATGGTTGGCCTGTGAGGACATTGTCCTCTTGCAGCCACTACTGTAAATGTGGGTGCAAGGACCTTGATATTAGAATCACCTTTTCTAGTGACTCTGGTACCCTCCAGCTGTTTTTGAGATGCCACTGTATGGGTCTCCTATGAAGTCGGCCTAGGTGAACTTGCGTTCTGTGGCTGCTAGTAAACCTATCAGGGACATGAACTGTTGGACCGGACAAGCCTGTAGTGACAGTATTTCTAGTATTTGTCCTGAAGGTTCTGTCAACGGTCCGATGTAGGTCGGACCCGACCGGCCATGAGGTCGAACTGGTAACCTACAAGGTCGAAGACCTGTTTGGCTCCAGTTCCGATTTTCCTAAATTCACCAGCCAACCTAATTCTTGACATATTTTCACTAGATCTTGTGTATGCTGGAGACAAACCTGGTGGGATGTGGCTCTCACCAACCAGTCGTCTATGTACTGGTGGATTCTTATACCCTTGTGTATGGCCATCAGTTTCACCTCCTTTGCTACTACAGTGAACTCCAAGGGTGCTGTGGACAAACCGAATGGCAGTGCCTTGAACCGGTATGTCCGACCCTGTACATGAAATCTCAGATATTTCCTGGACTGTTCCTGTCCTGGTATATGGAAGTATGGAAGTAGGCATCCTTGAAAACTATTGAGGTAACCCACTCCCCTTGTTGGAGGGAGGTTCTGATGGTTTCCGGTGTCTCCATTTTTTTTTTTTTTGTCCATACGCTGATGCAATGTCTGCAACCAGTAGAGGTTCCTGTGGGGATTGACATAGCAGCTTATGATGTTCTGGTTCCTTGTAAGCCTGGTCTGAACTGGAAAGGGAGGGTGTAGCCCTCCTTCAAAATTGCACTACCTAAGGTCCAGCTCCCAAGGTTTCCTAAGTTCCAAAAGGTGATATAGTCTGGCCCTTTCAGGTAAACTTTAGTGCAACATTTGGGACATTTAGTAGGCTGAAAGAACATTTACTGTCTCTCCGGACACTGGTCCGGCCTGGTGACAATGAACAGTTAACAGTCCACCTGTTCTTGCTGTGGTCCAGTCCGGTGGGGCTGAAACAACTCTTCACATTTTACCAACTCTTGGCCCCGGGCCAGACGCCTGTAAGGTGGAGCATGTACACATTGTCATTTGTATGATGGCTGACCCCTGACCAGACACAATGAAAACTTGTTTGAGTGTGGACCACCTTTTCTCTTGCTGTACAAAAGACCCATTTGTTTTCTGTAACCAGCAATTTTGGCCACAGCAATTCTCTGCAGCCTGTGATACTCTGTAACCAGTAAAAGCTGGTAGACTAGGCTGACCATTGAATTTGGTTATTGGTCTAACTAGGTGATCCCCAGGTGGGTCTGCTGGTCGGTCCTGAACACCGGTATTGAAGCAAGGGGCAAGACAGTAATTGCACCTGATTGCACCTGATAGCAGGTCGGTAGACTCTGTAACCAGCTGGTGTGAAGCAAAACTGCTCAGTGAAAACTGTATAGCCGGTAACCGGTTGGTAAACTCTGTAACCGGTTGAAGCAGTTTCTGTCAGGGACTATACATTATTAGGCCTGTCATCAGTCTTAGGCCGGTGAATAGGCTGCTGATGAGGAGTGGCCAGCTGGTAGAAGACCTTTGGGTTGGTGATTCTTGGTGCTGGTTGGTAATAGGCAAGCACTGTAACCGGTTAATGTGAAGCAAGCTGTTCAGTGCAGGCTGTGTGGCCAGTCGGTAGACTCTGTAACCAGTCGGTTGAAGCCATATCTTGTAGATACTAGCTGTCTACCTGGCCCAGAATCAACACAGAGTTGAATAGACTGGGTCGGATGACTCTGTAACCAGTTGGGGGGTCGGGTAAGCTGTACAAAGGCTGTGTAGCCGGTACCTGGTCGGTACACTCTGTAACCAGTTGTTGAAGCAACTGTACAAGGCTGTGTAGGCGGTACCCGGTCGGTACACTCTGTAACCAGTTGCTGAAGCAAGTTTACAACTATCTTTGTGTTGAATTCAGCTTACTGCGCGTTTCCTCCATTAATTAAAGTATTTCTTTTAAACGCATGTCTTATTTGTAGATTTGACAGTTGCTGGGAAAGCCCGAGCTATTTTTAGAAGCAATTGTTGTTCGGTGTGTCACGTGACCAGCTTGCGGGTCGGAGAGACACGCGATTGGTTGATTGGAGATGACGTCAGTGGTCGCGTTCTTTGTGTGATACTTACCCGGCAACTTTACAGTATTCTGACTGTCCACAAACCCCACTACCGACAACAAGGCCGGGTCTGCAAGGCAGGGACTGCAATCACAGTAGATGTGAGTTCTGAAGAATGCACTTCCGACTTTCCTGGTCGGTGAAGTACCTGACCAGCTTCGTGATCTGGTCGGTGAATCACGTGACCAGCTTCGTGGAGATGACGTCAGAGGTAGCGTTCTTTTGAGCTGGCCGGTCGGCTGATGCTTTAAAAGCAGAGAAGCCTGGACCAGTGCGCCCTGAAGAAGTCCTGGTCGGTGCCGGTCTGAAGTAGGTTCTCAGATGAATTTCTTCCTTTCGTGATAAAACCAGACAACTTAAAACAGTGACCTGGCCATCCACAACCCCTACTACCGACAACAAAGCCGGGTCTGCAAGGGAGGGACTGATATCACCTTCTATTGAGAGGTCGGTTGAACTGGAGCTTGCTGGTCGACTAATGCTTTACAGCAAAGAAGTCTGGACCAGTGCGCTCTGAAGATTTCTGAAGAATGCATCTCTTGCTTCTGATGAAAAACACTAAATACTCGAGCTAGGCTGGTGTGACTGATGCTTTACAGCAGAGAAGTCGGTACCAGTGCGCTCTGAAGAAATCTGAAGAGTTCATCTCATGCTTCTGATGAAAAAACACTAAATACTCGAGCTGGCTGGTGTGACTGATGCCTTACAGCAGAGAAGTCGGTACCAGTGCGCTCTGAAGAATGCACCTCTTATATGGGAATTCCTTTTTTACAGTGTTCAAAACTACGTAGATTGAAGTTGTCCATGATTCTATTTGTAGCACTAGAAAAGACGTTTCTATGGTGATTGAAACAAAAGACACGGATAAAAATACCTGTAAGTAGTATATCCATTATTTCCTTAATATTGTCAATCTGCCCCTAACAACACAATGGTTGAATGGGAGGAAACTAGCAAAATGGCAGCCTTCATATTTCTCGTCGCTTACTGCCCTATCATCAACACTAAATTGAGTCAGCGAGGGAGCGTTTCCAGCAGATTTCTTAATGAATATCCGTGCTTGATATGTAGGAAACACTTCTATAACAAATCAGTTGCAAATAAGGTTGAAAATCCGTCATAATGCACACTTTTCCTTAAAATTCTGGAAATTGTTGAAAACACGTCTGCACAGTACACGCGCCAAACGAAAAAGATGCTATGATGTCTGGTTGTCTAGACAGGAAGGAAGTACGTCTGCGCCGACCGGATTAGCAATTGTCCATTGGATAGGATGTATTAACGCAATAAAAAAGTAAAATTACGTGAAAAACTATTACTAGTTAGAAATATCTGATAGAATATTGAGGTTTACCCAAGTTTTTCATTGTTTTACAGTATATTTAATATTTTTTCGGTTACCCGCTTCGCCACTTTGTACTCGGTTTCTTACAGACTTTTACCATTTTTGGGTAACCGGGTAACCTATCGCAGTCTTATATAAAACATTATAAATAAAAATGTTTAAACAAAATTTATTTATTCTTATTTTGTATATTTGTTTTGTATATTAATTTATCCATATATTTAAGGCAGTTTTCTTTTGCTTTTTTTTTTGTGTGTGCGTGTGTCTGTGTGTGTATGTGTGGGGGGTGGCATTCAACCCAAAATTAATAGTTAAGTCTGTTACTGTTCTACAGAAATAACTGCCAAAGGTATGAACTTGACACTTACAGAAGTGGTGTGAGGTTCGTGTGTGACACATTTCTTCAGATTTACATCACCATGGTTACCAAGGCCTCTTGTGGTTGCAAGGATACCATTCAGCTGCATTTCACGATCGCTTTCATTGAATACTCCACCTTCAGAAAAATGTAAAGTTATTTGTAAATATCACGTTTTCAATTTAGAAATCTATAGAATCTTCTGCCCGGTAATAACTGGAGATGAAGTCAAGACAACAATAGTAAATGTCAAGAGCCAATCAGCTTGAAACCATGGTATAGGGTGGCTGGTGGTTGTTGCTAATGCCAGAAGCTTGCCGAGGTTTCAAGGTTGGTTAATCATCCATTTTATCAGCTGATGATCAAGTCGGAATTGATAGTACAGAGAATTTCAGTACAACAAATGGAGTTGAACTTCCTATTTCCATGTAAACTGGTCACAAATGGGACTTCTTATAGTAAAGGAAGCTTTCTATTGATCATATAAACGTCTGGTGAAATTATAATGGTAAGTACACAAATATCAATTTCCAATGTTATTTAACAAATAAAAATAGCATAAGAGATGCCACAGCCAGGGGAAATAGCACTGAAGAGAAAGAGAAAATGAATTTAAAGACAAAAGACAAATTATCAAAGCAAGAAATTTAACTGCAAGATGACAGCATTAATTTCTAAACTAAAAATTATACAGCTGTAAAATTTTAATTGATCTATTGATTAATATAAGTATTGATGTCAGTGGAGACAGCACAATTAGATAAAAGTACATGTAATAATCAGTTGCAGCAATACACATATCTTTGTCATAAGAGAAAGATGTCTCAAATATGACAACAGAAGCATTCTGATAGAGCCAAGGTTAAAGTTCACATAAAGGTCAAACTATGATGCTGCACACCTACAACCTACAACCGATATACCTACCAAGTAACAATTTCTCACACTATATGGTTTCCGAGATATAGCCTAGACAAGATTTTAAATGACACGGTTACTACAGCAAGGTCAAAGGTCACACCATGTTGCCGACCTACACCCTCCAACCAAGTATCAAATTCCTGCATCTTACAGTTTCTATGATATTGCCAGGACAAGATTTTAAAGGTCAAGGTCACTACTGTAAGTTTAAAGAGAGATAATAGCCAAGGGGACATACAACTAGTGCTGGGACGAGTTGACGGAAACTCGAGTCGTAACTCGATGGGCGATATTTGGGGATAACATCGATTTACACAATATAAACTTGAGTTTTCACAAAATAAATAGTGATATACTTACCTTGTCTCAAAGGGACACTTTCTGAACTGATCAAACCATCGAAACTTAAAACTCAAAATTAATGGTCGTTTTTTATTAACCTTATATATGTGGCTGTTCCATGAAGTACACATACATACCTGTACAATTTAAATGGCAAAAAAAAATTTTTTTTCTTGCAATAAAAAAGTACTAAACACAACTACAGTGATAATATTTGGATTTTTCTTATTTTATTTTAAATTTAATTTTGTACATTTACTCGAGTTCAACTCATTTATAACATATGATCCTCGATCTGCAAAAATTGCCGACAATCCCAGCACTACATACAACTGACACAATACATATGCAATACACAGGATAAAGACATGTCACTCCTTCATAGTACACTGAATTAAACTCTTACTGTTGTGTCTGTGAAAGCAAGTATTTGAAGCCATTTCCAATTTCACATTATAAAAAAGATCGAACACAAAGTGAAGCAACAACTTATACTCCCTCTTCAAGTCATGGCAAGGGATTAAACCCAGGTCCTGAGAGGTCAGAGTTGAGTGTGTTATCCTATATTTTTTACTGAAAATGATATCTAAATAAAGTAGAACCTCTATTATATGACCCTCCTAGGGGAGTAACAGTTAGGCTGGATAATAGAAAGCATTAAAAACAGGTTTAAATGAAGCTGGGAGAGTGGGTTTGAGGTGGAATAATTGAAAAGCCAGATAATAGAGGGGTGGATAATAGAGGTTCTACTGTATATGCAGAATGTCTGAGTAACCCCACACCCCTGGCTTAAGTAACTTCACATTAAGCCTACCTTGTTTCAGAACTCTGTTCTTCTCTTTTATGTTTTGGGCTGTGTGGTCTCGGCTCACCTTGTATGCTTTGTTTCCTCGAACTAACACAGCTTTAATGTTACCTGCCAACACACATACAAAAAAAAAAAACAATCTTAACAAGGCATGTATGACCTTTTTTTTTTAAAATGGCTGAGTAGTAATATTTTTGTATCCAGAAGGTGATTGAGATCACTCTCAAAATTTAATGGGATCTAAGTTGGACCAAGACCCATCTTCTCAGTTTTAATTTTTTATTTATTTTTTTTTCAAGATCCAACCACCAGTATTGGCGCAATCCGACAAACAAACAGATAAATAAACGGTCATTTTTTTAATACTTCCTTGGTGGAGGTAATGAATTGTATGGTAGCCTATATATATATATATATATATATTCACAATCATATATTAGAAGGGTTTGGTACAACAGATTTTTACAGTCAGGCTTATTGTCACCATCAGTCCAATTAATACAGAATTCAGAAGATACCTTTAATAGACTATTACAGGAAGTACACTGCAAATTTAAACTGTAACCCATCAGGGTTGAAGCTACAGGAATTACGTTTTGTCATCTTAAAGCTTACCAGTTGTCCAATGATATAAGGCACTAAGGTTGATAAAGAAATAGTATTATCATAAGTTAAAAAGTCATTAGAAAGAACAATATCAATTATTTGGCTGTTTTCAATGTACACTCTGTTTAGAACTTGGGGTATTTGAGAGTCTAAGGTGATATTTCAGAAATATATGATCTTTTAAATTAAAGTTTTAAACTGCGAAATAATGATTTTATACATCTCTTATATTAAAATGGATGCTTCTACATAGCTAATGACTATTTATGTCTCAGTTTTTTTTAAACCAGACAGGTATAGCAATGTTTTAATAATTTATCATAATATAACACTGCTGTCACCTGTATATTATCCTGTCAGACAACCCAGTTTTTTTCCTAAATATATAGGGAGAAAAAAGGTGTAATTTTTATATTAATACCTCACAAATTACTCTAAATGCATCAACATTTCTGGTCACATTTTATTCCATTCTAATTACGAGCTTTCTACACGTTATTGGAATATCTATTGCCTTATGTTTGGTTTTATTCATATTTACTCTGTATTGGTTTAAACAGAGCCTTGTAAAAAAGAACCCTTTCCCCTCCTTTTACCAGTGGAAATAAATTCTGGATTTTTTAAAGGTATAATCTTCCATTACAATTTATCTGTGTACCTGGGAACTCTGGTCAAATAGAACTGGTTTCTGGGTCCCTTAAGATTCAGTTCAAAACCTCAAAATTGAGAGGTTAAAGAGCATTAATTTTTTCTCATTCTTCTGTCAGATATGATGGTTTTAGTAAATATCCTAACTTATACATGACAAGTGAAACATACATTTATACACATGTACATAATATCAGAGCAGTCACACCGCTGTCAATGCATACAGGTTTATTTCACCATGAAATCAGTCAAATCACTGGTAAGGAAGAAAACAGTAACCAGTTAGGATTGTTTCTTCTTGTACATCACACTTCTAATTGGCAATAACTCTAATTGTACTTTTATAGCACTAAATGTCTATTTTAACTGCAGCCTCTAAGACACATCATACACAAAAGCTGAGTCTGCAGAGATCACTAATCAATTGACCTGAGACACAGTGGAGATAAAAGAGAAATCCAAGTCAAACCACGCAGCCAGGTTCTTGACCATCCCAGCAAGAGACAGCAAATTTCCAAGTATACTGACTGACAATATACTGACGAGTATTATTAAACTTTTCACATAGCATGTTTATTGAAATATAATGAATTCAGTTTTGTCTGGATTAAGCTTCAAATATTTGGCAGACAACCACTTTTTGACATCGTCTGCCCATTTTTTCAACCTGTCAAAGGCCTGACATTGGACATACGCCAAAAGTGAAAATTTTATATGATTTTCAATTTTTTTATTCTAGGATGAAACTATAATGTAGTTTATCTATAAGTTACAATTTCTCCTAAAGAACTCTAAACAGAACTGACCTATATTATCCAAAGGTATTTGATATTTCTGTATGTACAGGCAAAAAAGGTTCAACAAAATTTACCATTTCAGACACTGAAGAGGAGGCTGACTGAAATTGAGATTTATTGATTTTTCATCCATGCTGTCAACATACTATATACATCACACTGGTTCTACTTGGTCAGGGTGCTGCCCTGAAAACTACCATGAAAAAAGACACCATGGAAGTTAAATGACCAAACTCCGCACTTCTTAAATTGGAATTCTACTTTATAAATGGGATCTAAGTTGGACCATAACCCATCTTGTCATTTTTTTTTTTTTTTTCATAAAGATCCAACCAGCAGTATTTGCGTAACCTTACTAACAAACAAAATATCGGACAAACAAACGGTTATGAATTTAATACCCCCCTTGGCAGAGGTATTTAAAGCAGAAAACTTGGACTGGTTCAGATCGAGTTATTTTTTGTTTGCATGAATATTGTTACTTGTCTCCTAAAATAAAACTCAATGGTAAATGCAAGCATACATATAATTTATCAAAATGATAGTTGACTTTTAAAAATGTGTCAAAATAAACATTCCACAAAAAGGGTGTATCATTTCATGTAAATAATTACATTATTACAGCCTGTCTTCTCCCCAATAGAAATTCTACTGTATGTTTTCATATAGTGCCCACTTTAACCCAGATCGTTTATCAAAAAGCTGCAGACAAATACTTCATCATGAATAACACAAGTTTTCCAAAGAAGTGTAGACACTGAAACTCCTTTAAGAATTATTATTTTAGTCAGTCTTTCCACAATAAGGCCAGCCAATGTCCTAAAGGCTGGCATGCACAAGACTGATTCAAATACTTTCTGCTACAATCAGAAAAAAGTTCTTTTCAAGCTGATGAAAACGGTGAAACAATATTCGAAAACAGTTCAGAAATAAATAAAGAAGTTATGGTAACTGCAACTGGAAGTATATGGTAACAATACCTTGGGATTCTGTTAACAGTTGGAGAATTCTTTAAAACAGAAATCATTAGCTGGACAGGTATTTTATGATTCTGGGTACAAAAACTCAAGGTATAATCACACAAGATTTAACTGCATTATTAGACTGTATTGTAGTGTTGGTTTGTATTTTGTCATCATTGCTGGGTACAGGGTATAATTCCACACTCACTAATAACATATTGGCAAAGGAGGTATTATTTGCAAGACCATTTGTCTGTTTAACTGCTTGTCAGCAGGATTACGTAAATACACTAGTTCAATCTTCCTGAAAAAAAATTTTTTAAAAATCAGAAGATGGATCTTGATCCAACTTAATTTTGATAGTCATCTGTATCGCCATCTGGAAGCAAAATATTAATCCAGATTTTCCTGTTTACTTGTTATTATGTGGCCTGCATTCCTGATCTTCACAAAGAAAGGATGAGTCATATATCTAAGCCTAAAATACTGTACCACTTGGGCAGTTGGGAGGCAAACTCCATCGTGACAATCAAACAGGGGTGTACAGCTCTTGTCTTTTAACTTTTTGTAATTCAGTGAAAATGGCTTAGTCACACAAAGAATAATAAATTTAATGTCAGGAAATCTAGGCTATCAACAGAATGGTAGATATTTTGTGAAAATGATTCGAGAAAGAGACGTTGTCACAAAGGATTGTGATAAGCTTGGCATGTCATGAATTTGTAAAAATTGGGCATCACTAGTAGTGTTGGGAATCTGTCAATCGCCCTCCATTTTTCAGGTTGATTAATCCTTTGATTAATCGTTTAATTATTTTTCGATAAATGATAGAATCATAACTGATTATTTGCCTTACTTTATGGCTTTGTTGGTCAATATAGTCTTACAAGGCATGTGTGCACTTATACAATTCAAACAATATTTGATACGCTCACAAGAAACAAGCCCTCTTCATGCTGATAAGAAAAAATTGGCGAAACTTTTTTTTTACAAATCTGTCCAGTAATAAGGAAATTCTATTAAATTGGAATGGGAGCCCAATTTAACATGGTCACAATACCTTCCAATTCCAATAAATGTTGAAGGATTCTACTTAGATTTATGGAACGAAAATACATGTCATGTTAAACCATTTCTAATTACTTCATTTTCATCACTCGTGTGAAAATATGAGGTCACTCGGCTACCTGGGCAGAGATCTAGTTATATTATCAGAGGGGATCACCTTGTATTACATCATTATTGATATGTACTTACCTTACTAATTTCTGGATTAAAATACCATATATTTTAATCCAGTGTAAAAATTAACATTCCCTGAAACTACAGTAGACCTCAACAAAATATGAAATAGTGACAATTCTTTGCAATTCATCAATGAAAAATGCCTAAACTTTTGTGAAAAAAATTGGAAAAAGACAACGCTTGTCTTGAAATAATGATTTATTTGAAATTATCAGTGATTGAACACAACTGCACATTTATCCATCATTCATCAATTGAACTGGCATCTAATCATACACCAACTGATCATTGGACAAAAATGGGAGAAAAATTGCAGGGATAATATTTTAATGCCGACCTCTGAAAGTGTAGTATATTCAAAGCACTAGGACATGACTGTGTACCTCCTATTGCTATGCAAATACAACTACCAAAATAGATAACTGCACTCAATTTTGGGGTAAACATAAAAACTACAGATACGCTGACAATTATGGCAAATCAACTTAAAAGGTTAAATCAAGGTTAAAAAGATTAAAGGAATCAACAGTCAGAGAAGTGTACTTTCTGTGAACAATTGTGTTTCGCTGATTAAACAGGAGAAGATTATTCTTCATGCATTTAAAATAATACAATAATGTTGCACTGTTGAGTATCATATATTTTGTTTTCTGTGAATATGTCATGTATAGTTGAATTGGTCCTGTTCTGTAGTGTGCTATGATTAGTGAAGCTGTATCTTTGATGTAATGTATTTAATATTTTCAAAATAGAAAAAAATGAATCCACATACGTAGCAATTTGTGTTGAGAAAACACAGGCTTAATTTAGTCCTCAGTCCTAAAAAATGGATAGATTTACTTTAATTTTGCATGGTATTGGGCTTAATTTAGTCCTCAGTCCTAAAAAATGGATAGATTTACTTTAATTTATGGTATTGGGCTTAATTTAGTCCTCAGTCCTAAAAAATGGATAGATTTACTTTAATTTATGGTATTGGGCTTAATTTAGTCCTCAGTCCTAAAAAATGGATAGATTTACTTTAATTTATGGTATTGTGCCAACATATTGAGCGATAAAAATATTACTATTCACATTTTTAGCTTATTTTTTACATTAATATACTCCACTAAGACCTATTATTTCCAAACTTCAGAATTTATGTAAAAATTATTCCCTGCCATAAACTGACATAATTTGAACATAATTTGTTCATGTGTACTTGTAAAACATGCAGCTTAACAAATTTAACTGCTGTAATGGATGTGTACAAGATACAACTTGTACAGTTTTCAAACTTCAATCCAAGTAAGTTGTATAACTTGTTTGAGCTGGTTTGTTTTGACATTTCCCGTCTTTATCACACCTTACCTCTGTTAGCAAAACACAAAGTACCATGTGATTTAAGTACACTGTACTAGTGTCGATCGACTCTGTTCCTGTTGTCATATCCCGACACTTCATTTCTCTATACAACTTACCTGTTTTAACCAGATGCAGAGTTCTGAGCAGTGTGAGAGCCCCTGACTTTTGTCTGTTTTGGATCTAGTCCAATAGTTAATTTTTCTACAGTACATGACTTATTACCTGTATTGGCAAGGGGCAAGGTTCTGAGCAGTTTAACTGCAAGTAAATTGTGTCTGTTTGGGGTCCAGTCCGACGCTTCATTACAGAACTTGCATGTACCTGTATTGGTATGATGCAGTCTCAGTTCCAAGCAGTTTGAGTGCAGGTTATGTACCGGTAGTTCTAGTGTCTGAGATCTAGCCCATAATTTCTCTACATGACTTTCCTGTATTGGCAAGATGCAGAGTTAGGAGCAGTTTGAGTACAGGTAACAGCTAGGGGTCTAGTTTTTGGGATCTAGCCCATTAGTCAATTTCTCTACATAACGTACCTGTATTGGCAAGATGCAGAGTCCCTAGCTGCTTCACTACAGGTGGCCCTTTGTTCACTTCTTTTGAAGGTGATGTGTCATTTTCCTTGTCTTCCAATATGCTGGCTGGTGATAAAATGAAAACAAGAATGATCTTTTAAAAAGTGGGCCAACTGTCAATTATATTATTTTTGAACTATCATTTTTACTTTTAAAAAAAAGACCCGTGGAAACAATTCCCAAAACTGCATAACACAGAATCTGATGATAATTTTCATCCATATTTTTCAACTATTTCTGCATCATAAGCTGCCTAAACAAATCAAACAAAGAAATTGGAAAAGAATTTCCCATAACTCAAAGGAAAACAAGAAGATTTTCCGACTAATAATTTTCAAAAACTGAATGTGGTGAAAATTCACACTTCTAGAATAGCTGGCTCAGAGGCAAGATTCACTGAAGGTGTCAAGCCAGCTGAGACTTTGTCAGCCAGAACAGTCAGTGGATGATTTCTGTTTCTGTTAATTTTGCTGTTTTTTTTTGTTTTTTATTTTGTGGACACATTTTATTATCTATGGCATTTTAACACTGTAGTCCAAAAAAAAATAAATTTTAAAACATTGGAATTATGGAATAAAAACTGAATTTTATAATTTTTGAGTTTATTTTGTGATTAAATCATCACATGAATAAAGTTTTTGTATGCATAGTTTATCTGTACAAATCACAATCTTCAAATACTTGTGGATCGCCCAATGCTTTGGGAAATTATATTCCAAAAGCTTTTTCACAGCGTCAACAGTTGTTATAAAAAATTAAAATGTACAAAGCCCTTTAAGGTGATACTATGTTGTTTTAAAAATATTTAACTTAAAAATCATGTCACCACATATAAAAGTACCTCTGTTCTATCTTTAGTGACTGATAAGCCTCACAGGCTGGTGTTTTTTTGTTGTTTTTTTATTCTATTACGTTTCAACTCTATAATATTTTTTTAATCATATAACACTTGTCACTTGAATAAATAATATAGATTTATATATATATATGTATATCTTACACAGCTTTTGCATAACCATTATAACAAAATGAGACACTCAAGTCATGCAGTCTAGATCTTTCAGACATAATCTGATCTAAGACTTTCACTGAATGCCAAAGGACTTTAAGTTTTGAGAGTTGAGACCCTGGGCAATAATACAACAAGCATAGAGGCTCAACCTGAGTGTTAAAAAGCCATACCAGGAAGATTAATGATGTCATCAGATGAAACCTTTCTCACATGAATCACTCCCAAATTCAGGTGAGATTTTACAAGGATTATTCTCAAATAGTCAGATATATGGCATTTTAATTTGATTTGTGTCATATACTAGGAGTCTCCAGGTATCACTTATTTGAATGAACATGTTTTTAATAACATATTTTAATTCAGTTTGTTTTTTTAAATGTAAAGCTATCTTGTCGATTCAAACATTTCTATTTTGTTTCGTCTCATTACTTTGGTCATGTAAGGTTATGTTTTAGTCAGGTACGCACTGGTTTATTTATCTATTTGTTCCTTCCAAATCTTGCAATTTAGGAGTATGTTGGTCAGTCGGTTTGTTTGCTACTTCGAAAGGTGTCGAAGATTTTTAAGTATGTTGGTCAGTCGGGTTGTACATCTGTAGAGTAAGAAATCTAAAATTCGCCAGGAATCTAAAATTCGCCACCTCTAAAACCTTAGTTAATTTTATGAACAAAATGATGTTTTTGTCCAAAAATTGGTATTTTTCAGTTCAAAAAGCCTTAATTTACTATACAGTCAACAAATCTCACCACAATTCATTTATTTTATTAGTATTTTCACATGTGGCGAATTTCAGATATGTGGCGAATTTTAGATTTCTTACTCTAGGTTTGTTCATTTGTTGGCACGTTCTAGGTCACAATTCTGGAGCTAGAATTCTCATTTTTTTCATGTAACATTGTCATTGGTCAGAATAGAGCACAACCAAATTTCGACAAAATCAGTACCATTTCCACATTGCTGTGACCATTTTAGCTGGTACATTCGGAAATATGGGGTGAGATTTTAAAGATTTCAACTCGGAGGAGTGGATTTTTTGTTTGTTTGTTTGTATGTTTGTTTGTTAGCACATTCTAGGCCACAGTTTTTAGCTATGATTCTCAATTTTTCCTGTAACATTAATGATTAACATTGGCAAGAATAGGGCACGGTCAAATTTGGGCACAATCGGTTCAATTTTGACTTTGCTATGTTTTCTTAATATACGCTGCTAGACTGCATCAAGATTTTGAAGTAATCACTCAGCCAAGTGTTTGTAGGCCTCTCTGTTGGTAGCATAAGAGTATGTTGGCACGTGCTCAGGTGTGGTATGCAACTTGCAGGTGTGGCTTTCAGTAAAAAATTCAGTGTAGATACAGAAGGACTATTTTCTGGTGCGCAGTTTACAGATGTGGCCTGCTGTGTCCACTGTTTGTGGCAAATTTTTGAACAGTAGCCAATTCTTGCTGCATCTGCAAGCTCCCACAAGCGGCACAGTACATATTTGGGTTCAATCCCAGGTACAGGCAGATAAATAGTGGCTCGGATGACCACTTAAAATGGCGGTCCTCTGTCAGTGGGTACTATCCCCAGTGGCAGGTTAAAGAACCTCAAGGACGTTGATAAATGGTCATCCTTGAGCCTCTATCTTCCAGTTAGGGGAATGTCAGTTACTTGTGAGTTGGGGCTGTACCTCTACAGTCGGATTGGTTGAATAGCACTTTGAGTCCTGTAGTATATGGAGATATTGTGCTGAGTATAAACACATAATAATAATAATAATTTAGTCTGGAAGATGTTAGTTTTGCTTTGTATACCACTATCTGTGCACAGGTATACAAACATCTAGTGTATATATCTATGTAAATGTTTTGCAATCTGTACTTAACAACTCCAATTTGCATTATAGTTTTTCTATGTACATTTTCAGTAAAATTTTTATCATTATAGCCAGGTAATCATCCTCATATAAATAAATGTGGGCCAACTATGGACCCAAAAAGTTTTTAAAATCTTTGTTTACATGCAATTTTTTTCAGTTTTGAAAATTACATTCACAGATATACCCAATGTTAGCCACATACACTTGGAGACATTAAATTTCAAGAGACACAACAAATCAGTGTCATAAATCTAAGATCTCAAATGATTTACATCAAAACATATACTAAAGGCTTTGGATGCATAACATATTATCATACAATCAGATATGATCACAAAATGAAAAGGAAAAAAAAAGCGTCAAAACTAGACGAGATGTAACGAAGTTCTGTTGATTTTAACTGGAGCTCTGTGTTACGTGCTGACAATAACAGACAGATATGACCAAGTTGCAGAATTCTTCAAAATAAAACTTGTTTCACACCGGATCAGATTGTACTGTTTCTATAAACCTATGTCTTGTAACTTTATCACTGGATTGGCTTTTCTTGTATTGTTGTCTGTCAGACAACTTACACAACCACTACAGAGCATGCTTGGCTGTGATTTTGAAACTATTTTTTCATCATTTTCACAATCTGACATACTTTTGGTGGCATTTATTATCACCATCGAGGACCCATTTCACTTTTGATACAGTAACTGTTGACAATCAATTTGAAGGTAAATCAGACTTTCAAGCAATATATCAATATCGACAAGTGATTTTGTCTTAATCTTAGCAGATGTCTGCACTCTCTTGCTTATTTCTTTTAAAAAAATACACAACAGAGTTTCGACAATTTGAAAATACTGGGACAGGAAGTTTCTTCAGATAATAAACCGGTCAGGAATTAAGAGTGGTCATTCAATGTACAACAGTGGCAAAAACAGCCTTTTAGGAGTGAATATAACGGACTGCAATAACAAAATAATTTTATAGAGGGTGCCACCATATACAACTGAAGAAATGCTAATTGCTAACCAACAAACTGATTATGTTAGGAGCTTTTTTGTCACAAATGGAAAAACAATTTGTAACAGAAAGTCTACTATTACCAAGACAGAAGGATATGATTTGTATTATGGTTACAGTACGCAGACCCTTATGGACAATATGTGTACATTAAAAATAAAATAGAAGGACAGATCAAATATATCTGTAACTTTATTAGTTTATTTATAATGGTGAAATATTATTATGTAATCACTGAAGTTTTTTTTTCTTTTCAATCTCAGCACGAACGGTGAAATACTAGCAACACCAATTAAATTTTTCAGTGTTTTGTCAGATTTTATAAATATTTTAATGAGCATTTGAAAAATTATTTTCATAAAACATGAATTGAAACATGCTTTTGAAAAACATAAATATCTGATCCTATTAAATTTAATTGCGAAACATAATCTATCTCTTAAGTGTACTTACATACAAAGGGTATTCATAATTTCATATTTACTTTATTATTTTTTTTTTTTTATCTTTTTTTTTTTGTTAAAGATGCAATTATGAAGACTGAAGATTCAATTTCGAATGAGTCAGTTCTGTTAATATCCCAGTATCAAGATCATTACTTCTGCCAAGAGATACTATTTTCATGACTGTCTGTTTGTCCATTTCTCTGTCTGTTTGTGTTAGATGGATTACACAAATACTACTGCTTGGATCTTCCTGAAAAACATCAGAAGATGGGTCTTTGTCCAACTTAGATCCCATTAAATTAGGAAAGTGATATGTATCACTGCGAAGATACAAAAAAAATAAATAATCCAGTTTTTCCCATTTACCCGTTATTACAAGCCTTGGCAGATGTATGTGCTCTCCAAGTGCTCGTTTTTACTAAAACACTGCATACATTATAACCAGGATATTAACCATCAGTACAGAATGGCAAGATTGAAGCATTAGAAACAGACATTGAATCTGCATGAAGTAATTATAACCTTTTTATCCTATAGTTTTATGAAGGTTTCATTTAGCCTTTATAGCAATATCACTGAGCAGAACTTGTTGGTATTTTTCATCGACTGCACTTCTGAGACGGTTAATACCAGATCACAACTTCTTGGTTCTCAGAATCAGAAGAGTTTTGCATTGATGGGATACTGGCATGTAGAATTTGGTGCTGACTTCATCCCCAATTTTATTTTGCACATACATGTATAACCTTTTGAATAAAACTTTTAACAACAAAAACTGACTTAAACCCTCAAAGGCCTCAAAGTCTGAGACCAATTCCACCTCTTGACATATTGCACTGAATAATGAGATAAGTGAATAAAACAAATTTTACACGTTACCTAGTGGTGTGTCCTGTACAATACAAGTCATTGTAGAACATCCCGACCATCTGACCTTTGACCTCTCATCTTTACCTGAAAGAATTGATCAGATATACTTGGAAGTAAAGTCGCTGCAGCTATTGATTCTGACATGCCTTTAACTTTACTTTATATCTGATACTTTGTACCAAATGTCTGGTTAATACTAAGTGGATTTCTACTGGGTGATTTTGAGCTACACATTTATCAGGTGCAAACATCAGACAATTATAAAAAGACCCTGAGTGATGAACCTAGTCCATATTATTATTACATTACAATGAAAATAGAAATAAATTGCTATTATCAATATATCTATCATTATTAATTCTGATGCAGGGGATCAGTCAACGTTTTTGGGATTTTAACCATAACACTATAGCCTGGTGAGACTTATCTGAGCAAGTGCTCTGGTGTACCATATAATTGTGAGTATTCTGTAAAATGCATTCACTGAGTGAGTATATCAAGTACTTGCTCACAGCTTGGGTATTAGATATAGGCTCTGGAATCTTGGCATCGACAGCATTTTAAGGAAATACTGTGATGCCATCTCGCTTGTCAACACAGATGAGGAAAACTTCAAATATTGGAAACAATCCCCCAAACCAGAAGAAATTGCTTACTTTTATCCCATGTATTTATGTACATTCAAGAACTTTTTTACTCCAATTCCGTTGAGAGGAAACGTACATTTCTTGGTTTCATGACTTTCACTTCCTGTCAGTGGAGTATTTGATTGGGCGTGTACTAAAACACAAAATCCAGGAAAATCAGATCATTTTTGCATTGGGAGCCTCCCTATCTACATAGTTTTGATGCGGACACATCCATACTGGGTATTATATATAAATGTATCAGATCTTACCCCAGGACAGCAGTATATCCGTGTATTTGTGGGCTTTCTTAAAAGCTTCTCCTATTTTCTCAGCCAATGGATCCTTCACCAAACGATTGCTTTTAGCTTTCTTGTTCTTTGTTCCTGAAAAAAAGAGACAAATTCACACTATATAAGAGTTCACAAACCAATATGCCACAATTTTTATAACAAAAGCCAAGCAGTTATACATCTTCCCTAGAGTGGGGGGTTTATAACAACTAATTTGACAGCCTTGCTATCTGTTTTTTCACACAAGTAAAACAATTATCTCAAAATGTTCAATTCATTTTTTTTTCTCTTTAGAATTTTATGGACTTACTTCCTTTTTGTGTAACAGGTATCAGCATGGCTGATAACGTTAAGAAGGCAAGGTATTTTATTTCATACTTTTAATTATGTAGAGCTACTGCGGTTACAAGACAATCTCTAAATGGGTTCTTCACCGCTGAGTAATCTCATCTAATCTACTGCTTTGCTGGCACAATATCTGGGTTAACAAAAGTATCGTTCAAAAGGATAGTCACAGGATGAGCTAGTGGTGGGAACAGTAAACCGGTAACCGGTTTTTCGTTCGTTTCTGGCAAAAATAATGAAATTCGCAAAGAATATTTGGGAACCGGTAATTGAAAACGTCACCATTTTAGACCACTTAATGGCTGATACTTCTTCAAAACGACAAAAACTATACATATTTTGAAAAATATGTCACAATTTTACATTTTATTGAGCAAAAATCATGTTTACATACTTATTAATATCTCGCGAAAGCCATTTCCAGTTTCGAGTTCTGCCTCATGTACGCTCTGCGGATAATTTTACTGCACATTATAAGGCATACGAAATACCAGATTTCGTTCGTTTCAAAGCCCCGGTAACCGGTTTTGATTTCTGCAAACGGTCCCACCACTAGGATGAGCTAGGTCAGTAATCCAGGGTGGTGGAAGTGACCAGAGGGAAGAGTTCTAAGTGGGGAAGCTTTAGTTTAAAAACTTAGTCTTTAGATGTTTCCTAAAGGACTTAACGAAGGAGCTGTTTCTTAAGTGGAAAGGAAGAGAGTTCCTGAGGACTGGGCCAAAATAAGTATGTATGTAATATTTCGAGATGAGGTACCGTATGGTCTTTACTTTTTCGGATTGTTATTCACAGAAAATCGTCATTAAAACTGTGGGGGAAGCTTAATTAGAGAGAGTGTTGTTTACCACCAAATTATGGAATAACCAAATTGTTTTCAAACAACGTATCTTACTCATATTACTGAAGAACTCTTAAATTAGCTTACTCTGGATAAGTTTTTCAGGACAGGACGTTGTACACACAGCCTCTTACCCATCACTTGAACAGATAACCTTCCACCAAGAATTTAATAGACAACAAATCAGGGCCTGAGAAGTGACAAACCCTCACCCGCGGATACTGTTAAACAAAACAAAAAATACTGGATTTCTAATCCAGATAAATTCTGAGGAGAACCAAAAGACAAGCAGACATCACCTTGTGTGAGAATATGATACCAAACTAATGTATAGTTAATGATTTGTGTGCACAGACCAAAGATAGACCCAATTACAAAACCTCTTTGGAGAGGAAATTTACCAAAAAAAAAAAAAAAAAAAAAAAATAGCATCAGAGATGCCCGTACCCCACAGCCTGGGGAAATATTTTTCAACACCATGAGATATAGAAGTAGTGTAACAGTACAAAGTTCAAGATACTTTCAGAGCAGTGTCAGTTATATTAAGGTCCAAATAATGCTTAACCCAGTAAACATAGCAAACGTTTATAAACGTTTAGTAAACCTATAAATGTCGTTTAAACCAAATATAAACCTAAATATTGACAATTATTCAATATTATGGGTTTATAAACGTTTCAGCTACATTAGTTTGGTTTATAAACATTTAGAAACGTTTTTAAACGTTTATACATAAACGTTTATAAACGTTTATACATAAACATTTATAAACATTTATACACAAATGTTTATAAACGTTTTTAAATGTTTACAAAGAGTGAAGAATATCTTAACCTCGCTTTAATTTGGGATGATGACATCAGCACAGCCATTTTGAGAGAAACTGGAGAAATATTTCTGTTACTATATCTTGCTGTATCACTGGTTTTTGAAGCCATCATTATATTCTAAGTAAAGATATAAAAGTATATAATATCATCAAATTATATACTTCTATATATCTACTTAGAATGTAATGATGGCTTCAAACAACAGTGATACAGCAAGATATACTTACAGAAATATTTCTCCAGATTTTAAACACGTGTATAAATGTTTATAAACGGTTATGTATAAATGTTTATAAACGTTTATATATAAACGTTTATAAACGTTTATGCTTAAACATTTATAAACGTTTATAGGCAAACGTTTAGGGACCCATCATTTTAAACCTAATCTAAACCGTTGCTAGTTAGGTTTATAAACGTTTATAAACGTTTGTAATGTTTACTGGGAAGTAGAGAAAATAATATAATAGATAGTAGAGATAATAATATAAGGAAAAGAAATGTATGTAAAGATGAAGTATTAAAACAAGATAATTCAATAATAAAATGACAGCATTTATCAGTAAACCAAAAATGGCCGAATTATGGTTTGGATGTTTTAAATATTACCCATACATACAGAAGTGGCAATACATTCAATGAAAGCTTATGTGTGGTGTTGGAGAAAAGCCTGTGGCTCACTTGATGAAATTCCATCTGTTACAATGGGAACTTGCAAAAGGAAATTCTTAATGAATTCTAATATGACTTTAACAGTGCTTAATCTGCATCAACAGACAGACCCAAAGGTGCATCAAGATTTTAAAGGTCAATACAGCAAGGTCAAAGGTCAATCAGTGTCACACCATGACGTGGCACACCTAAAACCCTCAACCAATGTCCCTACCAGGTATAAACTCCCTACACCTTACAGTCTCCGAGATATAGCCTGGACAATATTTTATAGGTCAAGGTCACTACAGCAAGGTCAAAGGTCAAATCAAGGTCACACTATGACGTAGCACACCTACACCCAGTAATCAATGTCCCTACGAAGTAACAACTTCCTACACCTTACAGTTTCCAAGATATAGCCTGGACCAGGTTTTATAGGTCAAGTTCACTACGGCAAGGTCAAAGGTCAAATCAAGGTCACACCGTGATGTTGCACACCTACTACCCCCGACCAATGTCCTCACCAAGTATCAGCTTCCTACACCTTACAGTTTCCGAAATAAAGCCCAGATAAGATTTTATAGGTCATGGTCACTATGGCAAAGGTCAAATCAAGGTCACACTATGACGCTGCACATCTACACCCCCTAACCAATGTCCCTACCAAGTATCAACTTCCTACACCTTACAGTTGCTGAGATATAGCGCGGACAAGGTTTTATATGTCAAGGTCACTACGGCAAGGTCAAATCAAGGTCAGACCATGATGCTGCATACCTACAACTCCTAACCAATGTTCCTACCAAGTATCAACTTCCTACACCTTACGGTTTCCGAGATATAGCCCAGACAAGATTTTATAGGTCAAGGTCACTACAGCAAGATCAAAGGTCAAATCAAGGTCAGACCATAACGTTGCACACCTAAACCCCCTAACCAATGTCCCTACCAAGTATCAACTTCCTACACCGTACGGTTTCCGAGATATAGCCCAGACAAGATTTTAAAGGTCAAGGTCACTACGGCAAGGTCAAAGGTCAAATCAAGGTCAGACCATGACGTCGCATACCTACACCCCCCAACCAATGTCCCTGCAAAGTATGAACTTCCTACACCTTATGGTTTCTGAGATACAGCCCAGACAAACTATTTCCCCCCGCCCATCCAGACACCATGGGTGAAAACAATACCCCGACAGCCCTTAAGGGCTGTGGGGTAAAAAAATCCACTGTGCTGAATATGAATGAAGTTGACAGGTTCTTCTGAACCAACACAAAGTTAACATGACAGCCCTTGACCAATTAACCGGACCAGTGTGAACGCACCCTTACCTTCCTCTTTGTCTGGTGAGGTGTCTATCTCCGCCATCTTCTCCTCACATGTTCTGATGATCTGGTGAATCACATTCGTGCTCTCTTCATGGATGTGTCCTCGTTCTGCAACAAATAACATATTAGATATAGCCTTACATCATGTTTTATTTATTTTGGGGAAGAAGAAACATTATTAAAGTTATGGTGGGTTTTAACTAGGGGCGTCACGACTAACCGAATAATCGACAACAGTTAGAATAGTGATATTTTCGGGTTTCATATTTTAAAATATGAATAATCGCTTAATGTAGTAAAAGATGGCAGAAGGTCTGAATCCATAAAATATGTCCATATATTGTCACATAAAATAAGTTAAAATCCAAAAACAGCCACGTTTCCTGTACTGTTTATGCATTCACATAAAGCCGGAAGTACCATATATCTCTTATATATCGCCCACTTCCTGTCTGAAATAAACAAAGCAAAAGTCACAGGAAAACAGCAAATTTATTCATTTTTACAGGTTATATACATATGTTTTCATTTTATTTCACATATTTATCATTTTCAGTGCTTTTCACAATATGGAACTTAAGATTTTTGGATGTTATTTTAATTCGATGGTTATTCGGTGTCGACACGAATAGTATTTACCGATTAGTCGACATGAAATATTTGGAGTCGTGACGTCCCTAGCTTTAACATCTTTTAAATATATAACACCCTGTGGATGTAGAGGGCTTGGCGGCATGGTTTACACACACATCTCCCACCTCTAAGGTCAGCAGCTAGAACCTCTGGATAAAACCCATTGTGGGAAAGTTGGTAGCTGATTACCAAATTGAATGCACAGCAATTCAGAGTACAGAATCTCGACCAACTGGTTTGTACTGATTTCCTCTGAACTTAAACTTACCAGATACAACCTGTAGTATACCATGTGTTGAAACTGACAATGTACTGACATGTTGCAGTTTTACTCTATTTCAGTTAAAAATACACACAAAACATCCAGAAACAATACGACTGTATTTTCCAACAATATAACCTTAAACAAAGTTGATTTCCGTGCTGGTGTTAGACAAAACTGAAGGGATCAATCTAATGCAATCTTTTTAACATGGACTAACTTATGTTTGATATTTTTACAAATTAAAGTCCTGACTTAATTACTAATGATTTTCTGGATTAAAAAACCCATCAAAATAGAGATACTTTTCATTCTTCAAAAATTATTTCCAATCATAAAAATTTATGGTTTAGTAATTCCCAACTTATGTAGATTTGAGTTTCACTAGTAACCTGAGAGACTTCTCCCCGATTCAGGTCGGCTGTGGATCTCATACTCTGTGATGTCATAATTGTCGGCCATATTGTAAGTACATGTGCACTTAGTTCTGGGGTCAAATTTCGACATCTCGCTCAACACAGCATGATGAAGCTCATTGGCTGCAATCTCAGCTGCAAAACTACCATGGTGCCCATCATAAATAGCAAAGAAAGCCTGAAAATAAAATGCTTATGTAAAAACACCCTATGGGGTGGGCTGTGGGGGACTGGTTGATGGTATTAGTACTTAGATTCCAATGCTTTGCACAATAATTCAACACAAACTCAACACTAATTGTTTATTTAGTTTAAAAAGATGCATTGACACAAGAGTATCTTTGGCTGCTTCACTGGGTTCTGCCATTTTGTTTGTTTATAAATAAAAATAGAAACTGCACAAAAATGTCACAACCTATCAAGGAATTATTGTTTATAACTTCACAGTTTTTTTCCCTTTTTTGGCATCTCATAAAACCACATTGGTCATTGTATTATTATAGTATCAATGCACATTTTAACTGAATGTTTCCATTTTGTGAAGAATAAATATAAATATATTGTCATATGTGTTGGTAATCAGTCAGTCAAAGTGGATGATATATGATGCATATTTGACATTATTTGTTATGGCAAGAACACAACTAGTTTGGAAAGAGGGTAAGGGGTGCAAGTAGTGAGTAACAGATACACAAAATCTGTTCAATTGGTTTAATTCACACCATTTATACCAGACGTGAATTTTCATTTACTTACCTTGTGTTGGTCATTCCCAAAATAGTCCTGGAAAACTCTAGTGTCCTCCATGGAACTTTTCCACCGGTCATTGGCATTGGAGCAGATACCTGGAATAAAGTAAGAATGTTATGACTAGCACCTGGATTAACTACAATGTCACACTTTGAATAGAAAACATAAGACTGCTCTGAAAACAGAAAAAATACATTCTTTGACAGGGTTTGTTAAGGACACTCACTGGTGCACCAAAGCTCTTCCTAGGATCCGATACGATAAGCTCACAAACACCTCCGATATGCAATTTAAGCTCACATACAAAGCCTCTATCATCTGACACAATAAGCTCACATACAAGCACTACTCATGCAACAGACAATTATGAAAAAAGTTTTAAAACTGGTCTAGGTAAAAAAAGGTAAATAAAACTGTGGTCCAGTGACTCAAATTAAAAGATGTTTTATGTAGCGTAGTAATGAGAGATGATTTAAACAACTTATTATTCACCCAAGTACCCCTTCACCAAACTGCACTTTTTGAAACAAGAACAAACTTTTAAAAATACAACAGTCAGACTATGCATGATTTCCTTTCAAATAACAAGATCAATCTAGGTTGGGGGGTGGGGGGCAGGTTATCTGTGAGCCTCTGTCTTTCAGTTATGGGAATGTATGTAACTTGAGAGCTTGGGCTGTACTTGAGCAGTCGCATGGGTCACTTTCAGTCCTGTGGTACATGGAGATATTGTACTAAGTATTAATTTACAATAGGAAAACTTCCCAAATGACATATACAGAAAAAATATATGACGAATGAAGATAACAATATTATAAAGTGCATAGCACGAGTGTAATATTGTTAAAACTTAGTCTTTAACTTGCAATATCTCAGTCATTTCTGCATGGACTTCTATGCAACAAACATGAGCAGAAGCGCTGTAAGAAGACGTTTCTTATGATATATAATACATATTTTTAGGTGACATACTTTCCGAGATATGGGTTAAAAATAGCATCAGAGATGCCCGTACCCCAAAGCCTGGGGAAATATTTTTAACCCCATGAGATATAGAAGTAGTTAACAGTACAAAGTTCAAGATACTTTCAGAGCAGTGTCAGTTATATTAAGGTCCAAATAATGCTTAAGTAGAGAAAATAATATCTAAGGAAAAGAAATGTATGTAAAGATGAAGTGTTAAAACAAAACAATTCAATAATAAAATGACAGCACTTATCAGTAAACCAAAAATGGCCGAATTATGGTTTGGATATTTTGAATATTACCCATGCATACAGAAGTGGTAATACATTCAATGAATGCTTATGTGTGGTGTTGGAGCAAAATCTGTGGCTCACTTGATGAAATTTCATCTGTTACAATGGGAACTTGCAAAAGGAAATTCTTAATGAATTCCTTACTTTAACAGTGCTTAATCTGTATCAACAGAAAGACCCAAAGGTGCAACAAGATTTTACCATGACGTGGCACACCTAAAACCCTCAACCAATGTCCCTACCAAGTATAAACTTCCTACACCTTACAGTCTCTGAGATATAGCCTGAACAAGATTTTATAGGTCAAGGTCACTACTGCAAGGTCAAAGGTCAAATCAGGGTCACACCATGATGTTGCACACCTACTACCCCCAACCAATGTCCCTACCAAGTATCAACTTCCTACACCTTACAGTTGCTGAGATATAGCCCGGACAAGGTTTTATAGGTCAAAGTCACTATGGCAAGGTCAAAGGTCAAATCAAGGTCACACCATGATGTTGCACACCTACAACTCCTAACCAATGTTCCTACCAAGTATCAACTTCCTACACCTTACGGTTTCTGAGATATAGCCCGGACAAGATTTTAAAGGTCAAGGTCACTACGGCAAGGTCAAAGGTCAAATCAAGGTCAGACCATAACGTTGCACACCTACAACCCCTATCTAATGTCCCTGCCAAGTATCAACTTCCTACACCTTATGGTTGCCGAGATATAGCCCGGATAAGATTTTTAAACTCAAGGTCACTACGGCAAGGTCAAAGGTCAAATCAAGGTCAGACCATGACGTTGCACACCTACACCCCCCAACCAATGTCCCTGCCAAGTATGAACTTCCTACACCTTACGGTTTCTGAGATACAGCCCGGACAAACTATTTCCCGCCGCCGCCCACCTGCCCACCCGGGCACCATGGGTGAAAACAATACCCCGACAGCCCTTAAGGGCTGTGGGGTAAAAACCAGAAGTTAGTCACACTCATTATCCATGTTATGGAGGCGTTGTTGTATATGAAAAAAATATATCCCGCTCAGGTCAAATACAAACACATCCAAAAAAAATAGCATCAGAGATGCCCGTACCCCACAGCCTTGGGAAATATTTTCAACACCATGAGATATAGAAGTACTGTACCAGTACAAACTTCAGGATACTTTCAGAGCACTGTCAGTTATATAAAGGTCCAAACAATGTTTAAATGGAGAAATAATGTTTAAAAGAAAGATAATGCATATAAAGATGAAGTATTAAAACAAGACAATTTAATAACAAGATGACAGCATTAATCAGTAAACTAAAATTCAACACTCTTTATCTACATCTGCATGGCCGAATTATGGTTTAGATGGTTTGAATATTACCATGCATACAGAAGTGGTAATACATTTAATGAATGCTTATTGTGATGTTGGAGCAAAATCTGTGGCTCACTTGATGAAATTCTATCTCTTACAATGGGAAGTTATGAAAGTAAAATTCTTAATAAATTCTAATATGACTTTTGCTTAATCTGCATCAAAAGACAGACCCAAAGGTCCATGAAGATTTTAAAGGTCAAGGTCACTACGACAAGGTAAAAGGTCAAATTAAGGTCACACCATGATAATACACACCTATAGCCCCTAACCCATGTCCCTACCAAGTATCAACTTCCTACACCTTACGGTTTCCGAGATATAGCCCTGACAAGATTTTATAGGTCAAGGTCACTATGGCAAGGTCAAAGGTCAAATCAAGGTCACACCATGATGCTGCACACCTACACCCCCTAACCAATGTCTCTACCAAATATCAACTTCCTACACCTTACAGTTTCCGAGATATAGCCCGAACAAGATTTTATAGGTCAAGGTCAAAGGTCAAATTAAGGTCACACCATGACGTTGTACATCTACACCCCCTAACCAATGTCCCTACCAAATATCAACTTCCTACACCTTACGGTTTCTGAGATATAGCCCGGATAAGATTTTATAGGTCAAGGTCACTACGGCAAGGTCAAAGGTCAAATCAAGGTCACACCATGACGTTGCACACCTACACCCCCTAACCAATGTCCCTACCAAATATGAACTTCCCACACCTTACAGTTTCCGAGATATAGCCCGGACAACATTTTATAGGTCAAGGTCACTACAGCAAGGTCAAAGGTCAAATCAAGGTCAGACCATGACGTTGCACACCTACACCCCCTAACCAATATCCCTACAAAGTATCAACTTCCTGCACCTTACGGTTTCCGAGATACAGCCCGGACAAGATTTTATAGGTCAAGGTCACTACGGCAAGGTCAAAGGTCAAATCAAGGTCAGACTATGACGTTGCACAACTACACCCCCTAACCAATGTCCCTACCAAGTATCAACTTCCTACACCTTAGAGTTTCCGAGATATAGCCCGGACAAGATTTTCAAACTCAAGGTCACTACCGCAAGGTCAAAGGTCAAATAAGGGTAAGACCATGACATTGCACACCTACACCCCCTAACCAATGTCCCTACCAAGTATGAACTTCCAACACCTTATGGCTTCTGATATACAGCCCGGACAAACTATTACCCGCCGCCCGCCCGGACGCCCGCCCGCCCTGACGCCCGCCCGACCATCCGGACACCATGGGTGAAAACAATACCCCGACAGCCCTTAAGGGTTGTGGGGTAAAAATAGCATCAGAGATGCCCGTACCCCACAGCCTTGGGAAATATTTTCAACACCATGAGATATAGAAGTACTGTACCAGTAAAAACTTCAGGATACTTTCAGAGCACTGTCAGTTATATAAAGGTCCAAACAATGTTTAAATGGAGAAATAATGTTTAAAAGAAAGATAATGCGTATAAAGATGAAGTATTAAAACAAGATAATTCAATGACAAGATGACAGCATTAATCAGCAAACTAAAATTCAACACTCTTTATATACATCTGCATTTCCGAATTATGGTTTAGATGGTTTGAATATTACCATGCATACAGAAGTGGTAATACATTTAATGAATGCTTATGTGTGGTGTTGGAGTAAAATCTGCGGCTCACTTGATGAAATTCTATCTCTTACAATGGGAAGTTATGAAAGTAAAATTCTTAATAAATTCTAATATGACTTTTGCTTAACCCTTTCGCTACCATGTCTGTCGGCTAGCAGTCAACATCAATGTCTATTACAAGGGACCATGTCTGTCGACCAAGGGTCGATGGCAATAATATATATTTCTTCTTTCCCTTCAGTGTACTGTTATACGTTTTCTTTGGTGTATCAGTATTAAACCGATTTTTAAAGTATTTTATATGAAAGTTAAGCTATATTTTTTTTTAAATATTCGCCATTTCACCTATTTTAACTGGTTTCTGTATATATTGCCGTATTTACCGCATACAGCTGCATATTGTTTACTCGTGGTTATTTTTATTTGGGGAATTCCCACGAATTTTCCCATGCGACTTTCATCAATTCCTAATAAAATATGCCGAAAAACACCGCAAATAAAGTGTATAAGGTAGTGGGATATTACTTTACTTCATTGGCGTTTCTGACGTGATATGACGTCATGTGGCTACAGTCCCTTGGAATAATGTTCCTTCAGTAGCGAAAGGGTTAATCTGCATCAAAAGACAGACCCAAAGGTGCAACAAGATTTTAAAGGTCAAGGTCACTACAGCAAGGTAAAAGGTCAAATTAAGGTCACACCATGATAATACACACCTATAGCCAATAACCAATGTCCCTACCAAGTATCAACTTCCTACACCTTACGGTTTCCGAGATACAGCCCTGATGATTTTATAGGTCAAGGTCACTATGGCAAGGTCAAAGGTCAAATCAAGGTCACACCATGATGCTGCACAGCTACACCCCCTAGCCAATGTCTCTACCAAATATCAACTTCCTGCACCTAACAGTTTCCGAGATAAAGCCCGGACAATATTTTATAGGTCAAGGTCACTACAGCAAGGTTAAAGGTCAAATCAAGGTCAGAGCATGACGTTGCACACCTACACCCCCTAATCAATATCCCTACCAAGTATCAACTTCCTACACCTTACGGTTTCTGAGATATAGCCCAGACAACATTTTATAGGTCAAGGTCACTATGGCAAGGTCAAAGGTCAAATCAACGTCAGACCATGACGCTGCACACCTACACCCCCTAAGCAATGTCCCTACCAAATATCAACTTCCTACACCTTACGGTTTCTGAGATATAGCCTGGACAAGATTTTATAGGTCAAGGCCACTACAGCAAGGTCACAGGTCAGATCAAGGTCACACCATGACGTTGCACACCTACACCCCCTAACCAATAACCGTACAACGTATCAACTTCCTACACCTTACGGTTTCTGAGATATAGCCCCGACAACATTTTATAGGTCAAGGTCACTACGGCAAGGTCAAAGGTCAAATCAAGGTCACACCATGACGTTGCACACCTACACCCCCTAACCAATGTCCCTACCAAATATCAACTTCCCAAGCCTTACAGTTTCTGAGATATAGCCCGGACAACATTTTATAGGTCAAGGTCACTACGGCAAGGTCAAAGGTCAAATCAAGGTCAGACCATGACGTTGCACACCTACACCCCCTAACCAATATCCCTACCAAGTATCAACTTCCTATACCTTACGGTTTCCGAGATATAGCCCGGACAAGATTTTATAGGTCAAGGTCACTACGGCAAGGTCAAAGGTCAAATCAAGGTCAGACTATGATGTTGCACAACTACACCCCCTAACCAATGTCCCTACCAAGTATCAACTTCGTACACCTTACAGTTTCCGAGATATAGCCCGGACAAGATTTTCAAACTCAAGGTCACTACGGCAAGGTCAAAGGTCAAATCAAGGTCAGACCATGACGTTGCACAGCTACACCCCCTAACCAATGTCCCTACCAAGTATCAACTTCGTACACCTTACGGTTTCTGAGATACAGCCCGGACAAACTATTTCCTGCCGCCCGCCCGGACGCCCGCCCGCCCGCCCGATCATCCGGACACCATGGGTGAAAACAATACCCCAACAGCCATTAAGGGCTGTGGGGTAACAATAACCTCCTTGGTGAAGGTAATTACTTATTCCATTTTATGAATCTTTTAACATCCAAAGAAAACTTTCCTATCCCAACAGGTCTGGAAAATAGGGGTTGTACAGCAGCACTTTTATAATTTTGAATTATTGTTAGAAGCCATTCCTTTTTGAATACACCTTTTTTAGAGCCTGACCCAGGTGTACTAAATTGGTCTCTTAAGTCTGAAACATCACTATGATGGACCAACCAGCACAGCGAGTTGGATTATTTGACATGATCTTTTTCAGACTCTGTCCTTAAACGGGGCTCTCTGTAAGTGTTCTGAATAAAGTATTCACAAGTTATCTTACTTATTTTAGTATAATTTTACTTCTTAGAACTCTTAAAAACACTTAGTCACCAACTCACTTAGAACATAGAATCAGTTTACATAAAAAGTACTTCCAAAATATTTAAGCATAATTTGTCATCTCACACGTCATCTCATCAGGTTTGATTTAAAAATACAATTTAGACAAGATGTAGATTTTATGTGGACTATCAAGTTTAAATTTTGTTTGTATAATGTAATCTTGTTTTTGATTAACGGAGATACCTTATGGCTGGGCCAATCTTTTGGAGGAAAAATATCTTTATTCCACTTTTAGTGGTTCAGATAATACATGTTCGTAGGTGCCTTTTATATAGTTCTTTGATTGCTTGGTAAATTTACTAGAAACATTCATCCATGTTTTGTGTAGACATCTTAAATAATAAATACACTAGACATACACAAAATATAAACTAGAAAACCCTAGTAGAGTGCAAACTTCCACCAGATCAAATTTTAAAAACTTGGGATTTTTTTGTATCCAAAATATCATCTGGCTCTTTCCCAAAATGTGATCACTTTTTGCCAGCGCTAATTATAAAATAATATTTCACGGAAGATCTGCTAATTTTCTGGAGTAAATTACCAACCAGAACATCAAAGGCATTGAAAATACATTGTAACTGAGACCTTTGAAAATTGGGATTTTTACACTGCGATTTGTGCCTTTCAATTTTTTTTGTTTTCCCCCAAGAATTCAATCCAGTCTTTCCCAAAAGTTCATCACTCGTTTCTTTGATCAAGTGCTGCTCACATAAATAATTGCAAGAGATATGTTCATTACTTCTGGAATTATTGTGACCACAGATAAGCATACAGACAAACACTAAAACATAACCTCTTGGTGAAGCAAATAATGTCAATAAAAATGTTCTATAGACTGAAGAGAAATACAAAATCATTTAATTTGTAAATTTTAATTACTTAAATGTAGCTTTTATAAGCTACAAGCTTACCATGTGGGACTTAATGCTGTTCTCGGGTTGCCACACCCGGGGCCAACGTCTTAGAAAAAAAGACAGTTCTTGTTAGCCACCGGATACACTGCTAGTTGTCGTCACGTGATAACCTCTGACCTCTCGCCCTACTTTCTCGTTGAAATTTTCTAAAACCTACCCCTCAGCTGTAAACAGCGGGGAGGCAGGGTGGGACTCTTCTAAGTCCCACATGGTAAGCTTGTAGCTTATAAAAGCTACATTTAAGTAATTAAAATTTACAATTTTATTACGCTACAATAGCTTACCATGTGGGACTTAATGCTGAATTCAACCGCCCGGTGGCGGGATTACAGCTGAGACTGGAAGGTATGTCATTTTTTCTAAGATTTTGAATTAATATGTATAGAATAGTGCCAGAAATACCAGTCTGAGTCCCATTTACAGTGCCCCGATCCCGAAGACCGGGCCTGTAATGAGCCAAAAACCTAAATAAAATGAGAGACAGTGCTGAAACTGTCTAGATGTTTGATTGTAGGACGGAAGTGCAGCAGTGCTCACTTCGAGGTCTAAGGGTCCCTGAGGGCCCTTCACTAGTGACTGACCAACCCATGGTTGGACATCTCATAAATTTTTTACAACCTGAATATGAGATTAATGACAACTAAATAAGTCCTTAATAGAAGTTACTTGATAACTGAAAAACAAAAATGACCTTACCCGTAACATCTTGAAGGTAAAGGAATACCTAGTTCCTGGGAGAGACTCCTGAAGACTTGGTTGTAGCGGATGTGCCCCCCCCCCCTTTTTTTCTTTCCGAGGACAACTGGTCTGAGGGGAAGGATCTAGGACTTGTTGTGCCGCCACTACGGGTCCCAGATACATATTGTTGTCGGTGTCCGACCAAGTAAGGTCTTTTAGGAAAAAATTTGTAAATGTGTTGTGAGCTTTCCAGTGACAGGCTTGCATGATTGGTCCACCGATACCCCACCGTAAAAGGCCTTAGAGGCCGCGAAGGCCCGGATGTCATGCGCTTTGACTTGGACCAAGTCCAAGGCTTGTTGATCTGCTTGTTTGTAACAAAGTAGGATGGTTTGTTTCAACCATGAAGAGAGAGTAGGGCTCTGATGTCTGAGGTATGTCCTTTCGTAAAGGAGATGAAAAGGAGAGAACGAGACCCTCTCAGGTCTTTGTTCGGTCCAAATAAAACCTCAGGGCCCGCACGGGACACAGGGTCCTGTCTTCCTTAAATTGTCTATCTACAATGGTAGTCAAAGCAGGAATAGTCACCGGAGCTACACTTTGAGAACCTTCTCTTGCTAGTTGGTTTTTGGCTATGAAATCAGAAGAGGGGAACAAGGCAACCTTTTCCCATTGGCCTAGATTAGATACTTGTTTGCGACCCAGGCATGGATTTCGCTGCGGCGATTGCCGGAGGCCAAAGCTAGCAAGAAAGCAGTTTTAGAGTAAGATGTTTGAGGTCTGTGTCTTTCATGGGCTCAAATGGTGCTTTAGTGAGCTCGTTAAGGACAACAGAAAGGTTCCACTTGGGTAAATTTCTGGAACTCTTAGGACGATCCCTGTGAAAACTGGAGAGTAACCTATGAAGGTCTGCATTGTGTGCAATGTGTTGGGCCGTTGGGCCCAAAGTGTCAACGATTGCAGCCCTGTAACCATCAATGGTCGAGGGGCGCCTGTTTAAGTCTTGGTACAGGTACATGAAAAAATCTGAGATTTGTTTCACAGATGGAGTGGAGAAAACCACCGAATTTTCTCTGCACCATTTTTCAAATAGGGCCCACTTTGACCTGTAGATGGTCCTTGTTGATGACCGTTGAGGGGCAGCAATTCTCTCTGCCACCTCCACAGAGAAGCCTTGTTCTTGGAGTTGTCCACTCCTAGACACCAGGCGTGGAGGTTCAGCTGTTGTGGATTGTTGTGGAACACATAGTTGTGGGACTGTTTGAGTAGGGTCGTTGACACTGGGAGTTGTAGTGGGATCTCTGTTGAGAGCTGCACTAGGTCCCAAAACCAGGGCATCCCTGGCCAGCCTGGGGCTATTACGATGATCAGACAATAACATTGCCTGATCTTTTGGATTACCTTGTGAAGGAGCCGTAGGAGGGTACGCCTAGGCCGTGAGGTTGGTCTAGTTTATGTTTAGAGCATCTATGTCCCAGGCCCTTGGGTCTGGGATAGGAGACACGTACAGTGGGAGCTTGTGGTTCAGGTGAGTGGTAAATAAGTCTACATGAGGTGTGAACCACTTCTGGCAGATCTGTTTGAACACCTGGGGGTGAAGAGACCATTCTGTTGACTGCACTTGGTTGGACCTGGACAGTAGGTCGGCCATCACATTCAGGCACCCTAGAACGTGCCTGGCTTTCAATGTTATGAGGTAGTGATGGCCCCAGGTCGTGATCTTCAACAGGAGAGCGCACATCTCTACTGAGTGTGTTCCTCCTTGTTGTTGATGTAGGCTACCACTGTTGAGTTGTACATCGCAACTAACACTGTTTGATTCTGGCACTGGTCCTTGAAGTCTCGAAGGGCCAGGGAGACCGCCTTCAATTCTAGGACATATATGTGTAGCCTTTTTTCCCGATCTGACCACAGACCCTTTGTGGAATTTTTGGTCTAAGTGAGCGCCCCAACCTTCGTGTGAGGCGTCGGTAAAGAGTTAGATACTATGGTGTTTGGGATGAAGGTCTGCACCTTTCATCACGTTTGAGGGATTTTGCCACCAATCTAGGTGGGCTGCAATGGCTTCTGTCCAAGGAAGGAGGTTGTCCAGCGACTGAGGATATCTCCAGTGCTCCTTGAGATGAAAATGAAAGGGCCTCCTGTGAAGGCGTCCCTCCGGGACCATTTCTCCGTTGAGACTAGCAACCCAATTAGAGACATCAAACACCTTGCAGTCAAAACACGTTTTGACTTGAGTAGTAGGATCAAATCCTGAAGTTTGAGCCATCTCTCTTGAGTGGGTTTTACAAGGGCTGAATCTAGGTGGTATTCGTAGCCCATGAACGAAAAACACCTGAGTAGGTTTCAGTTCTGATTTTTCCTGATTTATTATCCACCCCAAGGACTGAATTAGGTCTACCACTGCCTATGTGTTCACTTGGGCTTCCTCCTGAGACTGGGACCTGATCAGCCAGTCGTCCAGGTATTGGTGAATTCTGAGTCCTCTTGAGAGGGCCATTAGTTTCACTTCCTTTACGATCATTGTAAAGACCTGGGGGGCTGTGACTAGTCCAAATGGGAGGGAGGGAATTGGAACACCTGTGACTTGTAGCAAAACCTTAGGTATTTCCTTGAGTTTGGATGGATGGGGATGTGTAGGTAAGTGTCCGATAGATCTATCGACGATACCCACTCCCCTGGAATCAGGGAGGTCCTGATGAACTCTGGAGTTTCCATTTTGAACTTTTCTACGTGTAGAAAAGTGTTGAGCCTGTTTAGGTCTATGACTGGCCTCCACCTTAGGTGAGGCTTGGTACTAGGAACAGGCGACTGTAAAACCCGAGAGATTTTACATTTTCCACCCTTTCTATTGCGTTCTTTGACATAAGAGACTGGATACAGAGGCCAGGACTTGGTCTTTGAAGGGCCTTGTATTCTGACCGGGTCAGGAGTCTGACTGGACTTGGATTAAAAAGAATGACAGGATTTGTTTGCCAGTCTAATCTGAAAGAACGGAGAACTCCTACTGGTGGACTGAGTGAGGCTGGAGGAGTCATTGGCGGGAAGGGTTTTTATGCCCTCGTTCCCTGGAGTGGGTCAAAAGACCTTGGAGCCTCGGCTACTCGATTTCCCCCTACCTGGGGAAAACGATGGATACTGCTAGGGATGGAATGACCCCCATTGGGGTGGTTCCTGTAGGAGCCTCTAGATGTGGGGAATTGGAAAGGGTTAATTAACAGGGCCTAAACCCTAAGTGTTATTACAGGTGCCTTGATGAGGGACTCCTGTCCCTCCTAAAGTAGTTGTGAATGGGGAACTTTAAGATCTAAAGATCCAGTATCTCACCTGAATTCACCATACCCCTTCTGACTACTTATATGCACCATGGAATTGAGTTTGACCTGTCTGGTAGTAGCCTTGCTACTGTTTTAACATATATATATATAACCAGGTTGTATTCAGAAAAAAACCTAGTGAAGAGCAGCTTGAAGCTCAACTCTTGCTGACCAGAAGGGGAGGAGGGGCTTACCCAAGGAGGCCCCTAAGGAGATACAAATTTGAAAACTTGTTCCATTTTAAGGGAAATTAAACTGCCCAAGTTCCTGTTGGCCTAGTAAATCATTCAGAGTCCAGACTGTGGAGGATCTAGGCATAATTCCCTGGGGGCAGGGAGGTTCAAAAAACTGCCTAAGTTTCAATGTCCTCAAAAATTGGTTAGGGTGAAGTCAGGCAACCTACTTCCCTAAAATATAGAGCCAGGACTGAATGAAGGACCTTGTTTAGAAGGCCTCTTGGGCTTGAGGACTTGGACTTTTTGAACTTGGACCCAAGCCTCCAATAGGTGATATCTACTGCCAGGCTGGTGAACTATTACTCCAAGTGTGTGTTAGAATTGTTCAGAGTTCTGATCTGGAACCATCATCCGAACATCAGATTTAAGATCTGATCATCCGAGGATTAGATCTAGATACAATCATCCGAGCATCGGATTTTAGATTAGATCATCCGAGCATTGGAACTTAGTGTGACATCCGACCATCCGAGCATAGGATGGAGAAGCAGACATCCGAGCCTCGGATCTGATATCTGAGCATCGGGTCTAGATGCAATGAAAATCCGAGTATCAAATCATACTTGGAATACTGTATCCGATTCTCGGATGCATTAAAATCTCGGGTGAACTAAGATCTTATCTGAATTTAAGCAGGGATCTGATCCACCCTGGAGAAAGAAGTTGGATATTATAATTTCTATGTAAGCTTTCCTTAAGGTAAGCTTCGATGTAAGCTTTGTCTTTCCTTCTTGAAGGAACTACACAACTAGATTTACGTAAGTAAATCTACTGTGACACAAGGTCACCTGCCCCACCCGCCTCACTGCAGGTAGGGTTAGTTGTGAGATAAGGAAAGCAGAAATTACACAGAATTTTATTAAATAACATAGAATCTAAAAAGCAAGTACAATATTTCTTATATTATGAAATTGGATGAATTAAAATAATAATGCCAAACTAAGGTTACCTTAGTTTGAAGAAACACGTAATGTCTAGACGATTTGATGAAGGATTCTATTCCTGTATATTTAAGTATTAACATTATAAATGGTAATAATACAGGAAAGAAGGGATAAAATATTATATTTCATTTTATTTATTTATTTTATTGATAAACGTACTGTAAGAAACCCGCGTCTCTCAGCACATGCGGTCTAGACGTGACGTCATCACACGGGTTTCCCCGAGGATTCCCCCAGTGGAATCGTGCTTTATATCATATTTTAACCCTTAAAATGGACCAATAGAGTAGAAGAACGGGGATAAACCCTTGCAAAATTTATTTTATTTGATTTCAACAGGCATATATTCCTGTATATAAGCTACTTACACGAGACGTGCAAATTGGAAGAAATGCTGTCTCGATAAAAAAACGGAAGTGGTTTCGATTATTTCACTCGACAAGGACTCGTTTGTGTTACATTTATACACTTTTAAACCCTAAAAATGGTCAAATAATGAAGCAGATAGGGGTTAAATATTTTATTTTATTTTATTCTACTGACAGGCATATATATATATCCTGTATTAGAAACCACATAAACGAGTCGCCATTGCTTTACAACGTGAACCCGGAAGTGGACTTCCGTTGTAAAATATAGTAAAGATACTTATCTGAACTATGAAAAGACATCGAATTGTGATTCTATGTAATAAAATAAAGAAACTGATGTAGTTTCCAGATCCAACGACAAGTATATCCTTGTAAAAAAGAAATAATATTCCTTGTAAAATAAAGCATTGTAAATTCGCGTGGCCAACGAGAAAGTAGGGCGAGAGGTCAGAGGTTATCACGTGACGACAACTAGCAGTGTATCCGGTGGCTAACAAGAACTGTCTTTTTTTCTAAGACGTTGGCCCCGGGTGTGGCAACCCGAGAACAGCATTAAGTCCCACATGGTAAGCTATTGTAGCGTAATAAAAGCATAAATTTTAACATTTCACGAAATATTCTAGTTATACTCAGCTTTATGACACTGCAGCAAAGTTACACTGAAATTTTTTTTTATTTTTTTATTTTTTTTTTTTTTTTTGTGTGTGTGTACATACCTACAGCTGGCACACAGTTAGGGCTACAATTCAGAGCAATTCCTTCAACATCTGTAGACGACTTCTCAACAATACGGCGATACACTGAAAACATAGAGACAGGGGATACCGAGTGAAGCATCATACAGATGCAATGTGACAAACCAAAAATAGTAATAAAATGTACAAAGTGCAACTTAATTTCTTCATGTAACTTCGCAAATCCCAGATTTTAAGATAATATAGAAAAAAGAATTGTGACTACTGGAATATACATTGTCACAATATTAATACGAGCACTCAGAGAGTGCATAACTTTGCCAAGAACCAACACCTCTAATACTGCTTATGAATGTTATGACAAAAAAAAAATCCTTAATCCATGCTAATGTTTCAGATCACTGTCCGAATCAAGTCACCTGTTCCTTGCACCATTGTCCACATTTCCTGAAATTTTCATCAAAATCGGTTCCTAACTTTTCCCAGTTATTTTGCAAACAGAGAAATGGATCCCACCCAAAACAAAACCTGTTTAGTGATGTAACAACATTAACCTACCCATTAACCTAAGTCAGTACGCAGCTAATGAAACAGTATGTCTATTTGACTTTCCCTCAGCACTGTAAAAAATGAAGTGTGTTGTGCATTTTCATTCGTGTTTTTTTTTCCTTTATACTTAAAAAGGGAATTTTACTTCTCAGGGCCTAGTTTCACAAAGGCCTACTAAACATAGAAGATAGTGTGCTATTAGATCTTGTTCTCAATAAACCCTTGGTCGCCTCTGCAAATGTTCCACTGAACTGAAAGAAAGGACCGACCAAGATTTCTAAGATAGCACGGCTTCTAGTGAGGAGAGCCTAATAACTACTATAGTAAATACTATCTAAGTCGAACAGATAGTAGAGACTTAGTAAATGACTAGCATATAGTAGTAGTTACTAAATAGAGAGTAGGCCTCTGTGAAACTAGGCCCACAGTTCTAGTTAAATGGATTTGACTGAATAGTTCTCACATTAAAAAAACAACCACTGACCTTCATAAGTATCTTCCATGTCAGCCTTTAAGAATTCGTAAGCATCATTAATCCTCTGCACGTCATTGGGCACCAGGGGTTTGTCTTTGGACGCATCTTTCTTCATTTTACGGATGATCGCTTTACGTCTTTTGACAAGAGCAGCGACAGAATCAGGCCGCTGTTTTCCTGTACAAAAGCAAAGGAGACTTCAGGTGAGTGAAAACAGAAGTTGTAAAAGAAAGAAAGAATTTGTGCAAGTAAACCGTTTGAACGCTTATGGTTTGTAAAATGTACTACGTAGGTTAGCATGAAGTGTGTCCGTTCATGAAGTGGGTCAACTTTTCAGAAATTATGCAAAAATAGTGAAAGGCTGCAAAACTGTATCCTAAAAACTGCTGGAAATGATGCCTAATACAAAGCTGCTCTGAATAAAGTAGTTTTGGTTATTTTAGTATCTCTAATTAAGTAATTTAATATGCACTTAATTGGAAATTTTTCCTCTACTTCATGAGGGGGAAATGTCCTAGCTAATTAAAATGACACCATCACATATGTACACAATATATTTTTATTACTTTACTCAATACTGGGTACTATTATTTTCAGTGTACAAACAATCAGATAACATGGGATTTTCTTTAAAAAGTACAGAAAATTTGAAGTTGCATTCTATTGATATCAAACAAACAAAAATAGCATCGACAATGCCTGTACCCCACACCCCGGGGAAATAGTTTTCAGCACCATGAGATATATAAGAAGTGAAACAGTACAAAGATCAGGAGACCTGCAGATCGAACATCCAAGAATCAACTTCCTGCACATTACAGTTTCTGAGATAGGGCCCAAACAAGATTTTAAAGCTCAAGGTCACTATGGCAAGGTCAAAGTTCATATCAAAGTCACACCATGATATTGCACAGCCATACAACACCCAACCAATGTCCTTACCATGTATCAACTTCCTACACTTTACAGTTCCTGACATATAGCCCAGATTAGATTTTCAAACTCAAGGTCACTACATGAAGGTCAAATTAAGGTGATACCATGAGGTTGCACACCTACACCCCCAAACCAATGCCCCTACCAAGCATCAACATCCTACAGGCTATACCTCATGGTTTCTGAGATAGAACCTGGACAAGTTCTTTCCCACCGCTCACCCAAACGCCATGGCTGAAAAGAATACCCGCACAACCCTTAAAAAGCTGTGGGGTAAAAACTGCTATTGTTAAAACTTTGTATTTCTAATAGTCTGTTCTTCATTTCTTTAATGCATATTCCATAACTTTTAACACCATAATAAATACCTTTGAACTTCATGATTTCAAGGGACTTGTGGTAGGTTTTGTGTTCATTTCGCACCCTCAGGTCGATGTAACGCGTACAGTCTGGGCAGAAGATGCTGATATCCGGACGTTCTGGTATCATTGTCGGGGGAATCACAGATCTGGGACTTACTAAAACACAGACAACTCTACACTGAAAAATTACAAAATTCCCATCCAAGAAATTCATATAAAAAAGTAGTTCCGTGAATAGGATATATATATATAGAAGTCAAGTAAGTGGGTACTGCTTTCTTGTAACTTGGCACACACCTCAACCTGGCACTAAATAAATTAATGGTTTGGGGGAATTTCTGAGGGCAGATTCTGAGTTTTGCACCATTTTGAGGGCTGATTCAAAGAAGAAATTATATTATCACTCCTTAAAAAGTACTGTAAAAACGTTAACTGTATATAACCTTTTTATGACTTGAACTTGTGTGAATACATCTTTTAACAAAGAGAAATCAGTGCTATTACACAAAAAAAACAAGCACAAATGGTGATTATGTGTCAACAATGTGCTAAGTTATACCCAGAAGCAGTAAAAGGGGTGGGACCTTTAATATATGCTGATTCATCTTTCAAAAAAAAAAAATACAGAGGAGGTAAAGAATAATTCTAACTAATATAGACATCAATTATAACAGTTATTTCTGATGTGTCTCTATAACTAATACTATACTGCTATATAGAAGAGAAACACTAGTGATTTTCTACAATTAATAATATGTAACTAATTCTATATTCAGAGAAGGTTTCTAACTTTCTATGTTAGAAATGATAAATTACTATGCTCTACAGCAACAAAAGGCAACAGTATAACTTTGAAATACTATTAACTACAGACTTTAATAATGCACAGTAAAAAGACTGACATAACAATTAATTATGTATAAATGTATATGGTTGTCTTCTTTCAGCTATCTTTGGTGGCCTAGTGGTTAGCAAGTTTAGTGTCTAATCACAAGCTGTCACCTCTGTGTGGGTTGGAGTCCCACAAATGGCAATGCTGAGGACCTGTCCCAATATGACCCTGGCTGTTGAACAGGACGTAAAACCCCAACTTTGACTTCTTTCACCTCTCTAGTGCGGTGTTTAGGCTTTCTGACACACCCACTATACCTTATTTAAGCTTAGGTACAAACACAGGCTCGTGCCATCCTCATATGGCCTTGTGGGTAACACATTTGCCTGGGAACACAGAGGATCTGGGTTTGATCCCAGGTACAGACAGATACATAATGGCTTTGATGACCATGTAAAATGGTAGTCCTCTGTCATTAGGTACCATCCCACTGGCTGGCAAAAAACCCAAGGGACACTGACAAAGTGTCATCCCCGAACCTCTGTCTTTTAGTTGGGAGAAATGTCAGTCACCAGATGTTTGTCTGTACTTTTACAGTCACGATGGGTCAAATGGAGGTTTGGGTCCTGTAGTAAAGGAGATATGGGGCTGAGGAAAAAAATAAATAAATACGATACACAAGCCTTGGAGGGTAGTTACATCCACTCTGCTGTTTTCAACTTACATGACTTTGCTCTCAGATAGGGGTCATTATCTGTGGTCAAAATTGGGAGAAGATTTGAATCAGTCGCCATTCTTTCCAACACAGCCTCACTTTCTGGAAACGTGGCAAAGCTTGTTGAAGACGTCCTGGTAGTAAGTAGTAGAGAAGCCATCACAATACAAACACAACATCACAATATCAGCACATTTCTATGGGTATCACAATGTCATACATACACCCATAGCTAGCTACATGGAGTATTTATGACTAAGTTGTGTTCCTTCAGTGCCATTTCAACTGAAGGCTAAAGTTAGTATTAAAGAAAATTAAAACTTTGGTTTGCAAGTAATGACCATGGATATCAATAGCAGTGGACCCATTTCATCACGATTTAATTGTCCATTTGTTCACATACAATATTCTTCAAAATATAGAACATTTTCCTGCCCTAACTTCCAATTTTTTAATTTTATTTATTTATTTTTTATTTTTTGTGTGTGTGTGTGTGAGAGAGAGGTCTGTATGGGGTGTGGGTGTGTGTGTGGGTATTTATGTGATATCACTCATTATGAAAATTGCAATTACTATAGCTCATATTAAAATGCTTCAAGACGATATCACCACATATAATTTGTTGACGATAGAATCAAATATGGTAAACAATGTTTGTAATCTGCAAAGAGAATGGTGTGAAAAGGGAGTCCAAATTATACGAGTCTCTGAAGATAGACTGTCAAATATTTATAATGAAACTATGCTCACGAGATATGGCATATCAGCAGATTTTACTTATGCTACAGAAACAACTTATCACCCAATCAAAAATGACTTGTATGACTTTATGGAGAATAGTAGTGTAATACTGCATGACACGGGTTGCAATGAATGTACTTTGGTGCCTATGCCAAGGCTAGGGTATATCTAATGATGTGAGATTTGTTGTGGGTCAAGAGACAGGCTAATTTTGCACTTATTGGTCAAATGTGTCACTTGGAATTCACTTTAGGGTATGTTTGTTTTGTACTGAAAGGGTTTTACGGTCAATACTTTGGAGGGAGGTTTGAAAGTTTGAATTTGGAATAAGTTGTTTGTTGGTATAAGTCAATTCTTGTAAAAATTGCATTTGGATTGTGACAACTTTGTTTTGGTAAGTCAATTTGTTTATTATCAAAATTTCAAGATGTGTACAGCACATGATTATTGTCAAAAAAGTAAAATTCCATCTGGTATTTTCAGTGACATCAAATTAAAATTCAACATATCATATATTTTAGTTATCTCATTAATTGTGTTACCAGTTGACTGGGCAGTCTGAGAGCTGGTTTTATGACTAGGGTAATTATCATACTCGTAGACTGTTTAGGCGTCAATATTTTAACATGTTTAAATATTACATCATTTTTTTAATGACCATTCATAGGATTAAGTCACATATTGATATAAATTATGTTTTTGTTGGCAAATTAATACTTTTGATTCCAGTTCTGGTGTCCACAGTACCAATTGAATGTTATACTTGTAAAATACACCCAGTTGTAACTATGTATCAAATTTGATGATTACTCTAGGTGTTTCCATTATAAATAGAACTGGACAATGCAAAGATAGTGTGCATGTTATATACAATGCAGAGTACATTATTTTTACTTAAAATTCATGTTATATACAGGTAAGACAGTAGGCCAATACTAAATATTAACATTGCAGCTTATGGCATAAAGTTAACAGAAAAAGTTAATACAAAATTAAACTACTGTACATTAAAATTAAGCAACAAAAATCCAATCTACAAAGTATAACACATATAAAATAGAGTACAAGTTTTATGGACAAAGTATATTTTACATCAATTTCAGTGCAAAAGTCTCTATCAAACCACTTAATAGTGTAAAAGAGAGATGATAAATGACACTGGAGGCAAAAGCAGAATAACTAAGGCAATTTTGTTTGTGAATATTTCAATTTTTGTCCAATTAAGTTTTAATATCACTTCCAATACATTACAAGTTTTATTTAACAGGTAGATGGGAGGATGGAGGAAAGCATTGCATACAAACTGGTCAATATTCTGCTCTGAAACCACTAGCAATCAATGACGCGGTCAACTTTCCCACCTTAGGCAGGGACCGAGCTTTGATCCCAGAACATGAAAGGTAAGAGGCATCCATGTTATCAAGTTGATAAATGGTCATCCTTGAGCCTCTGTCTTTCAGTTAGGGGAATGTCAGTTATTTGAGATTTGGACAATACTTGTACAGCTGAATGGTGCTTCGAGTCCTGCAGTACATGGGGATATTGTGCTGAGTGTAAATACAAATACAATACCACAATACTGAGCACTTAATGTTTGTAAAGTATTATAAATCCTGTCAAATTAATGAATAAATAGTACACCTATAAACTGTCACTTATATTTTACAGTTGTGTACCCTCAACACCACAATTTCCAACCCTTCTACAATAACCACAGAAGTAAGAAGTGGGCAACGGACCTATTGAGGGTGGTGCGGCTTTGAGAATCTACCAAAGAATCCACCGCCTTGACAGGACTTTCCACTTCCACCCCAGAAGTGACATTCGTCGTTGCATGCACAGAATTCTCCACAGAACCAGTACCTGACTGCTCCATGGTGTGTTACAGACTAACTAGCTCTAAATGGAAAATAATATGGTTACAAAATGCAAAGTTGTAGCAGAAAATGAAAAGAAAAAATAGAAATATTGCAAGAATTAAGAATAACTAAAGTATTATGTACAAGTAAAAGTATGCTGTAAAACTACTGTTATCCTGACATGTTGAATGGAAAGATTTGGTTCAGACAATAGAAATACAACAAATAAGAAGAATTACTCTAGAATAAACATTGGAAAAGTGTAATTTTAGGAGATAAAAAACTTTTTATAAATGTTTAATAATTGGAAAATGACAGTCATGATAGCAGATGTTTTACTGCATTCAAATTTTCTGAAGAAAGCTAGATCATCTGTTGTTTGTAATATGGTTTTTAATGTTTGATATATAAAACATATTTTACTTGGAAAAAATATGCATTGTACCTTCAAAATGTACATAAATGTATTTTCTGAAAATGTTTACACATTAAAAAGACACCAAATATTAATTTCTACCATTGAGGTTAAACTTACAGAAAGCAAAGATAAATTTAGTTTTGTATCATTATTAACCATTTTACCTTTTCAGTTCTATCAAGTGCAAGATACATACATACTTATGTGCCACAAATTTATATAGGTATGATGCAGAAATGAAATTAAAATAATAATGTGCCTTATAACAGCTGAAATATTAACACAAAGGGTAACAACATGCAAAAGGAAAAATGTCATTCACAATAGTGAGTAGAATTGCCTCAATTTTCGTGGTCGATTATTCGTCCATTTTTCCGACCGATGATCGACCCATAATCAACTTTTTTACTCCACTGTAAGGCAATATATCATGAAACACTTTCCGGGATGAAGTATTTGTCAATCCATTAAGAATAACGGTGTTCCGACATTTAGAACCTACCAAAAGCACTCACTTCCGGTAAATATGGCGGCAGACATAAACAAACCCAAAATTCGTGACAGATCTCTTGATTTATCAAAGGAAAGTTAAGGAAACTGTTTAAAATATAAAAAATACGTGGATATGAAGACACATAAGGAAGGGTGAGATTTAATCGATTTCTAGAAGTTGTCCACGACCGAACGCAATTGTACCATAGCACCGACGATTAATCGAACGTTGGTCTAATCGTCCACTCACTAATTCACAATATAATACACCAGATACATTCAAAATCATTTGGAATTCTATATCTATTTCGGCCACCAGTGGAATGATAAGGCAGTTTTTCAGTCAAGCCATATGGGACACAGACTAGATGACTCATGGCCAGACTCCCCAGTGCATATTCTTTGCCCCCCCCCCCCCCCCCCCCCCCCCCCCAAAAAAAATAAAAAATTAATTGGTTGAACTTTTGTTAACTTACACTGCTTCACTTTAAGATTTGGCGTACAAAAGGGAAAGCCAAAGTATGAGACTACAAATTGTTCTTTGTAAGCTGTACATGTTACTGATTGGTCATGTGCTGAAACGGGGCACTGATTTAAATTATACATCCAAATGTGTGTACACTCAAGTCTTGTTAATTCAAATGTCTTGTAATTTGGAATTTTGTGAAATATACAAACTCAAATATATAGACAACAAACCCTCAATTTCCCTTTTAGAAAGTATATTAATATATGACCTAACATCTGTATATCCAACAAAAACAGTAATCTTTGAATAATTAAAATACTAGTGATAGTGATGTCAATACTAGCAGTAGCAGCGATGTTGGAGATTCACCAGTGATGAACAAAAATGGACGATAATTGAGGATTAATGATCACCTGTGATGCATCTTATAAACATTATTTAACCATTTACCTCAGCGATATTGCTGAGTTTTGTTCAAGGTATCAAGACCTGATATACCCGGAGGATGACAGTACACGGGTGTCATTAATGTTAGACGTCATTAATGTTAGACAAGTTGTTTTTATATTGTCTGGTTTTATGTTACTTCCTTAAATTATTAAGAAATGGAATAAGCAATCCCTTGTTTATATGTATCAGTGTATATGTATCACATTAAATGTGTTTAGCTACCTATTTTTTATCACTGTCTAACATTAATAACGTCTAACGTACATTAATGACACCACTACTCGAAGGAGACTTGATCGACCATATTCTAAACTCAAGTAAATCTCAGTGCTTATTTTTTTAATAGCATAATTTATACCTTTGAAAGACTAGTGACACGAAAACTTCATATTCAGTCCGAATTTTAAGTTCCCAGGTGGGAGGGGGGATTAGGATACAAATCTTCGACCAACATTTTACTGTACATATCTTTAACGCCCTTTAACGCTTTATTTCTACATCAAACTTTCAAAACAAACACGACAAATATTTTGAAATTAAGTAGAAATCTGTATTTGGGGAATATGGAGTTAAGGACAGTGTTACACTAGCGATATTTCACCATACCAGTAAAAAAATATGATCAAATTAGCGTCATTCGATACCACAGTCTCTTAGTTTCGTTTCGATAATTCCAACAAACACCGAAACACAATTTTTAATAAGGTAGCTCACAACATTTTTGTACACCGGAAACACTGGGGTCGTTATTGTACCCGTGCATATATCATTGAACCCGTGTTTTGAATTTGGATCTCTCTATGTAAATTATTCAACAAGTTAAACTAAATCAAATACGTTTTGCTCAAAATTCCACCTTAAAAGCCATTGGACTTGAGCAAGCAACTACAAACTTTCTTTAGTCCAGGGTTGAAATCTGAACCTAAACAAGCCCGAAAGGGGTTTTGGTCTACTAGCACAAGCTGCAAGACCATCAGAGACACGAGTATTGCATTAAAATCGGTCACTCATCCAAGTACTAATGTAGCCTAGTGCTGCTTAACTTCAGTGATGAGACAGGTGCGTACTCACTATGCCCTCAGTTTTCTAGCATGTTGAGCTTGAGCTTCATTTGAACACACAATGATGTCTCTACACCAGAGCTGAGAGATGAATATGTTACCACTGTTGGTTCTTTAAAATAAAATCTTGACAATTCATCTGATCTATAATATATACCCTGGATCAAATTAAGCCAAAATACCTTATAGAAGTCTTTGGTGTCCTTGTAGTTAGCAAGTTCCACATCTAATCACAGGCTGTCGCCTTTTTGTGAGCTCAGCTCCAAGAAGTGGAAATGCCGACCTATCCTGAAATAACCCTGGCAAAGGGATGTAAATCACCAACTATGAACTTTAACAGACTTAATATTATTTATTTATTTTATTTATTTATTATAGTGACATGCAATATACAATGTACAAATGAGATAACAGGCAGAAATACAACATTGCCCAGCCCTGAAGGGCTTATAAGTCACTCTTAATCAAGACAATAATTAACATGGTTATAGTGTTAGATAAATTACAGTATTACCAGCATTAGGCAAAAGATGTTTTTGAATAGGAAAGTGTACCAACTGGTAACAATTACATTAGTGACAAAGTAAATATACTACAGAAAATATTACACACACCAACATAGAATGAATAAGTATGTTCTATTTATTAAGCAAATCCTGTCTTATTCTCCATGCTTGGTAAATAAAATCAACCAGTTGTTTCTCGTATGAATTGACAATTATAACAAATTTTTCATTGTCCGATAAACTGTGGAACTGTGGAATATTTTGTACAACAGATTTGAACAGGTTTGATCGTAGATTTTCATAGGCAACACAGTGACACAGAAATGAGGTAATTTTACAATACAATTAAGTGTCTTTGAGTGTTTAAGATACACATTGTGACAACTTGATATGGCCTATTGTGCATTCAGTCCTCAGTTGCCTAGTGGTTGGCAAGTTGGCATCTAATCACAGTTGCTTTTTTGTTAACTCTGAGGTATCAACTCCTGCAAGTTACAATGCTCAGGCCCTATGTACCAATATGGGCATGGCTGTTGAACAAGATATCAAACCCAAACTTGACAGTGGACCTTTTATATTGTAAGATAAATAGGTATCGGTCTAAGCAGGGCTATAGCGGTGTGATAGTACTGCATTGTAGATTTATACTTAGTACAAATTCTGCTTTTCTGCAGAAGTACAGCCCAAGCCCGTGGCTTAGACTCATGGAACTGATAGAGTCTTTGAGGTTACCATTATCAATGTCTCTGGGGTTCTTCAGTTCGCCATTCAGGATAGGACCCAATGACAGAGGATTACCATTTTAAGTTGTTCTATGCATCCAAACCTTTATGTACATCTGTCAGTATCTGGAATTGGAACTGGGTCGTCGGTGTTCCTAAGAGAGTATGTTACTTACTGGACCACAATGGCATATTAATAGCTATAGTGATATTCTTCATGAGGACAGGCCAGAATTTTCCATCATTTGTATTTTGTATATAATTTGTTGTTTTCATAATAAAAGGACACACAATTTACTATTCAGCAAGACTGGTGTTTAAATAGTTGACAAATCGCCTCTGATTAACTGATCATTTGTATTCTAATTTATTGAGTGATTGACTACTGCTTTATTGTGCGATGAATCTGCTGATTAATGGATTGAATGGTGTCAAATACCTTGTCATGAAATCACAACGTGCTGGTTGGCAACCATTCTACTATAAACCACCAGACAGGCAGCAACTGCCTTTGCACTAGTAGCCAGTTGGACCAAGATTCAAACCCAGAAGTCACAGATGGGAAATCAGTATGTTACCACTACACCACTGCCTCGACTAGTTAATAAACTGATAAATTTTACAAATGCCTGGAATGGGATATAATACTTATGAATATTCTTGTTACAAATTTCAAATTAAGTGTTTTCTTTCAAATGAGGTGTCCCTCCATATTTTCCTGGCTCTGTACCACGAAATGAATTTCCTGGAAAGTCTACTGTAGTTTTGTTTTGCAATTATGGGGACTCGGTGGTTTAACGGTCATCAAGTTAGACAGATATTCACTTGATTTTCATCTCTGTGGTCAGCTCAGCACCATATGTGAAATGTGCTGATGGCCTGCCCAAAAAAAAAGGTCAAAGTTAGGCCGGGTTTTACAACAGCCGGGTCACATATATTGGGACAGGTCCTCGCCATTGCCACTAGAATTCTAATCATAGGAGTCAAACCCGCACAGAGGTGACAGCCTGTGATTTGATGCCAAACCAGCTAACCCACTAGTGGTGGTGGACCAATTCACGCCTGGGTACCAATTCACGCCCACCCCCAAATTTATCCAAAGCAATCACAGTTAAACAATAAATTACAGATGTAAATGATCCATCTGATGATTATCTATGATGTGGTAAACATCTTCTCTGTGAAAAATTATAAATCTTCAAGAAAATTGAGGGTGGGCCTGAATTGGTACCCGGGTGTGAATTGGTCCACCACCACTAGGCCACTGAGGACCTCACCTGTCCCAAAAGGAATATTACTGTTATAATGAACGATATTTCGTGAGTTATGTTGATTTGTTTCTTTTATTACCTGATTACTGAAAAGGACACACAGTGGTAATCATAGATCTTGCCCTCCACCGGCAATATCTGTTTGCCAGTAGTTAATAAGGATGCCTTTTGTTGCAAGAATCTTGGCAAAATTGGACTAGATATGGCTGTACCTTGGAATTAAGGGTCACATTTATTAGACGGTTCACCATTTTAGATGGATTAATACGCAATGAAAGCACAAGTATATATGTATCAATGCCATGAATATGTAAACATCCAATGCTATTAATATAAATCACACCCAAGTAAATATGTTGTTCCACCTAGGCCATATACGCTTGTTTACAATGCAAGGACATCTTTGTAGTACATTTGCTTCTAAACGTTTTCTATTTCTAAACTTTTGTTGTATTTTGTCTGATTCCTGGTAACTACAAAATGGACAAGAAAACAGATTGAAAGAATTGATTAAGTAATTGTAGATGTTTTAATAGAACGTATTTTTTTCCTTTTTTTCATTAAAAGGTGAATACACTTAATAGTCTTGTTTAATAATGTAATCTCATTGAAGGTAATTAACTCCAGCAAAGCGAGACATATTATTTAAAATCACTTTATCATCCACATAAGATCTTTGGTCCACTTATTCCACGAGTTTCTATATTTGGGGAAAATAAATATACACATCTGTGTCGTGCACAGTTAGAAGGAACTCAGATTTTCAGACAGATTTTCACCTACATGACTTCGTTTAAATGCAACATTTCAAGGGTTTCTCGGCGTGTCGTGACGAGTCCCGGAAAAGTACCCTTTAGTAAAAGTGTATTTTTGGACATTTGCCCTTCACAAAACTAAGGGGAAAGCATTGACCCGTCTAATCATTGAAATCACCAATTATGTAGATGTCCTTGTTATAATTTCTGGAGTTTTAGTTGAGGTAAGTAAGCGCACCATTTTATGTATATTATATCATATTTATTTTCAATTTGTAATTTAATGATGGTTTTATTTCATCCCTTTTTAATATTATGTGCAAATGTCCGGGAGAACAGGGGCAGATGCCTCCTTCCATCTGACTTAGTGGCAGATGCATCCCCATATTATAGTATGGGATCTTAATGGGCACTGTTATGTAGGCTTCACATGTAAACATCAATGTAAACATTTTGCCACTGAATAAATCTTAAAGTTAAACACGCGTGAGTTTGGGGATGAATCAGATACATTTTGTTTCTTTAATTATGATGCCTCTTACCTTAAAAGGTCATTCAAACAATCGATAAAATAGGCATGTAAATATGGATTTTATGACACGACCATAAACATGAAAGCCACTTAAGTGATCACGTGACAGACTTGATAATTACTAGACCAGGGGCCGGTTTCATGAACAGACTTAAGCCTTGAGTCAGACTCAAAAGTTGAGACTTTGTCTCAAATTTTGGAAATATTTTGCTGAGTCTATGGACTCAGACTCAATGCATTTCACAAACAAGCTCAACTTGAGACCTGGCTCAGTCACAGGCTCAAATTTGAGCCCATGAAGGAGGTGTCTCAAATTTGAGTCCAAGCTTTGATGCCAAAAAACACATACATAAAGCGATACAATTTGTTCCAAAATGAAATTGATAAATCTTGAAATCTTCTATTTTCATTTTATTTTGTAATTACAGCCACATATTCAATATTTACTAATAACAAAAGTCAATAGAATTGACATGCTTTATAGGCTATTATCAAGTGACAGGCCTCAAGGGTGGACTCAAAGCCAGACTCAACCTCAGTTGAGTCTCAATCTTATGGATCACTTAGAATTATATATTATCATATAATTTCTTTGTATTATGAGTATTAAAGATATTTAAAATGATAATAATCATGAAATATAACTTTTTAAACTAAAATAAGCCCACTAAATATATGAAATGAGATTAAAAAGTTGAGACCATAACTTGAGACTGGTCTCAGCACCCTTTGTGAAATCCATTTGAGCCAAAAACTCAGCCGAGACAAAAGTCTCAGATTTGAGACCCTGACTCAGTTTGAGACTTTTGATGAAACCAGCCCCTGGTGAGGTTCTCTTTGTATATATTTAATGAATATATCTAATGTGACTTTATTATGAAAAAAATATATAAATAAATTTAATCATCGACACCTCACACTTGTCTGCTGAGACACCGTAATGTACACTTGTTTGGAAACAGGTCTCTAAAGTCTTAGACTTTTGTCACATGATATTCTACATTGTATATGTCCTGCTTATAAATTCTCGAGTATGTAATAAAAAAAAAATTCCCCTGATCAGTTAAACTGATGGAAACTCTTGTGGCTCAAATTGGAAAAGCTGCTGTTTTTTTTTATATTTTTTTCTCTCTATTCAAACCGGCGTAGCATTTCTACAATTTTCTGGTAGTATATACCTTAGTTCCATATGTAAGACTTATTGTAAAAGCAAGCAAAATTATAACTTGGGAGGTGCGAGGACTACTCTTGTTCCATAATGCTGGAAAAGCTGTCAAAGCAGGTGATTTGTCACCAGTGAATATATAAGTTGTGTGACCAAAAGGATCCCGCTTACAAACTCAGAACTACATTGTTGGGGTAGTGAGGTGGCAAAATAGCAAGAGTGTAACTGGGGTATCAGTAGTATTTTACCACAGAGGTGTCAATGTTTAAGTTACATCAGTGAAATATTCCAACATGTTAGATCTATAATGATCTCTGTTTTACGTGTGACAAGTTTATAAACTTTAGGACACATAAATATATTGTGTTTTCTTTTCCAGACATTTACCCATGACCTGCACAACTGTAAGATTATATCGCACACAATGGGCGGTAATCAGTCACGTGACTTTGGTGAAAGGTTCTTTTATTTCTCTCCTAGCTAGATTTAGTGAAGGCTATTTTATCCAAGGGCAGATTTCCGAAGAGCTACCCTCCTGAAGGTCACTTCTCATTCCAATATTTTACCGTTTCTTATTGAGCAAAATATTTGCATGAAGGATATTTAAATCACCACAACAAACATGTCTGCATGTATGCTTGGGTGGGTTTTCTGTGCATGAAAACGGACACATTACAAATGCAATGTATTTCCATTCCTGGACAAAGTTTGCGGCGACAAAGGTTCTAGATAAAGGGTATTTAAGATGTTTTTAAAATGGCCCAAACAGAGCTTTCAAAACTATGTTTAATACCATTTTAAACTGTTCAATGCTAGAACAAATCAAAGTTGGTTTAGATTTCTTTTGACTTGTCCAAAAGTGGCATTTTACGTTCGTTGCAACAGCAAGGTCAAAAGAATAGGGTTTTAAATTATACCCGAGTGATTTTTTTCTTTTGTTAAAGGTGTCCAATACTTCTCATTAATGGACAGTTGGTCCGCTCACTGATTATGACCATAAACGGAACCTTTTTACACACATTAAAAAAACTTTCTCACTTCTATTTCAAGAAATGTAAAGTACTGAAGTTAAACAACATTCCAAAATTTAAAACTAAAAAAAATGTAAATTAAATAGGTAATAGCTTCGTAAGTGTCCATTTATTTTAAAATATTGAACACTTACTTGGCCATTAACTTATACAGAGAATAAAAAAAATGTTTAAAAATAGTATGGATAAGTTGGTTTTTTTCATTGGACAGTGGAGTGATTGTACCAAACACTGGCCTATGTGTCCTTTGCAGGCTGGCTGATTGTGGTTTCTTTTTTCATATATTTGGTTCATGATGTCTCTGTATGTATTACATGTCTTTATAAACAACAATCATAATGTTTGTTTAGGAAGGAATAAAACATTAATAAGTAAAATAATGATTTGTTATTGCTTGTAAATAATAACATTCAAAAACGGGGATATTTTGCTTAAAGTAAATAAATAATTTTGTCATCAAGTAAATCGATCTCACTTCTTTAGTTTCCACGTTACCGATTGGCAAGTTTGTGTCTTTTTTTTCTATTAAACTATGCCAACAAAACAAACGAGTAAAACAGTCATGAATGTATGTGTACGTGAAAGTGTAAGTAAAACTTAACAGTTATAAAATTCTTACATAACAGACCAAAGTGAAGCTACAGTTACACATAGTTAACACCTAGAAACATTTAATACATCCAGTAATAAACAAGAATGTAAACATACTTCAGGGAATATTTGTCAACAAAAGTCACACTTTTACAACTTTATGACATTTCCGTATTTAAGAGAAAAACAAGGCCAAAAAGACAGTCTACATGTGCAAACTGCAAAGCCATCAGAGACACGAGTAGTGCACTGGAGTTTATGAAAATCTGACGACAAAAAAAAAAATCAAATTCCAAGTCATATACATCCTATACATCGCGTCCAGCTCAGATGGTCACTTAAACGTAGCCCACTTTGGCTTAACTTCCAATGATCATCCGGCAACAAAATAGTGATCTCTTCAAGCACCAGCCTCGCTAAAGCTTACACTTAAAAAGTAAGCTAAATATGACTTGAATGTTAAAGAAAAAGAAAACAAGTGGGGTACCTAGATGGGTCTTTGTTTGCACATACAGCCCCATTTTAACTTGTATCGGAGCTTGGCGAATGTATCGCCTTGTGTTAGTGTGACAGAGGCTTTATACCAATACTGTCATTATGCTGATGGCCATTGTTATTTTGTACCCCCCCCCCCCAAAAAAAAATGGCTCTTGAGAAAAAGTAACTCAGATCTACTCACAGAGCAATCGATCGACCATATAACTAGTGTTGGCCTTTCTAGCCTTTAAGAGGCCCTCATCAATTTTCATTGCGTGTGTGTGTGTGTGTGTGTGGGGGGGGGGGGCTTACTTTAATTAATATGACGCTGTTACATACTTGTTCTATGCATATCCTAGCTGCTTGTCGCTTGTTCTTGTATTTTTTTCTTATAAAATTTGACAAACAAATTTTCAACATAAAATTTTAAAATGTTTACATAATAAGGAACTTGGTTATAGTCGATTAACAAATTTTTGTGTATTAATAACTTCATTTTGAATTTTTTTTCGGTTTTATATTCAATATACAGCCATTCTTTTATTTAAAACACTTTGTTACAGGGGAAATGTTAAAATTGACACGTATTTATTTGCAAAACCTTAAAAATATTATGTCTGTTGTTTTTTATTGAAATACACAATTAAAGATTTTTTCAGTACCTCCGCCAAGGAGGTTATGTTTTCGCCTGGGTTTGTCTTTCCGTCTGTTTGTTTATTTGTTTGTGAACAACATAACTCAAAAACTTATGGACGGATTTTGATAAAATTTTCAGGATATGTCCGCAATGGTAAAAGGAAGAAGTGATTAGATTTTTCGAGTGATTCAGATCACTGTCTGGATCTCCTGGATCCATAAAATTTAATTTTTAAAGAAAGATAGCTCAAAAACTTATGGAGGGATTTTGATGAAATTTTCAGGATATGTGAGAAATTTGTAAAGGAAGAAGTGATTAGACTTTTGGGAGTGTTCCGGATCACCGTCTGGATCTTCTGGATCCCTGAATTCTTTAAAGGAAGATAATTCGAAAAGTTATGGACGGATTCCGATGAAATTTTCAGGGCATGTCCAAAATGGGACAAGGAAGAAGTGATTAGATTTTGGGTGTGATCCGAATCATTGTCTGGATCTTCTGGATCCAGGTATATTTTAAAGGAAGATAACTCAAAAAGTTATGGATGGATTTGGATGAAATTTTCATTAAATGTCTGAAATGGAACAAGGAACCAAAGTGTAAAAAATACAATATCAATGCAAATGGTAGGTTTTCAAAACCCAGGAATTATTTTATGGAGTAGACACAGCATTGGGGGACTGAGCTGCCTTGGCGGAGGTCTGTACTCTCTGAGTGCTCTTGTTGTTTATACTTTGTCATTTCATGGGGAAAGTGCCATTTTTTCAATGGAGTAGAAAAGTTTAAAATAAATTGTCACAGTTTAATATCTCTTTTATGTTGAAATACTCGTAAATGAAGTTATTTTATGCTGCCATAATTGAGCCGCATAACATATACCTGCAATGTTCACAATATTGCCTATAAAGTAACAATACATTGAAAGGAATGATTGTAAAAACGTAAGACAAGGGTATATATATTTTATATATTGGTTGAAAAGCATTACATTTAAATCATATTACATCAAAGTATCCCTACAACCTGAGTGGTTGCATTAGGTCCAAGAAAAGCATCAAAATCGATCATTTTGTTTCTGTCTTGAATATGTTGAAAATGTCAAAGTCGTGGCTTCATCAGAAATATGTCTGATGCAGTTTTACCACATGTTAAAACACCAGCATGAAACAGAAACGTGACGTCAGATTTTTATAATCTAAAGTAGCTCTGAGCTAATATTTTATGGATTTTGTATTGACATGCATATAAGTTACTGATTTGTATCTAAAAGTTGCTAAAATCATATTTAATTATTTACAAGTTAGGATCTAGAAGTTACCATACTTGCATCAAAAATTTTATAATTTGCATTTACAGGTCGATACCTTGAAACCAGAAGTTATTATCTGATAGGCTTAAACTATGAATTTGATGAATGTATTGTTAAACGTGCAAAAATAAGATTACTAAGGTAGTGTGTATGATATAGCCGCCGATATATCCAACGTTGTATAGAAGAAATATATCTAGCATTGTGACACTTCCAGAATATATTGCATAATTTAAAAAGATACTGATTAAAATGTGAAAAAGTCGTTTATATGAAGCCAATGGTTTTAGTTCCGATGGCTTAAACGACTTTTCCACTAACAAACTACAAAAGCAAAGAAGCCTGAGACCAGAGCAGTGTTTGATTTATGGGTTATGACATGACTTTAACCAAATAATTCACAAAAATAAAATTACTAAAGTAGTGTGAATGCTATATCAAATGTTTTGTATTAGAAGGACACTGTTACAATATATTTATGTATATAATACATAAATATATTTATGTATATAATACATAAATATAATACTTATACACTTATACCCCTTCCACACTACAGACGGTACATCCCGCGGTTAGAAGCTTTACTTGGTGGCAGAACTGCCAACAAGGAAGCCATATACCTTCTGATATTTGGTGTATCATTTTCACTACAGTCAGTAGAACCTGAGGTTATAGGCATTTGGTGAAATGCCCCTGTCCTCCAACTACCATCCAAGGTTCATATGCAACCCTATGACACAGTGGCAAAACATCCATTTATCTCCACTCGCCTTATGCCGCCGTCTTACACCAAAAGACGACCGAGTCACAACCTTATACACACCGTTGGCTAAACCTTCAGTTACAGTAGCAAGAAATTCACGGTACCAAATTCAGTGGCAGAAATTTTTAAACATTTTAAAACTTCCATAGGACGCACGAGGTAATGAATGTTTTACTACTGTGTCCCAAGGTCACATACAAACCTCAGATGGTAGTTGAAGGACAGGGGTGTTTTGCTAAACGCCCATAACCGTGGGTTATTTGGCCTGTAGTGTTAACGGAGTTCTAGGTATCAGGCATCCAAGTGCTTTATCTAGTAACTAATAGCTTTTAAAAGCAGTATGTATCTTGAAAATATCAGTGAGTAATATATACGAGTTCATAACTTGTAGGTAACAATTGGTTAAATTATTTCTTCAATAAAGTAGTGATAGCTCAGAGCAACAAGTGACAATAGCCTGTGAACGCCTCCGCAAGGCTAGGAATTATTAGTTACCGCTGCGTGAAATAAAGCAGATTTTACCTGAGCTGCACGAACTGTGGCTGTACTGAGTCCATTGGGTGTTTGTAAACATGAAAGGGTGTACACCTTATTTAGGCATACAATATATATGTATATATCTCTGCGACTCTTGGCACGCTACACTTAACACTTTGCAAAGGAAGTGAAGTCAGAATGACATTTTCTTTTTAAATATTACGTTTATTTCAGTGCTGGGGGAGAAGAGACTTTTATGTATTTTGTGGGCGTTTAAAATAGGAATGAGTTTCATAGTGTGTGTATACATGGATAAAATAAATAGACCTTTAAAAGTTATATAACTCATTGTGTAAGCTTAATTTAAAGTCTGCCACCAGGCAAAGGTTGGGACAAAGTTGTATTGGATTTAATTAAAAATCACACAGGAAATAATAACAGAAAGGTAATTATATATAATCTATACATGACAAAAAGTGCAATCAAATAATAGTTTTGTATTTTATTTTATTAATTATTGATCAGTTAATTATTTGATAGCTTTGTGTATGTGAATAGCATGGATTTATATTTGTTTATTTGGGGTTTTACGTCGCTTTCAACACTGTACAGGTCATATCACGACGGGTAGTTGGAAGGGCAGAGGAAACCAGTACATATAGTTCGCTAGGGTTCTGTACTGTAAACTGCCGTCCAACGGCAAGCAACTACCAGCTTTCCCACTTACGGCCATGACGGGGATCGAACCCCGGCTGCAGAGGTGGGAGGCGAGAGTGTTACCACTCTGCCACCGTGGCCCCTAGCATGGATTTATAATAACATTTACAGTACCATCGCTAAAATATTATATATTAATGGGTGAAATAGTGGTGTATCCTATTTTCCAGTGCATTAAAAAATCATTTAAAGAAATAATAAAACAACTTATGTTAAACCTCTTTCAGGCGTGCAATTGCACAAATATAATCGCAATATAGCTGACATAAAAAATATTGGAAAATTCAAAGACAGATCATTTTTCACTACAGTGACAATTGTGTCATTCAAGTATGTTATGTCTGGGTTTCTCGACTGAAGAAAAAATAATATTCAGACTGTGGGCCAATAAAATGCTTATTTCCCAACCCTCCAATTCAAGATACAAGTTGTATGCTTTTGAATTCAGTGTCAACAAATATCAATAACAACTGCCTCAACATTTTTTGTCTTATTAATTCAGATATTTGCAATTGTTTTGTTTTTTTTCAATTTTATTACTTCAAACACATAAATATAATTATTCTCTTAGGAGGCTATTTTAAAAAAAAAATCCACAACAACACAGTAAAATTAACTTAATGTGCAGCGTGACTTGTTAAATGCTGATAAATTGATTGCTTGCTCAAGTTGCATGGAATTTATAGCTTGCCGACTGATTAATGCATTATTAACTACAAAATTATTTTATTTGTTACTTGAATGATATATTCCCCTTTCACACTTCTCCGATAGGCTGCACCATGTATCACTGCATTCAAAAACCATACTTTATGTACTGGCCCGCACCTCTCAGTTTGATAAAGTGCAGTAACAACTTGAGTACGTATCACAGATCCTAACATTTCTCTGGTACTGAAGTGATCTGTTTCTGCTATAGAATCTGACTTTTGTTAGACTGGTTTAGTGGACCTGTCCCAGTAATAGCCTTGGCTGTTAAACTGGTATTAAAACACCAACCTTGAACCTTTGAAGTTTGACTTATTATGTCAGAGACTTATGTCATGTTACTTTCCATGTACATCGCAAAGCAAGATTTTTATCAAATTCACCAACATTTTAGATGGGAGAAGTTTGCCTGGAGAGGTGTGAAGGTACCATTATATGAAAAAATATGTTGTAGAAATGGACCTCACTTATAGGGCTGCCCCACTTTGGCGACTCACTTCTGTACTGGGTGACAATTCTGAAATTTTGCATTCGGGAAGTAATCGGGACATTGGTAAACCCAATCGAAATGTTTTGAGACCATTCAGGAGCCTATTGTGACCAAATTAAATCAAAATATAGCCACTGATCAAGATATATAAGGGTGAATCAACATTGACAATTTTTGTAAGAAAGTTCACCATGGACATTACAAATATAATAATAATAATATAGGGTGATGTATTGGCAATGATTCATTGGTGGGCAGTAATTCATTATTCAATATAACAGGAACAATTTAACAGGAATGTGTAGCATGAGTATTGTAAGTTACATTTTGTATGTGTCTGTCTAGCTTTAGAGCCAATTCTCATAAAATATTTCAAATTTCTAAACATAAATTAATCTGAAGTATCAATAGACCAGTTATCGAGGGTATTCACTCATGGAAATGTTAATGTGGTTATTAATTTTATATTTGATTTGTGGTAAGAAAGAAAAAGTAAATTATATTGTTTTAATTTGTATGTATTATATTGTTATACTAATTCATTGTTTTCTAGCTCAAAACACGGTTTTTGCCTGTTTGTTATTTACTATCTGTCCATATAAGGCTGTTTATTACTTTCATAGTTTCTGTATAATTCTATATAATCCTTGTCAACACAATACATGTCTCTATAATAAACCAATAATAATAATAATAATAATAATACTCTGGTTAATCTTGATGAATGATATATTTTTGTGTGTGCCCAGTGAAAGATGTGTACTCCTTTTTATCCACCATTTTGCTTCAAAAACAAGTAAAAGAGGTCAATATCCATATGACAAGAATATAAAACATTTTCTGTGAAACATATGCACAGTTAAAGGCATATACACACAGTTTAAAAATTCAAATTTGGACTGAAAATTTTTAAAAAAAACAGAAATTCTCTGAAAACATCTTTCCAATGGTATGTACAACTTAATTGTAGTTAAAATCATAAGTGAAATATTTACGAAAATGCGGCACTTGTTTTCGCATATGTAGCACAAATTATGCATGGTAAGGGGCACTCAGACTGTGAACGAAGTGTGTATGTGATATGGTATTCAGGACAAACGTGTAGTTGTAATATATGTTTTTGTTTTGACGGATTTGAAGGTGTATTAATGACACAATTATTTCCCGACAAGGCATGACTGATGTCCCTACTTAATAATCGTAAATAAGTTTTGGTTTTAAATCTGAAAGGCGCCAACTTTGGTTGTTTCTTGGACATGTGAAGGTCACATGTGAAGGTCACAATATTAGACCTTTCTGGTTAGGGATCCAGCATCGCTACATTAGCCGTATGTCACAAACAAAAATCTACATAATCTATGTAATCCAGATTCAGATTTGATTCTTTGGGTTAGCTAGATTTGTGAAATGCAATTTTCTTTATTTACCAATCCAAAATGAAAAAAAAGAAAGATAAACCACTATAAATATAATAAAAAATCACTAATTTTTAAAAATTTGCTGGTACAATTTGCCGCCATTTGGGGTAATCCAATGAATCTGAATCCGTTGATCTATCTCTAAATGTAGATCAATATGGATTCATAATCCGGATTAGGATTCAAGTCACATCACAAGCGAATCTGTTGATCTAAAGAATCTACATTCGACGGATTATATGGTTGTGAAATATATACATCTAATGTCAACGTTTAACTTGCATCAGCAATACATTCTAAAAGTCGGATAGTCTGCCTTTTCTCTGTGACAAAATTATATAAACTACATTGATAGAAGTCATATTTTTAGTATTTCTTACAGTCCCTCCACCCACCCAAGTCCTATCTGCCCATTGGACAATGTACTCAAATAACCTCCTGAACTATTTCATAATGTCTACATGCAGTCTCTTTACACCAAACTAAACACTCTGGCGGTGAGGGGGGGGGGGATATGTTATTTGTTGGGAGTCATGCATTGTGGATTATCTTTATTCTCGACTAAGTTACTTAAAAATCAGGAAGTTAAATATTTCACAGTTTATTTATTTTATAACTAACTGTATATATAACAGGGGAAAACTTCCGGAATAAAATACACAAAAAATAATTGTCACGAGTTACAATGATAAGACTTTATCCTATTGCCTAATAAGATAGGCAATAGCTTTTCAATTCTTAATATATATAGGCCTAGCTGGTTATGTCAGCAGTAACCAATAAAAAACAAATAAAATCCCAGTATAAAACCAGTAAAAAAATATATAGATCACAAATAAACACGATAATAGTGCGTAACACGATATATATTATGTTGTTTCACTTTAGGAGTGATGTATTTTTTTTCTTAAATATCTTTGAGTGATGTCTTACTTTCATTATCCATATTATGTATGAGTAATATAAAAGGGTCTATATTTAAAAAGGGTATCGAGAGAGGATCCAGCTTTTAAGTAAGGTGGGGGTTCACATCAGACATACCATAACTAGGGGGCCGGGGGGCATGCCCCCTACGGGAAAAATTAATTTTTGGTAAAATATAGTGCATTTCCTGTAAATTTAACTCCACTCCCAAGAAAATAATTTTTGGTTGAACCATTATTTTTCAAGGGGGGTTCGAAAAAAAAAGTATAACCCATTCTGTATGCCCCCCCCCCCCCCCCCCCCCCCCCCCCTTATTAAGGGCAAATTATTATTATAGTTAGTTTATTATAGTGACATGTATTATTTACAAATAAATGATACACTTCAATAAATACCTAAGTACAATAAATACCCAGCCCTACATGGGATTATATGTCGCTCTAAATATGCAATGAACAATGAACAGTGTGTGAAATAGAAAATATATAAAAAACTATATGTAGAAATATGAGCACAACATTTTTCTGTTTTACATTACTGTAATATGTATATACATAATCAATGTGTTACGTATACAGTTTGTTTCTCCTCTCTTGCCATAAATCAAATACAAAATTTACAGACCAATTCAAGTTAGCATTGGGCATTATTTCGATAAATTTATGAATAAGAGATGGCGATTCTAACCTATTTAGTACATTTGAATATTTCAGTCTAACACAGTCTAATTCAGGAAAACACAAACAAAATGAATTTCTTCCTTTATATCCTGTTTACAAAGTTTGCAAATTCTCTACGAGACATTGGTCCTGAAATACCTACCTAATTCAATCTCAAGTGGTAAAATTCCAATTCTCAGTTGACAGAAAATGGAGCGTTTGCTTTTGGAGTATGTTTTAACATAATCTTTGTGTTCTATTTGTTCTTTGAAAAATGCAAAAGTACATAATTTGGGTTTTGATGGCAGTTTAAACTGCTAATCCTGGTGCATTAGGTTCAAAATGTTTTCTGATGTTTGGTTTATATCTATTTCAAGTCTTTGTTCAAAATTATCTAACATGTTTAGTTCATTAAAAAGGTCATAAATATGAGATATCCAAGTGCTATTCCTGAAATATTGCAGACTCCAGTTAAAGAGATAATTCGAAATCCTATTTTTACTACAGCATAACCGGTTCCAAAGTCTAATGCTGGACTTACAGTACCTATATTTTGGTAAAATCCAGCCCATATCTGCCTGATATCCCAGTGTTGGTGCATTACGATGTAAACCAAGGTAGTAACGTATAATACAGAATGTGGTAGATAATAAAACATATTTCCCTGTGTGCATTTACCCCTATTTAGGCCATACACGTCAGTGCTCCTAGGTATCAGATCGAATAGAAATTCAAGACTCTCGAATAATTAAATACATATGATCAAAAGCTACATATAGTCAACTAAATGTTTGGGGCAGAAACTGTCAATTCCAGGCATGATTGGAAAGATAAGGAATACTTACAGAATAGAAAAAAACATTGTCATACAATTTGAAAAAAGTAGGGAAATAATGGAATGTACATGGAAACAAATGATACCACTATTGGATTAAATTTAAATATTTAAAATAGCTGGAATTTTCACTATACAACACTGTTCTTTTTTTTTCTCAGAAGAATTAAACTCACACATTCAGTATCCTTCATTTTTGGGGGGTTTTGTTATTTCATAAAAATGCAGCTTTCAATTGAAAAGAATTTATTAATTACAGTCTAGCTTATGTAAAATATTAAAAAATGGTAGTTTTTGAGATTTATTTTCTTATGCTGTGCTATTTGGTATTTTTGTCAATTTGTAGAATAATCATACTGCGTTATGATTGATATTGTAAGACTACAATCCTGATGGGGCGTTTGCCACCCTCGCCCATCCAGGAGAGAAGGAGTTTAGTTTTTTTGTAAAAAAAAAAAGGCTGAATAAATATTTCTTGAAACTGAAAAAAAAATTTTGCATTCGTTTGAACTATTAATTACGTCATTGCTGGACCACTTTATTGTAATTTGTACATTTCTGTACATATTCCTGGGTTTTGTAATGTAAGAAATTACATGTAAGTCGCTTGACTGCTTGTATTTGTTTATCTTCATTGATGATTTTTGAATAAATGGCAATAGATTTAATACATACACACCAGTGCAACACTGATCCTTTTTATTAGTCGAATCTTTGATTCGAGTTATGTACTGAGTTGCGGCCGCGATTTTAAATTCGCCATTTAAGCCCTTAAATATCAAATTCTGCATAATATTTGTTCACATATCGGTACATTAAGGTGTACAGGGGGGGACAGCGATTCGCGGGGGACAGCAATTCGCCAATTTCTATTGTACCTCATATAAAACTAACATCTGTGTTGATACTGAAGGAGCCTTATAGCATAGAAAAGTGTGCAACATGTCTTGATACTTTTCTAAGATTTTAGAGTCGACAGCATGCAGGATTATAAAGATGAATAAAACAGTGTACATGTCAGTGTAAAATGTGCCTAACAAACTGCATCTGACTGAGCAAAGAGCTGTATGTTCTCTAAACTGTGCCTGGGGTCAATATAAATACTATTGATAACTTCATCATATGTTAGAATACAATGAGAAGAATTGATCTTTAACTTTAATTATTGTTTGCAAAGTGGTTAACAGTCTTTGTAACTTTTTTGGGAACAGTATAAAATAATTGGCGAAATGCTGTCCACTTTCCAACAGCCCTAATCTTATTGCCATGGGACAAGTTCTATGGGTGTATTTGTACTTATCACAAAATATACTTATGATGCTACTATCATTTTACAGTTTGAGGAACCTCTTTTCATTCTGATAACTTTTATAAAACCACACTGCATAATTGTTCTCAAGAAACTACATCTTGGTGTTTTTAAGGGCGAATCGCTGTCTCCCCCTGTATATTATACACTCTGCTATTTTGAAGATTTTTAATGCTTTTATTCAGTTATATTTTATAAAGTAAAAAGCTTGTCTAGCACTTCGTCTGGCTTTCTATAAAGACCCGTATGTCCTAGAAACTATTGTGTTTGCTATTGTGATGGTTTACTCGAACGAGTCTTTTTTAACGGTTTCGTCTGCTGGTTTCTAGACGTAAAACCCCAATTAATTTAACTGTCTGCTGGTGTATCACGCACTCACTGTTAATGTAAAATAGTTGTCTGCGCATCTCCCCACTTGTCAAACAAATAAACCGCAAAGAAATTAATGAATGAAGTGACGTCACGGTAGTACTACACCTTTGCCGTTCAGCCAATCAGAATCGACAATGAAAATTTTCAAACTTCGTAGTTCTACATTCAACCACTTGAAGGCGCTTTTGCATGTCCTAGAAGTTATCACGTCATTTCTTCATCGGTAAAATACAGCATAATCTGTGGTTCCCTATTTTCGCTCATTGTGGCTATTCGTAGAAACAACACACGAATATTTTATTTAAATATTTACAATTTGCTTCTGTAAAATATCCATATACAGTACTATATATCCACGTTTCAAAGTTGAAATATGTCTTCTCATTTCAAAATCAAATTTCAAACTGCGAGTCCGTGAACAGGAAATATGCTGGTAGTTTTCATCTTAAACCAGCCTCGGGAAACCCCCCACAAAGAACTGCCGTGACTGCGCATATTTGCTCATTAATATTAATGAGGCAAGTCCGTGAACAGGAAATATGCTGGTAGTTTTCATCTTAAACCAGCCTTGTAAAATATTGTCGCCAAACCCCCTCAAAGAAGTGCCGTGACTGCGCATGTTTGCTCATTAATATTAATGAGGCAAGTTCGTGGACAGGAAATATGCTGGTGGTTTTCATCTTAAACCAGCCTTGTAAAACTGCACATCTACAGACCCTTTATATTTGTAAACAAATACCCATCTCGCGACACAAATCTGAAAACTTCCGTGAAAGTGGTTTCCAAATGCGGGCGATAATACAGAGTTTACAGATTTCAACACCCAGTCCTGTCCTAAGATTCGACTGTGTGGTTGGGTGAAAGCTAACCACTGGACTCTTGTTCTGAGATTTGCCATGGCTTAAATAATGACTTTTTAAGTGGAGTGGTCAAAGAACATTTAAACCTTACTTATTTCTCGGTCAAATGTGATGCTTAAGTCAGTAAAAACAATGACATGTGCTTCATAATTGATTAACACATCAAAGAAGTAATAGTGTTGTGAACTTAACAGTTTATGAAGGATATCACAGACACCCAAATGACATAAATATTTCACCCCGCTGGCCAGTTGGTTTTCCCCATAATTGTACAAAAACACCCATACACAAAACTACAATTTGATTGGATAAAAACGTCTCTCACCAAACTGATTTGGGACACTTCTCCATAGATAGAAAAATGTTGACATTGCTTTTCTTCAAAAGTCGGGCTTATTTCCACATGGGTTTTGTCCATAGGGGCTTTTTCCCTGTTGAACCACTGGAACGAAAAAGGTCAGTTATGCCCAGGTCACACACTGGAGAGGATACTGTGACAACCCTGGAGAATGCATGGGAATCAGGGGGATTTACAAGTCGCCAAAAATGAAAGAATGTCATAAAAGATGGAGTATGATTATATACCCTACAGGTGAAGAATTAGCAAGGAATTAGCTATGGCTAGGCAAAAATGAAAGTGAATCGTGAAGACTCTTCTGCCACATTGAAAACTGGTTTGTGAATAAGGAAGAACACCTGGAGAATTTACTGAGAGCTATAAATTAGGACGAGTCATTGGCGACTGCTCTGCGACAGAGTTACGGTATGAAATAATGCCCTACCTGCTGTGGTTGTCACTGTGAGGCGGCAAAAGATGAAGAGGATTGGAGAGGATGAAAAACAAGGAAGAATTAGTAACGAACATCGACAAAATTCGTATGTGTAGATATTTATCATAAATAAAATTTGTCACTGTCTGACCTGGGCAATAGAGGACACCAATTGAGATAAAAACATAATTTGTGTTCATGTTTGTTACTGGTTTAGTTAACCAAACAGTCCTTTGTTGTGCAAATATACTTGCAAATATGGGTACGCCCCACACGTAAATATCTTTTGAAGTTTTCCAAGTCCGTAAATACATTGAGCTCGGCTGAAAAAAACAACAACATTATTTCCGCTTGAAGTCTAGTTGATCAACATGTCAGTACCTTTGGGAATTGCCTGGATTTAAATAAGCCTTTAAAATATCCATTTAGAACATTCAATACAACAATAACATAACATTTAATATATTCGTAAGTATTCCTGTGGGTAATAGTTAATAATAACACATCTATATGATATACAACACGTTAAATATTGACGGTGACGTAATAAAAAAAACCTATAACAAGAGCAGTCGCAGGAGCGCATAGATTCTACCTCCCGCAGGCCCAACACCTCTAATATTGCTTATGAATGCAAGAATTAAAAAAAAAAGGTCTTTTAAGAATTCCTGGATCCAGACTGTGATCTGGATTGCTACTAAAAATAAGTAACTTAGTTATTTGTGTGTCATTATCAACACTTCATGAAAATTTAATCAAAACCTATCCACAACTTCTCAAATTATTCTGAAAACAATTTTATTTATTTATTTTTTGTTTATTTGGGGTTTTACGTCGCTTTCAACACTGTACAGGTCATATCACGACGGGTAGTTGGAAGGGCAGAGCAAGCCAGTACATAGAGTTCGTTGGCGATCTGTACTGTAAACTGCCGACCAACGGCAAGCAACTACCAGCTTTCCCACTTGAGGCCGTGCCGGGAACCGAACCCCGGCCTCAGAGGTGGGAGGCGAGAGTGTTACCACTCTGCCACTGTGGTCCTCTATTCTGAAAACAAACTAATGCTGCAAATTGTATGTTCACATCTATCTCATTGTCGGGGGGTTTATTATGGTAAAATTAGGGGCCTTGGTTGTGTAGTGGTAACATACCTCCCACCTCTGAGGTCAGCAGTTCAAACCCCGGACCTTATGTGGGAAAGTTGGTAGTTGCTTACCGATGGTCGGCAGTTTACAGTACAGAACCTTGACCAACTGAATGTACTGGTTTCCTCTGCCCATAAAACTAGCCGTCACGATATGACCTGTACAGTGTTGAAAGTGATGTTAAAATCCAAATAAAATAAGTAAGCATATTTCTATTAGACAGGAAGTGTTACTCGTTTCTTGAAGAAAATAAACACGTTGTCTAGTCTTTACTTCCCAGTATAGTGGTAAAATAAGGCGTGGTAGTTTTGCTTACTTTGGATGAAGACTGGGGACACTAAAATGTGGTGGGTTTCTAAAAGGGTGTACTATATTGCTATATTCAGGCGTATAAGTGGAACTAAGCCTTAAGCAGCGAGGGAAACTGAAGGGCACATACATTATGTCTTTATATAATTCTTTGGGTTAGGTTTACTTAACATTACTTTGTCAGTTTGTCTGTTCAATATTTTTTTCTTACTTTTAATGAGCATAAATATAAAACTTCACCAGGAGTAAGTATGTTTGTGGAAACTTTCCCAGGGACAAATCTATTAGTTCAGGTGTATTAGCTCTGTCTGAGAAATTTGTTAATAAACATTGCAGGGCTTATTTAGTCTGGTCTGGAAATAAGATCACCAAGATTTTATTAAACGTTTGTTTGTAAACACTTTTTCATGTCTGTGAAGAGTCTCAAACCTGGGCTTGGGTGGGCATGTTTTGTATTTGTGCAGCCTTGCCTATGGCTCAAGTTTCTTTGTAATTTAAGAAAAGTATACACAATAAAGCTTCGGTTTACATGATGCACTTTAAGTATCTCTCCCTTCTAACATGCACGAGCGATCTGTGAATACCAAACATTTATGTACAAGGTTAAAAAATGTATTGAAATTTTAGCCTTAAACAAGGCTACTATTTAAGGTGCGAAGAGGGCTTAAAATGCACTTGTTTCACCATCAGCAAATGTTCACGTGGGCTTAAAAGTACGTGTCTAAATGTCTTTCTTTTCTTTTGGTATGAAAAAAAGAAAAGTAACAGATGATTTAACTGCAGTTACTGTGCGGCTGTTTTTCGCCCGTGAATCTAATAATTGGGGAGTTGAATGCACCAATAAAAACACCATATTTATATGTTGTTTTTTTGTTGTTGATCTGCATGACAATTGGTTTTTTACTTTTTAGGCTAACTAAATATTATAGCAAGACCACTGACGTGGTGTTTGTATTTCCAGCCAGAAAAAAAGGTATTCGCTAAGTGAGGTTATTTTGTATATGACACGAAACCTCTGTGGGTTTCCAAAGGGGCGTTATTGGAACTACTCATTTTAGTAAGTTCTTAAATTGAAAAAATGGCTCCAAGTTGCTTAGCTGGAACAACAGATCCTTAAAGAGGTCTGACGCTTTAATATGTGGTAGCTCACCCGAAAATGGTCGAATAACATATTTAAAAGGAATTGGCTAACTACATTGCTTTCAAAGACATAGGGCATTTATTCATTTCAGTGACTGCTTAAATGAAAACAAAATTAAGTCACTTGACTAAAGCAATAGATCCTCAAAGACTACACAATCTTGTTGGAAAGATGAATGTATAGATGTCCACATTTCAAGAGAAGTGGTTTATTCAACACTATGCATGTGAAAATAGCTTTTACTCAGCTATGCAATGAGCAAGACGGCTCACCCAAAAATAACCGAATAATATATTGAAGGAATTGGCCAAATACAATACTTTTGAAGAAATAAGACATTTACTCATTTTAACAACTGCCTAAAATGAGACAAAGGTTAAAAGTCACGTGGCTATAGCAACAGAACTGTAAACAAATAAACATCCTTTGGAGGAGATGGTGCAGATAAAGAACACACTTCAAGAAAATATTCTAAATGTAAATGTTTTGAGTTAAAAGAGATTTACTCATCAGTGAGAATATGAAAGTAGCTATTGCTCACCTATGCAATTAGGTACAGGTCTGCAACTTTACTGACAGTCAGTTGCTTTACCCCCAATGGCTAGAGGGTGTAACTCGGTAGAGAAAGCAGGCAGATGTTGCAGGTACTTTATTTTCATTCAGTGCACTCAATATATCAAATGTAATAAGTCTGAGATCTGTCCCCAAGTTCCACTGAGTTTGGAATTTTGGCATCTCAATAGACAGAAGGCCACAAGTAGAGTCAAAAGTGAAAGCATACTCGGGTCCAGAGCTGTGAGCTTCTGTGGGACACCTTTCCTCTTATTGACTCCTCAGATTGCCCAATGGTGAGTAATTTGACAAGACTGCAGGCTCTGCCTGCACAAAGATTAACAGGAGTGACACAGCTCCATTGTGGAATGTATTTTTACTTTTAGAAAATAGTTTTTAAATTTTTTCTTAAATTTTCAGAAAATACTCTAAATGCAATAGTTTTAGAGTTAGAAAGTCATCTACTCAAATTGGTTAAAATGCTATTACTCACTTAGCTTTAGACCAAAGTCCACAAAACCCCCCAAAATACTGGAGGGCATATAGATGAATTAGAACAAGTATTTCACCAAGATGTACAAGGGCGGTAGTTTAAGAAAAGTCTGGGTGATACACAGATGTACCCCCGGATACATTATACACAGGATGCATTTTGGCAGTTTCCTCCCAGGCTATAGCCCTGTGGGAGAGAATAAATAGTATTTTCCATACAATAACAATAATCAAGCTAATATCTTAAAATGAGTTTAAACTGGTAGATTCAACCACAAAAGAAAGGACTGTATTTTAAATATAAGAACAAGCGCATCATGCAGTATGTCAAGATCAAAGATTTTAGATATCTCAAGTTTAAAATGTTTAAAAGATTATTTTTAAAATCCCTGGTTGATGGTCTTGGCAGTACTCGGGAATGAAAAATGTAACCTCCACTGCAAAGGGTATTATTGATAATAAAATTATTTCTAAACTGTTATTCAGATTTCCAACCCAGTTCAGTCAATTAACACTTGCCCAGTGTATGTTACAGGTCTTCGCCCGTATCTAGTTATTTATTTGTATTACAGAATTTCAAAATTATGTAACAAACCTTCCAATTGGAAGCTTCTAGTATATCCACAGAACTTCCAATCCTTGTGTTGCATTGATTTACATAAGTGTTGTTGACAGAATTTCAAATCCTGCTGTTATAAGGTTATTATAAAGACATATAATTTTCACCTCTTTTCAAGTTTACCTATATGTGCTTACTTCATTTCTTTTAATCAAGTGAGTTGTGGCAGTTAACCCATCATGTCTTTAATTGGGTACCAAACCCTGTTTTGTAGGATTAAAATTACCAACTCACTATTTAGTATTTTCTTTTATGTTTTCCCTTAGTGCCTAGTTCTCTCTGATAACTATCTTTACCTTAAAAATGTGTTGTTATAAATATTAATACACCTTAGAATTGACTTTGAAGGAATCATCATTTGGGTTCCCCCCCAAAAAATAATAAAATATAAAAAGAACAAAGGCACACGTATATGTAATTACAAGGATTGTGTACAAGTAAGGTTATAAGTTCCTATTAGAACTTGTGTCAAAATAATTTGACAGAATTTACAATTCTGTCGACAGAATTTGAAAATGTTTCATAGTTTTAATTTGTTTCTGTATAGCGTGGATCTTAGATGTGACTACCATTAACATATCTCTTGAATTCTCCACTTACATGACCTCATTCTAGTGTCAAACCAACCTATTAATTTGAACAAGCATTTTAATGAAACATGCTACACTAAATTTTCTTACATTTACTAAATTTTTGTTACAGGCTTGCTCAAGTGGATTTGTAGTTACAATCACTTCAAATGTACCAAAATGGAGCCATAATATCCCAATGTTACACAACAGTATAGACTGGGTTTGGGACGTTGCCAACCCTGGACAAAAAAGTGATCTTTGAATGCATTGGCAGAATGAACACAGTTTGTTAAAGCCTATGGTCCCTATGTTTGGCATTATGTTGTGTAAAGAAAATCTGATTAAATTTGAATATATTTGTACACCAAACAACAATAATAAAAAAACTCATTAGCAACACCTCCATATATATACCCAAGTATGACGCCAGCAAAGTATAATATAATGCTACTATAGTGGTCAGTCGAAAACAGATTATAGACAATTAACAAAGGTATTACAGTTTTCATACATAGTGTCATTCAAAATAAGGTTTATTTGACATAGAGAAAAAGACAATAGCACTTCCTACTGGGATATTAATACATAAGAGTTAAGCGTAGGTAATGCTATTGACACTGTATATTTAAAGAAGTTGGTAAAAATCCTGGAAAACTTTATTAACCTCAAATTTTCTACTTTTCTGTTATTTTTCAGGTTAGCAGGTTCCTGGTTGGGTACATGGATAACAATAAAACTGGAATAATAGCTGGTTATCAAGAATCGGATTAATGTTGGACAAAAAGACAGGAAAAATGGCTGGACTATCAAGTTTATATCTTGTTATTGGAATAATCTGTGTCTTTTGCATGGTGCCAGTAGAATCACGTATGTATATTATAATTATTACTATTATATGGCTTAAATATGTTTTGGGTTGGTTTTTGTAACATGTCAGTTTCGTTTGACTGTTTTCCCCCATAGAATTTTGTACCAAAAATAAGTAAAGGTCTATTTCTACAATTTTTTTATTGTTTTACCTTTTTCTCAGTATGTTTGATATAACGAAGAAAAATATTTATATATTAGTACTCTTTAACCAGTATAATATCTCCAGTCTTAAAACATATTTCATAACACACGTTAAAGAACTCTGCCAAACACCCATGTGACGTGAGACTTGTCATAATGACATCATATATACCACGGGTTAATTTATCCGTTGAACATCATAAGTAGCCTATACTGAACCAAAGAAAGAACTGTTTCGTAAAACTTTTACAAAGAATAAATTACAATACGTGTATCTTACATTTCTATTTTGCTAAACATTCATACAGTCACCTAAACCAGAAGGTTAAGTTAGTTTGATAATTTATCGACATCAGAATAGCTAAATGATCAGTTTGCTTTGTATTCATAAGTGTATTTAAGTTCTATACTGATGTTATGTGTTACCTCTGATCAATATCAAATACTCAATTTGTTAGAAGTTGAACTGTACAGTGCATGGTGTTGTTGACGTAAGCAGATGAAGTTACTTAATGCTTGCTTATTAACAATGTCCAAGTATTTCACACTAGAAAGCCCCCACAGAGTCCAAGCCTCCCCCAAAGATCAATATACCTCACATTTGGCTTATGAGTGTAATGATAAAAAAATCCCTGTAAAATTCGCGGATCCAGACAGTGATCTGGATCATCATCCAAATTGAACCACCTGTTCCTTGTGACATTTTCAACATTGTCTAAAATGTCCTCTAACTCCGTCCACAACTTTTTAATTATTTTGCGGACAGACAAAATGTGCAAAAACATATACCTTCTTAATTAAATCTTTAAATAATTAAGTATTTTAAGGGCTAGGTCAAAGTAAGGATTGGGTATGCCAAAAGTGGCAGACATGCGGTACAGATATAATGACAATGGTGACATTTTATTCAAATAATTTACACACAGGCAAAGGGCAATATGCTTGAAAGAAAAACGTGGACAAATTATACAATATAATATGTTGAATTTTTTATATTATAATTATAGGCCTGTGGTTCGACTTAAATATATGTTAGATTTTGTTCAGTAATCATTCACGTTGTGTGTTATATAATAGGTAATTTGAACTGTTAGATCTCTTGAGAATGTTTTACTTAATTGATTATACTTTATCATTTAGTAAAAGCATACCATAGGTTAATTTTGACACAGGAATTCTTGCAAAACATTGACATGTCACACACAGACATACGCACGCGCGTGCGCGCTTCCCTATTTTAAATCCATAATAGAACCATTTTATAGTCAATTTGTGGTACATGTGTATTTGTACCTCTAAAGCCTCTCTTACATCCCATCGTACGTACACGTACGTCCTGTTTACAGAAAAAAATAATCACCTAATTTGGAAAGGACACTTAAGCCACACGTGAGATTTTATAACAGAATATCAAGGTCACAGACTCCTCGCAATGAAAATTGACATGTACATTTTTCTCTGCGTGCTCGCAGCATGGCTACAAATGCATCCATGTCTCAAGGGTAACTTAAGGGAGACCTAGGCACATGCATTCTCCTTACTAGTGTTGTAGGTTCTCCCCCAGTAAACATTATAAACGTTTATAAACGTTCAAGTATCCAGCATGATTCATGGGAGAATGTAAACAAACTTCATTTTATGAATAATTTCCCTATTTACATTAATTTATCCTTGTACAGTGTATTCTGTGATATAATGTACTTTAAATTTATATCTCCACTTATAATTTAATGATGGCTTCAAACAATAGTGATACAGCAAGATATAGTAACAGAAATATTTTTCCATTTTCTCTCAAAATGGCTGTGCTGTGCTGATATTCTTCACTCTTTGTAAACGTTTAAAAACGTTTATAAACATTTATAAACCAAACTAATGTTGCTGAAACGTTTATAAACCCATAATATTGAATAATTGTCAATATTTAGGCTTATATTTGGTTTAAAAAATGTTTATACGCTTACTAAACGTTTATAAACGTTTATAATGTTTACTGGGTCCCCATTTACTTAGATTGTTTGCACGTGCTATAACAATATACTCACGTGTACCTTGCATGTGTATAAACCCACTGTGGGGTCTGTAGCTAGTCGCAGTCTGGTTTTTTTTGGATGTTCATTGTTCAAGTAATGACCCTCTTGTTGGGAAATTAGACCCTGTTTACACGTGCAAATCTCTACTACCCCACTACCAGGCCATGTTCATATTATTCAACAATATTTGCAGCACACTTACGTGTTTATACACATACGATGAGATGTAAGAGAGGGTTAAGCCATCTCCACATACATGGTAAAAGACATACATCTTGGAAACCAAACCACCAAACCACGTTCTTAGGTTTGGATCCTTTTGTATAAAATCCACAGGTTGCAAAACTAAGTGGAGTTTTGTACACAAAATAACCTTCTGAAAATGCTACTTTAACAACTACAACACACTTTTATTTTTATTTTGGAAGGAGTCGGTACCAATGTCCAATGTAGCAATAGTGTCTATTTTTATAACTGCACCTAGCCAAATTGTGTCTGTTAGAGGATTAAAATTAGATTTCACCATTTTCCTATTACATTTGATGCAAATACAAGGTCAAACTGACCAAAATATGGTTAATCTTCAACCTCTACTTGTACAATAAGGTTCAAGACAAGATTTGTGGGCAAGATTCACGGGCTCAGATGCCTCTGATGGCTGCAGGTACCTGGGATTATTTTTTTTTAACTTTATTTACTGAAAAGACATTGCTCTAATGTATTATTTGTTACACTAACAGCAAATCTGTTTAAATCTTCAAGATGTACTATTTACACAATGGCAGACATAATACCGTTTTGACAATAGTAACTCTAAAAGTGATGTTAAACTTCCACCAGGACAGAGTAATACATACACTGGTTGTTCCTTGATTATCTAAACTTGAACTGTTATCCAGACATTTGACTTCTTAAACACACATCTTCAGTTCTAAATCTTTCATTTCCGACTGTTTTATGAAAACGATCACTTCTCTTTTATCAACCTTTGGGTATCCATTCAAAGTCATACTCTCCTAACATTAGGGAAAATGGGATTCTTTTGCAGTATTATATAATGGGAAAACTTTTTCAATGCCATGCATGAAAAAAAATACTGTATCACAAATGATGCTAATGATGTTGTAGCACCAGTATTATATTGTTTATCTTTGTGGGTGATTTTCCCAGTAACTTATTACTGAGCCATTTTTTTAAAAAGAATCATGCATTCCATGGTGGAGGTGTGCACTCTCTGAATGCTATTTGTTTTGTATATGTCTAATGAGGGATATTTTACTTTTATTATCCACTAATTTGCTACAAAGATAAGTAAAATAAGTCCACTTTTCCTTTGAAAAAAATTAGTTCTGAAATGTATCCATGCTCACAGGCACTAGTGAATAATTATATAAACTTTGATATAAAAATTAACTTGAGATTTCTCTGTCATTTCTGTATTGATGTGAATGAAAGAAAAAAACGCAAAAGCATTGTAAAAATACCTTTGTAATGATGCATAAAATATTTACATTTACTAAATTAATGAAATATTAATGACAAAATGGTTCTCTATTTACAAATGTGTAATGCTAATTAGCCACTTTAAGTTCTACCGGGCAATATAAAAAAATATGTCCCAGGCTGTATATGTGCTTGTATTGAGGTCAAGTGCAGCTTACAGTGGGTAACAAAAGCAACACACAATCTGCAGTTGTGTTTGAAAGAATCCTGTATTATATTTCCAGAGACCACACCATCTTCAGGTTGTTCAGACGATGAGTTTGACTGTCATGGTGACGGCACAGAGTGTGTGTTGGAATACGACCTTTGTGATGGTTATATCGACTGTATTAATGCCACAGATGAGCTGCCGTCCATGTGTGGTGAGAATGTCGCCTAATTTTTTGTTGTTGTCCAGGATGCTCAGTGGCGCAGTTACACAGTCTATGTTTTAGTAATTGCCAAAGATTACTGATTGGTGTGATATTTTGAGTAATAAGCTGAGAAAGGGACAGTGTATTTGAAGTTAACAGATGCACTTACACCCACTGTCCACAGGATTTGTAACTCTTCTCATGGACCTGCATCTTTCTAGAGTTACATCTACAGATGTTCTGTAACTTAAGAAAACTGTGTATATGTATACTTTACAGTAAATATGTGAAATCAGTAAATACACATATTTACTGATTTATGACCCATGTTATTTCACAAGTTTACTGGTTTGACTTTCAGTAAATATGTGAAATGAATCTTTGATGTTTACTGGTTGTAAATATATAATACTGAACTTTAAACCAAAACATACATTTTATTGGAACATTTTACTCTGTTATGTTGACTATTACAATATGCTTAGCAATACATTACATGCAATATTTTATGTCCAAAATATAGCATTAGAATTTTAAATATTTATGTTAACAAACATTGGGTATGTGTTATTTGTTTCTGTTCCCTTTGGATGTGACTTTACATGCAGAGTTCAGCAGTATTTTATGATTATTATATCCCCAGACGAAAGTCGGGGATATATTGGATTCAGGTCCGTCGCACCGCCGCCGCCGCCGCCGCCGTAGAAATTTCCTTGTGGACGCGATAACTCAAAAACAAATTAATATTTTTTTTTCAAACTTGGTACACATGTTAAGGGTGCCCAAAGGAAGATCCCTATTTTAAGGTGACCTTAAACTCCCAGTAAAAAAGAACTTATAGCCACCTTAAGGTCAGAAATTGCACTTTTGGCCACTTAGAGCCTTGTAGGTCACAAACTATGATGCTCAGCTGGCTGAAATTTTACCTGACAACACATTAATATGTTCTTAGTACATGTGCCGAAAATCATGACTTTAAGTTGAGGAGAAAATTGTGTTTGAGGCCCATAAATACCCCCACTTAGGGATTTTTTGCTATACTTTACACATATTTTGCCCTATAATTTGGAAGTGATAATTCTGATGAGTCTCAAACTGCGCTAGGTATAACTTTGATATGTAATCCTTATCTGTAGAAAATTTTAGGGCTGTAGGTTTACCCAAAGGGGTCGACTTAAGGTCTCAAAAGTGCCCACAGAGACCCAATTTATGCACTTTTTGCCACTTTCAAGCACTGTAGCTTTCAAACTATGTCTCTCATCTAAGTTAAATATCATCTGGGAATATATCTATGTGTTTTCTTATATGTGCCCCAACATTTAGGCCTTTAATAGACAGTTAACCTGTGTATCAGGACCATAAACACCCACCCGAGTGACCCTTATAAGACATTTTTCACATCTTTTTCTCTGTAACTTGGAAATGGTAAGTCTGAGAAGTTTCAAACTGTATTAGATATATATTCTGTGTGTAATCTTAGTATGTAACAGATTTTAAGTCTGAAGCTTTAATTTTGAAGGTCAAATTGAGGTCTCTAAAAGGCTCCCAAAGACCCAATATTTGGACTTTTTGCTACTTTTAAGCCCTGTGACTGTCAAACTATGTGACTGATAGAGCTCAAATCCTATCTGAGAAGATATTAGTATGCTATTTTTATATGTGCCAAAAATTAAGGCTTTAAGAAGACATTTAACCTGTGTATGAGGACCATAAATCCCCACCCGAGTGACCATTTTTAGACATTTTTCACATATTTTTCCCTGTAACTTGGAAATGGTAAGTCTAAGAAGTTTCAAACTGTATTAGATGCATATTCTATGTGTAATCTTAGTATGTGACAAATTTTAAGTCTGAAGCTTTAATTTGAAGGCCACATTTAGGTCTCTAGAAGGCCCCATAAAGACCCAGTATTTGGACTTTTTGCCAATTTTAAGGCCTGTGACTGTTAAACTATGTGACTGATAGAGCTGAAATCTCATCTGGGAATACATTATTATGTTTTTTTTACATGTGCCAAAAATCAAGGCTTCAAGTAGACATTTAACCTGTGTATGAGGACCTTAAACACCCACCTGAGTGACCCTTTTAAGACATTTTTCACATATTTTGCTCTGTAACTTGGAAATGGTAAGTCTGAGAAGTTTCAAACTTTATTAGATACATATTCTAGGTGTAATCTTAGTATGTAACAAATTTTAAGTCTGAAGCTTTAATTTGAAAGCCACATCGAGATCTCTAAAAGGCCCACAATGACCCAATATTTGGACTTTTTACCACCTTTAAGCCCTGTAACTGTTAAACTATGTGATTGATGGAGCTGAAATCCCATCTGGGAATGCATTATTATGTCCTTTTTACATATGCCGAAAATCAAGGTTTTTAGTAGACATTTAACCTGTGTATGAGGGCCATAGACACTCGCCCAAGTGCCTTTTTTGACATTTTTTCCGTATTTTGCCCTGTTATTTGGAAATGCTTAGTGTGACAAGTCTTAAACTGTATGATATATAATTTTTGTTTGTTATGTATGTCCCCCAAAAAGTTTCAGATCTGTAGTTTAATTGCTAAGGTCTCTTTAACAATTGTAAAATGCCCACAGAAACCCAATTTATGGATATTATGCCACTTTAAAGCCCAGTAACTGTCAAACTATGTGGGTTATAGAGCTGAAATCTTTGAATTTTTAAAAGGAAATGCCTGTCTATTTAAATTTTGAATATTAATAATGTTATGGCTATCTTAGTCTTTTAAGAACTTATTTTTGTGTGTTATACCTCTGCTTGCTGAGTTTTTCACTTTTTAAAATGAAACTGGTTAAACATATTCAAGTAGACAAAATGGACACTTTAAGTGAGCTTTAAGTCCCAATATTAATGAAATTATATCCTTATGTAGTAAAACTAGGGGATTTTTAACCCTCAACTAGCCCAGTTTTATTCAACTTGCCTCAGTTAATTTTGGCACAGCTCCTACAGTTATGAACTCATTTCAGTTGATAATCACATACTTAAAATTCTCAATTCTTTTTGTATTTGAGTACCCCTTTTATATAGATTGTTTGTTTACCATTTATGCTCAACCCACATCCCCCACCCGGATTCCCCCCACCCACCTCTGGGACCTCCAGCTATATTGAGTGACACTAAATAAACAAAGGTATTTAGTGATATCAGATGAGAAACAAAGAACTCAATGGGGTTGCAGATCTTGTGTAATAGTGAGAGAGGTGTGGAGAAGGGGAGAGGGGTGGGGGTGGGAGGTGGTGGGCTTCATTACATATAACACAAAGGGGAGTCAGAACTGAGATTGTGTCACATATTTAGGTTGCATATATATGGACCACATATATAGGTATAGAGGAAATGAATAACTGAAAACAATTTGCAAATTCTAAAAATAATATAATAAAATAATAATATAAATAATTTTTTTTTAAATAATATTTTATTTCTGAACAAATATAGAAACAGATATGCGCTTTTGGGATTATGAATTTTAGAATGGACATTGAATCATCAATCATTTAAATACTTTGAAGGAAGATTGAAAAATATGATGAGTTGAGTTAAAAATAATATTTTATTTGTCAACAAATATAGAAACAGATATGCTCTTTTGGGATTATTATTTTAGAATGGACATTCAATCATCAATCATTTAAATACTTTGAAAATAGGTTTAGAGTTATCATTGCAGGAAGATTGAAAATATAATTTGAGGTATGTATTCGGCGTCTGGGGATACACCATCTTCCTTGGGGAGATATAAACAGAGTAGATTGATGTGCTGAAGTTCATATAATAATGGGTAATTATGTTTTAAAAAATTCCCGATCAAAACCTGTGGCGTGAGTGATGACCTGTCTGGGGATATGTTGGCGCCGAGTTGGCCCAATCTAGTTTTTCTCTATTTTTTTAGCAAACTATGTCTGTGATGACGATGAATTTGACTGCCCATCTAATAGAGAATTCAACATCTACCCAGCTTGTATCTGGAACTACTGGGTAGTATTGACCTCCTCGCTCATATCAAATCCTGTATTTGCCCTTTTTCATACATAGAATATACACAAACAACCCCCATCAGGTTTTATGGAAACACTTGTACCCAGTATCCAGTGAAACAGTCCTTTGTTAACTAACTGGTCGTTCAGACTAGTGATTCAGCCCAATTGCTCAACTTAATATATCTTAATCCTTTGTAAGCTCGCTCTAGAGTGCATAACTGACACACGGTAACCAAAAGTGATTGGTTTGTGATTTCTAGATGATTGCAATTTGACATAAAATGCATGAATATTTGTAATTATAGTAAAATATTTAATAAGCAGAATATTTAAAAAGATTGCAATTGGTCTGCTGCTTAAAACATGACACACGCTTAATAATATAAAATTTTCCTGTTAATTATAAACTGTTATTAAGCTGTTTTACGGTATGGTACATAACATAATGTAGGGATTTTTATTAATTTTACCATTTTATCCAAATTAAAAAAAAAATTGCCATCTAAACAATTTTAATAAATTTATCTAAATTTGGAGGATTTACTGTACTCAGTTTTGAGACTGTTCAATCCAGATTAAACTCTGTAGTGTGGACGCTCAACTCGGTTTGAGATGAATCTGCTTGAATCTGCTTCAACCCTCAATCCTTGTCAACTCCATTGTGGGGAAGATATTGCACCTGCAAAGCAGTAGATTAGATTACATTAGATTAGATTAGATATGATTAGATATGAGGGGAAATATCTCTTCAATGCACAAACATTTATTTGCATGTGTAGTTAACATATCTATCAAATACATTTTTCTTTTGTGATGGGAGAACAACCATTTCCCAAGTTACACTTTGAAGTGGTTATCAATGAGCTGATACATGGTACCAAATGGTAAATTTGTTAGGAATTACTGTCAATCTTAGAAATCAATGTGTTGTTTTAATTTTAAGCAATGAAATATATTACGTACAATCTTGTATATAGATTTAATGAAATATACATATGGGTCAATATTATTCATATATATAGACTGCAATATTAGTGATATATATAGACTACAATAGTTAAAATTATTGGAAGCTGGATAACATGTAAAAAAAATCTCATTTATTTCACACAAACACAAAATATCAAAATATAGGTGGAGACTGATTTTCAGTGTACCATTTCCTTCCTCTTGGTTCCTATTTTAAGACTTACGTGCTAAATGATGGAACTTTAATGTCTAATCTACCAGTAGATGCCAATTTAAAGTAATATGCTGAATTGTTCAGTTTGTGTAGTTTGTGTTTTTTTCTCTCTGTTGAAGGTCTGTGATGACTATTCCGACTGTCTTCTGGGAGAAGATGAATCACCTGCAATCTGTTCTCCCCCCACAAGTAACATCTTTGTCAAACTTTTAGCTGTGCTGGGGTGACAAGCTAAAAAAAAACAAACGGGCTTGTCTATCTTCAGTTGTAGATCATTGTCACTAGTTAACTACCACAGGTTCAAATCGGATATTAAAATATTAAGTACAGTTTATGCCAATCAACATAAATATATCCATGGCAACTTGCCTAACAATTTAAAGCTTTCACAAACTACTCCCCTGAGTTTGTCATCTGTTCAACCACAGTCTGCTCACCCGGGATAAGCCAGTTTCATGGTCACCCCAGCAAGAGTGGGAAATCACCACAATTTGTCTGTTTATTATATGCATTTAAGGATAGTTTTCTGAATTCTACTGATGATTGTAATAAAATATTACAAAATATGAGTCTAGTCAGTGTTTTAATGTGAGAGACATGATTCAGATAAAGGCTATTTAGAATTTCAAGTGAGTTTTTATGGTAAACCACTTTAATACTTGGTGTCTTGAAACTGAAAGCCAGCCACAGTAGTAGATTGACCATTTTAGCCTTTAAATTACAGTTTGAACATTGCAATCACAACGCCTCCAATTCAAGTGCCTTTCAGTGACGTGACTGAAGATGTAAATTCACAGTAATTACTTGCTCAGTCCAATTCCCAGACATGAAACTTAGTACTCTGACATCTGCTCCCGGCCACATCTCTGAGATAAAGTGCAGTAAAAGTCATATCAGATTTATAAATTAGACAAATCAAAAATGTTTTCTCTAGCAGATAATTAAGTTTAAGTCTTGAACAAAAATTTATATTAAGAAAACAAAGAATTGCTTTCTAGGGTCTTGATTGTTTTTGATCCTAGATTGGAAGGTAGCAAGTAATAAAAATAATAATAGTAGGATTTATAGAGCGCAAAATTGATACAAATCCTCTAATGCGCTGAAGTCCAAGAAGGGAGAGTCCAGGGACAGCATGGGTTGATATCTAAAAAGCGCCCGCCAGGGTATAACTAAGGTGGGGGGGGGGGGGGGGGGGGGGGGGTATGCCAGCCTAAACAAGTAGGTCTTTAGCTGGCTTCTGAAACTATCTATTGTTTGCTGAGATCTGACAGTCTGTGGCAGCTTGTTCCATTCAGCTGGTGCGGCTACTGCAAAGCCACGCCTTCCTATGTGCTTCTTAGGGCGGGTTGAGGAGGCAGATAGCCTGTTGCCGCGAGTGCGACTGCTTGATCTTATTAAAGCTGAAAGATACATGGGCTGTGAAAGATTAATAGCCTTGAATAACAAAAGATTATACTTAAAGAGGATGCGATGTTGAATTGGGAGTGCATACTTTTTCACCAAAATTTTTATGTATTATAATTGTTTATCACTATTACTCTTAGAAGTTCAGACAAAATATGTGTTGTGCTAAGATCATTCAATTTAGTTCTGTGAATGATCTAAAAATCTGCATATTTTCTGAAAATGATCTGATTATCCTGTGGTACGAGGTCATTTTCAAAACACTGAGTATTTGGGGTACAGTTTTAGAAAAAAAAATAATGATCCCAGTTCTTTTTTATCTGTGGTTCAAACTGTTCACATGTTAGTTTAACTTTTCTTAGAAAACTTAAAAGGAATATATTTGATTTAAATGTGAAAAAGGGTATTTGATTTAAGGCTATTGGTAAAGGTTTATTGCAGCACAAACATGACTACATGTGATAGCTGTGTTGTAAAATCATAGAAAGGTTCCCTCCAGTTACACATTATCCAAAGTTTTGAAATATTAGGATAAACTTGATGAGGAAAAGGCGACTACATGAAGAGTTCTCACATAAAGCATTGAGAAATGTAACTTTTAGAGGATCAAATGCAAAAAAGAGTTTAAACAAATCTTTATAGTATCCCGAAATCTTGATATGAAAAAGTATTTGTAAAATAAATTTTTTTTTATCATTAAGCAAAATGATCAATACTTTCTATTTTATATATGTTATTCTATTATAAATACTTGAAAGGTTAGAATTTTTCTGTTTTGCATAAGTGAAATACGGAAAATATGCAAATATATCCAATCACTGTTATTACATTAAAATCCACAGGAAATGTTATGCCTTGAAAATAGACATGAAACCCAAATGCTTACATTTATTTATTTATTTGGGGTTTTACGTCGTTTTCAACACTGTACAGGTCATATCACGACGGGCAGTTGGAAGGGCAGAGGAAACCACTACATAGAGTTCGTTAGGGTTCTGTACTGTAAACTGCCGACCAACAGCAACTACCAGCTATCCCACTTGAGGCGGTGTGGGGATTGAACCCTGGCTTCAGAGGTGGGAGGCGAGAGTGTTGCACTCTGCCACCATGGCCCCCCCAAATGCTTACAAACAACTAGATTGACCGACTATTTCAGCTGTTACAACAATTATTATTACTTTTATTGTAACATGTGTTTGTTTAGGACCAACTTGTAGTTGTAATCAGTTTCAAATGTTTGATGTATATATTGCTATGATGATGTTTGTTTGTCTGTTTAGCACCAGCGTGTCTTGACAGTGAATTTCAATGTAACGACGGTACCTGTATTAACATGACTGACAAGTGTAATCACCGCTCGGATTGTTTCCGGGGAGAGGATGAGGCAGACTGCAGTATGAATTTTTTAATATTTTTTTTAAAAACAAGATTTTGACAAATAAGTTTACTTGTATGTTTTTGGTTACATATATACTTTATACATTTCAGTATTAATGAATAGAGCTGACTGGATTTCCGTCTAGTTATCAGATCTGAGTGGTTTGACCAAGTGCTTCTCACCTGTCTGGTTATGGGTTTGAACCTAGTTCATTAGAGCATACGGAAGTGTTTGTCCTGACATGGCCTTACATCTGACAAGGACATGACACCCAAATGATCATGCCTCAATTTTTGTTACATATAAATTTTCGCAATTTGAATCTTGTTTTAAATATCAGACAAATCAGTGTTCTTATGATACTATTGTAATACACACACAATATATACATCAAAGCCATCAGTATGAAGAGAACTGTGATAAGTATTCTTTAACTGGAAAGTACCTGTATGGTGCAAACCTCCCCCACGCCATATTTCCAAACAAAACGGATCTTTTTGTATCAAGAATATGATCTCAATCTTTCCCGTTATATATTAATCACTTCTTCCAGTGGCTGGGCCCTGCATACATAAAACAAATCCTGGTCTGCTTGCTACATTTGGAGTTACCTCAAACACAGAGAAACAAACAGCTAGACTAACGAATATATCCAAAAGGTAGAGGATATTTACCCAACGGCTGTGTATGCTAGATCAGTTTCACTGCTAGCGTACCCAACGGTTGTGTACGCAAGATCTATTTGACTGCTAGTGTACCCAACGGTTGGGTACGCAAGATTTATATCACTGCTAGCGTACCCAACGGTTGGGTACGTTAACAGAGATATCAGTCTAGCGTACCCAACGGCTGTGTACCCAAGATTTATATCAGTGCTAGTGTGCCCAACGGCTGTGTACATACACTACTGGCATACCCAACTACCCTGCACCCCAGGCATTGAACCCTATGTTCCCAAAGGCTGTGTACACTAGATCAGTTTCACTGCTAGTGTAGCCAATGGTTGGGTACGCAAGATGTATTACACTGCTAGCGTTCCCAACGGTTCTGTATGCTAGCAGGGATATCAGTCTCAGTCTAGTGTACCCAATGGTTGTGAACGTAAGATCTATTTCACTGCTAGCGTACCCAACGGTTGTGAACGCTAGCAGTGATATTGGTCTAGCATACCCAATGGTTGTGTACGCAAGATTTATATCGCAGCTAGCCTACCCAATGGCTGTATACATACACTACTGGCATACCCAACTACCCTGCACTCAAGGCAGTGAACCCTATGTTCCCAATGGTTGTGCACCCTAGGTCAATAGCTTTCTTAGCATACCCAACAGTTGTGTATGCAAGATCTATTTCACTGCTAGCCTACCCAACGGTTGTGTACGTTAGCAGTGATATGGGTCTAGCTTACCCAAAGACTGTGTATGGAAGACCCATATCACTGCTAGCATACCCAACAGCTGTGTATGTACACTAACGGCATACCCAACCATCCTGCAATCAAAGCAGTGAACCTTCCCAATGGTTGTGCACCCTACATCAATAGCATTGTTAGTGTACCCAACTGTTGTGTACACAAGATGTATTTCACTGCTAGTGTACCCAACGGTTGTGTACTCTAACAGTGATAACGGTCTAGCCTACCCAACGGTTGTGTACACAAGATCTATATCACTGCTAGCATACCCAACGGCTGTGTATGTACACTAATGGCATATGCAACTCTCCTACATCCAGTTAAAGCACTAATTTCTGTTTTCCCAATGGTTATGTACCCTAGATTAACGTCATTGATATTTTCTTTTGTTAGTGTAACCAAAAGCTGTTTAAGGTACTGGCATACCCAACTACCCTGTACCCAGGGCAGTAAACTCTGTTCCCAATGGTTTTGCACCCAAGATCAGTATCATTGCTGGCATACCCAGTGGCTGTGTACACAAGATCCATATCACTGCTAGTGTTCCCAGCAGCTGTGATATTGGTCTAGTGTACCCAGTGGTTGTGCACACAAGATCTATATCGCTGCTAGTGTACCCAACAACTCCAAATTTTTTACAGCCTGCCCAATTTCTCATTACCCAAGGTAGTATGCACTCAATGGTTGTGCACTCGATATCAGTACCCTTCATAGCGTACTAAACAGGTCTGTATCCAAGGCATTGTGAAGTAATTAGTTTTTAAGGAATTTTTTTGAGTACCGGGTAGTCAGAAATGGGCCAAGGACCACTCTCTGAATTAAACTTATTCAGCTTATTGTTACATTTTAACAAAGTTAATTTAAGGAAGAAGTGATTAAAATATGGGTACACTAGCACTGATCTTGTGTACATAGCCGTTGGGTACGCTAGGGATGATATAAATCTTGTATACACAGCCGTTGGGTACGCTAGACCAATATCACAACTAGCGTACACAGCCGTTGGGTAAATAACCACTCCGTATCCAAAAACATAACCCCCTGGTGGAGGTAGTAAGTTAATAATGTCACCAGCATGTCTCGCTCTCGTTATATTGGCATCCTTCATAATATGCTCAGCCTGTCCTCTTATACTATTAACACCTACAGAGATACCGATGGTTACAGCACCTTATCCTGAGCCAGTTTTCACTGACATGGATCATTGAAAATTATATCAGATTTTGGCAAAATTATCAACTTTTAACTAAAAGGCAAGTCACGGTTACTGCATGATTGGTACTTGGCCCTGCGTGGTTTTAGTCATTGATTAATATATTGAAATGTACAATGTATATACACACACTACAGACTATGATGACTGCGATGCCTCCCACTTCCAGTGTGCGTCGGACCAGTGTGTGGACCTCAGTCAGAAATGTGATGGAAAACCGGACTGTCACGATTTCTCAGACGAGGATCCAAACCTCTGTGGTAAGTGGTGTGTGGACCAAGACTCAGTTACTACTGGAAACAGAACCGAGTTTTGAATCTCTCTTTTTATTGCGTTAATACATCCTATCCAATGGACAATAGCTTATCCGGTCGGCGCAGACCGGCCCGCCAAACGCCAAAAAAAGACGTCCTGTGTTACCACCGGCAGGTCGGTCCGTAGTACTTGTGCACTCGCCAGATGGCGTGTCGTACTTCCTTCCTGTCTAGACAGAGTGACGTCATAGCATCTTTTTCGTTTGGCGCGTGCTTGTGCACAAGGAAAAATTTTATCAGCAGTTTTTTGGTGAAATTATTAAGTTCTTGAAGGACTTTCTTTTCTTTGAGTATTTTATTTTACTGCTACATACTCATAGCACACTATGTCGTCCCCTGGACAAAAAAGGGGCAGTTGTGGTCACGCCATGGCGGGATTTGATGGACATGCCTTTTGCACCCGCTGTAGGGAGAAGGGAAAGGGTGAGGAACCCTGTATTTCTAACAAAGACACTACGGAATGTAAGTTCTGCAATCTTTTTTCTCCAGAGCAACGGGCTCAGCTTGCAACTCCCTCTTACAAACTCAAGAAGGAGAAACGGGAGGCCAAGCGCGTGGATAACCCCACACCCACTGAGGACATTGCCCTAGTAGATCCTGCTAGCGTCTCCGTTATAGGGGCTGTGGGTGGAGCCGCTTCTTCTCATTTACCATCAGTTCCGCCTGAAAAGAAACCCAAGAAGGACAAACCTAAGGCTAAGAAAGCTGCCTCTTCTAGTACGGATGACAGGTTTTCAGCACTGGATGCTAAGTGGTCTGAACGTTTTAACAGGCTGGAGGCCTTGTTGCTGGCTCGATCTGTGGAACCTTCCTTCTCTGCGGATGTCAGGGTTACCCCTGTACACTCACCACCAGCCACTGTCTCTAAGGACTCAGAGCCTTTCTTTCAGCCTTCTCACCGACCTGTGGACCCTATTGCTAAGCGCACTGGACCAGACTCTGATGCTGCTTTGCAGCTGTCGGCCGGCAAGCTTCCTCCAGGTTCTTCTTCTTCTTCTACGCGCACTGGCCCAGACATTACTGCCACCAAGCAGCAGTCGGCCGGCAAGCCTAAGTCAGATCTCCCTTCCAAGACTTCATCAGGGCGCACTGGTCCAGACGTCGCTTCTAGTAAGCATAAGTCGACCGGCAAGCCACACACCGACCCTCACCGACAGGCTGCATCGTCGGGACAGAAATCTGTCAGATCAACTTCCGACCGACCTCACACCGACCGACCCTCATCTGCAGGTCTCACTGGTTCGGAGTCACCTACCCTCCTTAAGTCGTCTGGCAAGGACAGCATATCCAGTGGAGAGTCGGATGCGGAGAGCAGTTTTTCAGACACGCCCCCCCTGGAACTTTTTGTAGAAGAGGGCGAGCTCTCTGATGAGCATGAATTAACCGAACAGGACTTACCAACGTCGGAAGAACAGACATATAGAGAGACTATGCGAGGGATACGTTCCTTTATGGGGTGGTCACATGTACCAGACGTAGATAGTTCCAACCCGTCTGATGACAACCCTTTTGCTGGCCCCAAGGCACCGGCTCCTAGTAAGATCTCAGTCCATATGCCGACGGAAGACTGGCTCTGCAAGAAACTTAGCAAACTGAATCTTACCTTGGTTGAGGGATACCCCTCCCGTACTGCAGAGGCCGGTAGTCTACCCATGGATCAATTCTTGAGGCCACCACGCCCTCAGTCGAAGTGGTACGGGCTTTATTCAGAACAACCGGCTGATCCGACCAAAGTCACTTCTTGGAGTACGGGACATTCTAAACTTAACAGCAGTTTTGGTCGGATAGCTAGAAAGGCGGCTTTGGCATCGACACCACCAGCCTCACGCAGAATCTCCCAGGATACACTCCGGAGGTGGGAAAGGACTACTAGGGAAGCTTCTGTAGTGTGCAATCAGGCCGCTAGCTTTAACCGCTGCCTTTTCAAGGTGCAGGCCGACATGCAGTCACAGCTTAGGACAGTCCGTAGTGAAGGCAAGGGAAAAGGGTCAGCCAAAGTTTCAGAAGCCACACAGGAGTTGCAGTTTCTGATGGAGTTTAACTCCAGTATCACCCAGGCTGCCGCTAAGGCGATGGAACACTTGTCAGAATTTGTATTTTTCACCATGGGTAATCTTACTCTGGCTAGGAGAGACTCTTATCTCAACCATTTGAAGAATGGTATCAAGCCGGACACGTTTGCTGCTCTCAGGACTGGCCCTCTGCACATCAGTACTCTCTTCCCAGAGTCAGCTATCAAACGGGCCGAAGAGGAGATCTCACATTATGATAACAAAAGCCAGCCGACAGCTACATCCTCACGAGGGAAGGCACGCTTTCACCCGTATGAGAGACAGGATAAGAAACAGGAGGGTCGGTCGGACAACAAGCAGGATAGACCCGCATGGAAAAACATCAACCGAAGGCAGTTTAGACGACCTAAAGGCAAGGGTACTAACTTCTCTTCACGTTCTGCCAAGGGCCAGCAGCCGTATAAATGACAATCACTGTTACAACAGGACACGGCTGCTGGCCGGGAGCACCGCCACAGAACTGACTTTGAACTCAAATCTAAATGCAAACTTGCATGTTGTATCATTTGTTCCTTCTGCACACGGGCCTCCGCCAAAGAAAGGTCTAAGTCCCGGCGTGTCAGACTGTCAGTTGAAAAAAGATCTATTAAATTCTGTGAAAGGTGTTTCTTGTGTCACTCAATTGTCTTGTGTGAATCCTGTAACAAATGTCCCAAATGCTGCACAAAATCTGCCTGTAGGGGCCAGGCTTCAAAACTTTTGGCAAACTTGGCTGGATCTAGGGGCCGGTCCGAAAATAGTTCAAATCCTGAGAGAGGGTTACACCCTTCCCTTTCGGATCCGGCCACATCTTACAAGGTCTCCGACAATCATAAGCCGTTATGTAGATCCCCACAGGAACAGCTACCTGTTGGAGGCATTGCATCAGCTTATAGACAAGAATGCAATAGAATTGGTCCACAATCAAACATCTCTAGGGTTTTTCAACCGACTTCTTCTGGTGCCCAAGCCCAACAACAAGTGGAGGCCTATACTGGACCTAAGCAAACTCAATCTTTTCCTCAAGGTGGAAAAATTCAAAATGGAGACACCGGAAACCATCAGAACATCCCTCCAACAAGGGGAGTGGGTAACCTCAGTAGACTTCAAGGATGCCTACTTCCACATACCAATACAGGCTCAATCCAGGAAATATCTCAGATTTCATGTCCAGGGCCGGACATACCAGTTCAAGGCGTTACCCTTTGGCCTGTCCACAGCGCCCATGGAGTTCACTGTATTAGTAAAGGAGGTGAAATTGATGGCCATACGCATGGGTATAAGAATCCACCAGTACCTAGACGACTGGTTGGTGAGAGCCAGATCCCAAGAAACTTGTCTCCGACATACCCAAATCCTCGTCAAAATGTGCCAGGATCTAGGTTGGCTGGTAAATTTAGAGAAATCAGAGCTGGAACCCAAACAGGTCTTCGACTTCGTAGGTTACCAGTTCGATCTCAGATCCGGCCGGGTCAGACCGACCCCGGACCGGTGGCAAAGCCTTCAGGACAAGATACAAGCACTCCTTGTATTACCGGCCTGTCCGGTCCGACAGTTCATGTCCCTCATAGGCCTGCTGACAGCCACGGAAAAACAGGTTCACCTCGGCCGGCTGCACATGAGACCCATACAGTGGCATCTCAAAAACAGTTGGCGGGTACCAGAATCTCTAGAGAAGATTATCCCTCTTCCAAAATCCCTGCACCCTCACTTACGATGGTGGCTAGAGGAAGACAATGTACTTCAAGGCCAACCATTACACCCAGTAAGACATGCTCTGCAAATATTTACAGACGCATCAAAAGAAGGGTGGGGCGCTCACTTAGACAAGTTCACTGCAAGAGGGTCCTGGTCGGTGCCGGAAACCAAGCTGCACATAAATTATCTGGAACTCAAAGCGGTGTTCCTAGCTCTCAAAGAGTTCCAAGACCTCTGTGCAGGCAAGATAGTGTTAGTGGCAACCGACAACACTACAGTAGTCGCTTACATAAACAAGGAAGGAGGCATGAGGTCGGGCCCACTGTGTGCCCTACTGTGGAGGATCTTGACCTGGTGTTCCCAGCGACAAGTGACTCTAAAAGCCCGACACATTCCAGGCCACTTAAATGTGATAGCAGACAAGCTATCCAGGCTGGGTCAGACCATTCAAACAGAGTGGTCCCTCCTCCCAGAAGTTTTTCAACAAATATGCAAGCGATGGCACCTCCCTCGAATAGACCTGTTTGCCACGAGGTTCAACCACAAGTTACCTCAGTTTGTGTCTCCAGTACCGGACTCCCTGGCTGTAGCAGTGGATGCACTCACTCTGCCATGGGAGGACCTGGATGCATACGCCTTCCCACCGACCGCCATATTGGGCAAAGTGGTGGAGAAACTACTGGACTCCCCGTGCAAGAGACTCATTCTGATTGCCCCGGGGTGGCCCAACATGCCTTGGTTTTGGGACTTGGTGAACATGTCCAGCCAGGTCCCCCTCAGCCTACCCAACCTGCCCAATCTGCTAACACAGCCCTTCAATCAGATCCCTCACAGAAATCTGACAAATCTAAATCTCCATGCCTGGCTCCTAGAGCCACAAAGATCAAAGAACAGGGCTTCTCTGAGGCAGTGGCAGCAAGGATTGAGGCTCCTCAAAGAAGATCAACCAGATCAGTCTATGAGGCAAAGTGGACCATTTTTACAAAGTGGTGCGTCACTAATCAGGTGGACTTCAGGTCTCCACCTGTAAAGTCGGTGGCTGATTTCCTAATGTACCTTTTTGAGGACAAGAAGTTACAGCCCAGCACCATTGACGGATACAGGTCTGCCATTGCTGATAAACTAGGTGATACCTCGGTTAATATCAGCAAAGATGGTAATCTCACTCGTCTCTTGGACAGTTTCCATAGAGACAGACCCAGAGGGCGGAGGGGAATACCCTCCTGGAACCTTTCCCTGGTCCTACACCAGCTGACAAAGGCTCCCTTTGAACCTCTTAGAGAGGCATCTCTGAAGCTTTTGACCTTCGAAACTGTCTTCCTTTTGGCCCTAGGCTCGGGCAAAAGAAGGAGTGAGATTCATGCATGGCAGCATAAGAACATCAGACACCAGTCGGACTGGTCTAAGGTGTCTCTGTTTCCGTCTCCCAGCTTTCTCTCCCAGAACCAGCTGGCCAAAGAGGGTCCAGAGAGTGTAGCCCCAGTGGTCATACCAGCCCTGGCTCCTACCCTGGATAGATCCCTCAAGTCTGATAGATCTCTTTGTCCAGTCAGAGCTTTGCGCTACTATTTGGACAGGACTTCAGACAGTAGGCAGGACAAAGAATTAGTTTTTGTCTCCTTTAAGAAAGGCTTCGACAAGGACATCTCGCCTGCCACTATCTCCTCATGGATCAAGCAAACTGTGATCCTATGCTATGAGCTCTCTGATCACCAGGCCCACACCCTACATCAAGTCAAAGCTCATGATGTAAGGGCCTTTGCTGCTTCTAAGGCCTTCCAGTCGGGAGTCTCCTTGGAGCAGATCTTATCAGCCTGCCACTGGAAATCTCATAATACCTTCACACAATTCTATCTGAAGGATGTGGCTTGGGCGGACTCAGAGCTCTACCATCTTGGACCGGTTGTGGCTGCTCAGCAGATCCACCAACAGACTGGCACCTAGAGGAGATTTGTACATATGTAAATAGTTGTACATATTTGTATAGATGTTGCACATATAATTAAGGAATATATATAAAAAAAAAAAAAAAAAAATTCTCTGGACTTGCTTCCTCCGGGAGGTTGAATTCTAAGGGACTGAACTCATCCCTCTCTTCCCCTACCTCAGAGCAGGTCTGAAACAAAAGGGGGGGGGGGCAAGGTCGACTGACGGTTCCATTCCGGATAACCGGATGATGATATTCGACCATAGCCTTAAGGGTTATTGACTTCAAGGTCTAACCAGGCTTTAAAAAAGGGAATTATCATTATTTCTAACATGAGTTCACAATTTTAGTCCCTAGTAACTTACCCGCCATCCAAGCGGTAGTTATTCAGCTATTGTCCATTGGATAGGATGTATTAACGCAATAAAATTGCAAATTTAATAAGTAAATTAAATTTTTATAAGTTAATACCCTATCCAATGGACGTGCAAGACCCTCCCACCTACCCCGCTTTCAGCTTACTAGGGGTCTAATAGGTCTAGACAACGAAAAAGATGCTATGACGTCACTCTGTCTAGACAGGAAGGAAGTACGACACGCCATGTGACGAGTGCACAAGTACTACGGACCGACCTGCCGGTGGTAACACAGGACGTCTTTTTCTGGCGTTTGGCGGGCCGGTCTGCGCCGACCGGATAAGCTATTGTCCATTGGATAGGGTATTAACTTATAAAAATTTAATTTACTTATTAAATTTGCAATTTTTTTTCTCAGTTAAATGTTTACTTAAGTTTTGAATCACACAAAAAGTGTAGCCAAAGATAAAAATAATCAGCTAAAATTCCACTGGTCAGAATTTTATGAGATTTTCAAGAGTGAAATTATATGCAGATTTTTTATAGATGAAATAGTAAGAAAAACAAAACTTGTCGCCCTCCTAACAGTCTAGTATTTTTCAATAAGTAAAATGTAAACTCGGGACTCAGTAGTAGTCCTCTGGTGAATACCAATTTAATTTTTTTTAAAAATAATAAGTTTAAGACAGATCTCTGAGTTGATACAAAAACTCTGATTAAGTCAGAGTTTTGAACTCAAGACCTTTTTGTGAACCTGGACCAATACATTTTTTATGTGTGAATAGTTCTTTTTTAATGGGAAATGTGGCTTAATGTTGAGAACCTGGTATTGCTGCTGCTGTAGTTCTGGTAATGGCTTAGTTTCAGAGAGGAACTGACACATGTATATATACTGATCAATGTGTCAGTACTTCTGTTTATTTTGATGTTTGTCTATACTTGACTTTTATATCTATGTAATTAGAAACTCTGCTTCAACTGCCTCCTTTACAACAAGCCTATATTGATTTTTCTTTCATCTACAAATTGTGAACAGAAAATTAAACTATACCAAACGTGAAGTTGTCTTGTAATGTCTGTATACTGTTATTGTTCATTATATATTAAATTTGTTCATATACTTGGCTGAAGTAAACATTTATTCATTCATCCATTCATCTGTAATGTATCCGCATGTAACTGACCTGCAAGTCTTGATTTCTGTGTCTCTGTTAACAGTTAACCTGCATGTTTTGATATGTGCCTGTGACCAATATCTCTTTATAAGCCTGTATACTTGATATTTATTTCTTCTTAACCTTTTCTTCTTCATGTGTCTGTCCTTGACCTCTATATCTCGATCCACTTGACCTACGTTTCTTCACATACCTATGATTTCAGTGACCCATCCAATACTTGATCCTCATCTTTTTCTGACCTATATATTTTTCTGACCTATATCTCTTAGTCTATACCTGTGCTTCACCCATCCATCTACACTCAAGGTAAATCTGCACTTGAGTGACTTGACCAATAGATTTCCCAACATATCTGTGTTTTCAGTGACTAGCCTGCCAGTGTGCAGTACATCTCAGTTTCCCTGTAAGAACGGTATCTGTCTGGATGACATTGCTTTACATCTATGTGATGATATAGATGATTGTGGGGATAACTCAGATGAAACATTTTGTGGTGAGTAGGATTTCTGTTTGTAAAACTTTCTAAAATACATGACCACAGGAACAAGTTGTTTTATTTTTACTTTATTATTGTTATGCAAATGATCAAATTTTTTAAAGAAATATTTGAATGGACATTAGAATATTAGCATTTTTAACTATTGGAGAGGCTCGAACACAACGCACAAAAATGTAATATGACACAGCCGGGAGGCCATCCTAGCATACAGAGCCTGTAAATAAGGTAAATTAATGAGACAGCATATTCTGTAGGAGAATATATCATACACTTTGTAGATGCAGTGGGGGTGGACGCCTGCCAAAATAACACCCAGTGTGAACATGAGTGTGTGGATACCCTTTGGGGCTTTATGTGTCAATGTCGAACAGGGTACCAGCTTAAAGCAGATAAAATGTCGTGTGAAGGTAAAACAATTTGTTTTTTTTCATACCAGATTATAGATGATAAGAGGCTGTAAATTTGATTAAGGTAGAACTGGGTTCGATCTTTTTGTTTTTTAAGGTTCCAGCTTAGAGTATTCATAAAACTCTTTATTAGAATATCAACTTACAACGGATAAAAGGTCAAGTTTAGGTCAAACTATTTGACATGGCAGCTGTATATAGAGAATATTGGGTTGTGTAAATAACTACTTTGTAAAGTTGCAGCTTATAGACAATAAGGGACAATATGCAAAAAGACTATTTTTAGGGTACCAGCTTTAGGTGATGGCAAAACACCAGAGCTGGGTACAACTTAGAGCAGACAGGTGATCCTGTCTAAATAAGGATTAATTTGAAATTTATTCAGGGAACAAGCTGAAAATTGCTGGTAAGCACAGATCTAGGGTACCAGCTTAAAGATATCAAAAGGTTATGTGGAGGTTAGAGTTTTCAAGTACCAGCTTAATGAGCTTATATAGGATAAAGTGAAATGTGAGGTAAAATTGACTTGTTACTAACTTCCAGAAAATAAAGGAGCATTTTAACATAAGACTCTATCTTCAGGGTACCAGCTTAAAGAGTGTAGACAGGCCACCATGTGTGTTAAGATACATTATAGGGTACCATGTTCAGGTAATCGGAAGAAATCAATAGACAATGGAGTGCATACAAAAATTGCCAAACTGACTGGAATATGTTAAACTAAATATTGAAATCTTTGCCCATCTCATTAAAAATAATTTTCTTGTATTACTAGTGTATGCTATTGTTAAAAATGTCTGTAAGGAATGTTCTGTAACATCCATGTTTTAACAGTGCTGAAAATATCATAACATCAGTAGTGAAAAAAATGGTATTGTGATGCCAGGTTTGTGTCTTTCAATTGTGACTTTCCCAAATAATGTTATTATATAGTTCCAAAAGTTATTGTTCATTTGCACTTGTTTTGTGAAATTTAATGTCACATTCCTCTGATTATATTATGCAAGGAGGGACAGCATTTCGCCCATAAAAACACCAAAATTCACTTTCTTGAGAACAAATGCACAGTGTGATTGTATGAAAGTTATCAAAATGAACCCTCAAACTGTAAAATGATGATAGCATTGTAAAATAGATTTTGTGATAAGTTCCAATACATCCATAGAACTTGTCCTATGGCAATAAAATTAGGACTGTCAAAAAGTGGACAGCATTTCGCTAATTATTTTATACTGTTCCCGAAAGTTATAAAGACTCTTAAATACTTTGCGCACAATGATTAAAGCTAAAGATCGATTCTTCTCATTGTATTCTAGCATATGATGAAGTTATTGATAGTATTTATATTGACCCCAGACACAGTTTAGAGAACATACAGCTCTTTGCATCAATCAGATGCAGTTTGTTTGGCAAATTTTTTCACTGACATATAAACTTTTTTATTAATCTTTATAAATCCTGCATGCTGTCAGTTCTAAAACCTTAGAAAAGTATCAAGACATGTTGCACACTTTTCTATGCTCTACAGTTCCTTCAGTATCACGGTAGACATCAGATTTAAATGAAGTACAATAGAAATTCGTAAAACTCTGTCCATTGTGAAATGCTGTCCCCTCCTGTACATAAAAAGCATATACTATCAGACTACAGAGAGTTCAAAATGCCTTATGTCGTATGGTATGCAAGTTAAATAAATATTGTAATGTCACACCCTTCCTGCACAAACTACACTGGCTCCCCATTCATTACCGTATATTGTTCAAATATAATCTCCTTACTTATAAAGCAATACATTTCAGCCAACCTCCATATCTTTCCTCTCTAATTAGGCGGAGTGATCACACATGGGGCAATCGCCGATCAATTTCCTCATCCAGACCAAATAAACGCTCAGGGCTATGCAGCTTCACAGTAGGGGCTCCCACAGAGTGGAACAAGCTTCCTCAAGCCATTAGAATCATAGAAAGCATTTCTGGTTTCAGAAAACAGTTGAAAACACATCTTTTCAGATTAGCCTATCCTCCACCATAGCCTATCTCCCCTATCGGACGCTAATATGGTAACGGACCTTGTTTTGGAACTGGACTGTCCCTTTTTGCACATCAGACACATATTGCCAAATGATGAAGCCAAGCAATGGATGTGTGTGGTACTCTGCCTCCTCTTATGTTACTCTCCAACCAGTCTCCCAACTGCTTTATAACAGCAGCCCCACAGTGCGTAGTGGCCCAAATATAGTAATTATAGTACATTTGGTAATTTGAAGGATATTTGGCAGTCATCTTATGGTAAAGTACCTTTACAACAGATGTCAACTTTGAGTCTAGTTTTAGGTCATGTGATCACTGGGGTCAAATAATGCTTTTTCATAACATTTTCTCATTAAGTATTTGCCATCTCTAAGGTTAACAACCCATGCTTGCTATGTGGATATATTCCTTCTGCAGAGGGGGTTTGTTCTATGTGCCTAAGACTTCACCAGTAAGGACATTAAGCTAAGTACAATCTTGTTAAATTAGATTAACTGTTACATCAGTTTATGAAACTTGATATGAACATTCTAAAGTTAATTTCCGGGTACCAATTAATTTTTAGATTGGTTTAATGAGACAAAGATAGATAAGTGAAAATGCGTCTTAACCCACTGAATGGAGTGGATGTTTTATTCTGCAGATATAGACGAGTGCATTACCCAGCCCATCCCCTGCTCACAGAAGTGTACAAATTCAAAAGGTGAAGTATTGTGTAACTGTGACACTGGCTACAAAAAAACTGACGAGAGCACCTGCAAACGCACTGATAGTAAGTCATAAAGGGTCCTGTATAATGGTGTACTAACCAGATGAAATCAATGTAAAACTATACATATTGCCATTCGACTAAGTATTATAATAATTATAATTATAATAGAAGGATTTATAGAGTGCAAAAATGAATGATACAGATCCTCTAATGCGACTAAATCCAAAAATTGATCATCCAGGGACAGACATGGGTCAGTATCCAAAAAGCACCAGACAGGGGTATGATTTAGACGGGGGGTGAGTGGGCATGCCAGCCGAAACAAACTAGCCCCGAGCCAGCCTTCGAAACCATTTAATGCCTGCTGGTATCTGACAGCCCGTGGCAGCCTATTCCACTCAGCTGGTGTGGCGACTGCAAAGCCACACCCACCAATGTGCCCCTTGGGGGGGACCCAGATAAGAGATGGTCTGTTGCCATGAGTAAGACTGCTAGACTTAACTAAAGCTGATAGATACGGGAGTTGGGAAAAGTTGATGGCCTTGAAAACCAGACGGTTGTATTAGAAAGGGATACGATGTTGAATTGGAATGTAATGAATGAAATGATTTGGGTTTATAAAGTTGAAAATGAGGGTTTCCTTGTTATCCTTTATATGACTGATATTTCATCCAAGCAACTAAAACCCTATAACTTGAATTAAATATCTCATAATATTTATCTCTTTTTTCATACTAGCAACTTAAGGTGGCATTTCTTTTTTCAATTATATATAAAGATGTGACACGATAACACAAAATATAAAGATAAACAAAATATTGAGTTTTGCAAATGATTACACTGATAAATTCCGGGTACCAGGTTAAAGGGTATGTTTGAGGATTTGGGGTTAAAGTTTGTAGACTGTGTTTTGAGGTATACATTAACAGGAATTGGTAGGGCAATATTTCAATATTTCCATTTATAAATTTAATGAACTCTAATTTTTCTGCAAACAAAAAGAGTGAACAAATGTTTGGAGTATGGAATTGAGAAAATTGTAACCCGTTCCGCACAAACATTGGTAGTTTTGAAATATTCTATTTATAAATAAGCATAATTATGATCAGTTTCTGTTATTTATTTTGAAAAATGACATGTTATATGGCTTTCATTGCTCAAAAGCATACATGTTCATGAGTGTATTTATTGTGAAAGCTTGCTTGAGTACAAAGAAATCATACAAGTCAAGGCAGCTCTGAGTGTAACTTGTTATATTACTCTGTTGATTTCTATATTTGTCCAGGTATCAAGCCTTACTTAATCTTTAGCAATGAACTGTACATCAGGAAGTTATCACTGGAAACCACTCCAGCAGACTTTTCCACTATATCAGATGATCACACTTATACACACGTTCTCGGTAAGTACAGAATTACGATGTTTAAACCAAGGGCCTACATTGCAGTCAACAATGATAAATTATACTCAAATTCAATAAAATATCATGGATAATTTACTGCTGGACAGGTTTCTAAGCAGAAATGCATGACTTTATGACACACATGATATTAAGACAACCCGTGTAAATACAGTCAACTTTAGTCGTGAGAGTTAGTTTCTAGCTGCTGTACGCATGCAGAAAGTTGGTTGCTGGTTTTTTGAAGTTGCGACTCCAGCCAGTTAGAATTATACCCCAGTCACACTACAGATGGTATTACCTGTGGTTATATCAGCATTGGGCAAAAGACCCCAGTCCTTCAGCGACTGTCTGAGGTTTGTATACAAACTTGTGACACAGTGGTAAAACATCAATACCTTGCGTGTTCTATGGAAGGTTTAAAATATTTAAAACTCTGATTGCCTCGCCGTGAGCCTGCGCAGGTGAATATTTTCCCATGGTAACTGAAGGTGTGGTCCACGGTGTATACAAGATTGTGACTCGATCGTACTTTGGTGTAATACAGCGACATAAGGTGAGTGGAGGCAAATGGACATTTTGCCGCTGTATCACAAGTTTACAAACCTCAGATGGTAGTTGAAGGACAATGACATTTCGCCCTGTGCCTGTAACCACAGGTTATAATGCCTGTAGTGCGATGGATACACCAAATCTCAGAAGATATGAGGTGTCTTTGGAGGGAGTTCCGCCACTGACTAAAACCTCTAACCACAGAACCCTACCCCCTGTAGTGTGACGGGGCATAAATTATCACTTGTAGTTAGTACTTGACCAATCATGGCTTCTTTCAGAAATAAACTCAACTTCTCATCTTTGTAGGTTTGTCTTCCCATCACCTTGACTGCTGTATCTCTGAACTGCTGAAACATTTCACTGACGCAGTCCAGTGACTGGAGATTATTCTTAACTTTTTTTCAAGTTTACTTTCTTAATATTCCTTCGTACATCTCATCAAAGATAAATTTAGGCATTGAGCATTGCATCTATATGAACCAGCTAGAACAAGTGTGATCTGTACAAAGAGAATGTCATTTCTTTGGTATGTTATTAACTACACACATGTATATCAGTTACTTGTAGCTCACATTTTACCTTATATCTAGAAAGAAATAAAATATATACAAAAAAAGATTACAATTCACTTGTGAAATGGATAGAATGATCAAGCTAAATTCTATTTCTAATGTGCCTATCCACAAACAAGTTCCTGTCCAAAGTTTTGCAATTTTGGTGCCACTCAGGTGTAATAGGTTTTCACCTGTAATCGGGTCACAAAGCAGCCATGACATACCTCAGACTTGCATTCCTCTCACAACAACTGGTTCATCCTGGTGGATGCTATTTGTGTTGTAATGATCTTCTGATGATTATTGTATTGTCCCTTATGGAAAAAATCAGCCCATTTTGATTCGGCGTTATGTAAAATTTTCAAATTATGTCACTCAAATCAAGCAACCAATAAACTCTGTGATGTTGAGATTTTTGAGGTCAGACTTAAAACGTAACATGTGTGCAAATTTAGAATTAACTGGATTTATCAAATTTTTATAGTGGATTAATATAAAGTTGATTGTCTTTAAAATACTATAATGAAGTGGGTGATGTATTGTAGATCCAGTATGATCAAAGAACCCCAAGTAGTAGTTAAAAATAAGAAGAATTAAAAAGAATGATTCAAATGTGTACAGTCTTTCTTATGTTAACATAATGAATATAATTATTTTGTACAGTATCTAAGCCGTTTACATGCCTTTTCGAAGCTGGGATGATGTTGTTATAGTCCAGTATATACTGTATGTTCTTATGAGTTGGATTCATACTCCCAATTGGGAGGCGCGTTGTTATTTCCCAATTTTTGTTTTATTTTAAACAGATTACGACTTAAAAGATCAAAAGATAATATATGGTGATGTGCAGGTCGGGAGACTAAAGAGGATGGATTTTAACGGGGGTAAGTATTAATTACAGTTTTCAAAAATTAATATTCAAGAGGTAAAAGAACATTTTCATATAAAATGATGAAGTTAAAACTACAGCTGTCACATTTACAAGATATTCAAGCGCAGTCACTTGCAAATTTACACGACATTGAGCACTGATAAGGTTTAGTATGTCTCCTGGGTGTAGATACCTGATAAAAGTCAGTGATTCAGTAATACATTGGTTCATGCCATTGTTCAGAATAATGGATAGCAGACATAACCTGGGCCTGTATTCACAGAGATTCTTATTCTTAGAATTAGTCTTGTTCGTAGAATTTTTCTTTTAATTGTTGTTTTTCTTAGAAAAATTCTAGGAATAAGAATTTTCCTATTCACAAAGATTCATATTCTTAGAATCACACGTATTCTTAGAGTTTTTCTAAGAACGGCTTTTATTCGTAGAATTTATCTAAAAATAAGAAATTGGTATGTACAAAACTCTTATTCTTGATACCAGAATTGCATCCAAATACAGAAAGTCACTTTTGGGCATGTATTCACAAAGATTCTTAGAATTTTTCCCTAGAATTACACTTTGTCTAACCTGTGCACACATTTATATTTACATCTATTCTTATAATTATTCTTAGCTAAGAATTGTTTTGTGAATAGGATTTTATTCTAAGAATAAGAAAATTCTTAGCGTAGAATTTTTCTTAGACTTAAGTGTAATTCTAAGAAAAATTCTAAGAATCTTTGTGAATACAGGCCCTGGATAACATGCACCATAATTTGTGTAATTAGTGCCTGGAGTCTTTATGCAGGCATGCATTATTAGTTAGTTCCCTCTTTCTGTTATTTTGTTGGAGTAATACTACTTGCAAGGTATCTTACTACATACTCTCAACAGCTGTTGATAAAAATGGAGGTGGTAATATGTATTTATGTTGTTTTTTTTCAATAATTTTACTGCATTTGTAAGATATATAAGAAAACTGTGAAATGTACTGATCTTCTGTAGATATGTATAACTAGCTTTAATTTTTCACCTATTCTCAATGAAAGTCAATGGCAATGACCCAATAGCACATGATGAATGAATGAAATAGAAGTCTTACAGTTTAACCAGAAATATGCAAGCGATTTGTATTAATAATATTATTTGTATTAATAATAATATTATGTAAACAATTATATAAACAAAGAGAAGCCACCAATCAAACACTGTTGAACGAGAACGTAAAACCCTAACTTTGGCCAATGATCACATGACCTCTTTGTTGGAGGTTATTCGAGTGCATTATTGGCTCAATATGTGTGATAATGGTTGCACTTTTATTGACAGAAAATGTGGAGCTGCTCAACTTCCACTTCACAAGTAGTGTGGAGGGACTGGCAATTGACTGGGTTGGAAGGTAACATTATAATATTTGTAGAATTAACCTGACCACTTTGTGCACAGTAGGGTTTTTGTGTTGGCTTATGATTATAATTATTACTTTAGCTGACAAAGTGGTCGATATAGTGTTTGCTCTACTGTAAAAATATACTTTATTATGATTCTTATAAAAAATATATCTATTTGACATTGCTTCAAATGTTGTGTCTATATTTTGCCAGAAATAAATTAACATATATTATATTTAGTGATCTCAACGGGTACCCGGATATCCGGGTACCCGAACCCTGAATACTTACCCGAATCCGACATCTCATACCCGAGTACCCGAATCTAAGTTTATTTCTGTTAATATCGCCCACGTTGGCTGACCAAGTACAGACGTATCTGGACTTCATTAATTCATTTAAAAATGAAACTATTCAATTAAAATGCACAATAATATTGTTTTCTCACCCTTGTAAACCGTTTATAGTATTTTATTTGTCTTTTATTTTGGTTGTTTATACATTGTCAAATCACCGGAACCCTTTGAAAATCGTCAGTATATCAAAACAGTTACTTAATTCCGAGTCCATAAAACGCTGTATATTGGCTATATAGTGACATGCAGTCCTCAAATAAATAAAAATACAATATTTTCACACAGTAGTTAATAATTTTATGTTAATAAAATTCACTTACCAACCTGAAATAAAAATGAAGTTTCAATTCCGAAACTACATTCGAGCAGCAGTTAATGCTTTTGTGATAGGTCATGTGACTCCGTTTTTATATAAACAACCGTGTTTTGAATGTACAGAAGTCTTTTTTATTTCACATTTCTTCCGTGTAATACTGTTTTGAATGCAAAAACGTGGCCCACAAGAAATAAAGCAAATGGTTGGATCCCATTATTTCTGTAGGTTTTAAGTCTGTAAATATGGAGATATTTGTTGTTTTCATCTATTATCGCCCATCGGTGCGGATACCCGGGTACCCGCCCGCTGAAACCACTGCATACCCGGTCCTACTAAAAAGGGTTTATTGAGAACTCTAATTATATTATTAAATACATTTAAACTGGGTCTCTATTTTAATATTTCTATTAGGTAAACTAAAGTAACACAGGCAAAACAAAAAAAATATTTTCTTTAACCCCTTAAAGACCTTATCTGTCTACTAACAGTCGACACCCCATATGATATGCTAGCTTTCCCTCAGTACTGTAGAATTAAATGTCTTGGTATACTGAAATATGTTCTTTAAAGTATTATGTACAAGGACATTATGGATGATGTAAAATCACTTGTGGTGTGTGTTTTAGCAACTTAAACTCTCTGTAAGCTCTTCATCCTGGATTTTCCTTCAGTATAGTAAAGTGCTCCCCCCACCCTCCAGGTGGTGAAGGGGTTTTAATAATAGCCAGTCATTTGTACTTATGCCTTCATGATATTTCTTGTACTTACAGAACTGTATGTTTTATAGATTACTATTTGGGGCCAGTGGGGTCTCAGAGGGATCTGTAAGCTGTCAATTTAAACCTGGGTCCTGTGTATTGTAGATTACTGTACAGGACCAGGATGGTCTCAGGGGGTATTTGTTTGTACCAGGTGTTAATTTAAACCCGAGTGCTCTGTGTTGTAGGATATTGTATTGGACCAGTTCCGGTGCACAAGGGATCTACGTGTCACATCTCAATGGAAGTTCCACCAAAGCCATAATAAGGAGATATTCAGAACAGCCACGTGCCATAGCCGTGTATCCATCTAAAGGGTATCGCATTGTACTTTTGTCTTTGGGTTAGACTCACAAATGGTCTCAAGTCTCATATCTGAGTTTTTTTTTCTGAAATCTGAGATGTGTCTGAGATCTGGGGTTTTATTCTGTTAGCCTTCACTAAAGGTGTCAGTCTGAGTTTTAACTTAAGTTTGGTCTAAAATAATAATACTGTTTGGAGGGTGACATAAATTTGTTAGAGTAAGAAATCTAAAATTCGCCAGGAATCTAAAATTCGCCACCTCTAAAACCTTAGTTAATTTTATGAAGAAAATGATGTTTTTGTCCAAAAATTGGTATTTTTCAGTTCAAAAAGCTTTAATTTACTATACAGTCAACAAATCTCACCACAATTCATTTATTTTATTAGTATTTTCACATGTGGCGAATTTCAGATATGTGGCGAATTTTAGATTTCTTACTCTACTTTTATGACAGTGGTAAAATTAAAACCTCTCACTATTTTGATTGACAGGTAATAGTTCAGCTGAATAGTTTTGTCGCAGGTAAGCTTATTTGGAAAAAAATTTTTTTAAAAATATATAAATAAAAAAAATTTTTTTGAACACCTTATTGCAACTTGATAGAAAAACTCTGGAGAAAGAGAAAAAAACTCAAATTGCAGACAAAAATTGGCCTTGTTTTGGCTAACAATTGGAACGTTTCATGAATCTGGACCCAGAAATACAATCGGACACAGTTTTGTAGTATTCTTTTATAATTATTATATTATATAAATCTTTTCATTGCACTTGTTTGTTGAAAGTTCCAAAAAACTCTCCAGAGTAACACAATAAAGATATAACTTTAGTTTTAACCTTTTGATCTTTCTGATGCAATTGTTCTTTATATGGATTTTAGTTGTTTTACGTATTTGGTCTGTTTCAGTGTGTTTAAGCAGGCCATTCTAGACATGTAGGATTTTCAGCCCTCATATCTTTTCTTTTGGACCATGACATATATTTATGTTTTCGGCATTTTGATTTTTTAATTTTTTGACACATTTACAGATTTTTGCCTGTTATACGTATTTGTAGCCTAGTATTCTGGACAGACTGGAGTTACAGCCCTCACATTGCTACTGCTGGAATGGATGGAAGTGACCCCAAAATTCTGCACAACGCTGGTGAGTGTTAATAGGGTTTGAAATTTATACAGTCATGGTAAATATTAATAGGTATTAAGTTTGATACTGTGATGGTTAATATTAACAGAGTCTGAAGGTCATACAGTGGTTGTTATTATTAATAGACTGTTCAATTTATAATGCGATAGCAACTATTCTTTATTAAAAAATATGCTTTGTATCTAAGTGTGGAGACATCTTTATGTAACAGCCTTATTATGTCGTGATTTACCACCCATAGGCATAAAATTACCTTCTAGTGTGAGTTGAATAATGTGACGATAAGGTATTTACATTATTAACCATATTTGATCATTTTAACGAGTCTAGGCGGTGAAAACATGTCTTTCCTCTTAACTGTAATCGATGTGGTTCTGATATACAGGAGAAACCAAAAGTCCATTGAAACAGAATGTTTGAGCACTGCATAGTGAATACACTCATAGTCTAGATGGTATTTGTCATATTTGACTGTCGGTGATATCTTTCTTCCAGCTTATTATTTCTTGTTACCACTGCCAAGGAGGTATCAAATTCATGACCGTTTGTCTGTCCGTTGGTTTGTTAGCAGGATTACACAAATACCACGTGTTAGATCTTCATGAAAAATTGAGAAGATAGGTCTTGGTCTAACTTAGATCCCATTAAATTTTGAGAGTGAAACGGATCACTGTCTGGGTAAAATAATATCAAAGATCCGGATTTTCCCATTTGCCTTTTATTGAGCCATGTGTAAAATGTTATACATGCCTTGGTGGAGATATGCACTCTCTGAGTGCTGTTATAGTAAATATAGCACTATAATTAGATATAATCTTTCTGTACTTTGACGGGTAGAAATTCAGAATGACCAGAGAAGTGCAAAGCTTAAAACAGTACAGTCTGTAGTGTGATTGCGGTTGGATAACAGAATGTTTGTAAAATGGGGAAAAAGTGTTTCAATTTGGAACAACAAGAATAAAGCAAAAACTGAGTGAACACAAGTACATAAAACAGAATATTCAGATAATAGAATGACAAATAATAGAGGTTCTACTGTATTTCATTTCTCTTACCTTTTTGTCAGGACTGTATTGGCCAAATGGGCTGACCATCGACTACCCGTCAAACAAAATCTTCTGGGTGGATGCTCATTTCAATAGACTGGAGTAAGTTTGACTCATCCAAATTATTTGTATGTAATTCTCTAGATAAAGTCACTTGTAATTTGAAAGTCATCAAACAAAATCAATGGTTGACACATTGCGAGCTTTTATTTGCTTATGATATAATAACATTAATCCCTTGGATTAAATGACTCTATTTAGTTGTATTTCTCATGCAAGTTTAGGTTATTGTATATTTGCATGCAAATGCAAGTACATCAAAGGATAGATATGTTGATATACATACTTGTATGAGATATACTACTGCATAGCCGGTCAGTTAATTCATCTGATCAAACTCAATTGTTGTTTCATTTCTTATGTGATCCAGAAGATTACAGGTAAACTATTGCAATAAAGTTAACAGACTCAAAAAATAGACTTTGTCTATGAGTTAAGCAGTTAAGGTAAAATATCCTGCCTCCACCTTAGTAAGAATTCATGGCTTTCTCTTGTCAATCTCATCATACTGTGTATCCAAGGATCAGTTCTTTATTGGGGCGTCAACGCAGTGACGAATCACTTATGTCTTATTTGCATATTTTTTTTCAGATTTTCTGACTTAGATGGCAGCAGTCGTCTTGTTGCTATTGAGGGGATTCCACACGCTTACAGCTTGAGTGTGTTTGAAGACAATATTTACTGGAGTGAGTGGAGCCTGAAAGAAGTGATTACAGCCAACAAATTCACAGGTAGACATTTCCTTAATTCAAAACAAGGTTGAATTTGCCATTAAGTTCTCATGTAAGGACATTTTCATGCATCAAAAAGAGGCTATCGCTGCTAATAAGTTTTTAGGTAAGGAGATTTCCATCCTGCAAAACCTGGTTTTGACTGCAAATAATTTTTTCAGATAAGGATATTTTCTTAATGAAATAATTCACATTCAGATAAGATGAAACTCCTTAAAAGGAGAAAAAAATGCCTTTCTGCAAATCCAAATTTCTACACATGAAAACAGCTATCATCACTGTTTATTGTTTCAGGTGAAAACAAGAAAGTTCTTCTGACGACCTTGCATCGTCCGTTTGACATGCATGTGGTGCATCCACTCAGACAACCGCCCTCTGACAACCCTTGTGGTCAGAACAACGGTGGATGTTCTCATCTCTGTCTCATTGCTTCAGGTAAATAATGCAGTAGTAATAAAGTGTCAATGGCTGGATTTTATGGCAAATTTTAGTAATACTATACACAATTTAGACCATGAAGGTGAAGTCCAATACAATAAAAAATTAATATGCCATGGATGTTTAATTTACCTGAAAGAAATCAATTTTTTTATCCGGTAATTCTGTTACAAGAAACAACAACAATAATCACCTTGTTTTATGTTCAGTTACACCTTAAAGTGGGTCAAGTGATGGAGATTAAGTGCCATAAAGGTCCACATTACATTACATTTGAACAATAAAATGTTTCATCAAGTTAACTTCTGTCTTTGTGTAAGTACTAAAATTAGTCGCAGTATCAATTTGTTCCAACTATAAAACTTTAATCTTGTGAATCTGTTATCATATAAATCTACAAACAATTTTTTGGCACAATTTTCCTGATTTGCTGGTTAAATATACTTGGCTCGCTGTACACAATTTGACACTTAAATATTAATTGACATTGGGTTGTTCTCAACCCAGTGTATCCAGATCTTCACTTGGGCCGGCCGAGTACACCACAGAATAGAACTAAAAGATGATTGTAAAAGATGCAAGGCTAACTGTACATGTGTAAACATAAACCAAGCAAACTTGTCAACATTAATTTTGTACACCGTTTTGTTTTCCTGTCACCAGGTGGCCAGACCTTTACATGTGCCTGCCCAGAGCAGTATGTGATGGAGGCAGATGGTAAGACGTGCATTGCAAACTGTACCGACGTGCAGTTTCAGTGTCCTGATACAGACGCCAAGTGTATCCCACAACTCTGGTTTTGTGATGGTGAAGACGACTGTAAAGGGGGAGAAGATGAGCCCGCAGATAATATGCAGTGCCGTAAGTTTGGGAAATTTACATCCGAGCGAATCCCTTTGTTTAAATACTGTCAATTGTAGGATACTCTATAAGTTGAAATTTTACAAGGCATTAATTTAAGCAATTTGAGTTTGGACTGTGAAAATTAATTCCTAGTCAAATTTTAAATTGTGTTCATACCCCTAGTAGAAACCAGGCATTAAGAAACATTAATTCTAATGATATTCTTACAAAATTAATGAAAAATATAGGGACATTTCCTTATTAGGTAAAATTTGTACTTAAACAGTATTTTTTGGTAAATTTGTGCTTTTCTGTGACAGATTTTGACCATTTGTTTAATTTGTTGAAGAGATTCTGATACATTTATGCTTTTTTCTCTCAATTATACATTTGTATTGGACAGAAGTGAGTACATAATATACATATACATTTATACATGAGGGATAGGAAAATCTAGCATATTCGTTAACTGATAGTCAATTATTTATCCTGAACTCCAATCTGCTAAAAACTACAGGTCTTTTTACATTGACACCACTTGACTTGAAGTAGTAATTTCACAAAACTAACTCTCACATTTGGTTTTTCTTAAATTGCTGAAAACACATCTTTCCAGTATTCATTTATTAGTACATGTATAAGAAGTCTGAAAATAGCCAGAATTTATGAAATTCACCATTTGAAGGGGGAACCCTTTAAAAGTAATACTACATCACCAAAATTTGTGCCAATTTTCCATCAGGGAAGATCAGAAGTCATAGTCATAAAAACTTGCAAAATGTCTAGATAATTTTTTACAAGACAAAGAAATGGAACGGGCCGGGCTTTCTTAGCTGGGGAATTTCACCACTCTGGAGAATTTTACACTTTTTACTCCAGCTAGGAGTCCCAAGTGGCAAACTATACATTGCCTTTCTTTATCATATGACTGACTCTGGGGACTTGGTGGTGTATTGGATAAAACATTGACCTCCCACCTCTGAAGTCTGCGGTTCAGAACTCCAGACCCTATGTGGGAAAGTTGGTAGTTGCTTACTGATGTCCATCAGTTTACAGTGCAGAAACTTGACCAGCTAATATCTACTAGCTTCCTCGATCTGCCCTTAAAAGTACCTGTCACAATAAAACCTATACAATGGGTTGAAAGCAATGTTAAACCCGAAAAAATAATCTTGTGAATGCAGTAGTAATATAAAGTAAATTTACTTGTTTAGCCGATGTATAAATTACAAACACAGAAGTATAAGTTTACTTAATATGTTTAATCATTGACTCTAAGGCTGAAAAGCAAGTACCAGACATTGGCTAGTCATTTATCAGTATTAGTGTCCCAGTATCATTTGGTAAAATATTTGGTCAATTTTAAATACAGTAGAACCTCGATTATCCTGCCTTCTATTATCCGAATCTCCGGATTAACCAAACTGAAATCGTGTCTCCCTACATATATTAATGCACCGTTTAGCGTGAGCGATAATACAGGTTTTTACGGAAACTAATAATTCTAGTGCTTTATAAAACGTACCATTCATAGAAACGCCTAACTTCTTTCATCTTTATCACCATTGTTACAATAGGGGAGGGATTAATTCAGTTACACGACTCCGCTACACAACTTCTTTCATAATGCGCTAATCAATGAAAGGGTGTTCGATTGCGTTTCACAATTTATAATCTCCCGGAGTAATTAAGTTCACAGACTGATATCAACAATGCATTACCAATCAAACACACCTATCACTGAAGGCATGTTCGCTTTGGGTTTTACAATAAATAATCTCCCGGAGTTTTTCAGTTGACAAAATGCTGGACGATGTTTATCTAAAATTAAAACGTCAACAATGCATGTACCAACCAAACACACCCAGCTCAACTCCGTGTAATATTTTAAATAAAAATGATAATATCCATAGATATGGAGCAAATAAGTGACAACTAGAGGGTCAGTTATATTATATTACACAAATATATGAAACCATATCATCAATGACCTCCGACTTCTATATTTAGTGCTTAAAAACAATCTTTCTTTAATTATCGCCCACTCGGCAACCCACAGACAGTGAATTTCAGTTTCCTTCATCCATCCAAACCCCTCGATTATCCGACCGGATTGTATGTCTCCCATGGGGTTCAGATAATCAAGGTTCTGCTGTACATGTAAAATTTATGCATCCAAGGCAGCGTTAATATTTTTTTTTGTCTTAAAATGCAATCTTTGTATTTATACTGGTCGGCCAGTGAATTTCGTCACCCCAGTGAAGTTTGTCACCTGCCGTAAAAACGCTCTAGGACAGGCAATATTCACATTTAAATAAATGGAACAGCTTCTTTCAACGGCAAGGTATACATATATGCCCTAACTGGACAGTAAAAACTCTTCAATATTGTCATAAAATGCAGGTGACGAACTTCACTGGGGTGACGAACTTCACTGGCTGAGCAGTAAAAATTTCATGGATGCCAACTTTTGTGAATTTTTGTTCTGAGACATGAATTGCCAGTAGATGTGAAGCTGAGCTCTGGTTTTTGTAGATATTTAAAAAGTCTGTCAAATCTCGTGTTTTTTTTAATGAATTTCTGATTTATAGGATTACTGGAAGAAAATATATGATTTTATATAAGAAACTAATAACCTCACATCAACTGTAAAACAGATACCAAATATTTGAACCTTTGCAAAAACACTTGGTGACCAACTACTTGAATAGTGATTTTGCTGTTATTTTTCAACTTTAATCCTTAAGAAACCTTCTAGAGTAAGAAATCTAAAATTCGCCAGGAATCTAAAATTCGCCACCTCTAAAACCTCAGTAAATTTTATGAAGACAATGATGTTTCTGTCTAAAAATTAGTATTTTTCAGTTCAAAAAGCCCTAATTTACTATACATTCAGCAAATCTCACCATAATTAATTTATTTTATTAGTATTTTCATATGTGGCGAATTTCAGATATGTGGCGTATTTTAGATTTCTTACTCTAACATGTTGTATGGAAAATCATAAAAGTTTTAAAGCTTATAAATTTAGAAACCTAATAATATTCTGTGAGGAAAAATTTTAAAACTTTAAAACTGATAAATTTAATGTAAAATTAAAAATTGAACATGAAATTATTGTAACATGCAAAATTTTAAAGTTAATATATTATTGAGTTAAATTAGGAGCGGAAAAAAAGAAATAGTACATTAACATAAAAACCATGTATTTAAAACAATGTAATCATGTTTCTGTACAGTCACCACTCAGATCATCCAAAACATTAGTCCTTGCCTGGTATGAATGCAAATTGAACAGTTTAACCCATATTTCATTTCTCACATATTTTGTCCTCCACTTGTGAACTCCACCATACTGTATTCTGATCTAAGGTTGTGACATTTGTGGGTTTTTTTGTGGAAGTAAATGTAATGTACTTTACAATGTACTGTACTTTTTTTTCATAGAGAACCGTACGTGTCCCCCTGGGTTTTTCCAATGTGGCAACTATGAATGCATCCCACCTAGCTTCATCTGCGATGATTTCCCCGACTGTGATGATGAATCTGATGAGGTAGCATGTGTTACAAGACAATGCCAGCCATTTGAATTCAGGTAGGGAACACGCGAGGGGTCACTTCCTGTTAGTGGTGATCGCATCTTTTTACATGAAATTCAACAATATTTAAGTTTGTCTCGTCTGTTGTGTAGTACCTTCTGTAAAAAAGTATGAATAAAATGTTTGGTTGGACATTGTTATTTATATTTAATTTGATAAAGCTCACTAGGAGTGACCCCCTGGCTCCATTTGACTGTGGACTTATTGGAAATGACCCCCCTGGCTACACTGCCTGTATTGTAAAGACCAATTGGAATTCATCCTCCCAACTGGCCCTGAGTACCTGTATTTAAAGTGTTGATTTGCAGTGAACCCCCCACCCCACCCCACACCCCACCCTGACTATACATGGTTTTGTTTATGGAACTGTTAGTAGTACCCTACTGGCAAAATACCCACTTTTTCTCAAAGGGCTTGTTCCTAGTGACACCCCTGGCTCCACGTGCCTCTGTTTAAAGAACTTATTGTAAAGTAATATCCAATATCCACCTGTATTTATAGAGCTTACTACAGTGATGCCCCTGGCTCTGCCATATGCTTAAAAGCTTTTTATTATCTGATATTCTGCGTCAAGTGTATCCAGGAGGGGGTCACTACCAATAAGTTCTTTGAATACAGACCGCAATCTTACCAATGGCTAAAGTCAAGTATGTAGTTTCATTTGTCAGTCTAGCCAGTGCATTTTTGCCATGATATCTGTCACTTTGGAGTTTACTTTTGTGAGTATACACATGAATAGGAACTTCACCAATTCTGGCCAACTTAAGTGTGCATTTGCTAGTCAATATTGAGTTTACATCTGTGATGATTTAGTTTACTTTTGCGAGTTAAAAAACACGAGTTGGACCCTATTACCTGTATTAAGCATCTGTTTTCAGGTGTAAATCTGGCCAGTGTATTTATGCTAGCCGAAGCTGTGATGGTACAGAGCATTGTTTTGATGGTACTGACGAGCACGACGGTTGTAACAATCGCACGTGTGACTCAGAGAGGGAATTCAAGTGCGATAACAACAAATGTATTGACAAGTTGTGGTGAGTGAAGAAGTTATCTAATCTTGATAACACCCCACTTTATGGTGCGTAAAATGAATATTTTTAGACTAACAAGCCACATTTTCTCAGTTATCATGCAGAAAAAATTGGGTAACCATGGCTCCAGTTGCAGTAATATTTTTATTCTGTCCATCCCAGTGGTATCTCTGTTTGCTTAAAAATAATGCCAGAGAATAAAGCTTCTTAAGCTCTAAGAGAATGAGACTTTTTAAGCTCCTATTTAAAATTCTAAAAATTGTTGATGACAAAATGGACAAAATAGCTATACAGAAAACATATAACATTTTTATTTTTTGTTGTTGACAAGTATGGGTGCGTTCATGGTGGAAAACTTATGTTAAAAAATTTTTAAAAAATAAAAATGAATAAAAAATTTTTTATCATTCTCAGAATAATCCATAAAATATTAGAAAATCCATATTTTCTAAGAAATTTTTTAGCATAAGAGAAATGATAAGAATGTCAATGAATATTCCCTGGTGTTTTCGGTGGCGTAGTGGTTAAGGTCTTAGAGCTGAAAACCAAAGGCAAACTTTAAGGCAAACCAAAGGCTGAATTAGTCACTATATTTAAAGACCAAAATTGGGACGTCCTGTTCTGCCAAGTTGTGGCATAGAAACTGGAAGTAATGACTAGCCATCTAGACCACCAGACCAGTGTTCCATTATGAAAATCAATACAAATTGGAAAAAATAAAATATTGTAGGATCCATGGGTGCAGTTTAAGACAGATTTAAGCCCTCATCCTGATAATGCAGAGATAGCCTCACAAAAGTTGCTGAAAAGTTTCCCATTGGTTTATGATATGTTTACAAACCATAAAAATCGACTTAAGATGAAAAAGATAGGTTTAAGGCCGGTTTAAGATCATTGTAAAATGGAAAGATTGCCGTGTGAGTGTGGAGATAAATTTTAAGATCACTGTAAGATCAAAAAGATGACATTGTGAGTGAAAGGATACCTTTGCAGTGGGTTTATGATGATTGAAAAAAAAATCTAATCAGGATTACTAGCAGTTTGTGATTATTTCAAACAGTTTAATACTGTCATAAACTCTTGGCGATGGAATTGCGATCCCTTCCATTTGGGAACATATATCACACAAAGTTCCATAACTTCCATACATGATGGGTTTACAATGACCTTAAGATCATTGCAATGAAAGTGATCTACCTCCTGATCTGTATAGTTACAGGATCACAAGCCTATCGCAAAGCATTATCGCTATTAATGGAACAGCGACCTTACCTTTTCTTTCCCTCAAGTTGTTCTTATGCCAGTCTTGAGTTGGTTTTCCTTGCCTCCCACCAGTAAGGCAGTGAGATGTAATGTGGTTTACTGATGCCTAAACATGGTTTACAGTTCTGGTTTGCGTAGCTTTCCTCCACCCCCCTCACTAGCTGCACAAGTGTGGCAGTCACCAGTATGCAATATTTCATTAAATAATGATGTAATTCATCAAAATTTATGCAGTATAAATAACATTTTAACAATAATAATAATAATATTAATAATTTAGTTGTTTACTTTCTGTAACTTGAATGGATATTTTTCATAATGAGTTTGTTTATTATTGATGCACGATATTGAGATGCAGGGTATTGTAACAAACCGTGTACAAAATTTACAGCCAAAAATGAGTGTACATCTTTTATAAGACACTGGCAATGTGTATAACAATTCTATTACTCCTGCAGGTTTTGTGACTGGGATGACGACTGTGGTGACAATTCTGATGAGCCAGCAGACTTCTGTTTGGCCAACACCACCTGTCAGGATGGCTGGACCAAGTGTAGGACTAACTATAGGTAAGCATGGATGACTTGGCTGAGTGCAGACCTTAATACTTGTAACTTATCATTGGTTTGATAGGGTGTAGAACTAATTAGAAGTAAAGCTAAAACCATAATGTATAAAGCTAATTGCGGGTAAGTATGAATGATTTGACGTGGTATTGGACCTATTACCTCCGCCAAGGAGGTGTTATTTTTACAAGTGTTTTTCTGTTTGTTTGTACTTTTTATGTCTGCTAGCAGGATTATGCAATACTACTGATTGGATCTTCCTCAAAGAAATGTCAGTAGATGGGTTTTGGCCAAACTTTGATCCCGTTAAATTTTGAGAGTGGTGGTCTGGATCACTGGATAAAAAAAATAATCTGGGGCCGGATTCACAAAGATTCTTAAGTAAGAATTCTTACTTAAGAATCTTTGTGAATCCCGGCCCAGGATTTTCCCATTTACTTATTATTACATGCCTTGGCAGAGACATACACTCTCCAAGTGCTCTTGTTATAGTTAAATCTGATTGATTTGGCCAGGTGTAGAACTAATTGCAGGTAAGTCTAATTTGGCCAGGTGTAGGACTAATTACAGATAAGAACAACTGATTTGACCTGGTGTAAAACTACTTACAGGTAAGTACAGTTGATTTGACCAGGGCCCGTAGTCACAAAGATTCTTATTCTTAGAATTTTTCTTAGAATTGTCATTTTTCTAAGAATAAGAATTTTCCTATTCACAAAGATTCTTATTCTTAGAATTATACTTATTCTTAGAATTATTCTAAGAATGGTTTTTATTCTTAGAATGTTTCTAAGAATAAGAATTTGCTGTTCACAAAATTCTTATTCTTAGAATATTCTAAGAATTTTGTTTAAATCTAAGAATGGCACATAGCATGCTTAACTTAAGAAAAATAGTTGTTTTGATGATTATAGTGCAGCAATTGATTGCAAATCGACATTCAGAACAGAGTGTTACATATTAGTTGTCAATTGTGTGTACTGTAACGAAATACAGCCTCTTTATATTATTTTTTAAAAATCCAGTTTTCTGTTCACATAGACCAAGATCTGTATTCTTAGAATTTTTCTTAGAATTACACTTAGTCTAAGAAAAATTCTAAGAATTGCATACATTTCCTTTTACTCTATTCTTAGAATTATTCTTAGCTAAGAATTGTTTTGTGAATAGGTGTTTATTCTAAGAATAAGAAAATTCTTAGCATAGAATTTTTCTTAGACTTAAGTGTAATTCTAAAAAAAATTCTAAGAATCTTTGTGAATACGGGCCCAGATGTAGAACTAAATACAATTAAGTCTAATTGATTTGGCCAGGCACAAACTAATTACAGGTAAGAATATTTAATCTGGCAAGGTGAGTACAATATAGTTTTGCTTCTTATACTTTTTCTCCAATAAATGGAAGCAAGTGGTTGAATAGACAATTGAATGGGATGGGTTCAAGTGTGGTACATTTTTGATATATTTTTATGATTTCAAATTGTTTAAGTACATTTATTTATTTAGTATTTTACATCACGCCTAATTCATTACGGATTATATTGTGACGGGTAGTTAGAAGGACACAGGAAACCAGTACATACAGTTGGTCAAGGTTCTGTACTGTAAACTGTCAACCAATGGCAAGCAACTACCAGCTTTCTCACACGAGGTCAGTCTGGGATACAAGCTCTGATGTCAGAAGTGGGATTCAACTGTATCACTACTGCATCACCGTCGCCCCTGTTTAAGTACAACACACTTCTCTAAAAAGCATTACTATCTGGATATGTAGTTAAAACTTGGGTAACATAATGGGGGCTCGGTGGTGTAGCGGTTAGAGTTCTTGCCTCCAACATTTGAGGCCGCCGGTTCGAATCTCAGGCCGGGCGCTTCATGTTGGAACGTTGGTAGTTGCTTGCAGATGTCCGGTGGTTTACAATGCAGTATGCACTGGTTTCCTCCACATGTAAACTACCCATCGTAATATGACCCTGGCTGTTGAACGCGATGTAAAACAACAAATAAATCTAAATCGTGACATGGCTCTGAATGGACAAAAAAACTGACTTTTTTTTCAGTTTAAAACTGCCATGGTGACATTAAATATACGGATGAATCTGTTAGATTTACAGACTTTGGGTCAGATTTACAAAGATTATAAACTAATGTATATTTCAACATGGGCCTGTATTGCAGCATCGAAATAGAGAAGTAAAACAGACTTTAAGATAAATTACTTAAATTAATGGTCCTGCCTCAGTTGGCATTTTCCATGCAATGGTAATTTTATATTTTATTGCACAGTTTTGTGTTTATGAACTCATCCCAACACTGTTGAATTTCTATTTCATTATTCTTTTTATATTAAAATGTATTTTCTATTTTACAGACCTTTTTTATCCAAATGAAATCTCACTTTTCCATAATGTTTTGGACATTACAGGTGGTACTCTATTTTTGTGGGGTTTTTTTCATGCAATTTTTAGATGTGTCCCGGAAGCATCATTTTGTGATGGCGTGGACAACTGCCGAGACAACTCAGATGAAGACCCAGAAAGGTACTACAAGAACTGTGGTATTTCTATTATCTAAAATCACCTTTTTTTGGTACACTGATCACATGAGGAGGAGATACTATATAATTCTGTCCCCATTGTAACCAGGGCTCACCATTTTAGAACAAACACATACACAATATATACACAAATAAAGAAAAGGGAGAAAAAAATATATAATTACTAATATATATGAGTTCTTTTACAGTTTTTAGGAAATTTTAAGTATGTTTTATTCAACCTGACTGAAGATACTATTTTTTGGCTTGCTTGAATACAGTTCTGTTTAGATAGTTCCAATAAGCTTGAGTATTTTCCAATACTTTCTTCTTTCTGTATGTCAATAAGGATCTTTTATGCACTTGGTAGTTTCTTCCATAACAATTTAATTTAATTTTTGAGATCCTGAGGAGGTTAGCAAAGTGAGCGCTATGCTTTCTGTTATTCCTCCTCAAATCTATCATTTTAGCTATATTCCTGGTAAAGTTCCACTTTTTACCCCACAGCCCTTAAGGGCTGTCTGGGTATTGTTTTCACCCATGGTGTCAGGCGGGCTGGCAGGCGGGCAGCGGGAAAAATTTTGTCTGGGCTGCATCTCAGAAATTGTAAGGTGTAGGAAGTTGATACTTGGTAGGGACATTGGTTAGGAGGTGTAGGTGTGCAATGTCATGGTGTGACCTTGATTTGACCTTTGACCTTGTCATACTGACCTTGACCTTTAAAATCATGTTGCACCTTTGGGTCTGTCTTTTGATGCAGATTAAGCACTGTTAAAGTCATATAAGAATTCATTAAGAAATTTACTTTTACAACTTCCCATTGTAACAGATGGAATTTCATCAAGTTAGCCACAGATTTTACTCCAACACCACATATAAGCATTTATTGAATGTATTACCACTTCTGTATGCATGGTAATATTCAAAACATCCAACCTTAATTCGGCCATGTCAGATGTAGATAAAGAGTACATGCATTATCTTTCTCTTAGACATTATTTTCTCTATTTAAACATTGTTTGGACCTTTATATAACTGACAGTGCTCTGAAAGTATCCTGAACTTTGTACTGATACAGTACTTCTATATCTCATGGTGTTAAAAATATTTCCCTAGGCTGTGGGGTACGGGCATCTCTGATGCTATTTTTTCCTAGTTGTGGTTATATAGAGCATCTTTCTGTAGCCATCGTGTTTGGAGGTTAACTGAAGGCTTCCCGTTATCCCTCCATTGTCTATTATTCTCCTGTTTCTTTCCAATTCACCGAGGTATTGCTTCTATTCCTTTGTAAATCTTTTATACTGTTCCATGATCTTTATGTATAAGGGCTGAAAAAAGAATCTTTAGATGAATTACAGAGTTGAAAGATTTTATTTTATATTTTAGTTACATATATTGGTTACACATTTTATTATGTATTTTAAATATTTTTTGGTGATTGCTATATGGGGACCAATCCTCTAATATCACCTGTTGATATTTAAAATAATTTAAAGTGAAACTTAAAATCTCTATTAATTATTCAAGTAGAAACCAACCGTAAAGTAACATAAGTTTTAGGTTATATGTCGCAGGACAATGTCTCCAGGGGACTCAAACCCAAACCCTTCACTCAATAGGCCCACACTCTACCAGGTGAGCTATAAGGGAAATCCCTACTAGCCAAGCCAGTAGTAGTGATTTTATCACTTTTTGGGTTCTGTCACATTCTCCCCTCCACACATAAAACCTGTCCCAGGGTTCCTACTGGTTCACATTAACCAGCACCACTGGCTCTCCACAGTGTGGTTAATCCAGCCACACTAGCCAGCCCCCACATTGAGCGTCAAATGTCACAGGGCAAGGCCTCCAGGGGACTCAAACCCAAACCCTTCACTCAATAGGCCCACACTCTACCAGGTGAGCTATGAGGGAAATCCTTACTAGCCAAGCCAGTAGACTTTGTCACTTCTTAGGTTCTGTCACAGATATATGGCTCTTTTCTTACTCTCCTGCACTGTCTACAACTAGATGTCAGACTGCAAATGAAACCGTCACAAACCGAATGAAATGTATAACTGTCCTTATACATGTATAAAAATTCTGTATCTCTCAGAAAAATGCAACTGTAAGGCACAACATTCACTCATAACGTATTTACTCTTGGAGTGTGTGTTGCTAAGTTTCAAATACCGTGTTTATTGTTCCCTGTATCATTAGGATCACACCCTAATTTGGTACCAAGATGAAGGAGTCCCTGCATTCAATCTTGAGCCTATTAGAATTGCTTTCAGAAATTTAAATTACTTATTCTGTGCCAATTCGAAGCATCGATATATTCTTACAATATAATTTATATTTTCATAGAAATGTTAAAGGTTTCTAAAAGTTCATTGTGCATTGAAATTATGTTTTACAGTTTCACTTGTGTTAATGTGCATTAACTGTTAATTTTGAAGAAGATACTAACTAATTATGTAACAGCACTATATCGATGGCTAAGTAATACAAGTGTTGACAGTAGGTTATTTTTCTCATCGTCAGATGCCCAGCCTGTGACCCTGTCGGGGATTTCACCTGCAATAACAAACAGTGTATTCCCAGACGCTGGTACTGTAACCACGTCAACAACTGCAAAGATGCCTCAGATGAACTCAACTGCAGGCCAGAAGGTATTTGTCAAGTAATGATATATGATTAAAAGAAAATCAGATTTGTTTCGTTCAGTTACTGTAATAGCCTAGCCATAAAATGTTTCATAGGTGTACATGAGACATAAATACAACCAAATTTATGGTTCATTTGTTAGTTAGTTTGGTATTTCGGTGTAATAAGTCACAGTAGCTTAACAAAAAGTAGTCCATTGCTACACATGATTGTGTTGAATTACCTACGCCAGGAAGGTGTTATTTTATGTACGTTTGCCTATTTGCAAGATTGTTTTTTCTGTTATAATACACTGTACATATGTACTAAACACTGGCCTTGCTTAAGGCTCAAATTTGTACCATATGTTTTCATACCTGTACACAGATACTTGTTATTCATAAAGAACCCATACATGTTAGGAGTGACAGACAGAGATTCATGCCCTATTCACACTACAGGCGTTATACTCCATGATTAGAAGCTTTTCTCGGCGGCGGAACCACCTCTCAGCATGTCTCATATCTTTCGAGATTTGTGGTATTCACTCATACGGCCACTGATTGGACATGATTTTGCAACTGGACATGATTTGCAACTGTCAATAACAGTAGAATGAAAGTACAACAAACTTTGGCCACTGAGTGGCAACCTTCATTATCATCAACTCCCCTTTGGTAGCTGTCTGACGAACACCTGCTACCGAAACACGACCAAGTTACAAGTTTATATAAACCGCGGACGCCGCCTTCAGTTGCTGTATGAAAATTTATCTGTGGAAGGTCACAGTGATAAATTCAGAGCCGGAAATTTTAAACATTTTTAAATTTCTGTAGAACGCTCAAGGAATGGGATGGTGGGCCACTTTATCCTAAGTTTGTAAATTACATAAAACGGTAGTTGAAGGACAGGGGGTGTTTTCTCAAACACCTATAGGAGCGGGTTATACCACCTGGGGCGGTATTCACTAAACATTCCTCTCCTAGTCTTAGTCCTAACTTTAGCACTTTATCATTTTAATCATATGCCTGATGTTAGTTCTATTACAGTAAGCAGAATTTTAGCTGTTAAATCTTCATGTATAATTAATATATTTTCAAATTACTAACTAAATTTGATTATTGATTTAGAGTATCGTTAGAAAGTAATAATAGATAAGTATGTATAAGATAGGACTAAGATTAGGAAACGTTTGTGAATACCGGCCTCTGTAGTATGAAAGGGAGTAGAAGCCATATGCTACAAGTGTGAAATTCAGGGCCGGGATTCACAAAAGGTCTTAGACAAAAAATTGTCATAACTTTAAGAGAAAAGTTTTAACTGTGCAAGAATGTTGTCATAAAGTTAAGACTTTTTTTTGCTTAGATAAAATGGGATTCACAAAAGGTCTTAGACAAAAAGTTGTCTTAGATTTTGTCATAACTTTAAGACCACTGCAGGACAGACTTCATTCATTTTTAAAATATTCCATTGCATGTATTTACATTTTACCCTTTGTTATGCCAACAAAAAATATACTATGGGGATCTATACTTCCTATAAAAGTAATTTCTGTGGATTGTAATAAAATTTACATAATTTAATTACCTATGAATTTCCACATTTTACCTTCTTGTGGTAAAAATATTGTCATAAAAATGGCTGACTCACAATAAAACACAAATACTACAGTAACTATTTTTTACATAATACAAAAAAAGTAACAAATCTGTTTTATAATTTTGAAGAGCATGTTTGGTGTATTTATTGATGAAAAATGTTTTTGTTTTACTAAAACTTGTTAATTTGAATTCAAAGTAGTTTAGACTTTTTGCACAAATTTTGTCTCAGCTAAGATTTTGCTAAGCACCTTTTGTGAATCACAATTTAAGAGAAATCTTAGTTAAGACAAAAGTCATAACTTTAAGACTGGTCTAAGCAAAAAAATTGCCTAAGACTTAAGACCTTCTGTGAATCCTGGCCCTGTACTTGTAATTGTAGGAGTACATTCAACAAACTGGAAATTTTTTTCCAATATTTTTCCTTAATTACAAAGTTACTTGAGCCCTTTAGCAAGGCTAACAAAATACAATCGTTTTTTTTTTCAGATTACAGGGATTGCTCTGAGAAGGAATTCCGTTGCAAGACCTCCTTTAAATGTATAAACCTGGACTATAAGTGTGATAATGACCAAGATTGTGATGATGGAAGCGATGAAGAGGATTGCGGTATGTACAAAGTTGACATACAATTTTTTTAAGAAAAAAAAAACAAAGTGTTAATATGTTTTAATGTTGTCAGTCATTTTGTTGCATTTTATTTTCATATTTTATGTATATTTATTGTTGTATCCTAAAATTGATGTATTATCATCATAGAGCAAATTTATTTAAGGTGCACAATTTATATTTACTTGCAAACAAACAAATAGCTGGAAAAGGAAAGGACATTCTTTCTCTGTGGCACAATGATATAGGTATAATAATGAATTTAAACTGCCAGCATAACTTTATGGCTTTTGCTTGAAGAGTGACATTTACTTTCATTTTTCACTTTCATTATACATATGTAACAAACAAAGTTGGCAACAATTTCATGTGCAACCCCCCACCCCCCCCCCCCCCCACCCCCCCACCCCCACCCCCTAAGCGAAAAAAAAAAGAAAAAACAAAATAAAATAAACAAAAAAAAAACCAGTGATTTATTTAAAATCAGTGCACAGGTGAGTCCTGTTAAGTGGAACTGTGTCCAGTAGTATACTCTTTTAAGTGGAAATAAATAACCAGGTGCTTTGAGTTGTATTTTCCATTGAGCTATAACTTGTCATGTAGAAGTCCTGCTGTAGTATAATGTTGTGGTCCCTGTAGATTTAAATGACAGCCCTAGGTGTATTTATGCTAGTTCAATTACAAATATACATTTATGAAGAATTGTAAACATTTGAAGAATTGTAAACATTTGAACTTTATTTACAATTTTAGCTAATTGAACACAGTATATTTTCTCTGGTGCAGTGCATGGGCTCTAAAACTGGATCCTGTTGTGAAAGATCATATAGTATTCTGTTGATTTTTCTATTTATATGATTCAGATTTTTTTTAAATAGTATAAAATAGATTCACTCAATAATTACTTTGCATGTCTAATCATAATATTTTGTAATAGAATCCAGTTTAGGTATATTTCCTTTCATAGAGCATACAGCAATGTGGCTTACAGCTCGAAATCCAGCAGAAAAGAATAACATTTATGAAAGAAATTATCGAAATCAGGCAAAACAGGAAGTTGTGGTCATTTAAGAAATCTGTATGAGCTATGTTAATTATTTCCTGTGTAATTGTTAACAGCTTTGAGACCCTGCCAGATTCCATAATTCCCACACATAAAAGATCACCTTTGTGGATCGAATTATGAGAAATATTCTTGCTAAATAAGATAGTTTTCATGTAATATGGCCTATAAAATGATACACATTTTGCTTATACATTCGTTTAGTGAGAATGTAATTAGATAGATATTTCAATTTCCTGTAACAACAGACTATAGTTGATCTTTAAAAGAATGGTGGGCCATTAAATGTCATACATATCCTTGAGCAGTTATAGCCTGCTTTTTGGTCATGTGATCTATTTTTGGTCAAATTCAAATTTACATATTTATGCACTGAGGTATCATAATATAATCTTGAGGTATACCATAATACAAACAGCTACTCAGTAAGTATTGAAATTAGACCTGCATTAAATCAAAATAATAAATTTGAAATCCGTCAATGAGGAAATCCCCTTCTGTATATTGACTCCCAGGAAAATCTTTACATTAATTTTGGTGATTTTAGATATCAGCTGTAACTTAAAGACTCATTATTTCACCTTAACAATTTTTTTTCATCTTTGACAGCGTATTTCACCTTAACAATCTTTTTTTCATCTTTGACAGCGACCCACCAATGTATGGAAGACCAGTTCAAGTGTGAGGGAACGGGTCAGTGCATTCCAAAAGACGAAGAGTGTGACACTTGGAAGGATTGCGCGGATGGAAGCGATGAAAAGTACTGCCCAAACGCACAGTGTCCTCCTCGTAGAAGTTTCCGCTGTGACAACAAGGTAGGATTGTTGTACCTATTTCTATAGTCTATCATAAAAACTTGTACACATTTTGCTTTACTCTGTTATTTTAAATAATTAAGAGCACTTATCTTTCACAAATCATTGTATTTGTAAACAAACAACAGTTCTACTTTAAGGATGCAAAGTTTTTGCAATTATTTTAAAATTAGAATTATACATTTCTATAGCGCAAATCTACGGAGCCCTGGAAGGGACATAGAACTGTTTTCCTTGCATTTTTTTATCTCGTTACCACAAGATAGTAAGTCGTTCCCACAAGTTAGTAAGTCGTTACCACAAGATACTAAGTTGTTCCCACAAGTTAGCAAGTCATTACCACAAGATAAAAAGTCATTCCCACAAGTTGGCAAGTCGTTCCCACAAGTTAGGAAGTTGTTGCCACAAGTTAGCAAGTCGTTCCCACATTAGTTAGTAAGTCATTACCACAAGATACTAAGTCGTTCCCACAAGTTAGCAAAGTCGTTACCACAAGATACTAACTCGTTCCCACAAGTTAGCAAAGTCTTTACCACAAGATACTAACTCATTCCCACAAATTAGCAAAGTCGTTACCACAAGATACTAAGTTGTTCCCACAAGTTAACAAGTCGTTCCCACAAGATAGCAAGTCATTCCCACAAGTTTTACTAAGTCATGCTTTGATGCCAATGTACAGGCAATTTCTTTGTCTATGATACCTAACTTATATAGATGTCACCCATCTACTAGCATACCATTCAAGTTTACATATCCCTGTAGGCCTGGTTATCGTTTTATAAATTTTAATGGTTATTCTTCTAAGTTACCTAATTAGTGACCTTCAGAGGTCATCTACTTATTGTTACAGGTATACTGCAATATACTGTCTTTTAGAGATTTAATACTAATTGTGTTACAGTGTCTATATGATATGTGGCACCTAAGGGGGAACCAAGGTAATGGGTATAAAGAAGGGGTTGAGAATGATAAGACTATGCAATTTACTGTATGAAAAGTCTATGGAATTTGCAGCACAGCAAACACGAGTTTTGCTGCATCCAGGTACATATGAGAATCCAGTGGAGATACTGCAAGGTATGCTGTGCCAAAAAGCACCAAGTCCAATGTAACATACTGAAATATCTTAGAAGGACCAAGGAAAGTGCCATAAAACAGGCATTTTGCTATCTTGCTATCTTGTGGGAACGACTTGGTAACTTGTGGTAATGACTTTGCTAACTTGTGGGAATGAGTTAGTATCTTGTGGTAACAACTTTGCTAACTTGTGGTAACGACTTTCTAACTTGTGGGAACGACTTGCTCTCTTGTGGGAACGACTTTCTAACTTGTGGGAACGACTTTGCTAACTTGTGGGAACGACTTTCTAACTTGTGGGAACGACTTTCTAACTTGTGGGAACGACTTTGTTAACTTGTGGGAACGACTTGCTAACTTGTGGGAACGACTTTGCTAACTTGTGGGAACGACTTTGCTAACTTGTGGGAACGACTTGCTAACTTGTGGGAACGACTTTCTAACTTGTGGGAACGACTTTGCTAACTTGTGGGAACGACTTTCTAACTTGTGGGAACGACTTTGCTAACTTGTGGGAACGACTTTCTAACTTGTGGGAACGACATTCTAACTTGTGGAAACGACTTTGCTAACTTGTGGGAACGACTTTCTAACTTGTGGGAACGACTTTGCTAACTTGGGGGAACGACTTGCTAACTTGTGGGAATGACTTGCTAACTTGTGGGAACGACTTTCTAACTTGTGGGAACGACTTTCTAACTTGTGGGAACGACTTTGCTAACTTGTGGGAACAACTTTGCTAACTTGTGAGAACGACTTTGCTAACTTGTGGGAACGACTTTCTAACTTGTGGGAACGACTTTGCGAACTTGTGGGAACGACTTGCTAACTTGTGGGAATGACTTTCTAACTTGTGGGAACGACTTTGCTAACTTGTGGGAACGACTTTGCTAACTTGTGGGAACAACTTTCCTAACTTGTGGGAGTGACTTTCTAACTTGTGGGAATGACTTTGCTAACTTGTGGGAATGACTTGCTAACTTGTGGGAACAACTTGCTGACTTGTGGGAACGACTTTCTAACTTGTGGGAACGATTTGATAACTTGTGGGAACGACTTTCTATTTTGTGGTAATGACTTGCTAACTTGTGGGAACGACTTACTAACTTGTGGTAACAAGATAAAAAAATGCAAGGAAAACAGTTCTATGTCCCTTCCAGGGCTCCGTACAAATCAGAGATAACCTTCATAATGCATGAGCTTTACAATACTTCCGAGTTTGGGACACCAGACTGAGATTACTGTATATTCAGCCAGAGAATAGCTGGCATAATTTTACACATGATATCATGGAATACCGATATTATGTTATAAACAAAAGAGTTTTTAAGCCCCTTTTGAACCTTTGAAGTCATTATTTGGACTCCTAATGTTGTATGGCAACTTGTTCCATAGCACTGGTGCACAAACACTGAATGAGCGACTGGTGTAAGTTTTCTTACTGAACACCTGGCATAATTTTACACATTATACCCTCTAATAAACAAATGAGTTTTTGAGCCACTTTTAACTTTTGAGGTGTATCTTGACTCCTAATGTTGCATGGCAATCTGCTCCATAGCACTGGTCCACAAACACTGAATGAGTGACTGGTGTAAGTTTTCTTGGGAGTAAGTGGACTTCCAGCATCAAAGCATCATCTTCAATTGATCTCAGACCCTCTCTCCTGCACTCCCTTTTCTTTATGAGGATTATAGACTAACTTAAAGGTATAATGGTGCCTTATCTTGTAGGCATTTGTAGACCGAGTAGTTTGACACAGGAAACTCCATCACTAAAAGCCACTAAACATTTGGACTGGAATTGGACTGAACCAGATTTTGGTATATTGGCATAGTCGATCTAGACAAGGTTTGACTTTGGTTTGAATATGAAGACAAAAATCAGTGCATAGTTTTTCAACATTATGCACATGAGGGACAGTACAAGTAACTACCAACTTTTCTACATCAGGTTGTACTCAACTTTACATGGGTTAATCACCTTTTGTGTCTGATATATGTGATTGCAGGACAAAAAGTAACTGGACAAAAAGTGTTGTACCCAGACCAGACAAAAAGTATTTCATTTTAATTTAGAACATATTTTGTTCATATAAACTAAATTATATATTACATGTACTTTATATATTTTTATGTAAGTTTTATATTTTCCAGAGCACACAGATAATTATTTCAAACATGGATGCCTAAAAAAACACTGCAGAGAAATCATCTGCCCACATTTTCAACCCTTAATTTCCCCTACTTTCTGTGTAGTGATTTGGAGTCAACCCCAACTTTTTAAGTCTCTAGAATTAGTTATGATCTCTTCTCTTCATATTTATTGTGGCTTTTGTGTGTGCTATATAGGTGTGCATTCCCCAGCCCTACCATTTGTGCATTGGATATATATTGTGTGTACATTTGCATTTTTGTGTCCTCAGGTTTGCGTTCCGCTTCACTATCGCTGTGATGCAGAAGATGACTGCGGAGACAATTCTGATGAGAATCCAGATCTTTGTCCCGACGTGCAATGTCCTAGCTTTAGGTTCCAATGTGCAATCAGCAAATACTGCATCTTCAGGTAAAATACAAGTACTTTTAAAAAATACCAGTACTTTAAATAAGTAAGTATGAGTACTTTCAATGAGTTCTGCATCTATAGGTGCACATTGCACACGTGCAATTTTATGAAGTGCAAGTGTTTTAAAGAGATACAAATACTTTCAGTAAATACCACAGTTTAAACCCAATACTACACCTTCCAGGGAAGTTGCAGGATTTTAAGTAAGTACTTTTAGTTACTACAGAATCTCATGTAAACTGAAGTACTGGTTTTGTTGCACCTTAGGGTCCCTTTGAATAAAGGAAAAAAAAAATCCATTTAGAATTAGAATTATTAACGCTCGATGATAGGAGAGGGTTATTGTAATCAGTTTGTTTCTGTCTGTCTGTCTGTCTGTCTGTCTGCGCACCGTTTCGCCCTTATAACTCGAAAACTATAACACCAATCAAGCTCAAATTTGGTGGGTAGGTATTTCATGGGGTACAGACGGATTCTGCCAAATTTGGTGTAATTTGTATGAATATTAAAGCCAGGAGAGAGTTTTTCTTATTTTTAATTGGGCTTTTACAGTGAAATCTGCTTCTCTTCCTCACAAACGTAAATCAATAATCCACACACAGTCAGCTTTGCTTCCCCCAACATGTGACAAATCAATATCCTGACAGGATTTCTTCCTCATGAATTTTCATGCAAAACTAATTTCCTTGTGGCTATGAGTATAATGTGGAGGACTTGTAATCTCATTTTTAGGTTCAATACCACTCACTTTTTTTTTTTTTTTTTAGTTTTTCTTTTTTAAGTATTTCTTTTTAGGCTTTTAAAGAATCTAGCTGTCCAAAAAAAAAAAAAACTTAACCAAGATGAGATGTCTACTCTTCATCACATACATAAAAAAATCAATATTTTGTTTCTGATGTTATTACTTAATGATGTCACAATGCCATTGTCTTTTGTGATGTCACAAACCCAGCTTGTGATACTTGCTGTCTTTAAGTAAAAATAGTTCTTCTCATTAAATTTATGTCTCGAAATTTCCATAAAGAAAATAATTAAAGAAGGAGGTGGTGTATTAATCATTTTTATTTATTTATGTGTTTTTTTTTCTTTTTTGTTTGTTTCAATTCCTTGACAGTCACCACAAAAAAAATTACCCTGATTTTTTTTTCTTTTTGTGGGTAGGACCTGGCCAAAGGAAGAACTTATTAATTTTTGGGAAAGATCTGGACCATATTTTAGATACAAAAAATCGTGAATTTTCAAAGATCCCATTTTTAATGTATTTTTAATGACTTTGGCTTTCTACCTGATATTTCTTCAAAAGTAATGAACAAATTTTGATGTTAAATTTTTAGTAACAAGGGTCTAGCCATGGGAAGAAGTGATTACATTATAGGAAAGATCCAGTTAATATTTTGGATACCAATACACCTCCAAAATTTTTGGAAATGCCACCATGGTGGGTGTGTGTGCTCACTGATTACTGATACACTTTGTGCCCATTTTATCAATTAACATTTATAATAATGTCAGCTAGAGAGTGAGCCATACTATCGTGAACTCACAAAATACCCACAAAATATTTATTCAGTGTCTGTCTGTGTGTGGTATGTTCAGGTATGTATGTGTTCCTCAGTGTGGAGAAATCCACTGAAAATATTGTCTTCCTTTCAATACTTTATAACACTGGTGAGACTGGTCACATCGAGTCGAGCGTTTTGCTCTCTCTTAGTGCATCTTGTGTTTTATTGCATATTGAGATCAGAGTGAATACTTAAATCAACCACAAATGTTTTTAAGAACTTCAAGGTACTTTTTGGAGCTTTTAGTCCTAATGTGACCTGTCCTGGCTTTAACTTCCAGTGTGACACTTGCAAATAAGTACCAGTTTTTGACTAGGTAAGATATTTCACAGTAAATAATTCAAATTGCCACATCTTTAGGTATACTTTATTTGGTACTTCAATCACGTCTTTAGGCAAGTGGAGATACATACTGTAAGCAAGTACGTAAGTTCATCTTCAGGTTGGTAGAAGTACTTTGATCAACAACAAAAGGATGAAGCTAGTGTAAGTACTTTGTACAGTCAGATATTTACTGGTTTCTTAAGTGATAACAAGAACCTGGAGTGATATTGTACAATATTTGAGGAAAATGTGCTAATTATACACAATCATTATTATTTTCATTCTATTTTAGAGGCAATAAAAGAAAATCATGTAAATGATAAAATGTTTTATGGTGTAATTATGTTTTTGCAGGAAATATACATGTGATGGTATAAATCATTGTGGGAAGACGGACAATTCTGATGAAGACACTCTGACGACGTGTAAAGAAAAGCATGAGCTTGTCAAGTGTGACCAGGAGGATGAATTTCAGTGCATTACATCGGACAGGTCGTGTATTTCTAATGACCGGGTCTGTGACTTTGTGAATGACTGTCCAGATGGTTACGACGAAGATTTTTGTGGTATGTCTATTGTTTCTTTGATAAAATCTAATCAATATCATGGTTTTGTCAGTTTAAGTTTTTTTTATGATTGAGTAGTTCAATTGTACATTTATTCATGTACAAACAGAAATATTTTTTTCACTTAGTTCTTTCTGTGTGTTTTTGTTTATGTTTATTTATATTTTTTTGATGTGTGTGTATGTGTTACAACTTAAATTGTTCCAAGTGTATGTATATGAGTGATTACATAAAATAAATAAATGGGTAAATAAATAAATAAATAATGTAATCAAGCTGACTTTGATAGTGCTTAATCTTTGTGCAAGTAAAATGAGTGTTCACAAGTACCCTAATAACTTTCACAAATTTGTAGCTCTTGTTTGTTAGAGCTAACCTAAGCAGAATTTATTGTACTTAATAAAACTGTATATTTAAACTGTTTGCACTGTAGTGACAGTAACAATTCATATGAGTCAATTTTTGTTTGAGTTAGCCTGAGGTCTGTACTGGCAAATTAAAGCTGAAAGACTGTCCCTATGGTTTTGACAATTATTTCCTTTTTGTGTGGCTATTTATGTATGATAAAATCTGTAAATAGTATCCGATTTTCACAGCATTTAATCTCTGTACTTAAAGATTTAGTTTGAAGGTCTGGATTACTTCACTTGTTGAAAAGCAAAACATAATTCACAGATATCCAAGTTTATAAACAGTTGAACCTCCATTTTCCAAACATTTTCAGAGAGTGAGATTTCTTTGGATAATAGAAGATTCATAAAATAGAATGTTCATTTTTGTTCAAAAGTTATACCCCAGTCACACTGAAGGTGGTACATCCCAAAGTTATAGGTTTAACTCAGGGGAAAAACTGTCTCCCAGGACGCCTCATATCTTCCAAGGTTTGGTGAATCCATTCACATTACAAGTGGTATGTCCTGCGGCAGTACGTGTTGGTCAAAATACCCCATTCCTTCAGCTACCATCTGATGTCTATGCAAGCTTGTGGCACAGTGGTGAAATGTCAAATTAATAATAATAATAATGGTCTCTTATAATATAGTAGTTTTTCTATTATTAACTCAAAGTGTTTTTTTACACAGTATTACCCCAGTAAGGATAGCTTTAAGCCTTGGTAACCTTACCTATTGCTGCCATGCAAGGCAGCGAAAGCAATATCTCTTATAGCTGGGTAACCATATTTTCCTCTGGGTGGAGTGAGGCACAGTCCAGGTTGACATCTTGCCCAAGGATGTTATCCCACATGATATAGTTTGCATCAGTGGGGATCGAACCCATGACCCTTGGATTATGAGTCCAACACCCTACCAACTGAGCCACATGAGACCCATTCCTCCTTATGTCGCCGTATTACACTGAAGCATGACCATGTCAATACCTTATATACGCTGTGGCCCACGCCTTCAGTTACCATATCAAGAAATCCATTTGCGCATGCTCACGCTGAGATGGTCAAACACAGACATTTTAAACATTTTAAAATTTCTGTAGCATGTGCAAGGAATTGGATGTTTCGCCATTATATCACAAGCTGGCATACGAACGTCGGATGTTCATTTCAAGGACTGGGCCAAAGTGTACTTGTGCGGGACGTACTGCCTGTAATGTGATTGAGGTATAATAAGAAAGCTAAACAGAAGAAAGTGGAAATAAGGTCATGTATTAAACATTTGGATAATAGATAAAAGGTCAGCTAATTGAGGTTATAATGTATATCAGCTCCAAACATCTGATGCCTGATTTGTGATGTTATTAGACATACCGTAGTGTAATATTTTGCATTCACATATCCACATAATTATGATTTATCTCATACAAAAAATCAACATAAAGAAAGATATTCAATTTAATTATATGTACACAAACAACAATTATAGTTTTCCCATTTAATTAAATCAAAAAATCAAATAAAAGGATTTAATTCCCTCCCCCTTTTTTTCTCTTAATATACACACAACAAATAGAATTACAAGCATGGCAGTAAACACAGAACCACAGAACACATGCAATCAGACAGTTATTGTTAAATATAATCCCTCCCTTTGAAACCAAATTTACACTTAATTGTGAAAATTAGCTGCTACTCATAATATGATGATTATAATACAAAGATGTTCTAAGAGATCTCTGGAAAAATCATCTCCCCCCCCCCCCCCCCCCCCCCCAACTATAAACATAGATTTCATGGTGCTGAGTTGATTATGTTGAGTTGGGTACACCGGTGTACTAGGAAATACAATCCCCCCTGGGGGAGGATGTCAAAGGAATTTGACCCCCCCCCCCCTCAAGGAAATAATCTGCCCTTGGGGAAGGATTTTTTAAGAGAACTCTAGAAAAATTGTTTTCCCCAACTCATAATAAACATAGAGCTAATGGTGCTGAGAGGATAATATGTTGAGTTTGGTAGACTGGTGTACCATGAAATCCTTCCCCCAGGGGGAGGATGTGATAGGAATTTTACTTCCCCGCCAGGAAATAATGCACCCTGTGGGGATGAAGAGATCCAAGGAAATCCTTCTTCCCCCACCACCTCCCTGACTGTAGACGGTTTATGAGTTATATGTGTATGTTAAAGTAAATAAATTATGTGAAATCAGTATATACACCTTACATCTCCCTTGTTATTGCTTTTACAGCTTTAGAATGTATTGAGAGGTATTGGGAAACCATATGTGGACAGTCTATAAAGCCGGTCACATCTACCCTGATCTCCCTTATGGGACAAACTGGGATCATAAAATAGCAGACTTTGTGTTTTAATCCCGACTGAATTGTTGTATATTTATATACCCATCACAGTATAAGCTACACAATTGTAAATTTTAAAGTCATTTCTGGTAAGCAAGCCAAATCAGTTTATTTATCTCTCAAGGCCCCTTTTCCCCATAGCACCAAGTCAAACCTTAAATACAACAATACAAGGATAAAACAACAACATGTTTAAGAATGATTGACCTGCCAAACTGATTCACCCAAAGAAGAATGCCAAATTCACCTGGAAAATTAGCCTAGAAAACTGACCTCCTGAAAATTTTCCTCAATTCAACTAATTTGCCACTGAATTCCTAAAATGGACCAACCTGAGTTCAGACATAAAAATGTACACTTGATAGATACACTCCTGAAACATCTATCCAAAGACCATTTTTATGTTTAACATAAGAGGGTCAACATTATATGCCACACTGAGATGGGACAATAATGTTGTATACCTGACACCCCCCCCCCCCCCCCCCCCCCCCCCCCCCCCCCCCCAAACTACCTCCCTACCAATGTCCCTACTACGTATAAACATTCCTACCCTTGCACATGTAAAGTAACTGTTATGGTCTGGACAGGGTTTTAAAGTGTCAGATCTCTACAGCAAGGTCAAAATGCATAAACCTCCACACTGTCTGCTTAATGTACACTTCTATCAGCACTGCTGGTTTTTCTTTTCAAAACCCTTTTTTTCTACTTTAATTTATACTATATTACATCTAGCCTTTGGTTACACTTTGTTTTTGTAAGCAGAAACATTTTTCTATGTTTTGGAGCAGAATATTAATCACAGATTGTCATCTGGGTGGAAGTGGGAGGGAATTTTCAAATGGAAGGTTTTGTAGGATTTACTTTTTCACCTGTGATAATTTGATGGTAACATGTTGATGGTGACTTGTTGGTTGTGTTAAAACTAGTGGTGATCAGTTGGTGTTGACGGCCAGTATTCCTGGAATTAACATAGAGTATCTCCAAAATATCACACAGATGTCATCCTGTGTATTCTAAAGTACAAAACTATCACAAGTTTCATTTTGTGTGTTCTAGTGCATGATGGGGTGACTTGTGACACGGGTTTTGACGGCTGTGAACAGAACTGTAATAACATCAAACTCAATGACACGCACTCTGGTGGATACTACTGCAGCTGCAATCCTGGTTATAAAGTGTTGGAGGTTGACCACAAAGTTTGTACAGGTAATCACAACACTCACACCTCTTTCAGTGGAAGTCCTGGGTGAGTGGATGTACAGTGGATTATTGGTCTAAGGCCGAGTTGAAAAATGTCAGCTATTGACTTCTTGTACTTTATATATAAACTTCTAGTTTCACCCACTTTGAGAAATACTTGTTCTGACTGAGGATATCCTGCAATTAAAGTCTCTTTATACTTGGGTATTGTATAGTGGTGGTGTACCTATTCACGCCCACCCCTAAATTTATCCAAAACAATCACATTTACACAATAAATTACCATTATATATGATCAATTGGATAATTATCTATTATGTGGTAACCATCTTCTGTGTAAAAACTTATAAATCTTTTTAAGAAAATTGAGGGTGGGCATCAATTGGTCCACCACCACTAATAAACAATCAGGTGTTACTGTGTCACCTCTGTGTAACATTTGACACCTGATTAATATGTAGAAGTATTCTACTGAATCTCTTATTTCAGTTAAAAAGTCACAGTTTGTGCATCACTTTTGTTTCTAATTATGGCTTATGTCTGTAAGTCAAACTTATCGGTATATTTTACATTTAATAATATGTTGTGGCTTACAAATTATTTCTGCTAATGAAAATATTCTAATTATGACAATTCTAATTATGCAAAATCTACTGTACAAGTATTAATTATTACAGATATACCAGTGTATTATTTTCACTGTATTTTTACTGCATATTATTTTAACTGCATCTACTAAATGTTTATATTGTATATTTCAGTCTTTATGCTGCCAGTGTAGCACAATTTGAGCATTTATTATTTCAATAATCCCTGGTAGTCTTGACTTTAATGTATGAATGTGACATCCTGTTGCTCAGTTGAGAGGGGTTGGTCGTCTCTGGGGAATTCCTCATTCATTAATCGTAACCTGAAATTGTAGCTGGAATAAAATTTTAATCTCAAGTGTCTAGATATTCACTGGGAAAACCATTTTTACCATTGGTCAGTTTCTACTCCATGTGGATTTCATATTTAACTGTGAATTAATATTCACTATAAGTTCTTCTTCCTCTATTTCTCTCTCTAGATGTTGATGAGTGCGCATCCTGGGGAAATTTCTGTCCACAAAACTGTATAAACAACCGAGGAAACTACACATGCTCATGTGTAGAAGGTAGGTTCCTATAGCGACAGCGAATGAAATGTCTTTGTACATGTTTATCAACCAATGAAATTGAAGCTAACAAAATCTAAAAAAAAAAAAAAAAAAAAAAAAAACGTAAGAGGGTTTCTGAAGATGAAATATCTGTGTTCACTTTTAGCGATCAAGGAAATTTTATCTAACAAAAATAAATTTTATCTAACATGCAATAAAACTTGTCTCCCATTTTATGAACTTTTTATGAAATTTTATCTAACAAAAAATAAATTTTATCTAACAAGCAATAACAATTGTCTCCCATTTTATGAACTTTTTATTATCCAAACACAATTGTTCAACCCAGTCTCTTAGGATAATAGAGATTCTACTCTATATTGAATATTGATGGTCTATTTTCTAATCTTTTTCTCCAGGCTTCGATCGTATTACAGACACCAAAGGCTGTGCTGCCAAAGGCGACAGTCCCACGTTACTGTTTCCTCTCGGACATGAAATCCGCAGCTACGCTACAGACGACTCCAGATACACTGACGTTGTAGTTGCTCAGCGAAGGATTACGTCAATAGATGTGGATGCAACATCGGGAGTTGTCTACTGGATGGATTCAGCACTGAAGCAGATCAGACGAGCAAGGATCCCTACTAATCCCTTGGACTTAGCGATACCACAGACTGTGGTGAACTTACCAGAAAATGCAGAAGAACCAGAAGGAATAGCTTACGACTGGCTGGGAAAGTGAGTGGACACTGGCTTTATATTTTCATCAGATTCATCTTTCTGTTGTGGTCAGAGACTTTTTTCCTCTATTTTTGTGACTTATATATAATTATGAAATAATCGTCATAATAACCAAGGTGCCAAATTAATACCCAATCACAAAATGAAGAATATTTTTAACACAGGTCTTTTTGGATGTTACAATTATTTCAGGTGCAATGTTAGAGTAAAACAAAGACTAATGAATTAGTATATCCTGAAAGACTTCTTCTTGAATAATGTTTGACTTTCTGTTTTTGAAAATAATGAAAAAATAAGGAGATCCCATGAACATTGCATATGTGATAGGTATAGTTCAAAAGCCTTCCAAAATTATCATACACAAAGCCACATACCGTCATAAATACCATTACTTTTTGCCAGACTGGATCTGGCCTGTATGCATCCAAGTAAATCATATCTACTTCTGAGTGTGATCTAGCGTATGTACTGTATATATTTATTATTCACCACGCAACGGATACAGGGAAACTTACATGCTCATCCTCTATGATTTTATGATGCAGAGTCTGGATGCAGAAGTACGTATGCACTGGAAAAAAGTGTATTCTGTATGATGTATACAAACGATATTTTTATTGCGTAAAATAGCCTTACCTTATCCTCACAAGTGCTTGTTTGGTTTTGTGGAGCAAAACACATCGACCGACAAGAATTTTTAAAGGAATATTCTTGTCACAAGAGGTGACCCCTTTGTCTGCGCATGTCCGCGCTTGCGCAGTAGCCGTTGTCGACAGACGATTGTCGAGAGCTCTTCATTATATTTTTGGTCAATATGGGAGCAACACGTACCTTTTTCTTATTATCGCCCATTTCAGATGAAAATCTATGTAGTTTTGAAGCGTGCACCGAGCTGTAGTTATCCATTATTCGACTGGTACTACCACTAATTCTGCCTCCCTTGTCCTGAAAAGGGTCAGAATAAGATGTGCAAGAAGATGTTGCTGTAAAGTCTTCAGTGGAAGACGGGTATATCTTCCGCTGTACTCGCCCATTATTCGACTGGAACTACCTCCTTGTCGATGAAAGGGATGCAGAGAAGCTGTAAAGCTTTCAGTGGAAAACAAAGAAGAAAGAATGCAGTTGGCTTTGCAACGGAGGTCGTAGATTCTTTACTGTGGGTGGAGCGCCACCCTGGTACAGTAACAGGTCTCCCTCCAAAAGAACGATTACAGAAGCGTATCCACTTATCCTTGCAGTTATTATTTTGCTTCCCAGCAGGTACAGTGAACTTCCTGCTTCTCAGACATGAAAATATGGACAGATTACCTTCCTTTGCTGTAAATTTGGATGAAGATCCAACAGACATCTTTGGGGCAGTATGTGCACTGCTTGTCTGTTCAGCCCTGTTGAAGAATTGCAATAACTATCTACTAGATAATAAAACCTTCCTATGGCCATGTCTCCAATGGAAAGAATACTGTGACTTTTGAGTTAATTCTTCTGCAAACTCAACGAAGATCAAACTGGCTAGATGAGATATGGTGTTGAAGTCCTTGCTTCCAACCTTTACGAGTGTATTTTGCACAGTATATCCAGGACAGGAGTTATGTCCAGTAATTATTTGTCCTACTAACCACAAAAGATCATCGTACCACTCTTCCTAGTTTACCAGGAGAGAGGGATACAGAAGAACGTGGCTACATTAATGCAAGTCACCATGGAGGCTCTTCTTGCAGAGTTACTGGCAGTGATGGGAGATTTTCATTGCCATCCCAGAGTTGTGCGAATCTTGAGATGGAGTTGTCGAATTACTCCCCAATCGAATTCACCAATGCCTGTACTACCCACAATGCAAAGCGATGACGTCAGACAGGAAAACATGGCTACAGGACTAATATACCGTTTAAATGCTTCAAAAGCGATTTCTCCACTCAACAATTGCAGAACTACAGGTTTCTATGGCAGTTTATTTCTTGTATAGAAACTCGGCTAATGACGACCTGTGATAGATCTCAGTGTCCTGAATTGATTTCTAACTACGACTTCAACGGTCATTGCCCACGAGTGAACTTCGTTTACTATGTCAATAAATACCTGCTGGTCGCATCATTTAAACTGGAGACAGCAGAACTTATTAGAAATTCGGTTACAAAAATGCTTTCTTCTATGTACCGACTCATCAAGATTTTCAACATCTACTTCAGTTTAATGTACACGGTCAAACCTAGCACTGAACTTCGGATTAGCGACCGCCCCTCTTGTATTCACACCAGTAGTAAAAGCGGCAAAACTCTTTCTTCAGTCTCACAGAATAGGAGTTCACCATATACCTTGACCACTGGTTGTTTAGTGTACATAAAAGACACCAGTATTGGGTTCAAACCAAAGAACTCATCCAATGATTCATCAACTGGGCTTCGTGATATCGATTTCCTAGGTTACCATTGCTTTTTGGTACCAGGAAATTTCTTTCACCATATACCTAGATCACTGGTTGTTTAGTGTACGTAAAAGACACCAGTATTGGGTTCAAACCAAAGCACTCCTCCAATTATTCATCAGCTGGGCTTCATGATATCGATTTCCTAGGCTACCACTACATTTTGGTACCAGGAAAATTCTGTCTACCTCAAAATAATTAAATACCTGAGAATCTATTCAAGACATGGAGATCTCATCACAATCAACCCCAAGGTTGCTTATATCCCAGGTAGGGGTACGAGCATCTTTGGAAAAGACTATACCAATGGGTGACTTACGTATGTGTGCCTTTCAGCGGTATCTACAACAATCTGGCAATATCTCCAGTCACTACTTGTGAGAATTCCTGTTTCAAATCCTTCTGAAAAAGCATATTCAGTGGTGGAAAATGCAAAAAAAAAAAAAAATGGGAAATAGGATGCCCTTTCTATACACAGGGGCACAATTCCTTTATTTTCGTAGATGCATTAAACCAGAGTTGATGATCCCATCTAAAAGCATCACAGTCAGTGACTTTTGGACAGTGCAAATGTATATATTACATTTCAATGTCCTACAACTGAAGGCAGTGTGTTCAACCCTTAAAAGCCTTCAAGACAAATTCTACACAAAAGAATTCTGATAGCATCAGACAACACCACTGTGTTCGGTTATCTGAACAAACAGGGGGGGGGGGGGAGCGTATACCCCCTAGTTTGATGCATCTTGGCCTACTGCAATCCTTGAAATATACTCAAAAGAGACAGACATATTGTGGGTTGCTTAAGTATTAGAGCTAACATCCTCTTCATAAGGGACAAAGGCTTGGCGCATCCTGGCCTACTGCAATCCTTAAAATATACTCATAGGAGATAGACATATTCTGGGTTGCTATAACCTCTACAGAAGGGACAAAGTAATCCGTACAGAATGGTTCTTACTTCCTTTCTGGTTCAAGACAATGTGCAAGTTTGACACAAATCAACAATAGGTTTTTTAAAGCAGGTATGCTGCATCTTGGCCTACTGCAATCCTCGACATATTCTTATATGAGCCAGAGATATTCAGGGTTGTCTAAATGTCATGACAGTCAGCCTCTCCAGAAAGGAAAAAATAATACAGACAGGGTGGTCTCTTCATCTTAAAATGTTCCATTTGATTTGCATAGTTTGGCAAATACCAATGGTAGAGATGTTTGCCACCAATATGAATCACAAACTTCCATTCTATATGGCCAGTCTCGGATGCAAATGCTCTGAACATAGATGCATTAAACATCTTGTTGGAGGGTCTGGACTGCTAGGCCTCTTGTCCTGTACCACTCATTCTAAAAAGTCATTGAACAAGTGAACACCAGGTGCAAAATAATTGTAGTGGCCCCTTGGTGGCCCATGATGTATTGGTTTTGGGATCTGGTGAATCAATCAACCATACCTCCATTACAGCTATTTCACTGGTCTCAGAAACAGCCATTCAGTCAGAAATACCATCACAATCTGTTGCATTGGTACCTTCATGCTTGGCACCTTAACACAACTCAGAATCTCTTATATCATTCTCTGAGCAAGGGGTAGAGAGATTTAGGGCATCTCAAGGAACCTCATCTTGGAAATGTATCAGTCATGATAGGCCATTTTAAGCTCTGGTACCAACAGAATAAGGTGGCCATCTCAGAGCCTACTGTCTCAAATATACCAGATTTTTTTATCCATTTACTTGCAAAAATCTGAAACCTGTCACTATTGCTGGCTATGCAACAGCCACAGCTGATCATTTATTTCTTTTTTTGTGCAGGAGTTGAGCAAAAGCCTGGATCTTTATAGGCCTATTGCAAGTGTTTATAGAGAGAAGCCCACTGCTAACAGAGGTGTAGCATCAAGGGATTGCCTTTGCTTCTGTTGGTTTTCACAAAAGGCTCCTTATTAACCTTTAAGGGAGGTCAGTCTAAAAAAAGTTTGACTTGCAAGACTGTTGCAATGGCATTGGCATCTGGCAACAACCAGGTAAAGTGTATTCTGGGACTTTGGCTCCTTCAGACACAAGCCTCATAGGAAGGAGGTTACAGTTTCTCCCTCCTACCTACCTTTTCAGCAAGGACCTATTAGCCTCAATTGGTCTGGTTTGGCTCCAGTGGTCACTTCAGCTCTAGATCATTCCTGAACTCAAATTGCCTGGACACATGTTTCGTTGTCCTCCTACAGCACTTACATCCTTCTTGGACAGGACTACTGCTTGGAGAAAAGGGAAAGTCTCCTTCTCCTGCCTTTTAGCAAGAATCAGTTGGCTTCTGATGCCCCAGATGGCTCAAACCAGTGGTCATTTCAGCTCACAAACCTTTCTTGAGCTGACGTTGGACTGATGTTGTGACACTCTGCCCTCTTACAGTACTTAGTTACTATCAAGACAGTACAAGTACTTCAAGGAGGTGAAGAATCTCTTGCTCACATCTTTTAAGGAAGGCTTGATGGAGATATCTTGAGTTCTGCTATCTCTTCCTGGATCAATCTGGATGCATGATTAGATTGCCAGTCCTTTAATTCTGATTCTCAGCATCCTTACATTGAGACACATATTACATCCATGGCTGGCTCTTTAGTTTTCAAGATTGGGGTCTTACCTGAGCAGATATGAAACTCTTGTTATTGGAAGACCCACAATTCTTTACTACATTCTACTCGAAGAAGTAGCTTGGCAATCCCATGACCAGTCCATGAATAAATTGGGCCTTGTGGATTCACCTCAGCATGTAGTCAATTTTTGTGTATTTATACATGTTATTGATATGACTCACATATTTATGTTCTCTCCAGTTATACAAGTGTTGTGTCGCTGACATATGTCTTCTTGACTTACATATGGCCCCATATCTGCAGTTTATGCAGTTCAGTTTGCCTGCTTGGAGATATTCTCATTGTCAGATGATGACATCTTGTTTCGGGAGTCATGCAGACATCTCCGGCCAATACCGGGTGATAGTTAATACTGCTATATGATTTGTTGTAAAATTGTCTACAACAGCAACAGCAGCAACAATGACGACTACATCATGGATCTCTTGTTGAGGTTAGCAAATTACTTATCTGTGTTGAAGAAGTAATATATATAACCTAAGATGTGGCGTATGGAAGCTTATCTTATCCTCTTATCAAGTGCTTTATTTGGTGACCCTTTGTCTGACAATCATCTAACAGTGTGGCCAAAACAAATACCCTCCACCTGTTATGGTTGTATTCAAGCACTTGTGAGGATAAGGTAAGGCTATTTTACGCAATAAAATGTAACAAATTTTATTGTAATTTAACTTTTTACAAGTTAAATACTTACCTTATCCTCACAAGGATAAACCCACCCTACCTCCCCGCATAATTTGTTTTCTGGGGACCAAAAATACAATGAAGAGCTCTCGACAATCGTCTGTTGACAACGGCTACTGCGCAAGCGCGGACATGCGCAGACAAAGGGGTCACCTCTTGTGACAAGAATATTCCTTTAAAAATTCTTGTCGGTCGATGTGTTTTGCTCCACAAAACCAAACAAGCACTTGTGAGGATAAGGTAAGTATTTAACTTGTAAAAAGTTAAATTACAATAAAATTTGTTACAATTGATATGGTGTACATTTGATTTCTGTAAGTTATGATTGTGTTCTTGCTTGTGAAGTAAAATACTAAGCCTGGTACATTAAAATTCAATACAATGGTCTTGCACTATGCACCCATCTAGTCTTTTTTTTGCATTTTTATACTCACTGTTTTCTTTTCCATGTATAAATTGAATATATTTCTATTTTACATGCTCAATTTTGTTTTATTTTATACATCCACTACATATTTATTCTGTCCTTCAGGAATGTATTCTGGTGCCTGCCAAGCAAGCAATCTATCTATGCATTTCCAAGTAACCGCCCCAGTCTGCTGAAAACCATCATCAAGGATGATAAGTCCAGGTTTACCCCGGCTCATATTGTGGTGGCCTCTGATGCAGGGTGGGTGTTTTGTGCAGTCTTATTGATTTGATATATGCACTTAACCAAATATGATTCATTTCAGGTCAGTTAACGTTCTATGAATGTGAGTCAAAGCACTGTTGTTTTTGATTGGATATAAATACCTGATCCAGAATAATGGGAATAAGCACAAATTACTTCAGGTTTATTTTTTTATGTAAACATGTGAGTGGCATGGCCATACTAAAGGATTTGCAAAAATTAAAAAAAAATCATTTGCAACTTACTGTAAATTTGATCAGATTTATAGTTCTTATTTATTGAGATTGTTTGTGAATAAATCAACGTAATTGTCTCAGTTTATCTCAATATTATAATAATAATTTGACAATTGGATAATAGGCATTTGAAACATAACTTAAAAATTAGATAGCATAATGCATGTATATTTTAGCATATATCTTATTTTTCTGTGTGTATTTGACAGTTACATTTTCTGGCTGGACATGAATCCATCAAGCCCCAAAATAGAGCGTGCTTACACAGACGGAAGGTCTAGAAAGGTGAGTCTTTTGATTAGAATAATTTTATATTTCTGATTTGATATTAGACTGTGCAAGTGTTCTTCAAATAAAACATCTGTCTTGCATGATTTCTGTAACTTTGAAAACCATTTACAAAATCACACAACAGCACTGGACTTGCAGTGCTGATATCTTTGACCAATTCCTATTTTGTCTTAAGTCTAATGTTTTGATCTGCAGTCTTGAGAGCCTGTTTTTGTATCAAGCTGGTTGGCTATTCACAAAATTTTAAGGGTAAACTCAGCCTCAGATTTGGTCTTAAACTTTAACCTGATTTTGTCATGAGTATACCAAGCAAAATAAATTGAATATTTTGGTTAAAACTTAAGTAGACATAATTTACAAGATGTAGTCATACTTAGCCCAAATTTTGTCTTCAAAGCACCTGACTTTTACACACTTTGTAACTGTGTTAACAACACAAATGCAGACACTATGACATGAAAATTAAAATAAATAATTGAATGAAATCTTACAAGTATTTTTTTTTCAATGTATGATTAACCATTATAAACTCGATTCTGAATTAAAACACACATACTTGCTGATTTTTTTCGAAAAAAAAAAATGGTTGAAATATAAAATATAAACTTGTTTATTTAGAACAGAAAGGCTTGAAACTGATATCTATTTGCTCTCAGCTGAGCTCCTCTTCATAAATACAAAGTTAAGACTTGGTCTTGACTGAGAAATAATCAAAGCTAGCAATTTTGATCTGTTTGTAGTCGGATTCTGGATGACATTGTTTATCGTGGATCTCTCGCACTTATGACTGGTGATAATAACTGCACTTTACTATATTTCTATGTTCAGTAAATCGCTGACCCTGGTGGCCTTGTTGTTGAATACTGGGGTAAAATAATGCAAATTTCTCTACAGTATGAAAATCTATCAGTAAGGAAATAGCGCAAGAAATCTAAAATTCGCCATCTCTAAAACATTAGTTAATTTGATGAAGAAAATGATGCTTTGTCTTAAACTTGGTAAATTTCAGTTTAAAAAGCCTTGATTTACTGTACATTCAACAAATCTCACCTCAATTCATTGGTTATCACCCATGGTGTCCGGATGGGTGGGTGGGTGGGTGGGTGGGCGTTGGGAAGAAGTTTGTCCAGCCTGTATCTCAGAAACCATAAGGTGTAGGTAAAGGAGAAAGGGTGCACCTGGGTAAGGGGTGCATTGAGAGGACATAGCCTCATACAAACATGTTGGTGCCTGCAAGGTGGAGTGTAGGGAATACCCAAATAAAATATAGTAATTGGCGCCTGCGCCTGGTGGTGGCATGTGGGCTTGTTGGATCCCCCCTCCAAAGCAAGATACTGGATTCCCTGTATTTCACAGAATGTTTTTCTGTGTGAGTGCATAGAGACTGGAGTAGCCTTTTGGCTAAAATACTGAACACTGATGTAGTGTTCAAACATTATTACAGAATGGTTTTCTGGTATTTCCAGTATATTATATTGTCTGGAGTGTTTTTCTTTTAAGATCCTTGCCTTTATTAGATGCAGGATCTTGTAGTCTGGTAGGGACTCCATTAGTAATGAAATAATGTAATTACTTATGGTGGTGGTGGGTATGGGTGTACCACTCATAGGGATGTTAAAAGTATTTGCACTTTAAACTGTAGGTTGTTGGAATAGCAGACAGAGCTGTGTCACTGGCACTCATTATTACCCATAGATAAATAGATAAATAGGAGTTTGTGTGTCAGTGACAGACTGTTAATCCCTCAATTAACTGCCTTATATTGTCCAAAGTGTTTGGCAATATTTCGAAAATACTATGGATTTTCTCATCAGAGGCTGAACAGTCATCCCACATTTGGTCCTAAGGTACAAAAAACCTATCCACTTATATCCACCAATTTGAGAGGATTATCCGCCAAATAGAGCCTCTAAAATGAGGATTTGGCAGATTTGGTGGATTTGGGATTTTTGGAGAGGAAACAGATACAAAATCTTAAAAATTGGTTATTTAAAGTGTTTTCAGTCAAAATAACCATTAGATATCAATGAGATAGCTATTTTAAAGAGATTGTGGCTCTATATAAGTTCAAACCATTTGTGTGTTAAGTATTGGCTGAACACACCATTTTATGGGAGTGAAGGTTTGAATAAATATGTAGATACACGAATAAAAGGACTTGTGAGGAAAGAGCATAATAGCTCCATAAATTGATCAAGATGACCATTACATTCAGAAAGTGCAGCTAGATATGGCTGTACAACTGAATTACTGATTGCAATTGTCTCAACAAATGTGGAGCAAAGGCGTCAAAACAGGTATTTCATATTGTAATGAGCAAAGTTGGATGTGTGTGCTGGCACATGTCTATTTATGTGTGTGTTGGTTAACTCTTTGTTGTCTCAAATCAGTTTGTGATGACTGACAACAGCCAAAATCAGTATATTGTTTGGATATCAGTTGGTAGGTCAATTTTGGTGCTACTTAGGTGAGATTAATGCATATTTAAGTGTTAGGTTGGTATTAATGTGAAAAAAACGTAAATATTCGTGTATCTACATATTTATTCAAACCTTCACTCCCATAAAATGGTGTGTTCAGCCAATACTTAACACGCAAATGGTTTGAACTTATATAGAGCCACAATCTCTTTAAAATAGCTATCTCATTGATATCTAATGGTTATTTTGACTGAAAACACTTTAAATAACCAATTTTTAAGATTTTGTATCTGTTTCCTCTCCAAAAATCCCAAATCCACCAAATCCGCCAAATCCTCATTTTAGAGGCTCTATTTGGCGGATAATCCTCTCAAATTGGTGGATATAAGTGGATAGGTTTTTTGTACCTTAGGACCAAATGTGGGATGACTGTTCAGCCTCTGATGAGAAAATCCATAGTATTTTCGAAATATTGCCAAACACTTTGGACAATATAAGGCAGTTAATTGAGGGATTAACAGTCTGTCACTGACACACAAACTCCTATTTATCTATTTATCTATGGGTAATAATGAGTGCCAGTGACACAGCTCTGTCTGCTATTCCAACAACCTACAGTTTAAAGTGCAAATACTTTTAACATCCCTATGAGTGGTACACCCATACCCACCACCACCATAAGTAATTACATTATTTCATTACTAATGGAGTCCCTACCAGACTACAAGATCCTGCATCTAATAAAGGCAAGGATCTTAAAAGAAAAACACTCCAGACAATATAATATACTGGAAATACCAGAAAACCATTCTGTAATAATGTTTGAACACTACATCAGTGTTCAGTATTTTAGCCAAAAGGCTACTCCAGTCTCTATGCACTCACACAGAAAAACATTCTGTGAAATACAGGGAATCCAGTATCTTGCTTTGGAGGGGGGATCCAACAAGCCCACATGCCACCACCAGGCGCAGGCGCCAATTACTATATTTTATTTGGGTATTCCCTACACTCCACCTTGCAGGCACCAACATGTTTGTATGAGGCTATGTCCTCTCAATGCACCCCTTACCCAGGTGCACCCTTTCTCCTTTATTTTTATATTGGGCACTTCATACAAGGGCTGACACCTCAGGGGCATCACTAATGTGATGTCACATATGACAATGACGTAAATGACTCACTATGATGTCAATCTACCATCATTAATCATACCTCACTGTAACCTGGTAATCTTACCAGTAACTTAGTTACCCTCACTACCTATATTCTGAGGTTGAATTAAAATCACTTACCATCAGTCAGTGAATGTGTTTATATGTTAGTGGTATTTAACAATTGATAATTATTGATAAATAGTTACTATACTAATCACTTGTTTACTATCATGTGGCATACTTTTACTACATGTCATAAAACTTACACATTAAAGTGTAATTTAAGAAGACATATCAACAGTGCACATATAGTTTGTGCCAAATATGAAGATTTCAATTTTTTTTCTTCTGGTACTTTTTTTCAAGATATCACCATTATTAAAACATCCCCTCATTTTAAAAAGGGCGATTGTTATGATATCCAAAAATTAACTTGATATGTTCAGTATTTCACATCTAACTTTGAGATTTTCCAAAAGCATGTTTAGTTAGGAATTGGGATTTTTGATGGAAAATTTACGTTTTTTTCACATTAATACCAACCTAACACTTAAATATGCATTAATCTCACCTAAGTAGCACCAAAATTGACCTACCAACTGATATCCAAACAATATACTGATTTTGGCTGTTGTCAGTCATCACAAACTGATTTGAGACAACAAAGAGTTAACCAACACACACATAAATAGACATGTGCCAGCATACACATCCAACTTTGCTCATTACAATATGAAATACCTGTTTTGACGCCTTTGCTCCACATTTGTTGAGACAATTGCAATCAGTAATTCAGTTGTACAGCCATATCTAGCTGCACTTTCTGAATGTAATGGTCATCTTGATCAATTTATGGAGCTATTATGCTCTTTCCTCACAAGTCCTTTTATTCGTGTATCTACATATTTATTCAAACCTTCACTCCCATAAAATGGTGTGTTCAGCCAATACTTAACACGCAAATGGTTTGAACTTATATAGAGCCACAATCTCTTTAAAATAGCTATCTCATTGATATCTAATGGTTATTATGACTGAAAACACTTTAAATAACCAATTTTTAAGATTTTGTATCTGTTTCCTCTCCAAAAATCCCAAATCCACCAAATCCGCCAAATCCTCATTTTAGAGGCTCTATTTGGCGGATAATCCTCTCAAATTGGTGGATATAAGTGGATAGGTTTTTTGTACCTTAGGACCAAATGTGGGATGACTGTTCAGCCTCTGATGAGAAAATCCATAGTATTTTCGAAATATTGCCAAACACTTTGGACAATATAAGGCAGTTAATTGAGGGATTAACAGTCTGTCACTGACACACAAACTCCTATTTATCTATAAGGTGTAGGTAGTTGATACTTGGTAAGGACATTGGTTAGGGGGTGTAGGTGTGCAACGTCATGGTCTGACCTTCCTTTGACCTTGCTGTAGTGATCTTGACATATAAAATCTTGTCCGGGCTATATCTCGGAAACCGTAAGGTGTAGGAAGTTGATATTTGGTAGGGACATTGGTCTGGTGTTATATGTGATATATATATTTGTTATATTTGATCTTGCATATCTGGTGCTATTTTATCTCTCTACAGGGATATCTAATACTATTTTATCTCTCTTATATCTTTTACTTGAATCTTGGTTGTTGCACCTTTGGGTGTCTTTTGAAAAGTCATATTAGAATTCATTAATTGTTTTACTTTAATTTGCAACTTCCCATTGTAACAGATGGTATTGCATCAAATGAGCCACAGGTTTTGCCCGAACTCCACACAAAAGCATGTGTTGCCATATCTGTATGTATGGATAATATTCAAAACTTGCAAACCATAATTTGATCATACAAATGAATATCAAAATGGGAGAAGTCTTAAAGCTTCATAATTTTTAGTTTACTGAATTGTCCTGTTTTAATACTTAATCTTTACATGCAGTTTCTTTCTCTTAGATGTTATTTTCTCTACTTAAACAGTATTTGGACACTGACACTGCTCTGAAAGTATCCCAATCTGTGTACTGTTTCACTACTTCTATATCTCATGGTGTTGAAAACTATTTCCCCAGGCTGTGGGGTACGGGCATCTCTGATGCTATTTTTTTTATTAATATTTCCATATGTGGCGAATTTCAGATATGTGGTGAATTTTAGATTTCTTACTATATCCTCCTTTCTTTTTTGCTGAGTTCTTGAGCTGTAGGAAATCGTTCACAGATTTGTGAGTTTTGTAGACAGATGATACCTCTGATCTCCCTTGATAAAAAATTGACACAAATTTGGACTATTTTGTGTTACTTTGTGTTACTGTAATTAACCCAGTAGGGAATTTCATACTTTGCAACTATACATAGTTCTCTCCTAAAGATGATTCACATACTTAGTACACTTTATATTCAGACCCTGGTCACAGAGGATATTGCAGAGCCCAGTGGTCTGGCAGTGGATTACTACATGGGACACCGATTGTTTTGGTCCGACTCCAAAACAAAGACAATAGAGTCGTGTAAAATGGATGGAACAAACAGAGTAACAGTGAGAAACATTCCCGACCACAGACCGTATAACTTGGATGTATTTGCTGGGTAAGTGTACTAAATACAGTGTCTTCTCTCTTAACTGTATATAGGCATGTATTGTTGCTTACTTTATCAATTTTAATTGCTGTTCAAAAGGGTTTTAGTGAGGAAGTATTATATTGTTAATCTACATGTATGAGTGATATATTTTTTTTCTGTATATGTCTAATGAGGGATGTTCTACTTTTATTATCCACCATTTTGTATGATTTATGACTTAAATAAATCTATTTTTTTAAAGAGTATGTGAAAAAGACCGTCATATATACAAGGGCACCAGTGAATAATTATTTCCCACTCATATGTTTATAGATTTTTATGCAACAAAGCCCTGTAAAAGGACCTTTCTAATGATATATCATACATATTTGTAGGTTATATTAGTTTCCGAGATATTACCGAAAACCGGCACTTGTTCACACTAATTATCCATGGTAACAAGGCACCTTTGTAAACAAAAAAATATATCCGGCTCTATATACTCCCCTATATTGGTTAGATATATGGCACGTGGTGAAAAACAAAATGTTTTATCTTTCAGTATTTTTACGTTTCACATATTCCAGCTTCTGTATACTGGAATTCTATGTGGGAGGAAGATTCATCATCACTACTTTGACTTAAAGGTGTTTTTAACCTATCTAGTTCGTACTTTGTGGGGTGTTAGTCTCTCGTCCATGCTTTTTAGCCTCTTCTGTTGGAATTGCATGCACTAGCAAGCTTCTGTATGTAGGAATATATATGACAAACCTTGGCATACACAGAATTACCTGACTGCAGGTTACTACGTCTAACCATGGTAAAATGCTGCACATGGTAATATGGATTTGAAAGGCGTTACTCCTATTCTAACATGATAAAGTACATGTATGATGTAGTAATAATTATAATACCAAAGAAACCAGGCTGGTTCATCAGCTTTACTTTGCAGAGGGTTGTTATGGAACAACCCTCAGGGTATATAAGGAATTTTACAATGTTTGTCAGCCAATCAAATTCATGGACACGGAGCCATGTCATGTTAGAATGAGTAGCCAGTGACCCCTGATGAGTATTGCTGTATAATTAAATATCTGGTTAACCCACTGATGCTATGCCAATTAATACAAGGTCAAAGTACTGTAAGAGAATTGTAAATGGCGCAATAATATGCCAATGCCAATAATAAAAGTTAGAACACCAGTGATCTGGTCACAGAGTACATGACAAACGTCTTAATGGCTGTGATTATAGCTTCCTTTCAGTAACTTAAAGTCATATGGAAACAGAATCTAAGTGCGTCCCATGTGTTTACACAAGTTGGATTTGAAACAAAGACCATAGGGGCAAAAGTCAAGTGATTTAAAAACCAAACTTGTAAACCACTACTGAGGTCAACCCAGCTCATGCAGCTTTGTTACATACTTCTATTATTATATTATTTGTGTATTTCTGTTCATTTTCCATACATTTCAGTGTCCTGTACTTCAATTCTATGCATGAGGAAGCTATATATAAGATGGATAAGTTTGGGACTGAGCCCCCCACTGAAGTAGTCAATAACGTGTTCGGCACGCGTGATCTGAAGGTCTTCCATCAAAACAGATACAGCTCAGAATGTGAGTTTTAATGATTTCATTCATCAGTCTCATGTAACCTTAAAGAAATCCACTGTAAAATAAGAGTTTTATTTATTTATACCAATGTCTCATTGAAATGAGCCTGTGATATGAAAGTGTGGTCCTTACTAATGTATTCAGTTCAAAATAACTCAACATACTGATTTTACACTATGACATCAAGGTTTTCTTATTTGGACGAACTACGTACTACATATTAGGTTTGTGGGTAAATAAAGGACACAGAAAGACATCCACTTTAAGGTAACCTTAAGTTCTGACTATAACTTAGCCCCCACCTTAGTTATATCCCTGGCTGGCCCTTTTTGGATATTGACCCGTGTCTGTCCCTGGACTATCCCATCTTGGACTTAAGTGCATTAGAGGATCTGTATCAATTTTGTGCTCTATAAATCCTTCTATTATTATTATTGTTATTATTATTACTACAGTGACTCTAAAGTCATCAATCTACTGACCAATATTGAACAAAATGACATGCTGCACATGGATGTCATTCATGTTTAGTATGTGGGTATATCTATAGACCCTAGCAATGTAAACCACCGGAATACCTGGCAAAATGATAACTGCCACGTAAGTGATCTTTCTCATTTTGTGTCTCATTGAAACCAAACTGTGATGTGAAGGTAACACCTGCTTTCTTATCATAATAAGTGGCTCATTGAATGACAAATCATGAGGTTGCCTCATTGATGGATAATACTCTCAATAAAATTGTGCTCATAATTATATACATATGTGTATTTAAGACTACATTGTATAAAAGCATGAAGCTGATGTAATTTATGTTGTTCTATTTGTTAGAAATATGCCACTTACTGTCAGTTTATTTTGTAAAAATCCTTGTGTGGCTCAGACAGTAGTGTATGTAGCAAGTGTAATCTTACATCATTAATAGAACCTCTTTTAAACAGACATGGCAAAGACTTCTGTTAAAATAACACCATATATTTGCATGAAGTTCAGCTGTCACCAAATGCATTGTCCATTCAGACATGCAATAGTGAGACAAAAAATCCTTCATTGATTCTAACTAGTTCAAGATACTTGAATTTGCAAAAGTTGACCAGGGCCTACATGCATGAGCTGCAAAGCAATCAGAGACAAGAGTAGTGCACAAGAGTAGTGTAGAATTTATACAGGTCCAAACACAAAAGAATAATCTCCAGAAGTAGAAGGCTTGGAGAGAGTCTGCACTTAAAAAAATTAATGTGATTTTGTACAATTTGGCTGTATAAGGTAAACATGACTTATGATTTAATAAAGGTTATAACTTACAAAAATTATTCATAAAAATAACTAAGAGTTTTTTATTTCAATTTCCTCAGCCAATCAATGTGCAGAAGGTGCTCACCAGTGCCAGGTGTTCTGTTTCCCCCTCCCTAACCAACAAAAGCAGTGTGGCTGTCCAGACAGGATGGACGTCCCAGGTGCCGCACTGGGCACCTGTAATCTGCGTAAGTATCAGAACCAAGTGTTTTAGGCTCTGTTAACAGGTTGACTTGCAAATAGCAAACACAATTTTTTGTGTGTTTATTTTAGACTTCAGGAGAAGAAGGAATGAACATTTTTGTAATTTTTCAGGAATATTTCTTGAATATTTCTTCACAATTGCAGGGTTTTTCAGATTGTTCTTGTTGAAATTGAGCACACTAAAATATTAAACAAGACGTTCCTCAATCAAAGATCACATACATTGAAATGCAGTCCTTGAGGGGGACTTACAAATTGCAAATGTATTGACTTATTCTGTGCATATGATTTTTGAGAGGTAATAAAATATCCTCTTATTTGTAATGTTCCTTTACATCTGTTCAGGTTGGTGTTTGGTTATTGTTGAAGCCATCCCTATGCTAATCCCACATGTGTATTGAGGTATAGAATTTTGCATTAAGGGGCACCCATCAATTTCAGAAATATGGTCAACACACAAAATGACTCTCCAAGGGGACTTTGTGATGACATAGTCATAACAGCACAATTGCTTTCCCAACCTGATGTCCTGGGTTTGAATCTCTGTGTCCACTTTGAGTGGGAACAACAGTTGTTGATTGCTGATGCAAAATGTGTATTCTCATCTTGACCTTTTATCTTCTAGACAGTGACATTCCTCACCTGTTTACTGATTGACTGTACATTAAACATGTTTGTTGTGTGATTCAAGGATTGACTGTGCGTTAAACATGTTTGTTTCTCTTGTCTTTCACAAAATCACAATCTATGCAAGTTGAAAGAACATGTTTCCTGAATATATATGCGTCCTGACCTTGATCTTTTTACCTTTTTAGCCGATGACATTCCAGTACTTGCTGAGCCCTCACTGTGTGCCTGTAATGACCATGGTCAATGTGTCGTACATGCTGGTATCCCAATCTGCGCCTGTGATAAAGGTCTGTATTATAGCTTTGTATGCTGGCTATTTGTGATATTGTATTCTGAGTATTGTGGCATTGTACACTGACTATTGGGGCAATGTATTCTGACTGTTATAATATCGACTGTATGTGGACTATTGTGGCATTGTACCAGTGACTCTGTGCCATTGGATATTGACTAATGTGGCACTGTACAATGACTTTTGGGGCATTGTATTCTGACTATTATGAGGTTCTGTACTCACTATCGTGGCATTGTAGAGTGACTGTTAGGAGATTGTACACTATGACCAAAGGCGCAATAAAATGGCCAAAATTCAGATTTCCACCATGACAATTTTCAATAATGTAAAATATCTTAGGGATGCATGATCTTATGGATCTGAAAACAGTCGCACATTCATCATACACTGCAGCAAGAATGTGATATGGTTTTGGACTTTGAAAACCCATATTTTGAGGGTTGATCCGAGCGTCTTATCCAGAAAATCTGAATGAGGTGTTAAAGTATTCCCAAATGCATTTAAACTCATGGTATACATAAAACCAGATGCAATTGGAGAGGCAAAACACTCGACTCAGTGGCTTTGTACCTAGCTGTGTAGTGAGACAGTGACTAGCAATACTTCAGAAACAATTTACATGGTACACTTGTGTAGATGGCAAATATATATTTGCAAAACGCTTGCAAAAACAATGCTTTCATTTGTGATTTCTATGCTTAAGTGAGATATGCTGAGTACCTATAATGATCAGCAGTCAGACGTCAAAGATTTGCAAATCTGCAGGTTACTCAGGCGTCATTTTGTTTTAACTTTGTAGTTTGAATATTAAGTGTGAAGGTGGAGGATGTATTTTAAGTTGAATGTGCATAAATAAAATAAAATAAATATGTAATAAGTTGGAATATATAAAAGTATGTTATTTTGATATATGAAAAATTGTGAGACATATATTGATTTCAAATTGGTCTGTAAAGATGTAGAACTTAGTACTGAAGTGTATTTATGTAGTGTTGGGTGAAATGGCCATGTTTAACATTTATGAATATTTTAAAGTAATTTGTTGTTACAGTATTATTTGTTGTATTTGATTTTCAAGCAAGTACATATTTCAAAGTTATAATAATTATTTCTCCAGAAACAAAAAAAGGAGCCAATACATTGTTATTCTGACTTACCCGACACTTTTCTGTGGCTAAATTCCAGGATATGTAAAATATTCATAATTTGTTGATGAAGTGTAAAAACATCCCAGTGTGATTGGGCAAAAATTTTAAAAAAGAAATCCTGATGTCAAATTAATGTTTTATGTATGTGGCAAAGGAAAATACTACATGCAAACTTGTATTAAGAGACCGCCCATAGGAAATTCTAAAAACGGTCTTAACTAGGGGTCGGTCTCTTAATGAAACCTGTGTGTGAATAAATTTATCTCCCTTCATTGACACCTCACAGTACACTGGAACTCACCCCAAGACCCATTTTGACATAAATACTTATGGGATTATAATCATAAAGAAAGTCACATAACTGACTAACTGCATTTTGAGAGATATCATGAATAGCCAGTTTAATTCCCCAATTATACTTATACACAGCAATCACCATACTGTCTTTTCAATCAAGGATTACATTTACACTTACAACAACCCTACTCATGCATGTATATACTGACTTTAATTTTCACTCAAATTGACCTTTCATACCCTGTGAAGTATTTCTCCACCAAATAAGTAGAGTAAGAAATCTAAAATTCGCCACATATCTGAAATTCGCCACATGTGAAAATACTAATAATATAAATGAATTGTGGTGAGATTTGTTGAATGTATAGTAAATTAGGGCTTTTTGAACTGAAAAATACCAATTTTTAGACAAAAACATCCTTTTCTTCATAAAATTAACTAAGATTTTAGAGGTGGCGAATTTTAGATTCCTGGCGAATTTTAGATTTCTTACTCTATGCGATTGATATCATAGTTTGGGATTTATAAGGGCAAGAAGATGTATCAGAATGAAATGCCATACTAATTGCAATAACATTTTGGTAAAACATTTTTTTCTAACTCCTTCAATGATACATGACTCAACAGCCATTCTCCATTTCATAAACAAATGGCTTTGCATTATAATTTATTCATATTAAAGTATCAAATCATACCATCTGTTACACATCATATATATATATATGTATGACCTGATCAGATAACTGTAATCTACTGTATGTAATAATTAACCACAAAATTTTAACATACTATGATTTAAAGGAAAGTTATTTTAAAATAAACTCTGACACCTGCAATATTGATAATGAGAAAATTGTGTGGATTACTGTTAGTACATCAATACATATGAGATCCTATACCCAAAACAAAGTGGATTTTAAGCTAGCTCTTGTGGAAGGCTCACAGACCATTAAAGCAAATATTGGAAGCAGTGACAGTATTAAAACATTTATTGGAACCCCTCAATATCAAAGTTAAGTCTCAGAGTACCAGAATTAAGCAATTTAAAAGGTAATAGAGTAAGAAATCTAAAATTCGCCAGGAATCTAAAATTCGCCACCTCTAAAACCTTAGTTAATTTTATGAAGAAAATGATGTTTTTGTCTCACAATTGGTATTTTTCAGTTCAAAAAGCCTTAATTTACTATACATTCAACAAATCTCACCACAATTCATTTATTTTATTAGTATTTTCACATGTGGCGAATTTCAGATATGTGGCAAATTTTAGATTTCTTACTCTATCTGAAGATAATTAAGATGACTGTGATAAAGCTGGGGCCGTATTCATAAAGAGATCTGGAGCAGATTTCACGAAAGGTCTTAGCCCGGTCTCAGACTCAAACTTGAGACTTTTGTCTCAAATTATTGGAATATTTTACTTGAGCCCATGGGCTCAGCCTTAATGGATTTCACAAAAGGTCTCAGTCTCAGCTTTGGCTGAGCCACTGGCTCAAATGTTGAGACTGGTAGAAAGTGGGCTTAAGTTTTGTAAACAAAGGCTCAAATATGGCCGCCATAATTCTTTCTTCACTTCAAAATTTGAAATGGCTGAAAATAGGGTACAAGTATATAAAACAACCCCTAGAAGTAGTCTTTGGGTGTTTTTACATGTTTACAAGGTTTCCCATTACAAAATGGTATTTGACCAGAGATATTATGTGTCAAACAAGGAACATACATTTCCTCAGTAGAATATTTTGACTACAAAAAATGGTCACATGACACAGAAAACCACTGTGGTTATTTGATAAGCTTGGTCTCAACTGAGACCCCTTCTGTGAAAACCATTTGAGACAAAGACTGAGCTGAGCCAGAAGGCTCAGATTTGAGCCAGTGGCTCAGCCTGAGACTGGGCTAAGTCTGAGACCTTTCATGAAATCTGCCCCTGAAGGCTGAGACAAAAAAACAGTCTCAGCTTTGTATTCACAAATAGGTTCTCAGCTGAGACTAAGCTGAGACCAGTCTCAAGTCTTTCCAGTGTAAACAAAGCATTAACTTGCAAATGTATCCAACATTTTTTAAAGATCAATAGTTGTTGTGTGTTTTAATTCCTAACAAAAATTATACTGTCTATTAAAATAAAAAATAAATAGAAAATTGTGTCAATAGTTTTTTATTTTGCATGTCACATGATCCACTTCTTTGTTGCTATGCAGTCAGAAAACTCTGTTGAAAATTGTCTCAAAGTAAGGTAGTTTTGAAGCCAAAATTTGTGCTATCAGTTGTTACAAAAGTTTAGGCCAAGTAGTGTATATGTTGTAAATTATTTCTACTTTACATTAAGCCATAAAAAATAAAAACATGAATCTCAGTTAAGATGAAATAATGCTAAATTTGGTCTCAACTGTTTTGTGAATAGCTAGCGAGTTTGAGACCAAAACTGGTCTCAGACTCGAACCAAAACTTAAGACTTGGGACTAAATTTGGTCTCAGCAAGTTTTATGAATACCGGCCCTGGACTATAATATCATAATGGTTCATTTCTCCACGACATTAACTTGATTTGGATAAAGTGTATGTATGTTTAAAAATAACAGGATCAGACCTTTCCAATGGTAAATGATATTTCTATAGTGGGTACAGATAAATGTTTTTTTTGTTTTCAAACTTTCACGAATTGTGGTGCATTGTGATGAGTATCTGTCTGTTCACTGAAGATAAGTGACAATGGGGATGGGTGACCACTTCAGTGCACTACTGCAGTCTCTGATGGCTTAGCTGCTCATGCTAGTAGACCAAAACCCCTTTAGGCCTTGTTAATTCTAAGAGTTCCACACACTAATTTTAATTCAGTGTGCAGATGTTGGCCCAAATGCTGCCATTTGATTGGCTGTTGGCGTCAAACAGACAGACAGTCACTTTTGTTTTGATTATTATGGATGTGATATTGAGTGTATTTGAATGTTTTCAATGTACAGGATTCACTGGGAAGAGCTGTGAAATGGAGATAACCACATCTACTATGACACCATCCACAACTACCGCTCCATCCACCCCATCAACAGCTCCCTCCACCACGTCAGCAGCTCCCTCCACCACGTCAGCAGCTCCCTCCACCATGTAAGTGATTCGATATTTAAACAGCTGGCTCAGTGGAAGAAGAAACTATATATTAGTAAAACCAGATAAGAAATACAAATTATGCAACAAACTATTCAGAAACACAATACAACATGTTTGCTTAACTAGAACCACAACTGCTCCATTCAGCTCATCATTTCCTCAGTCTATATGTTTCCATATATATGTTACACCCAATCGATAAAATTACCCATATTAATAGGCAAGAATTTTGTCCATTTCATGAAATAGGCAACTGACTTGCCTATTTCATGAAATAGGCAATTTATTCAATTGTGGCTTGCCTATTTCAAATATGTTCTTTGTTGGCACTTTAATACAATTAAAATATTCAGAAATCTAATTAGTACAATCAGAATATCTACTTTATAACAGTTGACAGAACAGGTAAAAATTTACATAACACACATAAAATAGTACATCCTACCACAGGAGTATGGACATCAATATCTTAAATGAAAGGATATATGATTACATTTACAATATTTTATCTTAGATGCTCTAATTATAGAAAACATTAAATGTTTAAAGAAATGGCCTCTATTTGTAAGATTAGCATTTATGTTTTGTAGAGTTGAGGTGTAACTGTGTACTGTATTACAATCAGTTATTATGCCCTCTGCAAGCACTGAACTTGAGGTGCGATTGCAATTGGGTTCTGTAGCCACAAAGGTTCAGCTGGCTTTTTGATCATACTTGTGATCTGTTTTCATAAAACCTGTACAAAGAAGTTTTACATAATAGTCACATTCATGACCTCTGCCATAAGTTACCTGAGTAGTCAATGTGGGTTTAAAGCACTTAACAAATCCTGTGGTTATATAACAAAGATAATATACATTGAATTGTAAATCATAAAACACAGAAGACACTGTTCTAAATACTGTTTATAGACAATAAAAATGTGTGTTTTATTATATAGTTGATGTCTGAGTTTAATAATTAATCCTAATTCATCTTAATGTCTAATTGTGTGAAATATGCAGTGTTATGACAAGTGTAGCACTATAATTAACAATTTTTGCAGTAAAATATACTATTTTTCAGCAAAGTATGAAAATAAAGTGTGACTACGTTTTTGCAGTAAAATTAAACCAATAAAATACGTTTATGTATGAAACTTTATTTTTCGTACATGCTATTGCCCATTTCATGAAATAGGCAACATAATTCTCGTGAAATGGGCAAACAAATACTAGAAAAATTGCCTATTTCATGAAATGGGCAAGTCGCTTGCCTATTTCATGAAATGGGCAAAATTATTGCCTATTTCACAAAATGGGCAATTTCATGGATTGGGCGTAACATATACATATATAAACTCAGTAGGAAATAGTTGATTATTAATTGATTAGTAGGACCAGATCAGAGATACACAATTAGTGGTGAGATGAGTCTAAAGTTTTGAGATGGGAAACTCAAAATGTAAAATTTTAACTTGGCCAGAATCTGGTGACCCATATTTCAGTAGTAAGCAATGGGAAGAAACAGTGAAGTAGATATAGTGACTGATGTGTAAATATTTTTCAATAATCAGATGTCAAAACATTTATGAGAGTGAAGAATAATTTTGTTAAAAAATATTCCGGCAGACAAATCTCTCTTATAAAGAAGGATTTGACCCATGTTATTTTTTCAATTGATAAATAAAATCTTTGAAAATACAGAAAAATTCTCTGTTTATAGCTAAGCACAAATAAAGAATCTTTGTGAACATGGCTTTAGATGTTTTCTGCATACTAACAGTGGGAATTAGCTGCAGTCAATATACAAATCATGTACATGACAACATTTCTAAGTGTACTTATTTATTTCTTCATTTTGTATTTTCTTACAGGGCAAAAGCACCGAAGCCTAGCGTCGCTGGGGGACAAACTCAAGCTGATAAGAAGCTTGTAACCATTGTGGTACCTCTGGTCTTGGTGGCTTTGCTGGTCATTATAGCTTTGATTGCAGTGGTGTGTTGGTTATACAGAAGGTGAGCAATAGATTCAACTGCAAAAATATCACAGAAAGCTAGCAAAACACAAACCATAGAAACCTACCGTAAAGTATTGAAATATCTCACAGAAAGAAAAGAATGTACAGTTGCTACAATGTCATTGTAGTCCTTATTGCAAAAGTATCAGACATTTGTCTGAGTTAATTTGGACCTGAGTTAAGTTTCAGAACTGAACTTAAGGACTTAAGTTAAGTTGAGTAAGGATTCAGAACTGAACTTAAGGACTTAAGTTGAGTAAAGATTCAGAACTGAAGCCCTGACTTTATGTCAGTCACCTAAGTCAAAAACTTTGCCCTTACATAAGTTCCATATAATCAATGCTTATATTCTTATAAACACAGTCTAAATGACCAAATAAAGTTTATATTTCTGCACAGAAAGTGTAAACAAAAGCTGTATTTAATGCAGAAGAGATGCAAATACCCAAGGTTGGACTGTGTTCCTTACCAGCCCCTCATTATCGTAGTACTAGTTATATTTGTCTTTTGAAGAACAAGCAGATGTTGAAATATCAATGAAAGCCTGCATTCAAAACATTCTTCATAGTCTTTAAGTACTTTTATTCATGTTATTTTAGTCTGAAAAGAAATGTACACAAAGTTAGAAAAAAGAGAATAGAGGAGACATTGTTGATATTTTTTCATGATATTATTGTTCTAGTTCACTGAACAAGTTCTAACTTGTATAAATGTCAGATTCAATTGGTATCATCCATCACTAGTTACTATTTTTAGTGGTTTAATCTAAAAGTCAGATTACTTGAAATTAGACCATGTAAATTTTTTACTTTTCTTTCCAATTTATAGTAACTTCTAACATTGTTTTTGTGATGTTATTATCATTCATTGCATTAAACTTTGTCTGTTATATGAGATTATATATACAATATGTCTTTACCCCACACTTTTGCAGGTATTGTTTTCACCCGTGACATCCAGCTGGGCAAGTGGTAGGCTGGTGGGTGGCTGGTTGGGCAGCAGGAAAAATCTTCTCCAGGCTTTATCTCAGAAACTTTATTCCAACTTGTTGGGAACTGTGGTTATCAGGATGTTGGTATACAATATCATGGCGTGACCTTAATTTGACCTCACTGTAGGTGGCCCTGGCTTTAAAATCTCAGAATTTTTACGATGTTTGAAGTTGGTACTTGCCAGGAATATTGGTTTGGGGAATGCAGATGTGTGTTACGGTGTGACCTTGATTCAACCTTTCATCTTGCTGTGGTCAGCATATCCTTTTAAATCTTTTCTTGGCTTTTTCTCAGAAACAGTAAGGTGCACAAAAGTTGTAACTTGGTCAATATAATGGTTTGAGGGTGTAGGTGTGCAACATCAAAGTCTGAACTTTGTGGGACCTTTGCATAAATGTGGTTTTCGAGACATATTTCCCCAATGACAAAGCTACATAGATTGCAGAAACTGATTATTATAAGTACCTTTACCTCATTGTACTATGTCCATTAATATCATTCTGTACTTCCATTAATAAATAGATCAATTAATAATTGTTAAAGCTTCATAACTTTTAGTTTACACATTAATGCTCTAATATTTCTATTAGGTGGTCTTGTTTGACTTTTTTGTCTTTTCATCACTTTTCTCTTTTTGTAGTGTTATATCTCCAGCACCCATATACATAACTTACACTATTTATTCTGAAAGAGAGCTTATATCTTTGTACTTTTTCATCTCTTCTATGTCTCATGGTATCCAACACTGTATATTTTACTTATGCTATTTTTACATCAGATTTTTGTTATATAAATATTCCATATTATTGTTTCAGTGGTCGACTACACAAATCCGATTATCGTCCACATGCCAACCTGCAGCAAGATATGCATCAGATTACACCTGTAACGGAGGACACACAGGAAACTGTAAGTGTACAGTTATTTTAAGGGCCTGTTTTATGGATACAATACATTATAATCCAGGGTTTTAAAATGGGGTGTGTTTGTTAATGGTGATCACAGCATATTGATCTGGATATATTATATTGTGTTCAAATACTGGGCAAAGTGAACATTTTGGCTGGAAGACATTTTAACTAATTTTCAAATTCTAACAAATTCACTGGAAGTAATTTTCATGAATGACATCAAATAAATAATAAATACATAAATAAATCTGATAAGTACAGATATATTATACACAGTTGGAAATTAATTTTGAACTATCCAAGATCATTTGCTAAAATAGCTTAAAATGATAACCAGTGAAAGTTGCTGCTGATGAAGTATTTAAGCTAAAAAAAATCAAGTTTTGTAATTTTGAAAAGAAAGTTTCATTGTGTTACTGATTAATTTACATCATGTTTCATCACTGCTACATTTCTGACATTTTAACATCTTATGTTGCAAAATCATAGTACAGATAATGTGGATGTATCTGCTTATTGTGACCTAAAATGGAAAATGTACAATGTTTGTCAATTTTCATGTATGTTTACATCTACACCATTGAACTACATAGAGCTTTGTTTATGCACAATTGAAAGTACAATGATAACCCTTAATCTGGGAGTGTGCCATTACTCTTCATGTAACGTCCAACAGTCTGTACTTTATCGTTGATTTAAGATAGCACTTCCTTCAGACGAATACACGAGGTTTACCAATCAGAAACTTTCATCCCCCATGCACATCTGTCATTCTTAAATTTTCCACATGTGAGGGTTTTAATAGTTTGTTCCCTGTGGTCATATCCATAAAATAAATTAACGTTTTGTGTATAATTTGTAATTCTCTGTTGTTTTTCCCAAATAAAGCACATCTATAAACAAACATTTTTGACACTCAGTTTTAGAGATATCTTCACGATCTACCTTCTTGGATAATATACAATGTATTTTAAGTAGGTGTTGTCTACCTACCAGTGTGTTTTATCTGGATGTGATTAATTAACTTTGGTTACCCCATCTGGTTCATTTTTACAAATTCAGCTGACATTATCATTAAAACCTTTTGGACACTCTACTTTTGCAGCCCTGTACCCCTGACTCCCAGTATTGAATGTGAATCATTGATGTGACGATAAGAAGCCATGATATGATGGGATTGCAGTACACATTTTGTCTTATATGGAAATCTTAAAATCTGTGCTTCCTATCACCTCATGTTAGCTTATTTCCAGTTGCCGCACATGATGTCATACCTCATGTTACTTAATTCCTGTTATCTCACCGTATTTCTTGTTATCTGATGTGTTATCTTATCTCATCCTCTCATGCTATCTTTGTCTTCCAGGCAATATCCTTCCACGATGGTAACGTGAAATTCAGCAACCCAACTTACCAGATCCTCGACAATGTGAAAGATAGTAATTATAAAGACACAGCAGTGCTGACTGATACTAATGGAAATGCTCCACCTCTTCCAGACAAAAGCCCAGTGTGAATTTGACTCTTGCAAAAAAATACATCATTTGTGTAAAGCAGAATGGTTAAAAATGGCAAGATGTTTTTAACTAGCTGTGTTATCGGTGGATATGTTTTGCAAAAAAAAAAAACAAAAAAAAACAACAAAAAAACTGTGAATTGTAACATAAATCTGTTTCGCCCTGTATAAAAAGAGGCAATTGTGTAGCAAAGTGCTGCTAAACCATATATACACCTTCTTCTGCATCTGTAATTTGTGAAAAAGTTTTAAGCATGAGCTCTCTCTGAGGTTTGGGCTTCTAGAGATCACTTTTTTTGTCTCCAGACTTTCATGAATTGTGTACTACTCTAGTGGACTGCTTGTATTTCTGATTACTTTACAGCTCCTCATGTACAGACCAAAACAAATTTGGGGCTTGTTTGGGAATGGGTCGGCTTTGAAATGATGCCTTTATGCATTTCAAGTAAACTCCTAATAGCCCAACATAGTTTGAGAATAATAAACGTTTAGGTAATATTGTGGAAAACTATGGTAAATTGCTATCTTTCTGTGCATTTAATTTTTGTCATATATTTGCAAGACAAATGATATAATTGTGACTATAGCAGTCCACAAGACAGTTAAAGTGTCATTTTGAGAGGAACATTAGTTGTGAAAAAGTAGCTATAGTAATATGTGGTCATTTCTGAAGTTTTTCCCCCAAGACAATGTTGTTATGGATGTTGTTTGTCAGTTTTCAATTTTATTTTCTGTAACTTTTCATGTGTTGTGTTTGTTGAATATATAGATGTGAAGAATTACAAATTTATTGGTGTAACTGTTCTACTATATAACCTATTACATCTGAATATGTTGTACGGTACTTGAATGTGTACATTCCCTTGTGTATATAAAAAGACAATTTCAGTAAAACTGAACTATGAACAACATACATGTTGTATAAATATTAAAGGTAATTGCTTTAATCAGTGAAATGGCGTCGTCTTGTCAAATATCGTAAAGTATACATAGAAATTTAAATAGTTGAAATATACAGGATACAATATACAGATATAACCAGTAAACTCAATATACTATGCTGCCATAAAAACTGCACAACATGAAAAACGAAATGGTCTCATGCACTTTCTGTGTGTGTATCAGTGTGGCTCTCTTTTTGGTTAAAATACTCATTTGAACAAGAACATTGTACAGTTATACTTCACACCAAAAACAGCCAACTTAGTGATCCTTTAAGGGGGATGGGGGGGGGGGGGGCTTCTAAGGGCACTAATGCAATTTCTGCATAAAACCACTGAAGACAAGTGACCCACAACCAATGAATGTGTACCTTACAAAGCTCCATTTCTTGTATCATTGATTCTAACTGGCTGAAGATTTAATTTATTATTTACTTCATTTCTGACATATTTATATGCCCAATTCTGGCAGGGAGTAGTGGGTGTACATATTCTTTTATGTCCTTACACAGTTTTTTAGTGTGTGCGTAAATCAAAGAACTGCAGTGATATTGATAAATCCATGTGATACATCAGCTCAATCATGTATAGTTAGAGTTAATTATGCAATTATTTTTAGGACTTATTATTTCTTGTTATCATTGTTTTGTAATACAACATATGTTATTTGTGCTGTTTAATTGTAACAATTTAATCCAAGTCCTCTATTTTGCCTCCCTGGGTCCATATGGACTAAGATTCTAATTCCTAAGGGTCTATATTGTGTAAGACTTATGCAAATTTCTGAGAATAAGAATTTTTAAAATTCCTTTTATACTTTTTAGACTTCTTATGAAAGTGAGGCTTTATTAAATACAATATTATCTGAGAGTAATGTAGAATACAGATAACTTCCATATTCTAGGTGTAGGGTAGCATGAAAGTATTAATGTTTGCAGAAATCTGGACTAAAACTATACTTTTATGCAAATTTTTAAAATATTCTTATTTTGGCAGAATTTATTATTTCTATTGCGTTGTAGACTGTTATACAATGCAATAAATATGTTTTATGTATAATGTTAAGTGCAAAAGTTATGGTTTTTGGAAGTTATAACTTGTTGGGTCTGTTTGTTCACATATGCACTTCTTTTGTGCGTATCAGTGTGGAATTTTTATGCATTGACACAAGCACATGTTACAAGTATACTTCACAATAAAAGCCAACTGAAAAACTGAGTATTATAGATGGCATTTTGAAGGAGGCGCAATCACACAATTTCTACATTGAATGAGCATCCTAAATTTACTCTAACACAGCATACAGCTTTTAAAACATTATTTCAGTAGCAAAGATACTCATAGTTTATGGACTGTATTTATTGTTTGCTTCCTTTCTGTGCCTATTTAGGCAGTTGCTGAATTACCAAGCCAAGAAGTAACTTGTACAAAATTCAGTTATTGAAAGTTGTACAGTTTTTGGGCTTCCAGATTTATTGACATAACAATGAAATTGTTTCTTTTGTTGCATGTATTTAAAGTGACTAAGTTCTAGGTACTTCTGTGTAATTCCAAAACGGCAATCGGGTTATTTTAAAAACATTCCATTTTTATTGTTGTTTTATTTTTAATATTATCTACAAAAAAATGTGTTCTTTTTATATGTATCATGTGCAATATATGTAATGAAAATGTAAAACCGCGACAATATTAGAGTGTATATGACACACACAGTAGACCAATTTCTATACAAACATGTTGGCAGAGCGAGACTTTGGTTTTATAATAAAAGCTTCAGAAAATAGAAGACTGAGATGCTTGAGTGTAAAAGAGCAGAAATTAATAAATTTTAGAGAGCAGAACTGACTTCATTTCATTGCATGTTTGAATAATGATAGAAAGTTGAATTTCTACTGAATGTTGTCATATTCTGTAGACTGTTGGATAATAAGAATTTATACCGCATGTCAGCTTATTATGTATTGACATAATACAAAAAACAATTCTACAGCAATTACAGGACATTATGCCTTTTATACAAATATGTTTGGAAACCAGAAAAATATTGTTTGCACGATAGAGAGTTTATGCTTTATATGAGGAAGGTGCTGTAATACATTGTGTGTAGGTACACACATACTGTGCTAAATATTTTTTATAAAATTACATATACAATTTTAACCTTCTTTTTCTTTAACTAACAATGGCTATTTTCTGGCCATTTTTACTTCATTAGGCATTAAAGAATTAACCACTTGAAAGCTTTCATGTACACTGCTCTTTAACCATCAGCTTTCACGGTTTTTTCACCCTTTGCGTCAGATTAAATATATATTTTCTGTGCAATAATGCAGACTGCAGTATTGTTTTTGTGATGTTAAAACGTGCGTTTGTGTCTAACAGGCTTTTGTATTTCTTATTTTAACATACTGCGTTTGTAGTATACACTTTTGTAAAAAAAAAGATAAAAATAAAATTGTTTTATATTGCAATCATGTTTCTTGCTTTTTTTATAAGACAGAAGTTAAGACCGTTTAATCACTGTCACTGCTTCTTAAATTTTCATGATATACAGTTTAATATGTTAAAATAAACCTCTGATAAGTAGAATTTGCATGTAAATAGAAGTAAATATCAAGTTCCGAGAGGGCATTCCCTTTGGCATTTACCTTGTTATGTCAAAAATCTGGTTCGGCAAATGAATTTGTTTCTGGTCCAATGATATTTCACTGAACATTATTCACTGTACTCATTTTTGTACTTTTGGTCTCAAGGATCCTTTTCCTTTGGTAAGTAAATTACTGCTGTATTTTGCCCAGCTACTAGACACTATGCTTGTCCAAAATAAAAAGTTGTGTGCACTCATCGAAACTTATATTTTTCGAAAAATGTATTAAGTTACTGTAAAGTGGAAATATTCATCATTATTAGCTTAGTATTAATAACCAATAGTAGCTTTAATACAGAGTTAATAATGAGCTTGGATAGTGCAAATTAAGACTGAGTTATAAACTTTAAATCTATCATAATGTTGATCTATTCAGTAGAAACTGGCTAAAATTTATACAAGTGAATTTCTTGAAAGTTAATCTTTTGTGAAATTCAATTCTGGCCAAAATTTCTACAATAATAGAATGCACTGACTCCTAAAAGATTTTAGAGCTTGATTGATCATCTTGAGAGATGAGCAAGATGCCTGCAGCACAATGGCTGAAATTTCCAAATACTTTTGCCTTTAGTATTAATAATTCAATAATACAGACAGTGACCTGTATGTAAGTTTCTTCAATACCTTCTCTGACTGATCTCATGACACCTGTTTTTTATTACCTGTCGTATGCAAATTTGAGTTTTCACTTTCAAATTGTATATAAATTCCAATTCAATTTAGGTGGGAACACATGAAATCAGTTTTGAGATCACCATCTCCACATAAAACACATGCTGTACTTTTACAGGAAAATTGGAAGTTTGGCATAAAGTTTTTGAATTTGTAGGTTTATTTGCCAGCTAAAACAAATGCTATCAACAACAAGCAAAATCTTCCAATGAATACAAGAATAAATATAAGAGCTACATACAGAAAATTACTTGAATGAATTGGCAGAGGAAGATGTTCAGATAATAGGTTAATATAATAGGGGAGGTAATAAGATGCCTTAATTACAGTAAAAATACTCAAAAGAATTTTATAATTTTTTTTTCACTTTCACAGTACACTTGGCATTTAACTTGTTACATCTAGTTTTACAACAACAATAATATCATATTATTTATTCCATTCTTCATAAATTTCCTCATATCCATTTGGAAGAAAATGTCCCAAAGCTATTTTAATGCTTGATACCACAACATCGGCTTCTGGTGCTAATTCCTCTCTGTTGCACACCCCTGACAATACTCCTACATTTAAACCTACATTTGCTTTTCTTCCCATTTCAACATCCCGCTTGGCATCCCCAATAAAAGCTGTTTTGTTTAGATCAACATTTAATGCATTGCAAATGTGGAAAACATTGGAAGGATTTGGTTTTGGTTGAGCTGCTTGGTCATCGCCACACAAGATGAAATCAAAGCTGTTCTCAAGACCAAGTTGGCCTAACATTAGATTTGTGCTAACCCTGGAATCCATGGTACAAATTGCTGTCTTTATGTTGTAATATTTCAATGTTCTGCAAATTGCTCTGGGGTTATCGATTGGCACAACACCTTCCTTTGTAAACAGAGAGTCATCCACCACACTGAGACAGTGTTCTATTACCTTTGAACTGATGTCTGTTTTCATTCCTTCTAGCTCCAAAAACTTGACTAGTGACAGATGTATATTTCCTGTGGATAAAAACGGAGTACAGATTTACAACAATAGGTGAAACTTTCAAATAAGTTAACAAAATAGGTGTCTTCTGGAACTTCCATTTTGACTTTTTGTACAACCACAAGGCAGATAAAGTTTCTATTGGATCAATAGATTGGTTTGGGATTGCTTGCAATTTTGTGAATCATTAACTGTTTGGCCTCTTTGTTTATTTAAACTTGCTGCAATTATATCCCCAAAAATAGAAACTTCTCCAAGCTTAGGTGAACATTTTGTCTCTGACATTTCACAATTGGAATTGATTTCAGTTTCACATTTTGACATTGGTAAGGTTGGCAGCCATTGTATGTCTTCATAGTGACTTAAATTTAACTTTGCCTTTATAAAAACAGAGCTGTGTCATGAAAACAGCTGTTACCTATTCTTGTCCTTGGAAGTGACTCACTAATAACCTCTACCATTTGGATATTCCCAAACTAAACATTGGAGTGTGCATAATTATCTAACATACAGCAGATAATCTTTGACCTTGCCATATTTGCCCAAATCTCTGTTTCTTAACGTAACACTTCACAGTTGCAGTTACTGTAAAATTTTGGGAATAAATAAACATTACTGATGCATATACCTGGACTGTCACACAAGAGACCTTCATGCCATTTTTGTGATTGCACATCAAAACCAAATAGGTTAAACAATTTCTCTTCCATTGCCATTCCTGTCTTCTTTTTAATACTGAAAACATATGTAAATTTTGTATACTGTTAATTGCCTTCTGGATTAAAAACTAACCAAAGTGTGGCGAAATGTAAGTGTTTGAACCCTTTTAAGAGTTGCAGATGAAATGGTTTAGTTGTTTTAGCATCTCCATTAAAATGACATGCCTCCCACCTCGGACAACGGAGTGTTTTCTCTAATGTTGGAAAACTGATTAAAGGTGACGGTATAAAAGAACCAACTAAAGCTACAGGTTGACTTACGTGTAAAATATAATAATATAATCAGATTCAGATCTGAGAATGCGATGGCGAGTACATCACCCTCAGATCGATTATCTAATTCTTATAATGCTGGGTTTTAGTAAAATGCTCCTCTTTTACACCCTTCACTGTAATAAAGGGCACAATGATGCATGGGGAGAGTTCATAAACAATGTTTTATTGAAGCAATCAGGCAAAATCATCAAAGATTATAACAAGCCTTGTGGGGAGAGTTCAGTCTTCTCTGTTTAAGGTTGGCCCCACTCTTAGTGGAAAAGCGGACAATTGCTTGGCATTGTTGGTTACTTACAATGCTGAATCTTAGCCATCTGGTATATGCACTGCGTGTTTGCACTGTGCACATCATGACCTATCCACTGTATTGAAAGCAAGTAGTTCCTCTATACCCATGCAAGGTGAGGTCAACAGCATGTAAGTGCTTGTATTTAAGGTTACATTAAATAAATGCTGTATTTGATTTTAAGTGTCAACTATGGAAGCCTATAAGAGTGGATGAATTTAAAAAAAGAATTATGTCAACAGATAAAAGCCATTATAACGACATACGTCATGTTGTTATGATGGGATACAAGTTATTAATATGCTATGTTGTTAAGACATATCAGGGCTATAAAAGAATGTATATCTGATTGATATTTCTACAATATGTATTTGCGTTTTTTTGTATTACTAGTCTCAGATTAAATGATGTAAATATATCCCCATAAAGCATTAATTTCATTTTACCAATAGGTCTGTGTATCACACTATACCTTGTTGTGTCTTATTTACATTAGCAGTTTGAGTATTTTTTGCACTGTATTCACATGACAAATACATAAATACACACTTATACGCCTTTGTTACATGTACATACCAATTAGACAACTGGGTTACCCATTCAGACCATCCTGTCCCAAACTCTACAAGTGTCCCGTCTTTGTCTAAGATAACTAAGGATATTGGTTTCTGTGACTGTTTGGCATCTGAATAATACACAGCCACAAATATACTACTACAACAACAGCATCAACAACAACTATAACTGATATATATTATGAAGCTTTCCATTATAAAAGAGCTCACCCCATGTTATAAAAAATAAAATATAAACAATTTGGTAAATAATGATTTAGTATAATACTCTTATGTCAAACCAGAAGAACTTTAGCATGGTATTTAATTTACCAGACAAAAATTCAGATGGAGGCAGTTAACACTAGACTGAACAAAGTTCGGCAACATAGCCACTGATTAAGCCAGCAGAGGAGTGGTGCATTAATGACCAATTAAGTATCATGCATTACTTGGAAAATGACAATGAACATGAAACTAATACTTACAGATTCTGTAAAACACGGTAGAAGTATGATCTCATTTATTTAGAATGACCTTTTTTGTACTTACCAACACCTACAGTTATTTTTTTGGCAAGTCTATAAGTAAAAAAAATCCCCAAAAAGTTTCAAGAAAAATAGATCACAGAGTCAGACAAAGTCTACACATACCCGAATGTTTATACTTATGTAGGAAGTGGTTTAAAGCTTTGAAGTTGATACGTTTTTGTGGAACTGAATGCTTCACCAACAAATATTTCCTCAATAAACTTGTCATCTTTCCTGCGTGATTTCCTCAAGTAATTGCACTTATAAATACCTAAAAATATAACTTAATATGAACAACTTAAATTTAATTGAATTAAACAAGCATAATAACAGTACATATAATTTACTTGTTATTCCCTACTTTACATGCTAAACTGCTCTTTCCTATGTTCAAAAGCAAAGTTGCAAGGGTTTACATTCCCTTTAACAGCAGAGTCATATTGGGACAGGTCCTCAGCGTTGTCACTTGTGGGAGTCAAACCCACAAAGAGGTGATAGCCTGTGATTGGATGCAAAACTTGCTAACCACTAGGCCACTGAGGACCTCTCTTTCCTGTGTTATAACCCAGCATCAGTCAGGCTAACAGTAGTTGAAGTCCTGTAAAGGACTATGCAGTACTAAACATGGATTGAAGTTATCCAAGAGTGTACATATAGCTTAGAATTAATGTTTGATATTCATCCTGGGTTTTGGTAACTGACTTCATAAGGAATTTCCAGAAAAACATCAGAGAGAAAGTAATGAAGTAAAAAAAAGAATGCATACAAAAAAAAAACACAAAAAAAAACAAAAAACAAACAAACAAACAAAAAAAACGAAAAGTAATTAACTTCTACAAAAAGTGGCACTTTTAATTCTCCACCCCTTCAACTTTGGAGGGATAGTCTTTCGGGTGGGAACTTTTCTGGGTGGGAACCCTTCAGGGATTCGTATTTTTGTACACTTACGGCAATGATCGGCGCTAGAAACAGAACCGGCAGGTTCAATTCCACACTCATTTCATGTTGAACCGCAATTATAACATAGCAAGAAGATCCCATGTACATTTGTCTAAATTATAGTGCCAAACATATACGCATACCTACTGTATATTTTGTGTTAAGCTGCAAGTATTTGTCCCATTTATTGACATGGATGAGAATCAGTAATATTTCGCTTGTTACTAAAATTGTGGGATTTACGGTAGAAGGAAAACATTGTGTACTTCCGGGATAATGGCTGACAGTTCTGTGGTGAACATCGAAGTACTTACAGCCGATAACAGTGAAGAGGTAGTAATAAAAACTTGAGTGGTGATAGTAAACTAAGTTTTATATCAGTCATGTAAAGTTTTGGTGATTTTCCTGTAACATTTCGCGTTCCAATTGTGCATCTCTATTATCGCCCACTCGTATAAGTCTGCATCTGAAGTCTGTACTGCTTCCCTGCATAAGTTGGCCGCGGGTCGTAAGTTGGACACCACTCATTTAAATGTATCAAACAGACAAATGTGTGGTTGCACAGGTTTTAAAAGTGGTAGTTATAATAAATCTTATTATAATAGACCATTCAAGAATGATACAGGCCTTTAGATTTATAGAAATTTCAAAATATGATGATGGCGGCCAACTTACGACCCGCGGCCAACTTATGCAGGGAAGCAGTACAGTACACTGGGTGACGAAATTCACTGGCTGAGCAGTACTGCTCAGCCAGTGAATTTCGTCACTCTTATTTTATGACAGTATTGAAACTTCTTTACTGCGATCTTCCTACAAACAATTATACCTTGCTCTCCAAGGCAGGTATTCCACTTTTTAAAATGTGGATATTGCTAGTCCTTGAATGCTTTTATAACAGGTGACGAACTTCACTGGGGTGACGAAATTCACTGGCTTAGCAGTACATACAGTACACGGGTTGTCACAATATCGTGCGTGTCATAATTCCGTGCATCAATATTCAACAAACTAATTATGAAATCTATCCATTTTAATTAGAGAAAATAAAGACCTGGGACCGTATTCACGAAAGGTCTTAGCCAAGTCTTAGGCTTAACTTTGGTATAAAAATATAGCCAACTTAAGCCTAAGACTTGGCTAAGACCTTTCATGAATACAGCCCCAGGAGAATAGAAAAAAATCAGTTACTGTAATAGTGGTTTTCTACCAGTACTGCCTTAAATTGCCACCAATTATGGTCAGTGTACCAATTATGGTCACCCCCAGCCGGTCAAATATAAGTAAATGCCATGGTGAGGAAAACATGAAGTAATTGTAAACAGCTAGAGTAATCCTATTCTAAATAACAAAAGATTATTCAAATATATTTTTAAAGGCTAAACATTAAGTTATATCTGCAGAGCACCACAGATCAAACATTATTTTCTGTTATATCAGTGGCTAAAATAATGGGGAGACCATAATTGGTATGAAGAAATTCCAGTTGTTTGGGTGATAATAGGGCATTTTTGGTGCAATGTACATGTACAGAGGAAATTGATTGTGCTGAAACGAAAGCAAAACTTTGGATTAGTAAATTAAACACACACTAATTAATATCTGTAATGTTATTTTCATTTATTGAAGCACAGGAATTAATTTTCCTACACAGATGTGACCATAATTGGTGGCCAGGCAGTAAACGCCCGCCTACCAGTGAACGCCCGCCTTATATTTCTTTGTTAGAGGTCAAGGACAAATGCTTCTATTTATCTACAAAATGGGCATTCACTGGTATTTCCCGTTTGCGGTAAAACAACCGATAATAGAGATCAATTATTAAAATATAAAGCTTTGAAACAAACATAACAACATGGGCCTAAGTTATTACTTGTGGTGTATATCATTTGATAATTCTATGATGGAAGAATAAAATATAAAGCTGTAAATATAATTTAAATTCAAAATATTAACTTCAGAATGGGTGTTCACTGGTAGAAAGCCACTACAAATTTTATAAAATAGCAAGGGATTATTCATCGGGTTCCACCCGATGTTGAGGCTGTATATTATTTGTCAGGTCGGATCCATTTTTTATATGTCAGGTTTTTATTAAGACAGTACGTAGTAATTTTCGGGTTCTGTGTAAGATGTGTGTATAGATAGTGTATATATTGCATAAATTTATCAAATGCTATTACTTGCACAGTACACACAAAGACTTAAGAAAATATGAAGCCACTATTGAGTTTATAACAATATTTTACAAACAAAAGTCCAGCCAACCAGCCTATTTTTCATCTGCAAACATGATTAATTATATCCCCAGACGAAAGTCGGGGATATATTGGATTCAGGTCCGTCGCGCCGCCGCCGTAGAAATTTCCTTGTGGACGCGATAACTCAAAAACAAATTAATATTTTTTTTTCAAACTTGGTACACATGTTAAGGGTGCCCAAAGGAAGATCCCTATTTTAAGGTGACCTTAAACTCCCAGTAAAAAAGAACTTATGGCCACCTTAAGGTCAGAAATTGGACTTTTGGCCACTTAGAGCCCTGTAGGTCACAAACTATGATGCTCAGCTGGCTGAAATTTTACCTGACAACACATTAATATGTTCTTAGTACATGTGCCGAAAATCACGACTTTAAGTTGAGGAGAAAATTGTGTTTGAGGCCCATAAATACCCCCACTTGGGGATTTTTTGCTATACTTTTCACATATTTTGCCCTATAATTTGGAAGTGGTAATTCTGATGAGTCTCAAACTGCGCTAGGTATAACTTTGATATGTAATCCTTGTCTGTAGAAAATTTTAGGGCTGTAGGTTTACCCAAAGGGGTCGACTTAAGGTCTCAAAAGTGCCCACAGAGACCCAATTTATGCACTTTTTGCCACTTTCAAGCACTGTAGCTTTCAAACTATGTCTCTCATCTAAGTTAAATATCATCTGGGAATATATCTATGTGTTTTCTTATATGTGCCCCAACATTTAGGCCTTTAATAGACAGTTAACCTGTGTATCAGGACCATAAACACCCACCCGAGTGACCCTTATAAGACATTTTTCACATATTTTTCCCTGTAACTTGGAAATGGTAAGTCTGAGAAGTTTCAAACTGTATTAGATATATATTCTGTGTGTAATCTTAGTATGTAACAGATTTTAAGTCTGAAGCTTTAATTTTGAAGGTCAAATTGAGGTCTCTAAAAGGCTCCCAAAGACCCAATATTTGGACTTTTTGCTACTTTTAAGCCCTGTGACTGTCAAACTATGTGACTGATAGAGCTCAAATCCTATCTGGGAAGATATTAGTATGTTATTTATATATGTGCCAAAAATTAAGGCTTTAAGAAGACATTTAACCTGTGTATGAGGACCATAAATCCCCACCCGAGTGACCATTTTTAGACATTTTTCACATATTTTGCCCTGTAACTTGGAAATGGTAAGTCTAAGAAGTTTCAAACTGTATTAGATGCATATTCTATGTGTAATCTTAGTATGTGACAAATTTTAAGTCTGAGGCTTTAATTTGAAGGCCACATTTAGGTCTCTAGAAGGCCCCATAAAGACCCAGTATTTGGACTTTTTGCCAATTTTAAGGCCTGTGACTGTTAAACTATGTGACTGATAGAGCTGAAATCTCATCTGGGAATACATTAATGTTCTTTTTACATGTGCCAAAAATCAAGGCTTCAAGTAGACATTTAACCTGTGTATGAGGACCTTAAACACCCACCTGAGTGACCCTTTTAAGACATTTTTCACATATTTTGCTCTGTAACTTGGAAATGGTAAGTCTGAGAAGTTTCAAACTTTATTAGATACATATTCTATGTGTAATCTTAGTATGTAACAAATTTTAAGTCTGAAGCTTTAATTTGAAAGCCACATCGAGATCTCTAAAAGGCCCACAGAGACCCAATATTTGGACTTTTTAACCACCTTTAAGCCCTGTGACTGTTAAACTATGTGATTGATGGAGCTGAAATCCCATCTGGGAATGCATTATTGTGTCCTTTTTACATATGCCGAAAATCAAGGTTTTTAGTAGACATTTAACCTGTGTATGAGGGCCATAGACACTCGCCCAAGTGCCTTTTTGGACATTTTTTCCGTATTTTGCCCTGTTATTTGGAAATGCTTAGTGTGACAAGTCTTAAACTGTATTATATATAATTTTTGTTTGTTATGTATGTCCCCCAAAAAGTTTCAGATCTGTTGTTTAATTGCTAAGGTCTCTTTAACAATTGTAAAATGCCCACACAAACCCAATTTATGGACATTATGCCACTTTAAAGCCCAGTAACTGTCAAACTATGTGGGTTATAGAGCTGAAATCTTTGAATTTTTAAAAGGAAATGCCTGTCTATTTAAATTTTGAATATTAATAATGTTATGGCTATCTTAGTCTTTTAAGAACTTATTTTTGTGTGTTATACCTCTGCTTGCTGAGTTTTTAACTTTTTAAAATGAAACTGGTTAAACATATTCAAGTAGACAAAATGGACACTTTAAGTGAGCTTTAAGTCCCAATATTAATGAAATTATATCCTTATGTAGTAAAAGTAGGGGATTTTTAACCCTCAACTAGCCCAGTTTTATTCAACTTGCCTCAGTTAATTTTGACACAGCTCCTACAGTTATGAACTCATTTCAGTTGATAATCACATACTTAAAATTCTCAATTCTTTTTGTATTTGAGTACCCCTTTTATATAGATTGTTTGTTTACCATTTATGCATCCCCCACCCGGATTCCCCCCACCCACCTCTGGGACCTCCAGCTATATTGAGTGACACTAAATAAACAAAGGTATTTAATGATATCAGATGAGAAACAAAGAACTCAATGGGGTTGCAGATCTTGTGTAATAGTGAGAGAGGTGTGGAGAAGGGGAGAGGGGTGGGGGTGGGAGGTGGTGGGCTTCATTACATATAACACAAAGGGGAGTCAGAACTGAGATTGTGTCACATATTTAGGTTGCATATATATGGACCACATATATAGGTATAGAGGAAATAAATAACTGAAAACAATTTGCAAATTCTAAAAATAATATAATAAAATAATAATATAAATAATTTTTTTTTAAATAATATTTTATTTGTGAACAAATATAGAAACAGATATGCGCTTTTGGGATTATGAATTTTAGAATGGACATTGAATCATCAATCATTTAAATACTTTGAAGGAAGATTGAAAAGTATGATGAGTTGAGTTAAAAATAATATTTTATTTGTCAACAAATATAGAAACAGATATGCTCTTTTGGGATTATTATTTTAGAATGGACATTCAATCATCAATCATTTAAATACTTTGAAAATAGGTTTAGAGTTATCATTGCAGGAAGATTGAAAATATAATTTGAGTTATGTATTCGGCGTCTGGGGATACACCGTCTTCCTTGGAAGATATAAACAGAGTAGATTGATGTGCTGAAGTTCATATAATAATGGGTAATTATGTTTTAAAAAATTCCCGATCAAAACCTGTGGCGTGAGTGATGACCTGTCTGGGGATATGTTGGCGCCGAGTTGGCCCAATCTAGTTTAATTAACCAATGAAAACAATTGTTACTGAAACCTCATTCAAGACAAATTTAATACTTTACTCATCTGCAAATACAGACTTAAGGAAATATGAGGCCACGATTGGGTTTCTAATCATATTTTAACAAACAGAAGATCTATCTAACCAGTCTGTCTTTGCAAACGTGATTAATTGAATTAACTAATGAAAACCATTGTTACTGAAACCGCACCCTTATATTTTGCTCGACCCGATAAATAAATGAATCCCTAATTAACGGGTCAGACCAGACGGATAATCACTTCGTATAAAATATTACACGTTGATAGCCCATTTATTGCTGGACAGGTTTCTTAAACAGAAACGCACGGTATTATGACATGCACAGAATTGTGACAACCCGTGTACTGCTTGCCAAGCACTTGTATAGTGTGTTATTGCCAGTAAACGCCCATGCTGACTTTATTATTTTAAGGTAACATTATATTGACAGCTTTATATTTCATTCATCTACCAACAGATTGTCAAATGATATACACTACAATTAATAACTGTTAAGTTAACTGATAAACATTTTGTTATATTTGTTTCAAAGCATTATATTTTATGAAGTGGCTGGAGTACAGTGACTTACCACACCCGATAAGAAATGCTAAAGTACAGCAACATTCATTTGCCATATTCCAGCCAGTTAACTAGAGTCACTAACATGTATATTGCTGACTTTATGTAGGCCTACCGACGATTGGCAACCAGTCTACTTTTTAATCTGCCAATGTAACCAATGAAATTGATTGTTAGTAAAAACCTTACTCCAGACAATTATCTAAAAGTTTAATGTTCTGCAGTACGACAATCCTTACTGAAATATATTTTCTATTATCGGCCATTTTCACTGCAAACCGCAAATACCAGAGAAGGCCCTTTTGTAGATATATAGAAGCATTTGTCCATGGACTCTAGCAAAGAAATATAAGATTTACTGGTAGGAAGTCAGTATGGTTAGTACGCTAATTATGGTCACCCCACATGTGTGCTAAGTTTATTTCCAAATCTAAAAAATTAATCTGACTTTTGATGTCGGTCTCAAATTATTTTTATTGTTGTGTAAGTTGATATACCACTGAAAAACAGTGGCTACTGTACATTTCAAAACTTAAAAGATTGGTGTAAGATAAATCGAGGAAAAATTAGGGTGTCCATAATTTTTGCTATAACCATAATTGCTCAGCAAGCAGAAGGCAACAAGTTGCAGATAACATCTTCTATAAACATAGTTTATGGTTAGACTGTCTGATTTTGTGTTGTGGAGCTTCTCAGAAATTCCAATCCAACATAAATATGTAATTAAAAAATATACTGCATTCAAAATTAAATTTTAAAGAGAAATTTTTCATTCTCTTAAAAACATACTTTTATCTGCTGCCATTTTGACAATGAATTGTGGGAAATCCATTTGACTGAATCCACCTGTTGAGGTAGATTAACAGATCTTTAATCTCTTTTGTGAATCTGTGCAATCCACAAGCAAAATGGCATTCCCAACTTAGCATACACTCTATCCGGCATCATCGTGGTGTTGGACTTGGCAACGGCTATGGAATGACGATTTTCTTAATTAGATTCTGGTGTTGTGCCTTAGAGTCTGCCTGGCAGAGATAAAGCACCATGAAAGTACAGAATAGAATAAAACTTCTTCATTTCTGGTCCAATTTTGATAATTTTTTTACCTAGGTGTTTGGTTTAATGAGCTGAATTCTGACAAACAATGGTTGCTTAATGTTATTTTGACAAATATACAATTAGGCAATACAATTAGTTTGCATGTCAATTGTCATCTGCCAAAGTGTCAGTTGTATAACTATAATGGTATTACATGAGCCAAATTTGTGCCCATTTTTACCAGATAATTGCCTGATTCATAATGCATTAGAAAAATATTCAGCCACCACACAACATATGTATCTTTACAATATCGATAAAGATTGACTAATTCCACTGAAAATTACTCACAATTATTGTTACCGGTAACAGAGATATTTTACTGTAAATCTGCCAGTGATTGTAACCCAGCCACTCTGCACTATTTATAGGCGATGTACATGTCGAGGTATTCACGTTTTTGATCAATTAAACTGTAAGCTCACAGTTTTGTTTTTGGATAATGTTTTCATAATATATTAGAATAAATATGCAGTCACATTGAACCAAAGACTTGGGGAATTTAATTTTGCTGTTATATGTTTGGTAAATTGATTGCTTTGGTGTTAGTATTCATCATTGTCCATTCACATTGTTATATCAAAAACCCGTCCATTGTGGATAAAAGGAAGAGTAATTGTTGAATTTTTAAAATTCTTTTGGATTGCCTTATGAAACTATTGGACAATCTGAAATCACTTTGTTAAATAATTTCGTTAATTTTTATGTCATTCTTACGTTCGTACCAGCTGGATCAAACCTTTTGATGGGCTTGGTAGCAGATAATTTTACAACAACATTTTATGCAATTTGGGATTGGTTGATATACATGACAAGCCTGGTCACATAGAATTGAAATGATTATTATTTATTATAAGTGGTTGCAGGTTACTGTACCCGATTATAGTCAAATTTAGTGTCAACAGTTTACTTTAACTTAGTTATTTACATAAAGTGAAATAATGATAATAATAACACACACAATAAAAAGAAAGTGAAACTAAAGAAATCAGTGTGAATGCAATGCATTAAATTATGTTTCAGTTATTATTGAGTTAAAACTCAATAGGATACCAGCTTGAACTGGAGTCAGAAAAATTAACTAGAATATAGCAAATGGATGTAGCAATACTGTAGAATTTGTTCTGCTATGTGAATCACTGTACTGCTACCACTTGGAAATTAATTGACATCACCATAAAATCAAGAATGGGTAAACATCTTGTATGTTTTATTTTTGTCTCCTGACAATTTGTAGAGTGATAGAGTGGATGATATTGAATATGGAATCCCAAAGATCGAAAAACCACCAACGTTAGAAAGCATTTTAAATGAGGTGAGTTTTTTTAAAGTGTTTGTAATTACAATTAAGTTTTTTTGCATTCAACTTAAATTTATACTTACAATTTAAGTTGTGATGGCTTCAACACAAGTTGGCTCTGGGCACCTTTACCTCTGTTAAACTTGAATTGGATTTCAATAATCCTCCCTTACACAGGTCTGTTTTCATGTTGCGCAGGGTTTTTGTAATTGTATCCCCGGCCTAAAGTCAGGGATACTTAGGATTCAGTACGTTCACGCCGCTGTCGCCGCAGAGATTTCCTTTCGGACGCGATAACTTAAAAAAGATTTTAGTTAGACCTTTCAAATTTGGTATGTGGGTATATATGGGCAATGCCATGAACAGTATTGTTTTGTGACCTTGACCTTCAATTTCAAGGTCACTGGTGGCCTCTTAAAGGTCAGATTTTGGCCATTTTTGCACATTTTGGTCCAGTTCTCCTATACAGGAAGTTAGACCATCCCATGGCTGGTATATATAATACATATATATGTCCTCTGTAAGCATGCAGAAATTTGACCTTGAAGCTCTTCATTGAAGGTCATCCACAGACCGCCAAAGTACCTCACTAAGGCCATTTTTGGCCTGTGTGTAGAGAGATTTCACCGTTATCGCTCTAACAAAAAATGTTATAGCTAGCCTTCTCAAATTTGCAGGATATATTCACATTCATAAAATCTGGCCTGGGAATATTTTTGGCCTCATTTTGAAAAAAAACAAGATGGCCGTCACAGGACGTTTTTTTACTTTCAGTAGGGACTTTTCTTGGCCCTCTAGGGAAAAGGGTATTATAGGTAGAGATCTCAAATTTGCAGAATATGTTCCTCATTACAAAATCTTGACTGGAAATATTTTTGGTCTCATTTTGAAAAACAAGATGGCCGCCACAGGTGTTTCTTTGTCAGTCATGAAATCATGGGCTGGGAATCTTTTGGTGTAGTCATGAAATCATTGGCTGGGAATCTTTTGGTGTAGTCAGATTTGACCTTGGACCCCTTCTTCAAGGTCAAACGAGGATAGCCAAACCTAAAAGTGATTATAGCTCGCTTATTATTGGTCCTAGAGGTTTGGGATGTGAAACCAACTTATAGGAAATCATGGGTTGGGAATCTTTTGATGTGGTCAGATTTGACCTTGGACCTCTCCTTCAAGGTCAAACGAGAATACCCAAACTTAAAATTGCTTATAAGTCGCTTATTATTGGTCATACAGGTTTGGGATGGTAAATCAATCTATAGGAAATCATGGGCTGGGAATCTTCTGGTGTGGTCAGATTTGACAATCTGCTCCTCTTTCAAGGTCAAACGAGGATAGCCAAACATAAAAGTGCTTATAACTTGCTTATTATTGTCCTAGAGTCCTAGAGGTTTGGGATGGTAAACCAACTTATTGGAAATCATGGGCTGGGAATCTTTTGATGTGGTCATATTTGACGTTGGACCCCTCCATCAAGGTCAAACGAGGATAGCCAAACTAAAAGTGCTTATAACTCACTTCTTATTGGTCATACAGGTTTGGGATGGAAAACCAACGTATAGGAAATCATGGGCTAACAATCTTTTGATGTGGTCAGATTTGACTAACGAGGATAGCCAAACTTAAAAGTGCTTATAACTCACTTATTATTTGTCGTACAGGTTTGGGATGGTCAACCAATCTATAGGAAATCATGGGCTGGGAATCTTCTGGTGTGGTCAGATTTGACCTTGGAGCCCTCCTTGAAGGTCGAATGTGGTCCTTGATACCTATAATGATGTATATCTCTCTTATTATTGGTCGTAGAGGTTTGGATGTGAAGACGACTTATGGGAAATCATGTGCCCCTTGAAATCATATGGTCCTTGATACTTATAATGACCTATATCTCCCTTATTATTGGTCGCACCTTATAATTTGGCATAGAGGTTTGGGATGTCAAGACAACTTACAGAAAACCATGTGCCCCAATTCTTGTGATGGGGTCAGATTTGAGCTGGCCTGTGTCTCACTTATAATAGGTTGTAGCTTTTTTGGTTGTGAAGACTACTTATAGGAAATCGTGTGCTTCGAATCTTTTGGTGGGGTCATTGTCATGGTGAACCCCTCATTCAAGCTTGAATGTGGTCCATCATGCCTATTACCCCACAGCCATTAAATGCTGTCGGGGTATTGTTTTCACCCATGGTGTACAGATGGGCGGGCGGGCGTCCGGGCTGTATCTCAGAAACCGTAAGGTGTAGGAAATTGATACTTGGTAGGGACATTGGTTAGCAGGTGTAGGTGTGCAACGTCATGGTCTGACCTTGATTTGACTTTTGACCTTGCTGTAGTGACTTTGACCTATACAATCTTGTCCGGGCTATATCTTGAAAACCTTAAGGTGTAGGAAGTTGATACATGGTAGGGACATTGGTTAGGGGGTGTAGGTGTGCAACGTCATGGTCTAACCTTGATTTGACCTTGCTGTAGTGACCTTGACCTGTAAAATCTTGTCCGGGCTATATCTCGGAAACTGTAAGGTGTAGGAAGTTGATACTTGGTAGGTATACAATCTTGTCCGGGCTATATCTTGAAAACCTTAAGGTGTAGGAAGTTGATACATGGTAGGGACATTGGTTAGGGGGTGTAGGTGTGCAACGTCATGGTCTAACCTTGATTTGACCTTGCTGTAGTGACCTTGACCTGTAAAATCTTGTCCGGGCTATATCTCGGAAACTGTAAGGTGTAGGAAGTTGATACTTGGTAGGGACATTGGTTAGGGGGTGTAGGTGTGCACCGTCATGGTCTGACCTTGATTTGAATTTTGACCTTGCCGTAGTGACCTTGACCTATAAAATCTTGTCCTGGCCATATCTCGGAAACCGTAAGGTGTAGGAAGTTGATACTTGGTTGGGACATTGGATAGGGTGTAGGTGTGCAACGTCATGGTGTGACCTTGATTTGACCTTTGACCTTGCTATAGTGACCTTGACCTTTAAAATCTTGTCTGGGCTATATCTCGGAGGCTGTGAGGTGTAGGAAGTTGATACTTACCAGGGACATTGGTTAGGGGGTGTAGGTGTGCAATGTCATGGTGTGACCTTGATTTGACCTTTGACCTTGTCGTAGTGACCTTGACCTTTAAAATCTTGTTGCACCTTTGGGTCTGTCTTGTGATGCAGATTAAGCAGTGTTAAAGTCACATTAGAATTCATTAAGAATTTTACTTTTACAACTTCCCATTGTAACAGTCAGATGGAATTTCATCAAGTGAGCCACAGATTTTGCTCCAACACCACACATAAGCATTCATTGAATGTATTACCACTTCTGTATGCATGGTAATATTCAAAACATCTAAACCATAATTCGGCCATGCCAGATGTAGATAAAGTACATGCATTATCTTTCTCTTAGACATTATATTCTCTATTTAAACTTTGTTTGGACCTTTATATCACTGACAGTGCTCTGAAAGTATCCTTAACTTTGTACTGATACAGTACTTCTATATCTCATGCCTCATGGTGTTAAAAATATTTCCCTAGGCTGTGGGTACGGGCATCACTGATGCTATTTTAATGACCTATGTTTCCCTTATTTGTGGTCTTAGACATTTGGGATGTGAAGACAATTTGTAAGAAGTTATGTGCCCCAAATCTTTCAGTGGGGTCAAATTTACCCTTGGGGCCCTCCTTCAGGGTTGAACATGGTCTTTCGCACTTACAATGGCTGGGATCTCCTTATTATTGTAACTACAGCTTTAACATGTCAAGATATCTTACACGAAATCCTGTACCCTGAATCTTGTACTGCTGGTGTAAAATAGAGGGAATCTACTGTAAGTACAATATGTATATAAGGTCCATCATGTCCCATCCAGCAAACATAATACTCTGTATGTCACGCTTCAACCATGTCCCATCCGTGGGCACACTGCCTCGAGACGCAATCTCTAGTTATGTTTTTATGTCAGCTGACTTGTCAGTCAGCTGACATTATGTCGTCACTCTGCGGCGTGGGCGTACGCGTACGCGTCTGCGTGAACAACTTCTCCTCCAAAACTACAAGGCCTAGAGACGTGCTGTTTTTTTTTAAAGATACCTTATCCATCGAGGATGAAAAATTGTTCAAGGCATGCAAATCTGTCTGTTCGTCTGTTTGCTAGAGACATTACAAGGGGGGTACCCCCACCAAAAGTGTGAAAATTTCAACACTTAATCACAATTTTCTCAGTGACTATTGCAGGGATTTCTCTCATATCTTGCATATATGTACTAGGCCAGAGGTAGATTCTCTTGTGTGAGTATGAGACCTGGATCTGTCTTACTTTTTTTTTAATAAATTTTTTTAATAATTTTTAATGCATTAAAATTCATGAAATCATGCACAAAATCATTTATAACTTGAAAAGTGTTGCATTTAGAGCATTTTGTTAAAATATGTTATTCAGCTACTTTTTTCATAGCTACAATATGGTGAGTAAGTTGGGTGCCTGTCTCAATAGCTAAGTGAGTAATAGCTACTTTTGGGCTTTTCAGTAACTTCCATCATGAGTAAAATCACTTGTAACTTAAAAACTATTGCATTTAGAGAATTTCGTATAAATATGTTATTCAGCTACTTTTGGGTCAGCTATAACATAGTAAAATTTTAGACCTGTAGCTCATGGCATAGCTGAGTAATAGCTACTTTTAGGTTATCACTGTTGAGTAAATCGCTTATAACTTCAAAACTATTGCATTTAGAGAATTTCGTATAAATATGTTATTCAGCTACTTTTGGGTCAGCTATAACATAGTAAAATTTCAGACCTGTAGCTCATGGCATAGCTGAGTAATAGCTACTTTTAGGTTATCACTGTTGAGTAAATCGCTTATAACTTGGAAACTATTGCATTTACAGTATTTTGTTTCACATGTTATTCACCTATTTTGGGATCAGCTATAACATAGTGAAGTTTCAGATCTGTGGCTCATTGCATAGCTGAGTAATAGCTACTTTGAAGTTCTCACTATTGAGTAAATCACTTGTAACTTAAAACCTATTGCATTTAGAGAATTTCGTATAAATATGTTATTCAGCTACTTTTGGGCCAGCTATAACATAGTGAAATTTCAGATCTGTAGGTCATGGCATAGCTGAGTAATAGCTACTTTAAAGTTCTCACTATTGAGTAAATCAGTTGTAATTGGAAAACTATTGCATTTAGAGAATTTCATATAAATATGTTATTCAGCTACTTTTGGGTCAGCTATAACATAGTAAAATTTCAGACCTGTAGCTCATGGCATAGCTGAGTAATAGCTACTTTTAGGTCATCACTATTGAGTAAATCAGTTGTAACTTCAAAACTATTGCATTTCCAGTATTTTGCTTAAATATGTTGTTCACCTACTTTTGGGTCAGCAATAACATAGTGAAATTTCAGACCTGTAGCTCATTGCATAGCTGAGTAATAACTACTTTGAGGTTCTCACTATTGAGTAAATCAGTTGTAATTGCAAAACTATTGCATTTAGAGAATTTAGTATAAATATGTTATTCAGCTACTTTTGGGTCAGCTATAACATAGTAAAATTTCAGACCTGTAGCTCATGGCATAGCTGAGTAATAGCTACTTTTAGGTCATCACTATTGAGTAAATCAGTTGTAACTTGAAAACTATTGCATGTACAGTATTTTGCTTAAATATGTTGTTCACCTACTTTTGGGTCAGCTATAACATAGTAAAATTTCAGACCTATAGCTCATGGCATAGCTGAGTAATAGCTACTTTGAGGTTATCACTATTGAGTAAATCACTTATAACTTGGAAATTATTGCATTTAGAGTATTTTGTTTCAATATGTTATTCACCTATTTTGGGGTCAGCTATAACATAGTGAAGTTCCAGACCTGTAACTCATTGCATAGCTGAGTAATAGCTACTTTGAAGTTCTCAATGTTGAGTAAATCACTTATAATTTGAAAACTATTGCATTTAGAGAATTTAGTATAAATATGTTATTCAGCTACTTTTGTGTCAGCTATAACATAGTAAAATTTCAGACCTGTAGCTCATGGCATAGCTGAGTAATAGCTACTTTGAGGTTATCACTGTTGAGTAAATCACTTATAACTTGGAAAGTGGAAACTATTGCATTTAGAGTATTTTGTTGCAATATGTTATTCACCTATTTTGGGGTCAGCTATAACATAGTGAAGTTCCAGACCTGTGGCTCATTGCATAGCTGAGTAATAGCTAGGGATGGGTCGGTAGGTCCGGTATCTCGGTATCGAGAGCATTTTACTGAAATACCGTGATGAGATTTTACAACCGCCACTTCGCTTGTCAGTACATATAATGGAAGGAAGGGTTAAAATATTAGAAACATACCCAAAATCTGAAGAAATTATAAGCTTTTCTCCCCAATTTTCATGCATTTGCAGACTTTATACTATCGATTACGTTGAGCAGAACTGCCATGTTTAGGTTACGACAATTTATAACCTCAATTTCATTTGTCAGCTTATATAATTGAGGGAAAACTTAAAATATTGGGAACAAACAAGAAATCTGAAGAAATTATAAGCTTTTATCTCGTATTTCGCGCATTTAATCATTTTTATTGTGATGTTGTGAAGAGGAAATGTCCATGTTTGTTTGGGGATGTTGTGAAGAGGAAATGTCCATGTTTGTTTGGGGTGTACTAAAACGTGGAATCCCGGAATCAGTATGGTTTTGCATTGGCGACCTCCCAATGTACATATTTTTCATACCGACCCATCCCTAGTAATAGCTGCTTTGAAGTTCTCACTGTTGAGTAAATCGGTTGTAATTGGAAAACTATTGCCTTTACAGAAATTTGTGCAAATATGTTATTCAGCTACTTTTGGGTCAGCTATAACATAGTGAAATTACAGACCTGTAGCTCATGGCACAACTGAGCAATAGCTATTCTCAGGCACTGACTGTTGAGTAAATCGGCTATAACTTGAAAAATATTGCATTTGGAGTATTTTGTTAAAATATATTGTTCACCTACTTTTGGGTTAGCTATAACATAGTGAAATTACAGACCTATAGCTCATGGCATAGCGGAGCAATAGCTATTTTCAGGTTCTCACTATTGAGTAAATCAGTTGTAACTTGAAAACTATTGCATTTACAGTATTTTGCTTAAATATGTTGTTCACCTACTTTTAGGTCAGCTATAACAGAGCAAAAATTCAGACATGTAGCTCATTGCATAGCTGAGTAATAGTTACTTTGAGGTTCTCACTCTTGAGTAAATCAGTTGTAACTTGAAAACTATTACATTTGGAGTATTTTGTTAAATATGTTATTCACAGACGTTTTGGTCAGCTATAACATAGTGAAATTGCAGACCTCTATGTCATGGCATAGCTGAGCAATAGCTTCTTTCAGGTTCTCACTGTTGAGTAAATCATTGTATCCAACGTGTAGGAAATCATGGGCTGGGAATCTGTTAATATGGTCCGATTTGACCTTGGAACCCTCCTTCAAGGTCAAATGAGGATAGCCAAACATAAAAGTGCTTATAACTCGCTTATTATTGGTCCTAGAGGTTTGGAATGAAAACCAACCTATAGAAAATCATGAGCTGGGAATTTTTTGGTGTGGTCGGATTTCACCTTGGACCCCTCCTTCAAGGTCAAATGAGGATAGCCAAACTTAAAAGTGCTTTAAAACTCGCTTATTATTGGTCCTAGAGGTTTGGAATGGAAAACCAACCTATAGAAAATCATGGGCTGGGAATCTTTTGGTGTGGTCGGATTTCACCTTAGACCCCTCCTTCCAGGTCAAACGAAGATAGCCAAACTTAAAGTGCTTATAACTCGCATATTATTGGTCTTGGAGGTTTGGGATGGTAAACCAACATATAGGAAATCATGGGCTGGGATTCTTTTGGTGTGGTCGGATTTCACCTTGGACCCCTCCTTCAAGGTCAAATGAGGATAGCCAAACTTAAAAGTGCTTTAAAACTCGCTTATTATTGGTCCTAGAGGTTTGGAATGGAAAACCAACCTATAGAAAATCATGGGCTGGGAATCTTTTGGTGTGGTCGGATTTGACCTTAAACCCCTCCTTCCAGGTCAAACGAAGATAGCCAAACTTAAAGTGCTTATAACTCGCATATTATTGGTCTTGGAGGTTTGGGATGGTAAACCAACATATAGGAAGTCATGGGCTGGGATTCTTTTGGTGTGGTCAGATTTGACCTGGGACCCCTTCTTCAAGGTCAATTGAGGATAGCCAAACTTACAATTGCTTATAACTCGCTTATTATTGGTCCTACAGGTTTGGGATGGTAAACAAGCTACAGGAAATCATGGCCTGGGAATTTTTTTGTGTGGTTGGATTTGACCTTAGACCCCTCCGTCAAGGTCAAACAAGGATAGCCAAACTTAAAAAGTGCCTATGACTCACTTATTATTGGTCCGAGAGGTTTGGGATGGTAAACCATCCTAAATTCTTTGGCTGGGAATCTTTTGGTATGGTCAGATTTGACCTTTGGATCCCTTCTTCATGGTCGAACGAGGATATTGCATTTATAGTATTTCTTTAAATATTTTTAACCTACTTTTTACACTTAAACAATTACCTTGTTACTTTATTTCATAATACCATTTGCAGGGCACAACTTTTTTGTCCTTTTCTTCTGTCAGCTTCGGAATATCTTTCGAACATGCTGTTCAGTTACCATTTACTGTATTTCTGTACAGCCCTTTCCCTGATAATTATGCTTTCCTCTCATTATCACCATCACAAATCAAAAACATTCAGTCAGCTGACACAGTGCCCGTTCACGGGCACTCTCCTCTTGTTTTTTAACATGCCCGACATATTTTAACAGATTAGAAGATTCTCTGCTCCATTTCTACTGCATGTGCAAGCAGGATAAGGTCCTTGGTGTCACATTTTTCATTTCATTGAACTGACAAAATAATGACATATTAGAGTAAGAAATCTAAAATTTGCCACATATCTGAAATTCGCCACATGTAAAAAATACTAATAAAATAAATGAATTGTGGTGAGATTTGTTGACTGTATAGTAAATTAAGGCTTTTTGAACTGAAAAATACCAATTTTTAGACAAAAACATCATTTTCTTCATAAAATTAACTAAGGTTTTAGAGGTGGCGAATTTTAGATTCCTGGCGAATTTTAGATTTCTTACTCTACATCTTTAAGTTCAAATGGGTCATCATATGAAAAGAAATTATATCTCCCATATCATTGGAATTTTTCAAATCTTTTCCAGTTGAATGTTTAATTTGACCTTTGACCTATGCTTGAAGGTTGAGTTAGGCCATTGTACCAAAGAGGCCTCTTATCTCTCATGATATTACTACTTTGCTTCATACCTGGTGGCCAGTAACCGACATGGTAGTGGGTTTTAATTGTATCCCCGACGCGAAGCGGGGATACTATGGATTCATCATCGTCGTCGTCCGCGCCCTCGTCCGCGTCCGCGTCCGCAGAGATTTCTTGTTAGCGACCTACAGTCCACATTTCTTTCCGGATTTCTTTCATATTTGGCAGGTGGCTTGATATGGTAGAGGACTCGCCACCCTATCTTTTTGGTAGGCTTTATGTCTAAATTAGGCCTGTGGTAGACAAAAATGTCTAAAATGTGGAATATTGCTTGTTAGCGACCTACAGTCCACATTTTTTTCCAGATTTCTTTCATATTTGGCAGGTGGCTTGGTATGCTAGAGGACTCGCCACCCTATCTTTTTGGTAAGCTTTATGTCTAAATTAGGCCTCTGGTAGACAAAAATGTCTAAAATGCATTCAAATTCATGAAATCATGCACTAAATCACTTGTAACTTGAAAAGTGTTGCATTTAGAGCATTTTGTTAAAATATGTTATTGAGATACTTTTTTCATAGCTACAACATGGTGAGTAACTTGGGTGTCTGTCTCAATAGCTAAGTGAGTAATAGCTACTTTTGGGCTTTTCAGTAACTTCCATCGTGAGTAAAATCACTTGTAACTTGAAAACTATTGCATTTAGAGTATTTTGTTTCAATGTTATTCAGCTATTTTTGGGTCAGCTATAACATAGTAAAATTTCAGACCTGTAGCTCATGGCATAGCTGAGTAATAGCTACTTTTAGGTTATCACTGTTGAGTAAATTGCTTATAACTTCAAAAGTATTACATTTAGAGTATTTTGTTTCAATATGTTATTCACCTATTTCGGAGTCAGCTATAACATAGTGAAGTTCCAGACCTGTGGCTCATTGCATAGCTGAGTAATAGCTACTTTGAAGTTCACACTGTTGAGTAAATCAGTTGTAATTGGAAAACTAAATCACTTGTAACTTGAAAAGTGTTGCATTTAGAGCATTTTGTTAAAATATGTTATTGAGATACTTTTTTCATAGCTACAACATGGTGAGTAACTTGGGTGTCTGTCTCAATAGCTAAGTGAGTAATAGCTACTTTTGGGCTTTTCAGTAACTTCCATCGTGAGTAAAATCACTTGTAACTTGAAAACTATTGCATTTAGAGTATTTTGTTTCAATGTTATTCAGCTATTTTTGGGTCAGCTATAACATAGTAAAATTTCACACCTGTAGCTCATGGCATAGCTGAGTAATAGCTACTTTTAGGTTATCACTGTTGAGTAAATTGCTTATAACTTCAAAAGTATTACATTTAGAGTATTTTGTTTCAATATGTTATTCACCTATTTCGGAGTCAGCTATAACATAGTAAAGTTCCAGACCTGTGGCTCATTGCATAGCTGAGTAATAGCTACTTTGAAGTTCACACTGTTGAGTAAATCAGTTGTAATTGGAAAACTAAATCACTTGTAACTTGAAAAGTGTTGCATTTAGAGCATTTTGTTAAAATATGTTATTGAGATACTTTTTTCATAGCTACAACATGGTGAGTAACTTGGGTGTCTGTCTCAATAGCTAAGTGAGTAATAGCTACTTTTGGGCTTTTCAGTAACTTCCATCGTGAGTAAAATCACTTGTAACTTGAAAACTATTGCATTTAGAGTATTTTGTTTCAATATGTTATTCAGCTATTTTTGGGTCAGCTATAACATAGTAAAATTTCAGACCTGTAGCTCATGGCATAGCTGAGTAATAGCTACTTTTAGGTTATCACTGTTGAGTAAATTGCTTATAACTTCAAAAGTATTACATTTAGAGTATTTTGTTTCAATATGTTATTCACCTATTTCGGAGTCAGCTATAACATAGTGAAGTTCCAGACCTGTGGCTCATTGCATAGCTGAGTAATAGCTACTTTGAAGTTCACACTGTTGAGTAAATCAGTTGTAATTGGAAAACTATTGCATTTACAGAAATTTGTGTAAATATATTATTCAGCTACTTTTGGGTCAGCTATAACATAGTAAAATTTCAGACCTGTAGCTCATGGCATAGCTGAGTAATAGCTACTTTTAGGTTATCACTGTTGAGTAAATTGCTTATAACTTCAAAAGTATTACATTTAGAGTATTTTGTTTCAATATGTTATTCACCTATTTCGGAGTCAGCTATAACATAGTGAAGTTCCAGACCTGTGGCTCATTGCATAGCTGAGTAATAGCTACTTTGAAGTTCACACTGTTGAGTAAATCAGTTGTAATTGGAAAACTATTGCATTTACAGAAATTTGTGTAAATATGTTATTCAGCTACTTTTGGGTCAGCAATAACATAGTGAAATTACAGACCTGTAGCTCATGGCACAACTGAGCAATAGCTATTTTCAGGTACTGACTGTTGAGTAAATGACTTGTAACTTGAAAAATATTGCATTTGGAGTATTTTGTTAAAATATGTTGTTCGCCTACTTTTGGGTCAGCTATAACGTCGTGAAATTACAGACTTATAGCTCATGGCATAGCTGAGCAATAGCTATTTTCAGGTTCTCACTATTGAGTAAATCAGTTGTAACTTGAAAACTATTGCATTTACAGTATTTTGCTTAAATATGTTGTTCACCTAATTTTGGGTCAGCTATAACATAGAAAAAATTCAGACATGTAGCTCATTGCATAGCTGAGTAATAGCTACTTTGAGGTTATCACTGTTGAGTAAATCAGTTATAACGTGAAAACTATTACATTTACAGTATTTTGTTTAAATATGTTATTCACATAATTTTTGGTCAGCTATAACAGAGTGAAATTGCAGACCTCTATGTCATGGCATAGCTTACCAATATCTACTTTCAGGTTCTCACTGTTGAGTAAATCATTGTATCCACTGGATAGCCGCAGTGTCTAGAGAGATTTCACCATTACCGCTCTAACGAAAAAAATATTATAGCTAGCCTTCTCAAGTTTGCAAGGTATATTAGAGGGTGCACCACAGTATTCTATTGGTAGGCTTTATGTCTAAATTAGGCCTGTGGCTAAATTACTTGCCTACTAAAAATGAGTAATTCTGCATTTTCTCTAAAAGTATTGCAGATAGCCAATTTTTCTTAAATAACTCATTCACCTACTTTTGGGAGAGCTTTCCTATGCTGAAGTTCCAGACCTGTAGGTAATTACTCACCTACTCAAAATGAGTAAATGCGAATTATCTCTAAAAGTATTGCAGATAGCCAATTTTTCTCAAATAACTCATTCACCTACTTTTGGGAGAGCTTTCACTTGGTGAAGTTTCAGACCCGTAGGTAATTACTCACCTACTGAAAATGAGTAAATGTAAATTATCTCTAAAAGTATTCCAGATAGCCAATTTTTGTCAAATAACTCCTTCACCTACTTTTGGGAGACCTTTCACTTGGTGAAGTTTCAGACCTGTAGCTAATTATTCACCTACTCAAAATGAGTAAATGCTAATTATCTGTAAAAGTATTGCAGATATCCAATTTTTATCAAATAACTCATTCATCTACTTTTGGGAGAGCTTTCACATGGTGAAGTTTCAGACCCATAGCTAATTATTCACCTACTCAAAATGAGTAAATGCAAATTATCTCTAAAAGTATTCCAGATAGCCAATTTTTGTCAAATAACTCCTTCACCTACTTTGGGGAGACCTTTCACTTGGTGAAGTTTCAGACCTGTAGCTGAATTATTCACCTACTCAAAATGAGTAAATGCGAATTATCTCTAAAAGTATTGCAGATAGCCAATTTTTCTCAAATAACTCATTCACCTACTTTTGGGAGAGCTTTCACTTGGTGAAGTTTCAGACCCGTAGGTAATTACTCACCTACTGAAAATGAGTAAATGCAAATTATCTCTAAAAGTATTCCAGATAGCCAATTTTTGTCAAATAACTCCTTCACCTACTTTTGGGAGACCTTTCACTTGGTGAAGTTTCAGACCTGTAGCTAATTATTCACCTACTCAAATTGAGTAAATACTAATTATCTCTAAAAGTATTGCAGATATCCAATTTTTATCAAATAACTCATTCATCTACTTTTGGGACAGCTTTCACATGGTGAAGTTCCAGACCCGTAGGTAATTACTCACCTACTGAAAATGAGTAAATTCGAATTATCTCTAAAAGTATTGTAGGTAGCCAATTTTTCTCAAATAACTCATTCGCCTACTTTTGAGAGAGCTTTCACTTGGTGAAGTTTCAGACCCGTAGCTAATTATTCACCTACTCAAAATGAGTAAATGCGAATTATCTCTAGAAGTATTGCAGATAGCCAGTATTTCTCAAATAACTCATTAATATAAAAACAACTTATAAGAAGTCATGGGCTGCAAATCTTTTCATGTGGTCGGATTTGACCTTGGGCCCCTCCTGCTTATTATTGGTCCTAGAGGTTTGCAATGTGAAAACGACTTATAGGAAATCATGGGCTGCGAATCTTTTGATCAGGTCAGACTTCACCTTGGGCCCCTGCTACAGGGTCAAATAAGGGTAACCAAACTTAAAAGTGCTTTCAGCTTGCTTGTTAACGAAAAATGCTGTTTATCTTCTAAACTATGTTAGTTGGCCTTTGTCGGTGGATACATCCAGCATCTGGCCACAGATGCGTCCTTGGTCTAGTTTCCTGTATAAAACATTTAGTGACTAAATTTTTCTGCTGTGTTATCTGCGAATTTCTTTGGTATTTGTGACTGTGAAAATAATATTGAATCAATAAAGTGTGTCGAAAAACAAGAAAAATGTGTGCAATAAAATCATTTAAAAATTATTTAATTGTTGGAGCTTGATATTAAATAGCTTACTGATTGAGATGAAGCAACCATGGAGTCAATACATTGAAACTGTGCAAAATTTAAATATATTGCATAAGTAGCCATTCATGGACAATTACAGAAATCATACATACAATAAAATGATTATGATGGTTTTGTTCAGTGACAGGTTTTCTCATTTCTTGCTGCAAACTTTCAAACATTTCTTTGCAGCCTGATGAGGATGTTGGAGATGAACTGTCCCTTTTGAATGAGACCTCTGACTATGTTCAAGGTCATGACGATGACATCCATTCCATTGCAGCAGATACTGCCTCCATTGCCAGCCAGGATTCATTTCGATTTGATACTGCCATTAGAAGGTACCAACTGTTACATTTACTACATTTAAACCTGGTTTGAATGGCCATTTTATAAAATATTGGGGGAACAATTTCTGTAATAGAACTATGGAGAAAAAAATATTCTTATACTCAATCAGATCTCTGGTATAATTCAGGGAAGCTTGTTAGCAAGTTGGAAAAATATATACCTTGTAGAAATTGGTAAGTTTCTGTATAATTTGTACATAATTTGACAGCTACTTAAATTGTTGTTTCAAAGTGACTTATAATCACATGTAAACCGGGTAACTTTTTTTACTTTGGCAAAACAGTCTATTTCAAATGTTACTGAAATAAATTATATCTGTGTCCGATATGTTTCTCTCGAGTACATAGCTTTCTAGTGTGTGATTATTTGACAAAGACTGTATTGTGTTCTCGGCAAAATATGGTCTGGTTGTAAGGAAGTTTCAAACATTGGGTGGGTGGCCTTGAGTAAGGAGGGGGAGAATTTATTCGGTAATATATGGTAACTTACACTGGTTCTGTTTCTACAGAGTCCACAGTATAACTAAATACACAGTGAGCTGTGATGCTTATTATACTGTTTCATAGATCACCAAGAAAGAGTGTCCGTTACCCTCGACATGGATCTGTCTTACGACTTGTCCTGCTGAAAAGTGTGTCAGCCCAGATTCTTAGTGCAATCGTGAGTATCTCAGTCCTCACATCTTCAAACTAAATCCTATCAGTCTTTGTATTGGTAGATGTTCATGTGTATAAAACAGAATCATTGTGCTCAAATCATGCAGGCATTGGTCATTCATCACAGATAGGCTGGCCAGCTGGGTATACAACCAAGGAGTATTAAGGTGGAAGCACTCTGTCCAACAAATAAATTTTACGCTGTGAACATTTTTTTATTATCCACCGTGAGTCATATTTAACCCATACAGGGGGATATATGGAGCATGATGTATATTTCTTGTACACAACGGCGCCTCTATAGTAAGTGCCAATAACTTTTTTCAGTGATATCTCTAAAACTATATAACCTATAAATATGTATTATATATCATTATAAAGGTCTTTTACAGCACCTCTGCTTGCTTTTGTAACATAAAAATCCAAGTATAAATGGCGGAGAATACACAGGTTTAAGATTTAGGTTTTAATTCACCGGTGCTCCTGTCTGTATCCTACCCTTCTCCTCTTTAAATATGAATATATTTAACTTGTAAATAATACAAAATGGTAGATAATAAAATTAAAACATCCCTCATCAGACATATACAGAAAAAATATATCAATCATGAAGATTAACAATACGAACTGACTCATGCTGCACACTCGTATAATATTGTTATCTTTATTTGTGATATGTTTTTTCTGTATATGTCATTCGGGAAGTTTTCTTATTATATCCTCACTTATACAGAGTCTGTTAATACCTGGACTTTCAGGGATCCACCATTAACTCACCTGGTTAAAGAGTCTGACTTGTGTTTATTTCTGTGTGTCATCATCCAAAGGCACTGGAACTGAATCCCAGCAGAGACGATAAATGGTTACCAATTTATGATATTGAGAATAAAAAAGTAGAAACCTTGCATTTGAGAAACCATTTTATATACATTTTACAAAAACCAGAATCAATTTTCACCCAATAATCAGTTTTTCCTTAATGGATAGGTGTAGATAAGTTTTTTACCAGGAATAATTTTTAAATTTTTCACCTACACATTAGCGTAACAGCCTTAATGTCTAATGGAAATCTTTTTCTTTTTTGTACTACAGGACCGAGTGGATGCTGGCAAACCCACAGCTCTAACTGTTGCTGTGTACATTGCCGTGGGAACTTCTCATGGTCTGGTTTTGATATTTGGTAAGTCACACGGCACTTACAGTAAGTGAGAGTGTATATTAGTACAGGAACAAGTGGTAATTCTACTTCTTAGATCATACATTCTCAGTATTCGCTCTCGAGCATGATTTTTGTGAGTTTGTACACACACTGGGGGCAAATTGTCGCAAAACCAACTCACCAACGCGTCTGCACTGTCACTACCAGGCGAAACACCCAAAACAACTACTGGCCAAAGAAAACCTTCTATTATCGGGAGCGACAACGTACATATTTCCTCATAGAAATAGGTGAGAAAGATGTGGAAGTGAGTTTATTTTATTTAATACTTCCAGCTTACAGTAATTCTCACAAGAATTTGGGTATTCTCACGAGATTTCAGTGCATTTGTCAAATTTTTAACTCGTCTTCTGCATATAGTTTCACAGTCGAAACAACTACTGACCAAAGAAATTTGTCTATTATCAGAAGCGACAATGTACATATTTCCTCATAGGAATAGGTGAGAAAGACATGAAAGTGAGTTTATTTTATTTGATAGATCCAGCTTACAGTAATTCATGTGAGAATGTAGGTATTCTCGCGAGATTTCAGTGCTTTTTGTCGAATTTTCAACTCATCTTCTGCATATAGTGTCACAGGCAAAACAGTCAAAGCAACTACTGACAAAAGTAATTCGTCTATTATCAGAAGCGACTAATATATATATTTCTTCAAAGAAAAGAGAAGAAATGCAGTTTATTTTATTTGATGAATCCAGATAACAGTAACAAAAACATAGTAGCACCCAGCCATTAAGGCTTAGATGTGATTTTGAAGTGAAATTTAATAAAAATTAACTAATAAAAACAGCATTAATAAATTTATTTGAAGTTTTAGTGCAGCATCTATTTCTTATTATTTTAAATAAACTGGATTTTATGTAATCTCAAATTTGAACTAAATAGTTCAAAATATCTTGACGCACAGCATGTCCCACATTTTTTTCACCGTTATCTCACCTTTTCAAGTAAAGGAGACAGTCTGTCTCACATTGAGTTTTGACGAGAGTGAACACTGCATTCTATTTCATAAAAATGTGTCTAAAATGCTCGTTATATATTTATAATCATTGTAACTAATGTTTCACAAATGTTTGAGTTACAAGAACAACAATAAGTAAAAGGCACTATATTTCTGTATGTCATAAGGTCCTCAGTGGCCTAGTGGTTTGCAAGTTTGACATCTAATCACAGGCTGTCATCTCTGTGTGGGTTGGAGTCTCACAAGTGGCAATGCTGAGGACCTGTCCCAATATGACCCTGACTGTTGAACAGGACATAAAACTCCAACTTTGACCTTTCTGTAATTCATATTCTAACATGACGATCTGCGCAGAAACGAGTTTTAGCTCTATGCGCACACAATTATCCTGCAACAATCGCACTGCCCTTCCATTCTGCGTACATATTTCATCTTTGGGTTTTAGTTGTAATGTTGCTGTATTGTTTTTATTTATATTTGACTGAATATTAAATATTAATTGAATAATAAATATTATACATTATATTCATATTAAATATTCCTGTATCAGGAAATTTTAAATCTGCGGTTTCCAGGTACAATGGATGGAACAGCTGGTTGCTAAGGTCCCCACAATGTAAACAAACCTACGTAAAACAATTTATTTCTTGTAAAAAATTTTAAAAATGAAAAAAAAACTCTTAAATAAGCTTAAATGTCATGTTAGAATAGAAATAATCCACTCGTGCTCATGGTTTTACACGGCATTTAACCATGTCACTTCCGGATAATTTTACTCAACCTTCGGCTTCGTAAAATTATTACCGGAAGTGCCATGGTTAAATGCCGTGTAAAACCATGATCACTCATGGATTATTTCTACATCGTAAAATACATGTACCTTAAAATTACAAATCTGATCAGAATTCCACAACATTCAAATATTCCCTGAGTGGCAAAAGGTAATAATTCTTACCACTAGAGTCCAAGTAGATTTTGAAGTGGTGAGTGGGCAGGATGTGTATTGAAGGAGTATGGATAATGCAACATTTTACCTCATTAAATGTGAACCATAATAACTTGTACAATTCTTTGTATTCATTGAAATCCAACTTAACCATTTCGTATTTTCTGTACACAACAAACAGACTCTGATTGGAGTAGAATTTTATGGTCAAACGTAAATGGAAGCCATAAATTGACATAAAAATTGTGGAAGTATGTTACAACATGTATTATCTGACCTCCAACCCACTCTCCCAGCTACACTTAAACCCCTTATTTTAGGCTTTCTCTTAGCTGACCTTTCTATTATCCGACCTAATTGTTACTTCCTCAAGAGGGTTGGATAATAGAGGTTCTACTGTACATCCATGCTTTAAAATGTTGTGCAGACCCCAAGCAGATTCTCAAGTGGTGTCTAGGCAGTGTGGCAGTGGGCAAAGAGTATGGTGCTGTCTCAGCTCTGTCCTTTAATAAGGACTCCACACGACTGCTGTGTGGCTTTGCCAAAGGACAGGTGAGTGTACTCAGTGTGGGTAGGTTCAGGCATGTGTTAGAGTTTCTTAGGTGAGCAATTATTCTGAAATTACACGATGGATTTTATTCCTATTTGATATATATTGATGTTCTTGTGCCTTGGGATGATGTCTACTTAAAGTTACGATCATAATTTCTTTATAATCATTTATGGTCACCACTTGAAGGGTCAATGGATTAAAAAAAGTTGGTTTTAATTCTCTAAAGACCAGTTCTTAACCTGAGATGTAGTTTTATGTAGTATTTTAAAACACAGAAAAATTTTTCGCAAAATTAATGAAAACTGATTGATTGTTACTGTGTATTAATCCTGTTAAGACTAAATATGCGAACTGGCAATTGACAGCAAAGTATATTCACCAGTATATTGTCACTAGTGTCAGTGACATTCTGTCTCCAACTGCATCCCTGAGTTCTATATTCAACACACTTCATTATTTGTATAACAGGAATCTGCTGTGAGTGAAATGTGTGACAGAGACTGCATCTGTTGTTTTTTTTAGATGACCATGTGGAATTTGACTGATGGCAAATTACTGAGAACCATAACTGACGCTCACCCCCCTGGCTCAGCCATCTTGAATGTTAAAGTAAGTCTGTTCTTTGTTTTATTCTTTTATTACTGTTAATATAGTACTAATATTATTATTAATATCATATATTATTATACCTCAAGTGAGTTTCAGCCAATCAGATTGCAGTATTTGCGGCGAATATGACGTGATATTGCCCTTTTTGAGTAAAAAATATGACTCCGATGCCCTTTTCGTCTTGGAATGTAAACAATCTACGTACTAGATGTTGTTTACTGGATACGTTATTGTTACGTCACATAATGACGTTATTCAGTGAGAACAAAAGTTTGAGGGGTGGGGGTGGGGGGTGGGGGGGGGGGGGGGTGGGGGGGGGGGGGGTGATATTGATTTTCTTCAGTAGTAGAACTGGATACTGAATGACATATATGGAGTTGGTTTGTCACAAACATTCTACTCTCTTCTATGCTTTTAAAGCACCTATCTCTGCAAAGGCAGACTTATGTACTTTTGTATGCCATATCACTTGCCCTCGGGCTTCATAAATCACGATATTGCCCAGAAAGAAGTGTTTTATTCTGTAATTGTCCATATTATAACTTAGGTTATATTGACTGTTTTGTTTTTCACAGTTTACAGATGATCCAACCCTGGCAGTTTGCAGTGACAGTGGTGGATCTGTTTATCTTCTGGAAATGAAGTGAGTCTGTCTCTCTATGATCATTTAATTGCTATTTAATCTTCTCAAAACTGGTTTTCTGAAAATAAATTTTTCATTTATTCATGTTAGTCTCAGAATTTCAGTCCAAGTCTAAAATGTATCGTGTGAATGCAGGGGACAAGCTAGTGCAAGAATGTGATAACGGGTGTTAGTTTATTGTATAAACTATAGTTATTGAGATATTAAATTAATATAATCTGTTCTACTTATTTTTATGTGCTTATTTTTGAAAGCCAAATCTAAGGCAGGACAGTAAGAAAATTCAGAAACATATGCCAGGGTTGTTAAGCAGTTGGAGAACCTGCTTACGAATATGTTATGGTGGAAAAGCTTAGTCAAGTTACTATAGGAATAACCCCTGACCAAACCATGGTATACGCAGAATTTTACCATGGCTTATTGCCCCAAACCATGGTAAAATTCTGCATGTACCATGGTGTGGAGGGAGTTATTGCTGTTCTAACATGATTATTTTAGATTATTTTAAGATGAATAATTATTACGAATTTTACAGTAAAACGGTTATTGTTACGACAGCCATAATGAGCATTAATTCTAACCTACCAGGTTATGCTGATTTTACCCATGAAATATTTCCTCGATTAACCAATCAGAATCAAGGACACAGCTGTGTCATGTCAGAATAAGTTTTGATGTGCAAGTGAAATACACTGAGTGTGGAAGTATATTTAACATGTTCAGGCATAAATATTTAGAAAAGAAGTGCACCAACCTATGTACATAAATTAGAGTGTGATTTTTAATGATATTGAGATTGTTTTTATCTTTCAGGCGGTCAATAGGTGGCAGAAGCTGTGACTCTAAGTGTATTTTTTCTGGGGCAAGGGGAGAGGTCTGTACTCTGGAACCACTCCATATGTCCAATGCCCAGGCCAAGTCTCACCAGCTCAAAGATGTGATCTTACTAGCAATGGCTACCCTCTCAAAGGTAAGCTGGCCTATTATCCACACAGTAAAAATATAGAAAATATAAAAATCTTTTAACATGACCTAAACTGGCAATAGCTCGTGGCTTCTCTGTCTCATAGTTTTTATGACAAATAAATAATACAGTCTTTCAAACTGTTGAACAACAGCCTTTTCAAGCCTTAATGATGTCATCTAACTGGTCAGTGTTATGACGTATTTTTTATGTAAAAGCTAGGTTGGTACCTTATTTATAAAGCAAGTTGTAAAATACTGAACAATTCTTCAAGTCAAAGTTTAAAGATACCACCTGAAAAGATTGAACTAAATCGTGATGAAATTAGTCTCTACAAAGCCTTAAAGAGGACTACTTACAGCAAAGTTAAATCAGCTTGTTAATGAAGCAGAATGTAAAAGTAACACAGGAAACAAACTTTAATTAGTGAATTTAATTCCAATGGCTTCTTTGACAGAAATATTCGTTCTAGTGTTTAGTTCAACTATATGAGTGACTCATTTAGTCCCTGTCTGCTGTGTTTGCATTTGTTTGTTTTTATATTTTAGATTATTGTTGTGTCATTGAAACCACATCAAAGGGTGATCAGTATGTTTCCTCTCAAGGTAATTGTTCAGATGTAATGCTGCTTCTGTAATGTTCAGTAAGAGTGTAGCAATTTGCAGATAGGTGATACAATAGCTGATTTTCAGTCTGTTGAAATTTCAAGGTTTGTTGGCTTTTAAATTAAATTGAAATGCAGACCAGACAACATATATTTTCAGAATGTTATTACAGATAAATATTAGCCTCTTAAGAGTTTCATTTTTTCGTTGAAATATCCGGAATATTTGATGAAAAACTGCACATAAAATGAAAGGATAACTGTATTGCAGTACTTGTTTATTTTCCCCGATAACTAGATCATGGCTGTATTTTTGAGTGTTAATTTATTAGTTATATTGATGTTATTTGTATGCATTACTTTTCAGGGTGATCCCTCCACCCTACCTCTAGTAGCCTGGCAGTTTGTGATCATTCAGGTGACCAGCAGTGAGCGCATCATTGACCCAGTCATTGCCTTTGCCAGAGATAAACATATTCACTTCTTTCAGGTTTGTGTCTGTGTTGGTTCTCGTACCAGATTTTTTAAATAGATGCTTTGTAAGAAGTAATTGAAAAAAATCACTGAACATTTTAATGAGTCTAACTAATGATATTAAAAATCACAACCAAGTGAACTATTTCAAAGCTGCATGAATCTGATCTCTAATGAAAATACATCCAGGGGCAGTTGTTAAAATGTTTACCCGGCTATATTTTCCATTTATTCAATATACTGGCGTGACTGGATTGAGTTGGCAATTCTGATTGGCTGAAAACTCTGGTCTAAATATACTCTATATATTTCATACAATGTATGTTTACATTCAATTAGGCATTTAACTCTGCCTTTTGTTATCATATAACTCATTCTTGGGGTTTTATAGTTGATATCTTTGGCATGACTTTTATTTGGTTGTTATTTTTCAGGCTGTCTGCACCTCCACAGATGATATCAGATTTTCACAGCTACAGACCACTGAATTGCCCTATAGGCTCTTAAACATCACAGTAAGTACTTTGTCATTATTCAAATTGTGACTGCACTTTGCTTAACCAATGAATTTAAATATTGGCATTGGTAACCCATTGTAAGTAGGGTGACTATAGTGTGATTGTGTTGTGATGTCATTGTCTTTGTGACATCACTGATCAGTGGACTTACAGTTGGTTTATTGCCGGCATTCCAAACACACATAAATTGGATAGGCAAAAAAGACAGTCTTGAATACTGATCATTCTTAGACTTGACAGGCTAATGTGGGTTTAATGTAATTTACAGCATATTGTATAGCTGATATTCTGAAGGGAATGGGAGAAAAGCAGTTGTATCATATTCTGCTCTATAAACTGGTGCATATATCAGCAGTCAGCTTTGTCACTTACGATCAGGGTCAGACTGAAACCCACAAATTCAGAGATGGGGATCTGGTCTTTATCACTAGATTCTCCACAGTAATTCACCTGACATCCGTATTCTGCCCCTCCCACCCCCTTGAATAGGTGGTTGAATGATGGTTAAAGTGGTTGTTGTGTACATGGTTAAGATTGTAAACAACTGTAAACAACCAGGCGTGGCTAGTCATGTTTCTTAATGAAAGCCAGATTTGAAGCCACAACCTCTGTGATAGGAGTCAAATATGTAAATAACTTCATGATAGTACTCACAAGTACCATATTTATCCGTATAAATGCCCCGGGGGCGATGCATTTTTCAAAAGGGGGGGGGCTACTATTACAGATACAAAAAATCAACTGTCGAGTCCAGTGGTAATGGGCGATAATAGACACTTACAGCCTTGATCTCACTTACCAACATGTATAATGGCAGGAGAGCTTAAAATATTAGAAACCAACCTTAAATCTGAAGAAATTATGAACTTTTATCTCGTTTTTTACAGATTTTAATGCGTCTGTGATCAAAATTGCCATGTTTTGTTGTGATTTTCTTTATTTCTCGTAAGTGGTATTCAATTTGGAAAGTACTAAACGCATCTTTTTTCGGAATCCCGGAATCGCAAGGCTGGTGGATGTTGAGGGGGATGTAAAACCCCAAAATATGAACTTTGCAAAGGTTGAGAAGAGGGGGGCTATTAATAGTGAGGGGGCGTTTATACGGATAAATATGGTAGGTCCCAGAGAAATAAAATTTCGACAAGCAATTGTCCTCCAGTATAGTTTCTCTTATTTTCCTTGACTTATTTCCTGCACAGTGGTGTCAATAAAGTGGTGCATGAAAATGAATTTTAAACCAGTTTCCCACTGTTTACAGTTCTGTGCTTGTTTTTTTTAGTGGCTGAATGCCCGCACGATGGTGTTTTTGGACACCTCTGAAAAAGCCCATGTGTATGATGTGCGGGGTAAGGAGGAGCTCGAGGTGATTGACATCTCAGGGGTGGAGCTTGTCTACAGTACAAGTTTCTACAAGTCATTGGCTACAGGGGGCAATGTCAGTGAGGCTCTGGTAAGGCAGTTCGACCGACTGATGATTGATTGTTTTAATGATTGATTGATTGGTTGTGTGAATAAATAACTGGTTGATTTGTGAAGGCAATTCATATTTTATAGTTGGAGCTTTGTGTGCAGCACCAGCTTTTACAATTGTACAGTTACTGGCTGCAGGAGGCTATGTCAGTGAGGCTCTGGTAAAAGGGATTTACTGATTGTTCATATGATTGATTGATTGATGCGTAAATGACTGGTTAATTGGTTGAGATGAGTGTGCAGTATAAGTTTGTACAATGTCATTGGCTAAAGGGGGTAATATCAGTGAGGACAGTGTTTGCTGTGGTGTAGACATATTGCAAGTTAAATATTATATGCATTTAGTCTAGTTAAAAAGGTTATATATAACAATGTTATATGAGTATATGTATGAAGTCTATGTATGTTGTTGCTTGTTCTGTGTTCACCAGGTGTTTGTTGGGGAGTGATCTTGTTACTGCTTACTGATTATATCTGGACAATACAATCTAGTTAGAAAATAATAAGCTGTTTTATCTGTGTATTATTGAGGGATGTTTTTATGTGTTCTGTGTCCACCAGGCATTTGCTGGGGAGCGATCGTGTTACCAGTCTCTGGTTACATACAGTGGCCAGTATGTGGCTGTCGGTACCAAAGGAGTGCACGTCATGACACTTAGAACCTGGAAAGAGGTAAAGCTACACCATGTGTCATTATCTCCCCAGGCAAAAGTTGTGGATATACTTGTTTCACCGCTGTCGCCCCACCACCATATGTTTTGACTTTTATGTGCGATAATTCAAAAATTTCTTACTCAGAATTTATTCAAACTTAACACACACATGTATTTGGGTCAATAAAGGAACCCCAATTTAAGGGTGGTCTCAACTCCCAAAAATAAAGAAGTTATGGACACCGAAAGATCAGTAAATAGACTTATGGCCACTTAATGCCCTCTAGGTCACAAACTAGGTGGATCATCTCGCTCAAAATTTTCCTGGGAACACATTAATATATTCTTCTTACATATGCCGAAAATCAAGACTTTATGTTGAGGTTAAAATTATGTCTGAGGCCCAAAAATATCCTACTTACACATTTTTTGAGTTTTCACATATTTTGCCCTGTAACTTGAAAATGTTAAGTCTGAAAAGTCTCACACTGTAGTAGATATAACTTCTATATGTAATCTTTGTCTGTGAAAAATTTTAAGTCTGTAGCTTAATTTTAAGGTCACCTTAAGGTCTCTAAAATGGCCACAGAGACCAAATTTATTGACTTTTTGCCTGTTTTAAGCCCTGTAGCTGTCTTACTATGTGACTGATAATTATGTTCTTTTTACATGTGACATAAATCAAGGCTTTAAGTAGATATTTAACTTGCATATGAGGTCCATGAACAATCTACCCAGAGTAAATGCCTGTGGTCTGAGAGGTGGCCTGTCTGGGGATATGTTGGCCTAGAGTCAGCGCAGTCCAGTTCACTACTGGGGATAGCCCCTTTAAAATTTGCTGAAAAATACATTTTAAATACGCTGAAATTCTACAAGATGTGAGATAAATTGACTTGTAATAAAAATGACTACATTGGTAAAATGTCACACAATTCAAAGAAAATCAATGGTAAATTGTACTGACATCAAAGGAATGGTAGAAGTAATGTATTTATATTAGGGATCTGGTATCATGTCTGGGAAACAGGAAAATATAATTCTGAGTGATGAAAAAGCAATTTTCAGTTGTAGTTACAAGCAGAAAACTTTGGTCAATGCAAAGCATGTTACCTTACACAAATGTAAACTCGGTGATTTTGTCTCTTATATGATTTGGGAAAGGACAGTTGCAATTTTAATATACAGTGAAGTGATTTTCAGCCAACAAAAGTTTCAGTTGGTTTAGGCACTCCCATAAGCTTTTAAGTATTTATCCTTTCAAATTGGGTCAGGTAAATGGCCCAGTGTAAGTGGTTTCAAACAAGCAACCATCAGATTTAATTCTTGTACTAGTAACTAATAAATATTGAAAACCTATACATAAATTATTTTGCAAAAGAATAAGATCTAGCAAATGGGAAGTTTGTGTTAAATACCTTCGTGTTTCTATTTGATTCATTCTTAATATTTTATAATACATGGATAGAGGCTTCCTAGGAAATTTTGCAAGTATTACTTCAATGATAATAGACACTTTGTTACCACAAGAATATGAGTGATAAATTGGTGACATAGAAAGCTGGACTGAGTGTAATTTTACAATAAATCCTGTCACTTCAGAGGTTGGATAATTTGATCAAACAGAAGAGGTTTGGGCAGGCCTTACAGCTGGGGGCCTCTTTTTATGATGGAACAGCAAAAGCCATTGTTGGACTCGGTGGAAACTCAAAAAGAAGAAAACAAGTGGTGGCTGCTAAAGTGAGTGATAATAGGGCAAAATAAACAACAAAAAGTTTTACGTAATCTGCGATGTAAATGCATTGGTTTCTGTAATCTTAGCAAGGGGAATTGTAAATTTCATTGATATTTATGTAGTTTGCTTGTCCAGACTGTAATAAAAATTTGCAGCATGTGCAATAATTTTAAGTAAGCCAGAAATGCCTAAGCTTGCACAATTTAAATTGGATTTGTTTGCACTGTTGATCTTTTCTTGCAAACAGATGACTGTCTAAAATTCATCTTTAAGTAAAGAAAAAATTATAGTACCAGCATTATGTGACCCACTTTGCCAAATTTTCAGAATAACCTACATTTGCATATATGTTTTAAATCTCCATTCACATATTTTCAACTATTCATTGTTTCTTGTGACACAAGAAAGAACATCAAATGTTAAAATTTATGGAAGTCCTATTTCGCCCAGTTCTCTTGTCTTAGCTAAAAACTAAATTGTGTCTCAAATCAGAGATTTATTCTTACCTTACTTATTGCACTAGTTGAGATTCTTGAAATAACTCTTAGCAAGAAATTACAAAAAAAATAATTGAGATTTGAATGTATTTTTTAACAGATGGTTGATATCATCGGTCAGTTTGTTGAGTTTACCATGGCCACCTTTGGGTCTCCAGTACATGTACGCCAAGAAGAACAGGAGGACCATTTCAAGGTTTGTGTAAATTTTAGAAAAAAACAAGGCCAAAGGGGGTTTTGATCTACTAGGGTGAGCCGCAGAGTACTCAGAGAAATGAGTAGTGCACTGAAGTGGTCACCCATCCAAGTACTAACACGGCCCATTGTTGCTTAACTTCAGTGAGGAGACAGGCACTCATCACACTACGTCACAATTCATGAAAGTCTGGAGACAAAAAAAAAGTGATCTCTAGAAGGACGAGCCTTGCTTGAGCTTGCACTTAAAAACTATAAAGCATTCCAGAAAGAAATCCACCATGTATCTTGATTTTGGTTAGATGAAGATATCTGCAGTACTGTGTCAAATTGACAGATCCAAATATCTTCTTTCATCAACCACTAAAATGAGTTTGTAACAATTAAGAGAAATATGCAAAACAAGATTACCAAGGTCATTGTTAGGTGTAATTGTTTGCAAAAATAAGTACCTGTTTTCCAGGGTCTTTAAGGAAATGAAATCTGTTATTGCTTTTCACTAGTTGGTGAAACATATCCTGAAAATTTGGTGAAAATCAGTGCATGGGTTTAAGCTGTGGAACACCCACACTCTTTAAGACCCCAAAATCTTAAAAGTGTTGCCTTGGCAACAGTTGTTTGCGGACACCCCCAAAATATAATCAGCTCTAGATCCTCTTTGGGTCAAGATATCGTGAAAATTTAGTGAAAATTCATGCATGGGTTTAGGCTGTGGAACACCCAAAAACTTTAAGACCCCAAAATCTTAAAAGTGTTGCCAAGGCAACAGTTATTGCTGGATACTCCCCAAAACCTATTCAGCTCTTGATATTCTTCAGGTAAACATGCCCTACAAATTTGGTGAAAATCCGTGCCTGGGTTTAGGATGTGGAACACCCATAAGCTTTATGCCCACCGCCACCACAGCTGCCTGGTCAGAGCAGGAGACGACTTTAATAGTCCCCAAAATGCAATGAGTCCCATAAGATGTTGTAAATAATGATGTACACAAGGGTATTACAGTATTTTTATCTCCCGCCGGGCTTTAGCCTGGGAGGGAGACTATCAAGTGATGCCTGTGTGTGCGTATGTGTGTGCGTGTGTTAGTTAGTCACGCAGATTTCTCCAAAACTACTACAGCTACAGATTTTTTGTAAATTAATTGTCCCAATGAATTTTCACGCCCTTGAAAATTTTTTGGGTTTTATGGACTTAGGCCTAAAGAAAAGTGAGTAATAGCAATTTTAGCTAAGTTTAGTAAAGGACTCATAACTCAAAAACTATTGCAGTTACAGCTTTTTCTTCAAATAGATAGTTCAGCTACTTTGTCTATAAGATATAAGATGGTACATTGTTTGGGGTCCCATTGCATGCCATAAGTGAGTAATAGCTATTTTCTTATTTGTAGCAAAATTATGACATAAGTAAATGTCAAATATCTTCAAAAGTATTAAAGTTAGGGAATTCTTTTCAAATATGTTATTCATCTAGTTTTTGATAAGCTATCACATAGTAAAGTTTCAGACCTGTTGCACATTGGATAGCTGAGTAATAGCTACTTTGAAATTGTGACTGTTGAGTAAATCCATTGTAAGTTCAAAACTATTGCAGTTAGAGTACTGTATTTTCCGAAAATATGTTATTCAGCTACTTTCTCCTTAACTATAAGTTGGACTATAGTTGTGGGGTTCTATTGCATGCCATAAGTGAGTAATAGCTATTTTCTTATTTGTCGCAAAATAATGACATCTATCCTTTTATTTATCTCGGAAACGGAGCGAGATAGAGCAATTTTGACAACATTTTTGACCCACAGGGTATCTGCAGAGTCTACTGGCAACTTTTCCCAAAAATCCTTTTCCCGCCACTTTTGGTGGCCATCTTGAATTTCTGCGTTAAATGCAAAAGCGTGTTTATCTCGGAAACGGAGTGAGATAGAGCGATTTCGACGAAACTTTTGACCCACAGGGTATCTGCAGAGTCTACTGGCGGCTTTTCCCAAAAATCATTTTCCCGCCACTTTTGGCGGCCATCTTGAATTTCTGCATTAAATGCAAAAATGTGTTTTTCTCGGAAAACGGAGCGAGATAGAGCGATTTCAACAAAATATTTGACCAGCAGGGTATATGGAGACTCTACTGGCGACTTTTCCCAAAAATCGTTTTTCCGCCACTTTTGGTGGCCATCTTGAATTTCTGCGTAAAACGCAAAAGCGCGTTTATCTCGGAAACGGAGCGAGATAGAGCGATTTCAAAGAAATTTTTGACCCATAGGGTATCTGCAGAGTGTACTGGCGACTTTTCCCAGAAATCGTTTTCCCGCCACTTTTGGCGGCCATCTTGAGCTTCTGCGTAAAACGCAAAAACGTGTTTATCTTGGAAACAGAGCGAGATAGAGCGATTTCGACGAAATTTTTGACCTGCACAGTATCTGCAGAGTCTACTGGCGACTTTTCCCAAAAATTGTTTTTCCGCCACTTTTGGGGGCCATATTGAATTTCTACGTAAAAATACAAAAACTTATTATCTTGCAAACGGTGCAAGATAGAGTAATTTGGGTGATAAATAAGTCATTCATCTACTTTTGCATAATCTGCCACATACTAAAGTTGCAGATCTCTAGCTCTTTATATAGCTGAGTCATAGCTACTAAAATAAGTAAATGTTTTTTATCTGTAAAAGTATTGCAAATACACCGTTTCGTCTAAATAATTCATATACCTACTTTTGGGTGTTCTACAACATAGTGAAGTTGCAGAACTGTAGCTCTTTGGATAGCTGAATAATAGCTACTAAAATGAGTATATGTCTTTTATCTCTGAAAGTATTACAGATAGGCAATTTCTTCTAAATAAGTCCTTCACCTACTTTTGGGTGATCTATCACATAGTGAAGTTGCAGATCTATAGCTCTTTGTATTGCACAGTCATAGCTACTAAAATGAGTAAATGTATTTTATCTCTAAAAGTATTACAGATATGCAATTTCTTGTAAATAAGTCATTCATCTACTTTTGGCTGATCTACCTCATAGTAAAGTTGCAGAACTGTAGCTCTTTGCATAGCTGAGTCATACCTGCTAAAATGAGTAAATAGCTATTATCTATAAAAGTATTTCAGATAGGCAATTTCTTCTAAATAAGTCTTTTATCTCTAAAAGTGTTACTGATAGGCAATTTCTTCTGAATCACTCATTCATCTTTTGGGTGATCTACCACATAGTGAAGTTGCACATCCATAGCTGTTTGCATAGCTGAGTCATACCTGCTAAAACGAGTAAATGTCCTTTATCTGTAAAAGTATTGCAGATAGGCAATTTCTTCTAAATAAGTTATTCACCTACTTTGGGGTGATCTGCCACATAGTGACATTGCAGAACTGCAGCTCTTTCGGTGGCAGAGTAATAGCCACTAAAATGAGTAAATGTGTTTTATCTCTGAAGTGTTACAGATAGGCAATTTCTTCTAAATAAGTCCTTCACCTACTTTTGGATGATCTACTACATAGTAAAGTTGCGGAACTGTAGCTCTTTGCATTTCAGAGTAATAGCTACTAAAATGACTAAATGCCTTTTATGTTTGAAAGTATTGCAATCAAACATTAAAGTGCCTCTTGCTTATTGTCACTTCTACATGTTCCTCCATCTCACAAGAAAATCTATATTCCACTATCTTTAGTACATCTAATTTATACGGCGGGAGATAATTGCATGTGTCAGAATGCTCGCCTTTTCAGTAATTTGTACAGCAAATGCATTATGAGTAATATTAAGTTTGTTTTAATTGCAGGGTCCCATTCCAGTCATTGTACAGCACTGCTTAAAACTGGATAATCTGTAAGTTTTAGATTTTGTATAATTTTTAAAATAGAAAAGTGTATATTGGTGTAGTTGTTGTCCAAAATCTGAGAATATTGATATATGATACCAGCAATAATGAGCTGTAGTTTGCAATAACAAATGACGTTGCAAAGACTATGAAAGTAAGATAAAATAAATCTGTTATTTCATATTTTGTGCAAGTGTTGGCTATTTTATGATTTTGGAAAGTACTACATGCTTACTTCAGTTAAGAGTTTCACACAATTTCATGTCTTATGCTAATTACTTGCAAACATCTGCTTGGTTCTGAATACACTTGAGGTTGTCTAGTTTTGCAAATAATACACATTTAATATCCAGTCTTTAAACAGCCTTTTAAGTTAAAGTTAACGGTTACCTAGAAAGAAAAAAATTTGAGAAAAGCGGATTCTGCGTATCAATGTGGGTCTGGATGTTAAAACCAAAATTTGATTGATGTCACAGTAAGGATAAGTGGAAATCAGTCAGTGGATTAAAACAAGACCCAGAGGAATCAGAAGCCAAATATTTAACCAGTTTGTCATGCAATCACTGGTCTTTCATTTGTGTATTTGTGCGTTTGAATCTAGAGCGTAACAAAATTCATGAAATACTGATGACATGTGGTCACTTCTCCAAATATGACTGGAATCGTTAAAAGGATCAGAAAAAGACCGCTATTATTTTGAAGTAATCTGCTTTAATTTGGCTCCAGTTTATATGTATTCCAGGTGACTTTTAAGGTCCCATTATTTCCAGAGTGTTGCTAGTCTTTTTGGTACTGTACATACTTGCAGAAGACAAACTCACATATTGTCACGGTCTTGTGTTTAATGTATCCGCATCATTAACTTATTACCTCCGCCAATGAAAATTATGCCAGATTTGTGGTAGCAAACAATCAAGCCATGGAGAAACTAGTGCCTAAAAGAGGGAAGACAAAAAGAAGTAGTATCTCGAAACACCCAGAAATAATACCCATCAGGGAAATGGTGGACAAAGCTCACAAGGAATACACTGAAAATACAAACAATGATAACAAAGAAAAGTGGAAAACAGCTCTGCAGGAACTCTATGATGCCTATGAAAGAATAAGGGAAGAGGAAGCAATGCAGAAAATCGAACAGACTGAAAATGCAATGGATGGACAAAGGTTCAGGGAGGCATGGAAGGCAGTGAATGAGCTGTCTGGAAGAAAGAATGCCAAAGATGGTCAAGTAGAGTAAGAAATCTAAAATTTGCCACCTCTAAAACCTTAGTTAATTAAACGTCCCTGAAAGGGCGCTTATTTGTTTTCACCTCAGTTTCCTCGCTGCCGCCGCCGCATTATGGTCTCCCTTGAATATCTCCCTTATTATTACAAGGATTCAAACCATATTTGGCACTTATATACCTTAGGCGTGGGAAAATTTTTCTGCATGCTTAAATTTGACCTTTGACCTTTATGAAGGTCACATGATCAAAAACAATTTTTTTAAGTACACCCCCCCCCCGTCATCACAGTTCAGGAAAAACTACTTGCTACACAACCTTATGCTTTGACACACCTGTTCATACTATCGAAAATGCGAGCTGATTAGATTTTGGGAGCAATCCCTTGAAAAATGTCTCATTTAAGGGTGATTTCCTCACACCTTCCAATCTGAGAGCCTTAAATTTAGGTCAACCCCCCTATTATCTTCTTAAGTATTGCATTTAGAGCCATAAAATGTATTGGGAGGTAATAGGAAACCATATGTGGAGAGTCTAAATAGCCGGTCAGTTTTACCCCACGCCCCCCCCTTATGGGTCAAACCGGGGTCATAAAATAGCTGATTTTGAGTTTTTGCCTTATATCTCCTTTATTTTTGCTTTTATAGCTTCAGAATGTATTAAGAGGTATTGGGAAAGCATACGTGGAGAGTCTAAAAAGCCGGTCAGTTTTACCCCACGGCCCCCCCTTATGGGCCAAACTGGGGTCATAAAATAGCTGATTTTGAGTTTTTATCTCCCGCCGGGCTTTAGCCCGGGAGGGAGATTATGAAATGATGTCTGTGTGTGTGTGTGCGTGCTTGCATGCATGCGTGCGTGCGTGTGTGTGTGCGTTAGTTAGTCACTCAGATTTCTCCAAAACTACTACAGCTACAGATTTTTTGTAAATTAATTGTCCCAATGAATTTTCATGCCCTTGAAAATTTTTTTGGTTTTATTGACTTAGGCCTAAAGATACGTGAGTCAAATATCTTCAAAAGTATTAAAGTTAGGGAAATATTTTCAGATATGTTATTCATCTAGTTTTTGATAACCTATCACATAGTAAAGTTTCAGACCTGTTGCACATTGGATAGCCGAGTAATACCTACTTTGAAATTGTGACTGTAGGGTAAATGCATATAGTTTGGGGTTCTATTGCATGCCATAAGTGAGTAATAGCTATTTTCTTATTTGTGGCAAAATAATGACATAATTTTTCTCAAATAACTGCTTCATCTACTTTTGGGAGAGCTTTCACATGGTGAAGTTTCAGACCCGTAGGTAATTATTCACCTACTCAAAATGAGTAAATGATAATTATCACTAAAAGTATTGCGGATATCCAATTTTTATCAAATAACTCATTCATCTACTTTTGGGAGAGCTTTCACATGGTGAAGTTCCAGACCCGTAGCTAATTACTCCCCTACTCAAAATGAGTAAATGTGCATTATCCCTAAAAGTATTGGGGATATCCAATTTGTCTTAAATAACTCATTCACCTACTTTTGGAAGAGCTTTCACTTGGTGAAGTTTCAGACCCGTAGCTAATTATTCACCTACTCAAAATGAGTAAATGCTAATTATCTCTAAAAGTATTGTGGATATCCAATTTTTATCAAATTACTCGTTCATCTACTTTTGGGAGAGCTTTCACATGGTGAAGTTCCAGACTCGTAGCTAATTACTCACCTACTCAAAATGAGTAAATGTGAATTATCTGTAAAAGTATTGCAGATATCCAATTTTTCTCAAATAACTCATTCATCTACTTTGGGGAGAGCTTTTACTTGGTGAGGTTTCAGACCCGTAGCTAATTATTGACCTACTCAAAATGAGTAAATGCTAATTATCTCTAAAAGTATTGCGGGTATCCAATTTTTATCAAATTACTCGTTCATCTACTTTTGGGAGAGCTTTCACATGGTGAAGTTCCAGACCCGTAGCTGATTACTTACCTAATCAAAATGAGTAAATGTGAATTATCTGTAAAAGTATTGCAGATATCCAATTTTTCTCAAATAACTCATTCACCTACTTTTGGGAGAGCTTTCACTTGGTGAAGTTTCACACCCGTAGTTAATTATTCACCTACTCAAAATGAGTAAATGCGAATTATCTCTACAAGTATTGCAGATAGCTAGTATTTCTGAAATAACTCATTCAGATACATTTTGGACAGCTTTCAATTAGTGAATTTTCAGATCCGTAGCTAATTACTCACCTACTCAAAATGAGTAACTGCCTATTGTCACTAAAAGTATTGCAGATAGCCAATATTTCTCAAATAACTCTTTCACCTACATTTTGGAAAGCTTTCACATGCTAAATTTTTTTAATGAATTTTTAAAATAATTTTTAATGCATTAAAATTCATGAAATCATGCACTAAATCAATTATAACTTGAAAAGTATTACATTTAGAGCACCTTGTTAAAATATGTTATCTTTAGTACATCTAATTTATGTGGCGGGAGATAAATGCATGCGTCAGAATGCTTGTTGCCTTATATCTCCTTTATCGTTGCTTTTATAGCTTCAGAATATATTAAGAGGTATTGGGAAAGCATATGTGGAGAGTCTAAATAGCCGGTCAGTTTTACCGCCCGACCCCTCCTTATGGGTCAAACTGGGGTCATAAAATAGCTGATTTTGAGTTTTTGCCTTATATCTTCTTTATTGTTGCTTTTATAGCTTCAGAATGTATTAAGAGGTATTGGGAAAGCATATGTGGAGAGTCTAAATAGCCGGTCAGTTTTACCCCCCGACCCCCCCCCCCCTTATGGGCCAAACTGGGGTCATAAATCAGCTGCTTTGGAGTTTTTGCCTGATATCTCCTTTATCGTTGCTTTTATAGCTTCAGAATGTATTAAGAGGTATTGGGAAAGCATATGTGGAGAGTCTTAATAGCAGGTCAGTTTACCCCCCGACACCCCCTTATGGGTCAAACTGGGGTCATAAAATAGCTGATTTTGAGTTTTTGCCTTATATCTCCTTTATTGTTGCTTTTATAGCTTCAGAATGTATTAAGAGGTATTAGGAAAGCATATGTGGAGAGTCTAAATAGCTGGTCAGTTTTACCCCCCAACCCCCCCTTATAGGCTAAACTGGGGTCATAAATAGCTGCTTTGGAGTTTTTGCCTTATATCTCCTTTATCGTTGCTTTTATAGCTTCAGAATGTATTAAGAGGTATTGGGAAAGCATATGTGGAGAATCTAAATAGCTGGTTACTTTTATCCCCTGATCCCTCCCCCCCCATGGGTCAAACTGGGGTCATAAAATAGCTGATTTCGAGTTTTTGTCTTATATCTCCTTTAATGTTGCTTTTATAGATTGAGAATGTATTAAGAAGTATTGGGGAAGCATATGTGGAGAGTCTAAGTAGCCGGTCAATTTTACCACGCGACCCCCCTCCCCCCTTATGGTCAAACTGAGGTAAAAAATAGCTGTTTTGGAGTTTTTAACCTGATATCTCCTTCATTGTTGCTATTATAGCTTCAGAATGTATTAAGAGGTATTGGGAAACCATATGTGGACAGTCTAAATAGCCGGTTAGTTTTACCTCCTGACCCCCATGTATGAGTCAAACTGGGGTCATGAAATAGCTTTTGCCTTTATTGTTGCTTTTATGCTTTTACAATGTATTGAAACCTATTGCAAAACCCTTTGGACAATCTAAATAGCAATACATACTTACACACATGATTATATGATTATATTATATGATTATATGAAGTTATCAATACTCGTTACTGAAATGCTTTGTAGCATTTACACAAAATTTACTAAAGTTACATCCAATGTTGTACATCCAATGTACAACACTTTCTCCAGCTTGTCTATGTCTACAACGCTTGTTTATGTTAATTAAAGAAGACCTTTGTAGGATTTTCCCTGTCATGATATCACTAAGGGGGTTGCTTTATGTAACAGTACGGTACAGCTTTGTGCATTCTTAGCTTTACAGCATGCTTATTAAAACCACAAGGCATTTTAAACTCTCAAGGACGCTTTGCTTTTGTTAGCAAAAGCATTCATCTAGTTTTATGAAGAAAATGATGTTTTTGTCTAAAAATTGGTATTTTTCAGTTCAAAAAGCCATAATTTACTATACATTCAACAAATCTCACCACAATTCATTTATTTTTAATTAAATTATTAGTATTTTCACATGTGGCGAATTTTAGATATGTGGCGAATTTTAGATTTCTTACTCTAGCAGGAGAGAGTCCAGAGGAGAGGGTTAACACCTGGTTCACACACTTTAGAAAGTTATTGGGCAATACACCAGAAGTAGAAGAGCCAGACGAAACAATACCAGCAGTGTACGAGGGTTTAGATATAGATGACGGTCCCTTTACTCTTGATCAATTCAAGAGGGTAAAAACATCACTCAAACTAGGTAAAAGTGCAGGGCTAGTATTCATGAAGGGTCTTAGACTTAGCCAGGTCTTAGGCTTAAATCCAGTCTTAAAGTTAAGATTTTTGTCTCAGCTAAGTTCTGTCGTAAAACCGTATTCACAAAGGGTGACTTAGCTAAGTCCAAGATTATCAAATAACCACAGTGGTTTTTTGTGTCATGTGACCTTTCTTTTCTATTCAAACTATACTATTGGTGACATATATCCTTCATTTAATGCATTTTATCTAAGGAAAAGTGCTGTTTTGAAATGGAAAACCTTATTACCACATATAAACTTCCAATGGAGTGGAGGAAAGTTTATGGCGGCCATATTTAAGTCCTCTTTACAAAATTTAAGCCCAGTACCAACCAGTCTTAAATTCTTTGTGAATACCACTAAGCCTAAGACAAAAGTCTTAGCAGGTTTTGGGCAGAAACTTGAGACAAAAGTCTCAACTTTAAGCCTAAGCTGTGGCTAAGACCTTTCGTGAATACGGGCCCTGGACAGGATGGAATCCCACCGGAAGTCTTTAAGTGCTGTGACTTTGATGACATCTGCCTTAACTTTTGTAACAAGGTACTTATGCAAAGTGACAAACCACCACAATGGTCTTTCATGAACATAATTCCAGTTCCACAGTCAGGTGATCTATCTGTGACGGACAACCACAGAGGCATCAGCCTAACCTGTATAATGGCAAAAATATTTAATAGACTATTATTAAACCGTATTAGAGAGGTACTAGACCTAAAACTTAGGAAAAATCAAGATGGATTCCGAACAAAAAGAATGACAGTATCTCAAATACTTGCCATACAAAGAATCATTGAAGGGGTGAAAAACCATAACCAACCAGCAGTAATAACTTTCATCGACTTTAAAAAGGCTTTTGACTCAATAAACAGAGGCAAAATGATAAAGATATTACATGCATATGGTATACCAGAAAGACTTGTACATGCCATAGAAACTATGTATCAAAACACCAAAGTCCAAGTACTAACACCAGATGGTGAAACTGAGCAATTTGAGATCACCGCAGGAATAATGCAAGGAGATACACTTGCACCATTCTTATTCATCATTGTTCTCTACTATGCTTTAAGAGGGGCACTTGATGGATGTGAAGAGCAACTGGGGTTCACCATATCACCCAGAAGATAAAAGAGACAGTCCACAGTTACATTAACTGACCTAGACTTTGCGGATGACATTGCACTGCTATCGGACAAAATAGAACAAGCACAAATCATATTGTCAAGAGTTCAGAGGGAGTGCCAAAAAGTTGGCCTTGCTCTCAATGCTAAGAAAACCAAATACATAGCATACAACATAGATACAGAGGGGTCTGCTCTAAAAACAAATGATGGTACTGAATTAGAAAAAGTAGAGGATTTCAAATACCTGGGATCATGGGTTGACAGCACTGATAAAGACATAAAAATTAGGAAAGCACAAGCTTGGCAGGCACTGAACAAGATGAACTGCATGTGGAATTCGAACATGAGGAAAGAAATCAAAGTTAGATTCTTTGTAGCAGCCATTGAATCTATACTTCTATATGGCTGTGAGAGTTGGACAGTAACTCCAAAGATAGAATGTATGTTGAATGGAACTTACACCAAGATGCTCAGGAAAGCCACTAATGTCAAATGGTGGGAACGCAGGACAAATGTTGAGGTGTATGAAGAACTCTCACTTCTCGGAAATAAAATAGCAGCAAGAAGAATGAAACTTGCTGGTCACTGCCACCGACATCCTAAACTAGCTGCTAGTGACCTAGTTCTGTGGCAGCCCAACCCAAATCTGAGAAGAGGAGGAAGACCTAAAGTGGACTTTGTAGAGGTGTTAAGGAAGGATGCTGGAAATCTTACAACAGAGCTGCGTACAGTGATGGAAGACAGGACTGTCTGGAAAAAACATGTGACTGCTCGCCTGCGGGCGACCAAATAATAATATATATAATATAATAAGGAGGTTATGGTTTTGCCTGGGTTTGTTTGTGGGTTTGTTTGTGAATAAAATAACTCAACAACTTATGGACGGATTTTGATGAAATTTTCAGGATATGTGCTCCCTTGGCAGAGGTCTGCACTCTGTGTGCTCTTGTTTGAAACTACAACACCTTGAGTGATGAAACATTGTGGCAGTAGTCAAGGTTGTCTGTTACAGTTTGGTACCATTTACTTCCTTATTTATAAAAATTTTAACTTAGTTGGCTATTTTCACTCAACCTGGGACTTTTCTCAAATCTTGTTATATATTTTAAGAGATCTCTTAAACTATTCACAGGGATCTGCTGTTTGGTCGGGTGTATGAACGTTTCCAGTTGAAACCCGCTTCTAAAGGCGTATTTCTGGAGAGTTTAGAGCCATACATCCTGAGTAACAGACTGACCTCAGTGACCCCAAGCATCATGCAGGACTTTGTCAGCCACTACCAGGTCAAGGGTTTACTACAGAATGTGGAGGCTTGTATTGTTCACATGGATATAGCCAGTCTGGATATTCATCAGGTAAGCGGATTACAGGTGCAGATATCCCAAATATATGACATGTATTCACCTAGACCATTCTTCATTACAGTACACCAGTATTAGTACAGGTCATCCCAAGGTTTTCTATGGAATGTGAAGGTCTGTTATACACATGGATATAAGCAGTCCCGGTTATTGAATCATCGGGCCAGTGTACTAATCCATTATATACTTGGTATAGCAAGATGATGCTTGAGCTGCATTCATTAAACTTGCCGAGACCAAATTTTGTCCCCAGTCATAAGCTTTGGTCTCAAGTCTGCAACTATGTTTGGTATCAAATTGATTGGCTATTCACACAAAATTTTTGTCCCACACTTAGGACTGGTACATTGTTGTCTCTAGATCAATTATTTGAGAGTATTATTTGTACAGTCATGTATTTATTTATTTAAAATATCGGTGGTTCAAACCCCGGACCCTATGTGGGAAAGATGGTAGTTACTAGCAGATGGTCGGCAGTTTACAGAACCTTGACCAACTGTACATACTGGTTTCCTCTGGCGATAAAACTAACCCGTCATCAAATGACCTATACAGTGTTGAAAGCAACATGAAACCCAAGTAACAAATAAAATAGATTTTGTACATTTTTTTGTGAGTTGTAAATTATAAATACCATCTGATGTTTAACAAAATCTTGTACTTATTGAAGCAAGTGCCATGTTTTGTTCAAGGCCAGTCTGTTCTTTCTGGTATACCAAGATGCCTCTATGGCCTTATGGTCAAGATTTACATCTCCAAATACAATAAAAACGAGTGGAATTGTACAGCTTTAGTTGCCATGCAGAAGCAGATCTGGAAAAATCCTCTGGAAAATCTCCATATTGCAGTTTTACGGAGAGTTATATACAGGATGTGCCTGTTTAACGACCCACCCCACGATCTCTTCCCAAACAAAAGGATCATGAGGCATCTGTGTAATCAAACACAAGACTTACTCATTAACAACCAGTTGATATTTTACAGTTTATTTATAGGCATTTTCTTCAAGCATTATCGTCTGTCAGGAAATCAAATGATGTTAATATTATTGCACAGCACAACTCAACGTAAAAGAAAATATAACCCTTAACATTGTACCCAGAAGGCTGGGAAAGAATATATTACTCTCTGTAAAATAACAGTAGTTCTGTTCACATAACTAACTTTACAAAAGATAAGTGAAAAAATAAGTAAACTTTGCTTTTTAACACTGTAAAAGTTGAAGCTAACATGATACTTCTCTTTTGCTAATCCATTCTATAAGTATGGCCCTAGAAGTTCTGGTATCCAAACATTCTATTATCCATTCACATTTAAGTATGTACAAAAAAACCAAGGATTTTTGTTTCAGTACACCTCTGCTTAAAAAAGCATCAACACAAACTCATATATTTCAGCGACACATATATGCAAGTTACAACATGTAAATATGTACAATATAAATGCCACCTTTAAAGGTTTCCATTATTTTAAAATCCTTATGTTTTGTCCAATAATTATTCATTACTTTGTGCCTATGCTTGAAATGGTATGGTACTTTCTAATGCTGCAAAGATGTTTGTAGAAGTTTGATAGTTCACTTGTCCGAATTTGAATTTCCGTTCAAACGTCTGAAATTTGGACTTTGCAAAATGTTTTGAAATCACCAACATCACACCACATCACAACGGATCCTATTTTCGTCCATCTAGAAAACCTGTTTTGTACTGATTATATGGCGGAATTTATTTAAAATATACATGGATTTTATATTGTTACTATATTTTCAACACTGTAACAGGGATTTATGCCAGATTTCTGCATTTTCACTGGTTTTGAAAACGATTGTTTTGACGATCTAACTAGATCGAAATCCGTGGCTTGTACAGATACCAAACATCGAACCCAAAATTCAAAACACTAAACAAAAACACACAGAACTAATAGTTTCTAGAGTCAGAAATACAGAATTTGCCACAGTATGGGTAATTTGTCACTGGAGAGAAGCCTTTAAAATGAAATAATCAAACTTTGTACTTATTTTGCACCAGAGGAGATACGAGGCTCCATAAGGTCATAGAAATCACAATGTTTCAAGAATTTACTTCTATTATTTTAGTTTAACTTTACAGCTTGAAACTTTGTATACAAATACAACCATCACAGGCCTGAGATTTGACTAAGACCTTTAGTGCATATGGCCCCAGATGTAACAAAAAATTTCTGGTTTAATGGTAATTAAATATTTCATATTTCTAATTCAAAAATATCAACCAACACAGGTAATAGGTTGATCAAAGAAGACGAAAATTCTTTAAAATAAACTATTATTTCACAGTATTTGAATTTATGTACATTTGTACAGTAAATAAGAACTCTTGGAAATCTTTAAAATTATGAACGATATATTGAGATCAACATTTGACCATACAAATGTATCAAACAGAGGTTTTATACTCCATGCAAGTTTCAATGAGAGTCTGAATTATTACTTGAATCCAGCATTATAGTTTCTCAATGGTAATCTACAACAAATTTTATCAAAAAATAATATACTTATAATAAAATTAATAATTTAAAAAAAGAGCGCAACTGGAAAAGTCCTGCCATTTACCAAGATATTGGGATTAAATGTTTTGCTTTTGTCCAGTTCTACAGGAACCAAAAACAATATCATCAAAAATAAAGAGAGCAACTAACAATTGTTAACATGAACAAGTACTCAGCCATAAACTCAACACTCATCATTCTTACATACAGTAGCAACTCTATTATCTGAACTTGATTTATCCAAATTTTTGATTTCCAAACTCATGCTTTCCTACTTTTGCAGAGTTTAAGCATCTCTTCTGTTCTATTACCTCTGCCAAGGAGGTATTATTTTCATGACCATTTGTCTGTTTATTTGATGGTTAGACGGATTACCGTATTTTTCCAAAATATGGCCCGGGCGTTAATTATTTTCAAATGGTTATCAGACCAGGCGTTAAATTGAACCAGGCGTTCTTTTGAAGTATAAAAACAGTGTCATAAATTGTAAACAGTGTGCTTGGTACCCAGGCGTTAATTTGAACCAGGCGTTTATTTGAACCTGGGCGTTATTTTGGAAATTTACGGTATACAAATAATACTGGTTGGAACTTCATAAGCAAAAATAAGATGGGTCTTGGTCCAACTTAGATCCCATTTAATTTTGAGAGATCCAGGTTACCTGCCTGGATACAAAAACTTAGGGGTGTTGCGGTAGTACCGGTATCGTCGGTACGGTAAATAAATTACTGCAAACCGTCATAAAGTTCAGCTACCGGTTTTCCGCTTACACTTGAATATAAAGAAATTTTACTAACCTTACGCACAAAATAAATGTCATAATCCACTTTTATTTGCTTTTTACTTTAAAACAACAGCCATAATGAGCGGTAATTCACAGATACCATATATTTTGTCTTTTAGCCAATCAGAATCGAGGACACATCTGTGTTATGTTGAATTCCTGTTTTACAGTATGGAAACTATTTGGTTCTCATGTTTTCTTAAGTAAGAGACGGTTAACCGGTAACCGACCGGGAAGTACTAGACGTGAAACCGGAAGGAAAAAATCACTACCGCAACACCCCTACAAAAAAAATCCAGATTTTCTCATTTACTTATTATTACGTGCTTTGGCAGAGGTATGCACTCTCTGAGTGCTCTTGTTCACCTTTTATTATCCGAATAAAATAATCCCAGCAGCTACAAACTACATTAGGATCAGTCCTTGTTAACAGCAGGGATCAGCCAGTAGCACTGGTATGAAAAGACGGTTTCTCAGAACTCGTGTGACCACATATTACAACCAGCATTCATTTGTCACCATACAATTGCGGTAAAACTTAAAATATCAGAAATCTTAACAAATTAACTTTTGTCTCATATTTTTTTTAGACGCTAAGACCTTAATAGCAATTTCTTTGAGTGGAACTGCCATGTTTTGTTTTCATGTACTTCATGGCCTGTTAGTTGGTTTATTCTAGGGATGGGTCGGTAGGTCCGGTATCTCGGTATCGAGACCATTTTACTGAAATACCGTAATGAGATTTTACAACCGCCACTTCGCTTTTCAGCACATATAATGGAAGCAAGAGTTAAAATATTAGAAACATACCCTAAATCTGAAGAAATTATAAGCTTTTATTTCATATTTTTGTCCATTTAGACTTTTATAGCGATACGTTGAGCAGAACTGCCATGTTTTGGTTACGACACTTTATAACCTCATTTTCGCTTGTCAACTAATATAAATGAAGGGAAACTTAAAATGGTGGACAGAAACCAGAAATATGAAGATATTTTATCATTTTATTGCATATTTCGTGCATTTGGGAGCTTTTATTGCGACGTTGTTATCCTAAACGTCCATGTTTGTTTGGGGAGAACTAAAACGCGGAGTCCCGAATTCGGTACGGTTTTGCATTGGCGACCTCCCGATGTACATATTTTTCATACCGACCCATCCCTAGTTTATTCATATGTATATATGATAAAACACCTTTTGTTATAAGGCTGCGCTGGTCGATTACTGAAGTGCAAAACATGCAACTAACACCACTATTCCATAGGTTAACCGAGTGCAGCCAAACTCATGGTTTATAGTACGGCTGTTGAATGTAACTCCAGTCCTTGTTTAATAAATAAAATATTGTAGATACAATTGAACAAAATTCAGAAGAAACTTTCTGCTTAAATAACGCTAGAATCTCTATTATCAATCTTGTTAAGAGAACAAGAATTTGGTTGGATGATGGATAAAGTCATAAAATAGAAGAGGTCATTTAATATAAAACAGTATCAAACTTTCAATATGAGAGTAAAATTGAGTGTAAAACTGTGGATATTTGCATGAAAATGATATAGACTGAGACAAGTTCCTTTGTATTTAAAATACAAAAATATGTGTTAATATTAGCGTGAAAGACGGTAAACCTTAACTATTTGCCAACCAAAAGACACTGATCCATTTTCTGTAATCAAAACCGGTTTCCTTACATATTCATTATTTTAGCATTAGTTTTCCAAAATAGTCAACCATAAAAAATATTTCCCAGTATTTTAATATATTCTGTCAAGATATTGAACATTTTGTCCTCAGAGGTCTTCAAGAAGCACATCGTGGTTCATATACATGTGCCAGTTATAGCTGATGTACGCATTTGCAAACTTATGTTTTGGCATTTACTAAATCAAACTCACCCATTTTTTGCCAAATTTCCGCTTTCAGTAGGCGGTTCTAAAATTTCAATTCAACCACAGCAATAGTTAACATACCATTCTTCCCATCCCTTGTAATATTTACACTCAGCACTAAACACGGTATTCTATTGTCACTCTTTTACTCTTTTTTTTTCTCCACCTTTGTACAGACAGCAGAATGGAAAACAGAGTAAGAAATCTAAAATTCGCCAGGAATCTAAAATTCACTACCTCTAAAATCTTAGTTAATTTTATGCAGAAAATGATGTTTTGTCTTAAAATTGGTATTTTTCAGTTCAGAAAGCTTTAATTTACTATGCATTCAACAAATCTCACCTCAATTCATTAATTTTATTAGTATTTCCACATGTGGCGAATTTCAGATATGTGGCGAATTTTAGATTTCTTACTCTATACAGCCAAGAACCCTGTTAGTTGAATCGGTAGCCAGATCATAAATAAAATAGATTTGCTTTATTTGATTATTGGTTGGTTTTGTCAACAAAAAAAACCTAACATCCAAAAACCAGTTATGTACTTTCAACCAGTTAATTTAAATTCTCCAAATACACTTTATTTTTACCCCCAAAATCAAGATCCCATTCTGGAAAATTAAATCCAATTGCAACTATTATCTGTTTGGATCAGGATAATATACTTTTGCTTAATCAGCAACTCCAGAGAATTGTAACTAATGTTTAATTCTACTAACAAGGCAAGGGTATCTTTCAACTAAGGGGGTTTTGGCTGACAATATATACTAAGGTCTCTATACAAGTAATTCCACACTGAGTAAGGATGAATCAAACACAGGTTGTTCCACTTCCAAGGGAGTTTTATTCATTTCCGAGCTTTCTTTATGAAAGTCTTTTTGGTTACTGGAGCTGGGGATACAGTTCGTGTACGTTTTCTTAGCGTAGACTTGGGTGTGGCTGCCTTCTCAATTGCCCCGATACTTCTGCGAGTAAGAGCCTGTGAAAAGAAAAGTGTACATAGATATACATTTCAGTAGTTTTAAAAGTGGGGGGGGCCAACATATCTTTTTGCCCAATCATGCCACCGTCGCCACCACATAAATTTGTTTTGGCATAACTTAGAATATATTTTACTTAGAACTTTTAAATTTGGCATGTGGGTAACATAGGAAACATTGAAAGGTCAAAATATAGGTCATCAAAATATAAATGCATATATATACAACTTTATTTTTGTTTCTTTCCAAGGCTTTGAGCAAGAACTGTATTGCTTGTTATTCAGTTCTACGTCATGATGCAGTGAGTTTGGGTATGTTATGCCTAGTGGTTGTTTTCATGGGATGCCAAATCCAGTCATTCTGTAGCCCAATCACATTAATTGCATTTCATTGTCCAAGCCTCCTACTATGTTTTTTACCCAATAACCCACTGACACTATTAATGCTCGACTTAAAACCTAGGTTGACAAATTATTTTTAAAGCACTTTATTCCCATAAATATACAGTAAGTTTGTAATACAACAAAGGTTAAAGTATAGGGTTTTACATCCCATTCAATAGCCAGAATCATACAGGGATAGGCCCTCAGCATCCCCACATGTGGGATTCAAATTCATTACCCCAGAGATGGCTGCCTATGATTAGATGCCGAATACAGTAATGATACAGTAACTTCTGTTAGTGTAAAAGTTTGTTGTATATTCATGGAAGATTCATTTAAGATCAAAGACAAATTCTTCAAATTATTTTGCAGTGTATGCCCACTTTACCTTTGTTCCACAAAAATGATACTAAAAGTTTGAAATAATAGCTTTAGGACTCAAATACCCCCCCTACCCCCCACCCACACACCCACACACACCCCACCACCATTACAAATATATTTACATTTTAACTTAACATCCCCTCGACTCCTTGAGAATGGTATCACTTCAACCGGTGTCATAAGTTAACACAACGGCTGAGTTTAACTTTGGCCCCCCAACTTTTCATACGCTTCCTACGCTACTGCATTTTAATAAGAGTGATTTAGATGAGAGTAACTGTTAGGTGTGAGAGTTTTATAACCACTAAATTTTACAACTTGGTCTGTACAGTATTCTCACAAAGTTATGCTACTAGTTTCATACAAAGTCTGCTTTCTCCGTTCTCTTTAGAAACTGGGGGTGGGGGTTGTATTGGTTCAATATTTTCCCCCTACTCTAATTTTTTTTGTCATGGGCTATTTGACACCACAACCATGAGGTGGCAGTCAAGTGACTATTTAGCATCTGTGATAACCACCACAAGGCTGAAGCCTCTACTTTTTATATATATAATAGTTTGTTCACTCAGGTCATTTCTGCTAATCTTTTTCAGTCATTGGGGCATGGTTGGTAACAAATTTCCCCCCACCTCTAAATTTGTGAGTTTAAATACTTGGTATTTTACATTTCTGAATGTTGACCAACTGGTATGCAGTGGTTTCCTACATCCCCGCAACTACTGGCACCAAATGATACTTGACATTAATCACACATTCAATCATTACTCACTGATCGACCCTTTCCTCCAGAGAGAGGCTTGTCGTTCATGTCTATGATCAGGTTTTTAGGAGTCTTGGCTAACATGGGCTCTTCTGTCTGCTTAGACTTGCGACCTGTCTTTCCTGAAATGTGTTCAAATGACATTTTTAGGAAGTGAAAATGGTGAAATAAAACCCTTTATTGTGAGTTTATTGCCTTGATATTTTCAAACCTCTTCAGTAGTCTCAGTTAGGGGTGTTGCGGTAGAGATTTTTTCCTTCCGGTTTCACGTTTTCTACTTCCCGGTCGGTTACCGGTTAACCGTCTCTTATTTAACAAAATACGAGAACCAAATTGTTTTCCATACTATGAAACAGGAAATTCTAACATGACACAGATGTATCCTCAATTCTGACTGGCCAAACGACGAAATACTTCAGCATAACCTGGTAGTTTTGAATTATCGCTCATTATACAGTAAATAGCAAATAAAAGTGGATTCTGACATTTGTTTTGTATGTAGGGTTAGTAAAGTTACTTTAAATTGAAGTGTAAGGGGAAAACCGGTAGCTGAACTTTATGGCGGTTTGCAATAATTTATGTACCATACCGACGATACCGGTACTACCGCAACATCCCTAGTCTCAGTAAATCCGGAGTTAAAAGTCAAATTTAAAGTTAGATTTTTAAGCAAGTATAGATAAAAATATCATAAGCCATTCTCATATTTTATTTGTATTTTGATTTTATTAGCCAATAATACCATTTCCTGCCTTTTGTCATACAGTACTTGTATCTTAAAAAGAAAATGCATGAAAGGTATATTGGTACTTGTACCTTTTTGGCCATAACAGGAATCTTAAACTCTCTATTAATAAATTTTCTTTTCAACAACCTCTCAGGATATGCTAGTGCCACTCAAATTTATGAAATTCTTATTAACAGAGTTTAATTATAAGGGCTTCAAGTCCTCTGTAATCTTCAAACTTACCGCCAGACTCACTGGATTTTACGGATGATACATTTGATACGCTGTCATCCTCCTTGGTCAACTTTCTGCCTCGTTTCTTTGTTGTTGAACTAGCAAGATCAGATACATCCAAGCCTGTGAGATATGAAAAGTATTGATACCATGGTAAACTAGAAAACACTCATAGAGCACAGATCTCTGCCAGGTGGCATTGCCAAAATTCAGGATTTTTTGTACCCTGAATATGATAGAGTAAGAAATCTAAAATTTGCCAGGAATCTAAAATTCACCACCTCTAAAACCTTAGTTAATTTTATGAAGAAAATTATGTTTTTGTCTAAAAATTGGTATTTTTCAGTTCAAAAAGCCTTAATTTACTATACTGTCAACAAATCTCACCACAATTCATTTATTTTATTAGTATTTCACATGTGGCGAATTTCAGATATGTGGCGAATTTCAGATTTCTTACTCTAATAGATGTTTTAGTAAATCACTTGTTCCTTTTGTCCTGGACTTATCTTATTTTTTGCAAAACATTTTTTCATGGTAGGAGTATTTGGAGAATCTCAATCCACCTATCTATTCACTGCAGATGTTAAACTGCTCTGTCACTTCTCAGACAAAAGGTTAAACACTTTCATTTCATTTTGTCTGTGATTGAGTGAACGAATATTTTGGAATCTTGTGCTTAGGTAGATGAAATGAGCTTTTTGCAAATTAGAATGACACTGTATTGGAGAGCCATAAATGTATAGAACCCCAATTAAATGCAAAATACCAGAATTGCATTACTTTTAAATATATTTACCTTTGTTGTCCACTGAAGTCTTACCCCGGCTTGTTGGGGTTCTACCAACACTTTTTCTTGCGACCTGAAAACCACAATTCAGAGATTCATAAAATCATAAACGACAACTATGATTCGTCCAGTTTACACTTATAGTTAATAATAATCAACAGCTCTCTTGATTTCAAAACATCAGTCAACCATGACAGATGAAAATAGCGGTGACCAAGAGTGTTCAGGATTTTAATACTACAGCTGAACTTTCTTTAGGTCATGGGGGAAAAGGTCAAGTCATTATTCAGACATGGTGGAATATGCTTTACAGTTTCTGTGACATGAAGGTGCTTACAACTATTTCTACTCCCCTGTACATGATGGCAGCCTGTTGCGGATATGAGGAAATAACAAATTTTGACTTTGTGAAAATGAGTTCGTAAAATAGTGAATATGCGCAGAAAAAAGGTGAAATAAGAGAGCATCTATTGCAATAGGATTGTTTTTGCCATTTCACACCTGTACTTCCACATACCTTAGTTATTGGTGTCTTGTCTTTCTGCTCCTGTGATGGGGATTTTTGTGTACGTCCTTTGCCGAGGACAGAAGACAGTTTCACCTGATGTAAAAATAAGTGATATGTTAACATAAACCGATCAACTTGATGAATATTGAATAATTGATAGAATTACACCCTCATAGAATTTGATAGAAATATCTAAATACATACATTTACTGTTTTCTTGTCGAAGTCATTTCTCTAATGTATAAAATACTTAAAATCTATTTGCATGTTTAAGTACCCCTAAAGTCTCCCAAGTTAATGCTAAATTGAAATAGGATGTAATAGTACATAATAGATATCAAAGTGATAGTAACAGACTAAAATTAGCAAATGTAATGGTAATAGGTGCCTGTAATACATTATGAGTCTGGTTTTTCAAGGATTAATTTTAAACCTGATAAAAGGACGGACATGTATGTAAAATTGTAAATCATTTACTCAGCCAACTTAGTATAAGAAAAAAAATTGCAAAGTTGTGACCATCAATTTTATAATTCAAACTAAACATGGAATTTTCACACAAAACTCATGTGACATGAAAACATTAATGACTTTTTTTCTCTTAAAAGAATGTTTTGAATTTGATATGTCTATAATATTACAAATTGTTGGAAAAATATACCTTTGTGAAGCATCTTTGAAAACATCTTGGACCTTCCCTCAAAATTAACCAATAAAAAGTCAAAGATACTGACATTTTGTAACAGATCAGAAAATAATCGATTGTTAAATCTCAAATTTGATGGGGATGCTGCAGACTTCAAAGGAAACAAAGGGTTTAACTCTGGAGAATTTCATATGGCTTTGGTGTATTGCTCATTTCTCATTACTGTGTTATCCTAATCAAACCAACAACTCGAATCTGTACAAATAAAACCAGTGCAGGTCAAAATATACAACCGAGAACAATTGGGTGGAAAAATTCTGAATTTTTGAGAGAATTGGGAAAAAAAATGTATGTCTACATAAGCCAGCCTGTCCTGACAATATTTTATTCCTCCAAACAGCATGTCAACTAAAAAATCAAGTTTCCTTTGCTAGTAGGGATGTCATGACTAGTATAGGGATCGAGAGCCATATTGAGGATCGATATCGAATGAAAATTTAGGGTGGTGGATCGATCGATATTTCAATATCGGGACCGTTAACGCAAGCCGTGGGCGATAATACAGGTTCTTTGAAAACGTGCACATATTAATTCACAAAATTATCAAAACATATTATTTATACACCAAAAATATATTTCTACAATATAAAATAAACAACAAACGAACAAAAATCCAATCAAATAAGAGTTTTCATGCTTTTTTGTGTACTAGCTGTCAGGTTTTGTTTCTCTTCCGTGAAACCGGAAGTTGTCACTGACAATGTAAACAAAGATGGCGCCAGACTTGAACCAATTTATTTCGGTTGTAAATGTGCTTTTTAAGGCATTTATATAATAAATATTTATTTAAGCAGTAAAATTACTCTGTTTATTTTATTTTTGTCTGTTCTTATATATGGTTTCGATATTGAAATGCTGGTAGTATGTGTCGATATCGGCAGTTCTGTGGGATGATCGATCGATATTGAAAGATCGAGCACCAATCCCTACACTAGTCATGACTCTAAATATTTCATGCCGGCCAGTGGCCGAGTACTATTCGTCTCACTACTAAATAACCGTTGAATTTATGAAAACACCAAAAAAGGCAAAAATGTGATGTCACATATTCTGAAAGCCATAATAAAACATGAAATATGTAAAGGTCAAAATATGTGTACCTCATCTGTAAAATGTATTAAATCTGCTAATTTCTTGCAACTTTTAATGCATTTTTTAAAGACAGGAAGTTTGCAATAAAAGAGCTACATGGTACTTCCTGTTTAATGTGAATGCATATTGCATACATACACAAAACATGGCTGTAGCTTGATGTTAACTTATTTTATATAGCTATAGGTTTCTATATGATAGATTAGGCCCTTTTCCTATATTGAGCGTTGATCCGTTCATTAAAATATGATAGCAATATATAAAACTATTCTAACCGTCCCTGATTTGTTGGCTAGCCATGACTTCCCTAATTGCTAGGATATAGATTTGAAAATTTTGATTACTTAAATGTAGCTTTTATAAGCTACAAGCTTACCATGTGGGACTGAACCTGAGGCTACGGCCAACTATAAATGTCTATTTTTCTTAGACATTGACCGGACGCCTGCGGCCATCCGAGAACAGCATTCAGTCCCACATGGTAAGCTATTGTAGCGCAACAAAAATGTAAACTTAAAATTACACAGAATATTGATTGGCACTTGTGCATCACAAAATCATTCCGTGCTTAGGCGTGCTGAAGCATACAGTCCTTGCATTATATGTCTTACCCTTACAGTTGATGGAAGTTGCCAACCACGCCAAAAGAGTAAAAAAAAGAACCTATTACCAGTGCTGGGACGATGTTCGCAAACTTCGGTATTATCGCTCGCTGGCTCATTGCCAATCAATGATCGGTAAAATTTAAGTAAAACCGATATTTGCTAAATCCATTTCTTTGCAGCCTTTTGATCACAATAAAATGCTAACCTTAATAATATTTTGTAAAAATCTGAAATATCCATCAGTTAAAATCACAAAACTAGCCGTGAATGCAATAAAAATAAAATAAATAGAAACACCTTGGGGTTTTCCAACTGTTGTCAAGGTAATCATAAAATCAGCCAATCACAAGTGAGGATACATCAAGCATGGTCTGTTAGTGAGGGAGACGTCCGTGAATGGCTTTTAGATTATAATTGGTCATATTTGTGGTAATTTGTGTGTATTTTACTTGATATAATTTAATATTTGATTTTATCTGTCTTTTTTACACTTCCACTCCATAATCGGAAATGTTCGAAGTTTGGTCACAAATGTCCGATACGAACATCGACATGGAAAATCCAAGCGATCTCCCAGCACTACCTATTACTCTTTTCAGCGCTACTTAAGTAAAATGTGAAGAGTTACCCCTTTGATTCCTTTTCCGGTCGTTTTAATTGAATGAAACTGTTCCTTTAAATCGGCCCCTAAGGCTGCAAGCTCTTTTTCTGTGACCTAGAGAAATAATAATCAATGTGCGGCTATTGTTAACAAGCAAAACTACGATTTTGACCGGGTGTGATACTGCAATTGTCTCAACATTTTGAAAGGGTGGGATTTTTTTTTTTGTTAATGGAATTGCGATTCTCATGACTATTTTGAAATTGTAAGATTTCAATATGAGAAAAGTATGATTGATAAACCTAATTGCATCAGTATTTACAAATACCTTATTAATTTTTTTTTGAAATCCATTCTTTTCCATTAATAAAATTACATTCAAGTGTGTTCTGTATTGGGTGTGTATTTACACCCTGGCAATCTTTCAGATATTTATGGTAAAACATCCCCCTTTTAACATGTTGAGACAATAGAGGTAAAAGTGCACAAAAATCAGTATATATTGAAATATTTGAAAGCAACAATTAAAATGGGATTCTACTTCTAATCAAAGTGTAATTAGAATCATTCAAACATCATACTGATAAAATCACTAAATCTGTATAGGTTTTACTGATTACCAAGAAAACATGTCTGATCCTGTTAATAAGTAATTAATTAATCAATCATTATTTTTGGCTGTTGCATCAGAGAAATTGTTTCGGAAATATGGCTGTGAGCTGAACTGTGTGAACTACCAGCAGACTAGATATTGATGGCAACCAATTGTTAATTTTAAAGGGAAAGAAAAATGAACCTGACATTTACTACTGTGGTTACTTTGTCGAATCAATCAACATACAGTAATCCAGGGAAAAATCGTGTATTCACAAAAATTTTATCAATTTTTTTAACAAATTTCCAAAGTTAAAACAGGTTTATTTGAACAAATTTCACAAACTTTAGTGAATTTCACATTTTTTGCTTCATCAGCTAATCAAACATTTCAGCAGCCATTACACGTTGAGATTTGCCATTAATTTCAAGCCGGAGATTATTTTACAAACACATCATAAATCAGAGACTTGGTCATCTGAACATGTTGGGAGTGTGGCACATAAGTATATGTAGGTGTAGAATCAGTGAATGTTCTCAATAGAGGTTTTAATAAGCCAATCCCTGTTACATTGATCCTTAAGGGACCAGCTTAACTCTACTTTGACCTTCAACCAGCATAAGTGACTACAGCATGAAAATAATCGACCGTCATTTGATAACACACAGTGTGGACAGTAAAGCTTCCACAATATTTGATTTTCTGTAATTTGACTGCAGCATGAGATATATAACGGGAGTTTTACACTCAGATGGTAAAATTTCTTCTTTGTGAAAATGTAGGAGGGTACAGGTTCTACAGAATTTCATTTACAGCTATTTGATACAGTAATTCTGATTAAACATGAGATATAAAAGAAGCTTTAAACATTAAATGCCCTGATGACAATTTGTGCAAGATAGAAATCTGGACGGAACTGCAGTGTTTAATTTACTACCGTTTGATTTTAGCATGATATGTAAAATCCTTTTACTAAAATGAGCTTAAAACACTTGTCATTTGGATGAGAATTTCAGCTCAACAGAAATTTAGATAACAGAAGTCCTACAGTACTTGATTTGCTGTCATTTGATCACTGTCACAAACCTCAATGTATTTCTCCTTCTCACTAACAGCATCCTCACGTTCTTTGAGTGCAGCCTCCCGCTCCTGTAATTATAATGCGAGACATAAAGCTATGGAAATATTTTATGTTATTTATCTTAAACCTTGACTGTGATGTTGAGAGTTCTAATTCATACAGTGATGTGCTTGAAATTATCAACACTAATTTTAATCACCAATTACAAAATTATAAATGCAATATTTATAAATAATATAAATATTATTTCCATCAATTACCATGCAGTATTTACTTATTCAAAGCGTAAATACAAAAATGCTTTATTCCTTTGACATGTTGTCTGAAATGTAAATCTTATAAAACCCCAAATGTCCTCCGTACATGTCACACTCGATAGGTTTTTAATGTAAAATTTTATATGATGTAAATTTTATCTAGGGTTTCTTTTAGATAAAGTTCCGTTCAAATCTCTTCATTTGTACCACCTGACAATAATCTTACTTTATAAATCTTGTAAACTCAGAAAGGTTTACCTTGAGTTTCCTCTGTACCAGCTCCTGTTCGAACCTCTTCATTTCTGCAGACCTCACAGTGTCTTCAGGTTGTCTTTTATTGAATCCACCCGCCCCACCATCTTTGTTCATCTTCTGCAGTGCTGCCTTAGTCTTGCCCTCCAGCATCCTCTCTCTATATTCAATGTCCTTGACCCTTCTTTCCAAAGCACTTTCTTGGTACTCCACTTTCTTCTCCCGTGATTTTACATCCATCACCAAGCGTTGCAGCTTTCCTTCTTTTGTCTTCAGCAGGGCCGTACGCTGATCTAGCTCCTGATCCAGGGCTCGTAGCTTCATCTCCTTCTTTTCAAGGGACTCTCGGCTTTTTGGCTTCTCTTGACCCTCTGTAGGTTTTGGTTTCCCTGGTGATGATACAACAGCTGTGGCAGCACCTTGTGTGGTGCCAGCTGGGGACTTAAAACTCAGCCTGCCCATCCGAAAGCTGACGTCCACAGTCCTTTCTGGAGGGGATGGTTTACCTTCATAAGACTCCAGCCTCTGAGAAAGTTCACTATTCTTCTTCTCCAGTTTCTCCACTTTATGTTGAAGAGCTTTGATCTCATGGAACCGGGCATTACTAGTATAGCTGGATGCTGCTTTATGGTCCGACTCACGCAAACGTGTCTTCAGCTCCGCATTGACTGCTAACAGTTTCTGGATTCTTGCTTTCAAAGAGTCTATGCTGTCATCCTTTTCAATGTCTTTCGAGTCAAAGAGCTCAAAGATGTTCTGTCTACCTGATGGTTCATCATCCAGTATCTTGTAGCTTTTGTAAGAAGAGCGTGGGGTCTCTGACCTTTTGTAGCTTTCATTTTTGACAGTAGAAGACACCTTGTTGCCTGTAGCAGCAGATGGCTCACCTTCTTCCTCCTTTTGCTTCACAGCCTCTGCATTTGAGACACGTTTACTCCTCCTCTGACTCAGCTTTTCCATCTCGCTTGGTGAAACAAGGTTGAAATTTGCCATAAAGCTTTTCTTGTGGACTTCTTCTGGAGTGTCCAAACTGTCTTTCCGACTGTTATTGCCTCTCTTGCCTCTCCCTCTTTGTCTGGCCCCTTTGCCTCTAGTACCAAGTTTTTCTCCAGGAGTTTCAGATTTTGACTCCTGTAACTCATTCTCTTCTTCCTCTGCCTCTAAAATCCTTCCATCTATGTTACTCTCACTGGGTTCCTGGTTTGTATCATCTTCCTGTGTTGATGTTGCTTCCTCAGATACTATTCTGTCCTTTTCCTCCTCCTCTGCAACCTCTGGCTGCAGTTTTACTTCCTGTTGATTCAACACTGCATTTTTACTATTGTCTTCCATCCCTAAATCTTCATCTTCAGTTTTTTCCACTTCATCCTTATTATCTTTCACCTCTTCACCTGTCTGGTCTTTTTCCATTTCAACATGTTCCATTTCAACCACAACATCCTTCATTTTATGATGTTCTTGTATGGGTTCCCCTCGAATCAATCCAGCAGGCAAAGGTCCATCATCTTCATCATCAGCAAATTCTTCATCAGAAACTGTTGTACTTTCCACTTGTGCTGCTGTTTCTTCAACATTATCAGCCTCAGCTTCCATTTGTACTTCTTCCTCCTTATTTCCTTCACCTTTAATCTCCATTGCCTCTTCTACCACCTCTTCATTAGTGTCATTGATGTTGCCACCTCGGTCATCTGGTTTCTCCTCTTCCAATACTGTCATACTACTGACCATGACCTTTTCCTCATTTTCCTTTACCGACTCACCACCCAGGTACATTAGTAGATCACTGTCCATATCTTGCTGAGTCTTTTCATCAGATGATTGCTGTTCTTTTTGCTCTGCAATATTTGTCTCTTCCATTAATTCCTCCTCACTTTTCTCTTCTTCTTTCGCAACATTCATGGTAACGTCCTGTAAAACCCCCTCTGTGACAGTTTCCTCAGCTTTTTCTTTTACATCCACAGATGGAAAGTTACCAGTTCCTTTGGAAGAGTCTTCCTCATCCGTATCAGGAATCTCTATGGGTTCATTATCTTCTGGTTCAGTTCCATTCACAGTTGAGGTGACTTCAGATGTCTGGTGCGTTTTTGCTGTTTCGATTCTCAACTGTGGATTTTCCTTGATAACTGTCAAAACTGGTTGTGTGACAGTAATCGAACTCATTGAAGAAGGTGAATAGTTCAAGATACCTGCTGTTTTCGTGTCTGGTGTCGTTTTTTGCTTTGAGAGTATCAATGGTGCATTTGAAATTTGAACATGAGGTCTCGACACAAGTACCACCCCACTCACTCCAGCCTTGGGTAGGCTTGACTTTGCCTTTGTGGATAGTATAACAGGGCCAGTGGGTGTTCTTATGACAGGATTTGTCAGGAGATTACTTGTGCTTTGTCCAATTTTTTGTGATGCTGCCACAATACCAGGTTGTCCAATATGCTTGGGCGTTGCCAAATAGGTTTTCCCTTGTTTTGAGATCAGTACACTTCCCCCAGGTACACTGACCCTTGGGAAATGTGAGACCATTTTTTGTCCCTGAACAATGGATCGCTGCACTACTGGTTTCTTGATGATGTTTGTGGTACCTGCCTGAGGTATTATTTGCGGCCTGTTGATGATGGAAATGCCTGTTGCTGCCACCTGTGGGGCAGGCTTTGGGTTTGGTGTTCCCAGGACAACCACAGGGACACCTGATTGGTCCACAACCGGACTTGACATTGTACTAATCACCCGTTGACCTGCACCAGAAATAGGAGATGTCACGGTCTTGGTCACAGAGACAGATGGGCTGGATAAGACAGCCTCTGGCTGCCCAATTAACATTACTGGTGTCCCAGATTCATCCACTAGGGCTGGCTGGGATGTAGGCTCGTTTACCACTGTCGTTGATGGGGCCTGAACAATTTGTCCTGTAGTTACTGGCTGATCTGGGATTGTCGTAGTTTGATCACCGACACATGAAGGCTCTTGTTGAGAGGTTGGCTGGCTTTCTGTACTGACCAAGACTGAATCTGTGGATCCACTAATCTGGCTAGGACTTTTCATGGGACCAGATGTACTGGGTGCCTCCACAAGGACTGGCTGTTTTCCAGCCCCACTGTCCTGCAGTAATATGACCTATAAAACAATCCATATAACAGACATATTGCATACAAGTTATTGTAATAGAAACCTTAAATCTCATTTTGACATATTAGCTTTGTCAACTTACAAAAAAAAAGCATCTAGCATTAAAGAAGTATAACATTTTTGTTGTATTTTATCAACTTTAAGGGTCTGTAAGGTATGATGCAGTTTTTGAAATTGCGCATTTCAAACTTTTGATATTTTTAATTGGTGACATATTAGAGTGTCTGCAATCTGCATTAATTTGTGAGTATTACGGTAAAGGGGAAAAATTCTTTTTGATATCTTAACATATTCAAGTTTAGTTTGAGCTAATTTCTATACACCCACCTTAAAATATTTCTCTTTTTCAGAAACTTACCTGTTCACCACCACTCATATTTGATGTATAATTGAGAACACGTCCTTGCTCATCAACTTGTACATAAATCACATTGTCCCCTCCTCCGCTCTGCTCCATCCTATACTCTACAAGAAAAAAATATGTACTGGTCTGAAGGAATCATGTATGAAGTTTTATTAGCCATTAGGTCACAACTCTTATTAGCTTTGATGAGTAACAGTAAAATCAGTCAGGTTGTATCTTTAACTTAGATAACTCATTAATGGTTTCTCCCAGGGATAGCACAAGAAGCCACCAGGGTTTCATGGCCCTGTAAGTGTAAACCTTTAAAAATGCAAGACACCATGTTTTGAATCAGGGATGGGGCCGATGTAATAGAATAGAAAAGTAATAGATTTTCTGAAATTTAAATGTAATAGTAATAGATTGAAATTTTGAAAATGTAATAGTAATAGATTGCAAAGTAATAGAAAAAATCTATTAGTAATAGATTGAAATTTTGAAAATGTAATAGTAATAGATTGCAAAGTAATAGAAAAAATCTATTACTTTTTCTATTACTTTCTATTACATTGGCTAACTGTTGTTTTTGTTTAATATATCTCTATTTATAAACATTTCACTGAAATTGGATTTCTCATCAGATGTTTTTCACTATTTTTATAGTTGTGTTTTATTTAATGCAAGTTATACAATCCTTGTTACATGAAATATACATGTATTATATGATAAATATATAACATTTAATGGAAATTGAAAAAAAAAACCAAACATGTGTATAATCTGGATGTGAAAATGTTTATATACGAAGTATAAGTCTCACTATATTGCTCATTCAATTGAACAATCACAGATACATCTATTGCTGCATTCTCTTTATGGTTGTGAGTCAGTTTATGCAAAGGCGAATTGCAATGATTTCTCTACTCAGGAATGTGACACTTTCAATAGGATTACACTTTCAATAGTATACGACACCTTGTTAGATATTTCAATTGAAGCGTCATTGTTAGACAAATAACAAGACTGGGTTCTCTCCCTGCATGCTTTGATAGGATAATGAAATAGCTTTGTTTTGAAAGCTTTCAAGACAGATATACCTACATTATTTTATAGATCCACGTGTGTTGATTGTGATTTATAGATTTACAAACTGTAGTTATTTCAACAGAGATTGTAAATGCTCACATTTGCAACCAGAATGAAAAAAATACTCTTTACAGATTTCTTGCACTGTGAAAGTCTTTTCAAATTTGACAACCCATCTGAAGGTAGTTATAATTTTAATTCTTATTAATTGACTGTATGTTTCAGGACTTTTGGCCCTGTATTCACAAAAGGTCGTAGACTTAACCAGGTCTTATGCTTAAATCCAGTCTTAAAGTTAAACCTTTCGTCTCAGCTAAGTTTTGTCTTAAAACCGAATTCACAAAGGGTGACTTAGCTAAGTCCAAGATTGTCAAATAACCACAGAGGCTTTCTGTATCATGTGACCTTTCTTTTCTATTCAAACTATACTATTGGTGACATATATCCTTCATTTAATGCATTTTATCTAAGGAAAAGTGCTGTTTTGAAATGGAAAACCTTGTTACCACATATAAACTTCCCAAAGACTGCTGTAGTGAGGTGTTCTGTATAATTATACTTTATTTACAGCCATTTCAAATTTTGAAGTTGAAAAAAGTTTATGCTGGCCATATTTAAGTCCTCTTTATAAAATTTAAGCCCACTACCAACCAGTCTTAAAGTTGAGCCCTTGGCTAAGCCTAAGCTAAGCAGTTTTTGGGCAGAAACTTGAGACAAAAATCTCAACTTTAAGCCTAAGCACTAGCTTAGACCTTTCGTAAATATGAGCCCTGGCTTCACTGAATGCCTGTGTATAAATTTTGAAATAAATCGGTTGAATATTGCTTCATTCAATGAATTATGGAGATATATTGATGATTTTCTTATAATTTCTGTGTGGTTTTGTAAATCTATGCAGACAATGCATTTGACTGCCAGTGATTTAAAAAAAGTTATGAAACTTTATTTTTACTTACTAGCCAATACAAAGTAATAAATGGCAATGTAATAGATTTGAAAATTTGAAATGTAATAGTAATAGATAACAATGTAATAGTAATAGACTGCATGTAATAGACCCCATCCCTGTTTTGAATACATTTTGAAGAATCCAGGTTACCCAATTTGTGATTAAGTATCACTTTCATTACTTGGGTTACATGGGTAGATTTTACGCTCTGACATTCCTTATGTTAGCAGCGTTTTTTGCTTTTGATCCCTGTGACCGCAAAATAATTAGTTTTTAAGTTGACATTTCATAAGTTTAGTTTAAAAAATAGGTGTAAATTGCGCTGATCGATGTGATCTCAATATATTCCACAAGTTGTGACCCGAGTTATTCACAAAGTACACCTGTCCTTTTAATTCTGTCCGTACCCGCATCCATATACCAAAATATCTAGGGTATTACAGGTGCGAATGAGATTAAAGACAGGTGTATTTTCAGGTTTGGTGAAAGCTCAGCCGAGCACTACTGTATAGCATAGATGGTCAATATCAACTTGGCCCCAAGCTCTCAATAAATTCAACCATAACAAACTTTATCCTGAATTTACAAAAGAATGCAAATCTTGAATTGGTCCAGTTCACCACCTGCCTTGAAAGAGATCAAGGCCATGCAATACTGATATTTGAACAAACTTCTCTTGCAGTAATATACCACACTACAAAAAACGAAACTGTAAAGAAGTTTTACATTGTCATAACATGCAAGTGACAAACTCGCAAAAGTAACCACCAACATCAATAGATTGGTTTTATGGACAACTCGGCCCACTTCAAAATTGGCCCATTTTAAAGTCGGCCTGTTTTAAAGTTGGCCTGTTTCAAAGTGAATATGATAACAACTCATTAATATTCATATTATGTATAAAATATGATTTTATTACGCTACAATAGCTTACCATGTGGGACTTAATGCTGTTCTCGGGTTGCCACACCCGGGGCCAACGTCTTAGAAAAAAAGATCGTTCTTGTTAGCCACCGGATATACTGGTAGTTGTCGTCACGTGATAACTTCTGACCAATCGCCCTACTTTCTCGTTGGCCACGATTGACTGGTAGCAGTTTGTAAATATACAGACATTTTCATTTATTTCTCAGTATTCACGTATTGTTGGAGGCTAATATTTGCATATTTCTTTAAATATATGTCATAGATTATTCTGTAAAATTTTTAATTTCACAACTTACGTAGTTTCCTTACAATCCGTGTGTTTTGAGTTTTCTCGGTTCAGGCAATCTTAATTGTACGTCTTTTTATTGCGTTAAAATGTCCCTTCATCAAGCAAACAAAGACAAACCGAGAGCTCAGAAATGCCGCCATTTTTGCTTCAGTTTTGATACACATAATTACTGCCCTACCTGTAGGGAGGCTGGCAAGGGAGATGACCCCTGTGTCACTTTTGAAGCGCCCTGCCATATTTGTACGTCTCTCTCTGATGAGCAGTTACAAAAAATCCAAAACAGGAAGCGGTACTTAAAAAAGCAAAAAGCGGAAACTAGTTCCAAAGATGAACTAGATCTCTTGGGTGAAGGCGATGGGGACTCTTTTAATGGTTCCAATGCAGACCTTGAGAGTGCTGCCGATAACCTCTTTACCTCACCCCCCCGTCCTCAACCTCTCGCCTTCAGTTCTTTATCACTAAAGACCCCAGCCAAGGCTGTTCCTCCCACCCCAGGTACTGTTTTACAAAATAAAATTCAAAGAAATCTAGAGAAATCCCTGGGTGATTCCTTAAATATCCATATACAGCAGCAAATGGGTTCCTTCCAGGCATCCATGTTGGAAGCTTTTCAGTCACTCCGAGAGGAGTTAGCAGTTAAAAAATCTGCCGAGGTTGATCCCTCACCTCATGCTTCTAAAGCTGGTCCATCCAGCAAACCTGCTGCTCATCTGGACCTACCCCCTCCGAGGTCAAGTACTAATACACAATCCGAGGCTATGGATGTGGACGTTGGTCCAGCACTCCCTCCTCGTCTAGTACTAAATCAAACTTCCTCGGATCAGTACGTTGCCCCTTCTGAAGCTATACCGAAGGATTCCTCGTACTCACATAAAAAACAAAGCCACAAACAGTAACACCGAGCTCTGCCTCGGATCATCTGGATGAGGATTCCGACGAATCTCGGATCCATCCTAGACCTAAGAAACACTCTGACAAGAGCAAGCATAAATCTAGGTCCAGATATGTGTCATCTTCAGAGGAAGATCACTCCCCTGTGGCTAGACACAGGTCTTCTAAGCCCTCTAGGGCTCAGCCCTCAGGCGCAGCTTCTGATCAAGACCTCCCACAACATGATCCAGACCCCCCTTATTATAGGGAAGTAGCCCTGTCTGACATTCCCTCCCAATACTCTGAAGAGGTAGACACCTTCAGGCGCATTCTTTCTCTCCCTGACCCCAGGGACTCTATGCCTAGGTCGTCAACTTCAGTGTTGGGTCTGGATGACGAAAAAGGCCGTCAAGAGCTCAGACCTAGAGGTCCTTCCTCTATCTTACCACTTAGCTCAGTTATCAAGGACGCCTTTGATAAATTTCAACATGATTTCAAAGCTGCCAATTTATCTGAAGGAAAATATGTCAAGCCTCCTCCTTCCACTTCCAAGTGGTATAAGGTTGGACAGCCCACTTTTCAAGACAAAATCCAGGAGTTGAATACAGACTTTGCCAAGATCTGTATTACTCCTAGACCTCCTGGGGCACCAGTAGCCAAAGTCCCTATGCCAGTCCTTAAGGAGCTGGAACATCAGGCTAGACAAAATATCTCAACCCTCAATTTCACCGCTGCCTTTGCCAAAACCTCTTCTTCTTGCAATGCTTCCTTAGAGAAGTGTCAACAGAGCATCAAGTCAACTGTCAAGAAGATTAAATCTCAGATCCAGAAAGGTGCCAATCCTGAGAAAGCAGCAAAGCGCGGATATGAGGAAGTTGCTGAGTACTTGGATTTTTGGAACAAAACTGTTCTTGTTCAACATAGAGCTCTTACCTGTCTCAGCAAATCGCTAGCCCATATTCTCCAGAGGGAATTATATTCCATGGCTAATACCGGCTTGCTTAGGCGCGAAGCCGAAATGACTTTATTGCATCCCCAGTTAGGGGAAACGAGACGCCAAGAACTTAGGAACTCGTCCTTCTGGGACTCCTCCTTGTTCGAGTCTCAACTTGTAAAGGAAGGGGAGGACTTCCTTCTCAAAAAAGGCACCTCAAAAGATTCTCAGGGTTTTGCACCCTACCAGAATAAGCCCTTTCGTGGCCCCCACAAGAAAAGAGGCTCCTACAGGAAACGCCCCTATGGGGGCAATACCTCTCAAAGCAGTAACCAATCCTTTCCCTCGGGAAGAGGAAAATCTAACTTCAGGGGCTCCAGGGGTCGTTTTCGACCCCACAATAGAGGAAGGGGGCGTGGAAACCCCCCTTCGCAATGACTCCTCCACAGCCTCATTCAGTCCACCAGTAGGAAGTCGCCTCCGTTCTTTCAAGAGAGACTGGCAAACAAACAAGTGTTCTCAAAACGTGTTAAACATTATCACCAATGGCTACGTTCTGCCATTCCGTTCAAAGCCAAACTTGATCAGATTCCCTCTGATTCTATCAGAGTACAAGGCCCAACAAAAAGACCAAGCCTTGGCCACTTGTATCCAGTCTCTCTTGTCAAAGAACGCCATCGAAAGGGTGGAAAATGTAAAATCTCTCGGGTTTTACAGTCGCCTGTTCCTAGTACCCAAGCCCCACCAAAGGTGGAGGCCAGTCATAGACTTAAGCAGGCTCAACACTTTTCTACATGTAGAAAAGTTCAAAATGGAAACCCCGGAGTCCATCCGGACTTCCCTGGTCCCAGGGGAATGGGTATCGTCGATAGACCTGTCGGACGCATACCTTCACATCCCCATCCATCCCAACTCAAGGAAGTACCTAAGGTTTTGCTACAAGGCCCAGGTGTTCCAGTTCACCTCCCTACCTTTCGGACTGGCCACAGCCCCCCAGGTCTTTACGATGATCGTAAAGGAAGTGAAACTAATGGCCCTCTCAAGAGGACTCAGAATTCACCAATACCTGGACGACTGGCTGATCAGGTCCCAGTCCCAGGAGAAATCTCAAAGGGACACACAGGCAGTAGTAGACCTAACCCAATCCTTGGGTTGGATAATCAACCAGGAAAAATCAGAACTGAAACCTACTCAGGTGTTTTCGTTCGTGGGCTACGAATACCACCTAGATTCAGCCCTTGTAAGACCCACTCACGAGAGATGGCTCAAACTTCAGGATTTGATCCTACGACTCAAGTCAAAACGTGTTTTGACTGCAAGATGTTTGATGTCTCTAATTGGGTTGCTAGCCTCAACGGAGAAAATGGTCCCGGAGGGACGCCTTCACATGAGGCCCTTTCAGTTTCATCTCAAGGAGCACTGGAGATATCCTCAGTCGCTGGACAACCTCCTTCCTTGGACAGAAGCCATTGTAGCCCACCTAGATTGGTGGCAAAATCCCTCAAATGTGATGAAAGGCGCAGACCTTCATCCCAAGGACCACAGTATCCAACTCTTTACCGACGCCTCAAACGAAGGTTGGGGCGCTCATTTAGATCAAAATTCTACAAAAGGACTGTGGTCAGAGCGGGAAAAAAGGCTACACATAAATGTCCTGGAATTGAAGGCGGTCACCCTGGCCCTTCGAGACTTCAAGGACCAGTGCCAGAATCAAACAGTGTTAGTTGCGACGGACAACTCAACAGTGGTAGCCTACATCAACAAGCAAGGGGGAACTCACTCAGCAGAGATGTGCGCTCTCCAGTGGAAAATCATGACCTGGTGCCATCACTACCATATAACATTGAAAGCCAGGCACATTCCAGGGTGTCTGAATGTGATGGCCGACCTCCTATCCAGGTCCAACCAAGTGCAGTCAACAGAATGGTCTCTGCACCCTCAGGTCTTCAAGCAAATCTGCCGAAAGTGGTTCACCCCTCATGTAGACTTATTCGCCACTCACCTGAATCACAAACTCCCTCTATATGTGTCTCCTATCCCAGACCCAAGGGCCTGGAACATAGATGCTCTGAACATAAACTGGACCAACCTCACGGCTTACGCCTACCCTCCTACGGCTCTCCTTCACAAGGTGATCCAAAAGATCAAGCAATGCCATTGCCTGATCATCGTGATAGCCCCAGGCTGGCCAGGGATGCCCTGGTTTTGGGACCTAGTGCAGCTCTCAACAGAGATCCCACTACAACTCCCAGTGTCAACGACCCTACTCAAACAGTCCCACAACTATGTGTTCCACAACAATCCACAACAGCTGAACCTCCACGCCTGGTGTCTAGGAGCGGACAACTCCAAGAACAAGGCTTCTCTGTGGAGGTGGCAGAGAGAATTGCTGCCCCTCAGCGGTCATCAACAAGGACCATCTACCGGTCAAAGTGGGCCCTATTTGAAAAATGGTGCAGAGAAAATTCGGTGGATTTCTCCACTCCATCTGTGAAACAAATCTCAGATTTTTTCATGTACCTGTACCAAGACCTAAACAGGCGCCCCTCGACCATTGATGGTTACAGGACTGCTATCGTTGACACTTTGGGCCCAACGGCCCAACACATTGCGCACAACGCAGACCTTCATAGGTTACTCTCCAGTTTTCACAGGGATCGTCCTAAAAGTTCCAGAAATTTACCCAAGTGGAACCTTTCTGTTGTCCTTAACGAGCTCACCAAAGCACCCTTTGAGCCCATGAAAGACTCAGACCTCAAACATCTTACTCTCAAAACTGCTTTCTTGCTAGCCTTGGTCTCCGGCAAGCGCCGCAGCGAAATCCATGCCTGGGTCGCTAACAAAGTAGCTAATTTAGGCCAATGGGAAAAGGTAGCCTTGTTCCCTTCTTCTGATTTCATAGCCAAAAACCAACTAGCAAGAGAAGGTTCTCAAAGTGTGTCACCAGTGACTATTCCTGCTTTGACTACCATTGTAGATAGACAGTTTAAGGAAGACAGGACCCTGTGTCCCGTGCGGGCCCTGAGGTTCTATTTGGACCGAACTAAAGACCTGAGAGGGTCTCGTTCTCTCCTTTTCATCTCCTTTAAGAAAGGACATACCTCAGATATCAGACCCGCTACACTCTCCTCATGGTTGAAACAAACCATCCTACTTTGTTACAAACAAGCAGATCAACAAGCCTTGGACTTGGTCCAAGTCAAAGCGCATGACATCCGGGCCTTCGCGGCCTCTAAGGCCTTTTACGGTGGCGTATCGGTGGACCAAATCATGCAAGCCTGTCACTGGAAAGCTCACAACACATTCACAAATTTTTACCTAAAAGACCTTACTTGGTCGGACACCGACAACAATATGTATCTGGGACCCGTAGTGGCGGCACAACAAGTCCTAGATCCTTCCCCTCAGACCAGTTGTCCTCGGAAAGAAAAAAAGGGGGGGGGGGGCATATCCGCTACAACCAAGTCTTCAGGAGTCTCTCCCAGGATCTAGGTATTCCTTTACCTTCAAGATGTTACGGGTAAGGTCATTTTATTTTCAATTATCAGGTAATTTCTATTAAGGACTTAGTCAGTTGTCGTTAATCTCATATTTCAGGTTAAAAATTTCATGAGATGCCCGACCACTGGGTTGGTCAGTCACACGTGAAGGTCTAATAGGGACCCTTAGACCTCGAAGTGAGCACTGCTGCACTTCCGTCCTACAACCAAACATCTGGACAGTTTTAGTACTGTCCCTTTTTACTCAGGTTTTTGGCTCGTTACAGGCCCGATCTTCGGGATCGGGGCTCTGTAAAAGGGACTCAGACTGGCATTTCTGGCACTATTCTGTATATGTTAATTCAAATCTTAGAAAAAAATTACATATCTTCCAGTCTCAGCTGTAATCCCGCCACCGGGCGGTTGAATTCAGCATTAAGTCCCACATGGTAAGCTATTGTAGCGTAATAAAATTGTAAATTTTAATTACTTAAATGTAGCTTTTATAAGCTACAAGCTTACCATGTGGGACTTAGGAGAGTCCCACCCTGCCTCCCCGCTATTTACAGCTGAGGGGTAGGTTTAATAAAAAATTTCAACGAGAAAGTAGGGCGATTGGTCAGAAGTTATCACGTGACGACAACTACCAGTATATCCGGTGGCTAACAAGAACGATCTTTTTTTCTAAGACGTTGGCCCCGGGTGTGGCAACCCGAGAACAGCATTAAGTCCCACATGGTAAGCTTGTAGCTTATAAAAGCTACATTTAAGTAATTAAAATTTACAAAATCACAGTATTCTTTGCGATTTTCTAACAATATGTTATATAAATGCTGCCTGGAGATCAAATATGTTACCTGGAAACATGTACTTAGCTGAAGAATTAACATTTCAATTTCATGGACTTACACAATTCATTTATATTCATGTACTGGTCGGCCAGTGAATTTCATCACCCCAGTGAAGTTCGTCACCTGCCATAAAAATGCTCAAGGACAGGCAATATTCACGTTTAAATAAAGGTAGAGGATATTTACCCAACGGCTGTGTACGCTAGATCAGTTTCACTGCTAGCGTACCCAACGGTTGTGTACGCAAGATCTATTTGACTGCTAGCGTACCCAATGGCTGTGTACCCAAGATTTATATCAGTGTTAGTGTGCCCAACGGCTGTGTACATACACTACTGGCATACCCAACTACCCTGCACCCCAGGCATTGAATCCTATGTTCCCAAAGGCTGTGTACACTAGATCAGTTTCACTGCTAGTGTAGCCAATGGTTGGGTACGCAAGATGCATTACACTGCTAGCGTTCCCAACGGTTCTGTACGCTAGCAGGGATATCAGTGTCAGTCTAGCGTACCCAATGGTTGTGTACGTAAGATCTATTTCACTGCTAGCATACCCAACGGTTATGAACACTAGCAGTGATATTGGTCTAGCATACCCAACGGTTGTGTACGCAAGATTTATATCGAAGCTAGCCTACCCAATGGCTGTATACATACACTACTGGCATACCCAACTACCCTGCACTCGAGGCAGTGAACCCTATGTTCCCAATAGTTGTGCACCCTAGGTCAATAGGGTTCTTAGCATACCCAACAGTTGTGTATGCAAGATCTATTTCACTGCTAGCCTACCCAACGGTTGTGTACGTCAGCAGTGATATGGGTCTAGCTTACCCAAAGACTGTGTGTGGATGACCCATATCACCGCTAGCATACCCAACAGCTGTGTATGTATACTAACGGCATACCCAACTATCCTGCAATCAAAGCAGTGAACCCTTTGTTCCCAATGGTTGTGCACCCTACATCAATAGCATTGTTAGTGTACCCAACTGTTGTGTACACAAGATGTATTTCACTGCTAGTGTACCCAACAGTTGTGTACTCTAACAGTGATATCGGTCTAGCCTACCCAACGGTTGTGTACACAAGATCTAGATCACTGCTAGCATACCCAACAGCTGTGTATGTACACTAATGGCATATGCAACTCTCCTGCATCCAGTTAAAGCACTAAGTTCTGTTTTCCCAATGGTTATGTACCCTAGATTAACGTCATTGATATTTTCTTTTGTTAGTGTAACCAAAAGCTGTTTAAGGTACTGGCATACCCAACTACCCTGTACCCAAGGCAGTAAACTCTGTGTTCCCAATGGTTTTGAACCCAAGATCCAAGATCAATATCATTGCTGGCATACCCAGTGGCTGTGTGCACAAGATCCATATCACTGCTAGCGTACCCAGCAGTTGTGATATTGGTCTACTGTACCCAGTGGTTGTGCACACAAGATCTATATCGCTGCTAGTGTACCTAACAACTCCAAATTTTTTACAGCCTGCCCAATTTTTCATTACCCAAGGTAGTATGCACTCAATGGTTGTGCACTCGATATCAGTACCCTTCATAGCGTACTCAACAGGTCTGTATCGAAGGCATTGTGAAGTAATTAGTTTTTAAGGAATTTTTTTGAGTAGTCAGAAATGGGCCAAGGACCACTCTCTGAATTAAACTTATTCAGCTTATTGTTACATTTTAACAAAGGTAATTTAAGGAAGAAGTGATTAAAATATAGGTACGTACACTAGCACTGATCTTGTGTACATAGCCGTTGGGTACGCTAGCGATGATATAAATCTTGTATACACAGCCGTTGGGTACGCTAGACCAATATCACACCTAGCGTACACAGCCGTTGGGTAAATAACCACTCCGTTAAAGAAATGGAATAGCTTCTTTCAATGGCAAGGTATACATATATGCCGTAACTGGACAGTAAAACCGTTTAATATTGTCATAAAATGTAGGTAACGAACTTCACTGGGGTGACGAACTTCACTGGCTGAGCAGTATACCCCAAAATATGACGAAAATATGAGGTCACAGAATTCCGTGGGGTTTCCTTACAATATTTTATTAATACAAATGTTACTTAAAAGTCAAATAATTTACGTGAAACTTTGTTTACCTTAATACCTTAATAAGGCTTATAGTTTGTATGGGCCGACTTTGTAGGGGACCGACTTTGAAATGGGCTAAGATGACCAGATTCCATAGATTGCATCGGAGCCGAGGGTCCAGTTAACTTCAGTGGATTTTTCCGTTACTAACATGTTCTGGGTCTTCCCATATTAAGTATTTCTTGCAGGGACTAACCCTAATGTGCATAATGATTTGTAGCAATTGATACATAAGAAACTACACGTACAGTTGCTCATTCTTATCCGTTGGGGATAAAAATGCGATTACATTTCCGCCATATTAGATTTTCAGGAAACACGTTTTTCTGGACAGAACGAAAACAAGTTTAATCCTTTGGTTGTTAAAAAATCAAAGAAAATTAAATTACTCAGTATACATCAGAAGAAAATCACACTTCATACGTGGAATCTACTAGTTGGTGGAAAATATACAATAAAGTGTTATTATTTAGATTAAACCGGTTCAAAACAAGGCACTTTGACCTGACCTAGTTCAGTGCGGAAGCGTGTTTGTTTACAAGATTGAGGTTACGTTTTCGACAAAAGTGCACCGCAAATCACGGGCCTCGCATCGTAAATTACGGTAGAAAAATATTTATAATACATAGTATCACAATCGTAAATCGATGTTGGCAAAGACTTGGGGATATTATTTCACATTGAGGTACATGGTGTATGGCGTCTAAGCACAGACCTTCACCTCTATGTTGGTTGGACTCCCACAAGTGGAAATACTGAGGCCCCATTATGACCCAGGCTATTGAACAATACATAATACAGCAACTTAAGCTCTAAATAACCAAAAGACATAGTAATTTTGGAAAAGGCGGAACTCATAATTTGATTATTCTTTGATTCTGGGCCTCATTAGTTAATCAAATTTGTGATAACTTGGTCAATAAAGCTTATGCCCAAATTTTTTATGCTCTGATCTGATGTAGAATTTGACTGTTAAACATGAAACCCCAGCTTTCAGGTTGTACAATAAGTCCGATTAATAGCGCTTATGTATGTATTTGTGCTTTACTTAATCTTCAGGTATTTGTCTTGTGTTGGGCCCATGGTTTGTATGATGCCATTCTTCATGTATACAATCGAGGTATGAAAGACTACACCACACCCCTGGAAGAACTTTTAGCTTTACTCACCAGAGCGGTGACTTCTGGAAAACAGCTTTCAGACGATCATGTTACCTTGGGTAACAAAATCCTTGTTTATATAAGGTATATTTATTTATTATTTTTTTTTGGAAGGGAGACGGGTGCAGGGTACGTGGGATCATAGGTATTAGTTGGTCAGGATTGTAAAATACTTGTATATCTGTTTGATGGTAAGCTGTACAGTAATGTATTAATATTTTAGGTTTATTTGTTAAATTTGTTTTCATAAAGGGTCTATCTCTTTTGAATTCAATAATGTTAGAATGACATTTAAAAGTGAGCTTTCTATTAAATGAATGTGTAAAGACAAAGTATGAGTTAATGCAACAATATGTTAATTATTTTAAGGTGCCAATAAATATATGGTTATAATATTATTTTGAAATTAATACCCCACTATGCTCTGCTTACCCACACTAGCTTAAATAAAGATGAATGTGTTTAGTAATTGGGGTATATTTGTAAAACTATTGGTCTGTATGTGTTTTAGCTGTTGCTTAGCTGGCAGAGCTTATCCCTATGGAGATATTCCCAAAGAAGATGTTAAAAAGGTCAAAGATGAGGTGATTAATTGTGCTATCACTGATAAGTGAAGATTTATTTGACTAAATGTAGCTATGGAGTGTTGCAATCTAGTGTCTGATCGATATTTACACTGAAATAGCCTTGTGTCATTTCTGGAATGTGTTTTGACAGATATGTAAAGGAACTTGGTTCAACAAAAGTTGGGGGTGAATTACCTTTGCCTTTGTTGTGACACTGATTTCACATTTCTACAGATATTCAATTAATATATAACATCTCAGTTCTCTGTCTAATTAGTCCTGTAACCAACAAGTGATTGAGCATTTCGTTGCTGCAACTGAAAATAAACTGGTGTTGCAAATAACAACAATCTGTTAAGCATTATACTTGGGCAGAATAAAGTAAACTAAGAATTCGGCCAGTTAGTGCTTGTTATCTCCTACCAGGTGTAAGATTATAAAATGCCCATTTTATGTAATTGAGTACATGTATCTGTTCATTTATGTGCGGCACAGTTTTCTTTAAAGGGCTGTGCTGCCTTTTGCATGAATATTTTTTTTGAACATGTTCATCTACTTTTTAATTTGCTGTGTCATAACCATTTGTAAGATCTGTAGGTCCATAGCAAGCTGTTAATAGCTGCTGTGATAGTTCATTTTGAGTAAATAACTTGTAACTGCAAAAATATTAAAATAAGAATATTTGGAGGGAATACATTGTTCAACTACTTTTGATGTTCAGTGTCATTGCAAATTTTCAGAGCTGTGGCTATAATAAATCACTTTATAACTGCAAAACTTGAATTTAGAGTACTTTTGGAAAATATTTGGTGTACCTACTTTGTGATGTACAGTATCATGGCCACTTTTCAAAGAAGTAGATCAATCATTGAGTGGATCGTTGTTTCACATGTTCCTTGGGACTTTTGCTCTGGTATTTGTTCTTGACATCTGGATATGTTTTCTACTTTGTCACACCAAAATTTTTAATTTTGAGTCTTTTTGTGTACAGAAATGTCATATATCTCCTTTTACAGTTAAATGTAGAACATTGGAATGTATTGAGAGATAATAGTAAACCATGGCTTGGAAGTTCAAAAAATGATTCAGATTTTTCTTGCCAGTCCCTCCCATTACCCTGCAGGGTCAAATTGGGGTAGTAAATGGCATAATGATGTATTTCGCAATATATCTCAGCAAGTTCCAGGAATGATATGAAGTTGCATATAATAATTCTTTGGCAGTCAAAAAAAATTATACAGAGGTATTTTGTCCACTGAATGGCTTTTCAGATCACTTTTATGGCCCAAAGTGCTTCAATTTTCAAATTTTGCTACTTTGAGTAAAATGCTAACCATAATTCAGCTATTGCACTCTTCACTTGGGCCAGCATAGTTTTTATATCATTTAGTATTTACTCCCTGGGAGGAGCTCATACCAGGGTGGTAGTCTTGTTCATCATTCCTGTCTTGTTCATCATATGAATGTCAAGCCAAACAGACAGTATTTTATGAGGAATTAGTCCAACGATAAAATACGCAAGAGAGTACTGATTAACAGTTGACTACTGTTGAGTGTCAAGGAACCGGACAATACTTGTTTTTAACCAGTGCTTATAAATAATTGTAGATTCACCCTACATGGATTCCACCATTACTATCAGTATAAATTTCAAAGGGAATTACTTCTTAACAGAGTTCCATTTAAGAATATTGGTTAATCCCAGTACATAGTAATGGTGGAAAGGTTCCAAATAAAGTTACAACTCTTACTGCCTGTACAAATATCTAGCTTGTTGAAATTCACTGAAGTACTGTTGAACTTCTATTGTCCAGACATGTGAGAGGAAGATTTTGTTCAGATAATAGAAAGTTCATAAGTAGAAATGGTTATTCAGCATGAAAACATATTTTAAGATTTGATAAACTTACATAATTCAGACAATCACAGTTTTCTACTGTCCATGTTAATTCTCCCAGGTTTTTAAGTGTGTGACAACATTACACACTAAGAAGCACAGTGATGATGAGCCCACCTACCCACACCTGAGAACCCTGCTCAAGTACGACACGAGGGAGTTCTTCAATGTACTTGCACTGGTAGGTGGTGGATACTCAAGAGTTGTTTCAGCTACAACAAAGTCAGAGTGAAAGTTGGGGATTTACTTCCCATTCAACAGCCAGGGTCATATTGGGACAGGTCCTCAGCATTGCCACTTGTGGGACTCAAACCCACAGACGTGACAGCCTATGATTAGATGCCAAACTTGCTAACCACTAGGCCACCGAGGACCTCTTCAGCTGTAACAAATTACTCCCAACTTTTCTCATATAACATCTGTGCTCGAGACTCTTCTCTGGTTTCTAGCCAAGTTCTATTTATTTTTCAAGCCTGTTGCATTGATATACATGAATTTTATCAGGTTATATCGAACTGTAGTTGTCAAGATAAAATCCACCTCAATGTTCCTATCTTTTAGCCAACAAGTTGAAACCCCACATCAGTTATTTTTTTTTGATATGATATACATAAAATTTGGATTGCATGTGTACCATCAACATTAGCATCATTCAGAAGCAAGCTGAAAATCTATTAATTTAACAAGCCATTTTCTCTCTAACAGTAAGTTAATCTTCACATTTCCTAACCTCCTTCAGTTTAGTAGCTTCATAATCTATGAATAATCCCCTTGTTGGTATTTTACAATTAGCAAGCACAAGGATTAACCTTGTCTGATTAAAACTTAGAATGTACACTATATGCTCGTCAATACCTTACAGTTCCTCCTTTCCATTCATCAGTCTTTAAGTCAGCCAAACATTTTGGCCATAGTTTTGCCTTTGATGCTCCTAAGATCTGGAATGACCTCCCTCAAGATGTTCGCAGTGCAACATCAGTTGCCTCCTTGAGAAAGAAGCTTAAAACTTACCTGTTTGCAAAAGCCTACCCACCATAGCCTCTCCCGTGACATCTGTGTCTCCTTGGTACGACCTGGCTACGTCCCTTGATTAACGCTAACTGCCTTGCTTTATGTTTAGATGCGCCTTAGAGTCCATCAGTGATAGAGATTAAGCGCTATAAAAGTCCACATTAGATTAGATTAGATATGCTGTACTTGATTCATACATTTTGTCTTCCAGCACTATACCATAAGTCCATTTGAGAACATTGTATGTACATCCCTAAATGTAGCCTAAAGTGAGTAAATATGCTGAAGTTTTACACTTATGGAAGCACTTGTGGTAGTTTTAAATGATTAAATCTATTATGACAGAAGATTGTTAGTTTTTGATCCAAAAGGGTCACATTTTATTACCTGTCTGTTTTTTGTAACTTATGACATTGATCAGTTATGCATATTTTAATTACATAATGCTATTACTGTCCTGACACTCTTGAGATCATTGTCGTCCAAAACTAACTTGAAATATGTGGAGAGGCTTTTGTTATTGTGACTGCCTATCGACAACTTTTGTAATTATTTTGTCGGTATCGCTCACATGTGCTTCAGAGTGCGATGACGGTGCATCCTAACTAATCATGAATCTTCTGTTTTAGAATATTCTATTATCATGTCATGTTTAGAAGAATATTCTAATTTATATCATATTATAACTTTAATTAGCTTTATACAAGGTTTGGCTGCGTATATGTATTTATCAGGCATTTGAAGACCCAGACATGCATGGTGAGGGTGGAGCAGAGAAGAAACAAAGAGTGGTGGACATCCTGCTATACATCATGGTGGAAGGTGGACAGGGGTTTACTGTATGTTGACATAAGTTTATGTAATTCAGTTAATTTCAATTGTTAACATTTTTCAACAAATAAAAGCAGATTTGCTTTGATGATAGGATAAATTTCATCACACATTGAACAAGAATCACATTTCTGGGATTCAGGAGATATCTTTTTATTTATTGTAGCATGAAAGAAAAAATAGTGAATATGTTATAATTTGAACTATTTTTAAATTTATATACAGAACAAAAACACCTTAAACAGATATAGAAATCAATAGAAATAAATATTTTAACTGGTTTGCTACTATGTGTATGTGTTCATCTGGTATCTGTTCATCCGAATATGATACATTACGTAATTTAAAGGTTACATTGTTTCTATCATGATAATGTTCAAGTATTCCATTTAAAAATTCTTTAAGTCTAAGTGTGTATTATGCCATAATAAGATGAATATAAAATACCCAGCCTGGGGCTGTGCTCATGAACAATGTGTAGATCAGGTGACCTTAGATCTTTGAATGGGAAAGTTTTCACTTAAGTATTTCCTGGAATCAGTATTCATGAAGCAATACTTAGACAAGGTCATCTTAGATTTTAAGCAAGGAAATAAACTTCTCCAAACTTCTAAGGTATATTTCGTTTATAAAATTTTGAATGAAACAACACCTGACACGCATACATTTTAAGTAATACTTTAAAATGTAACTTAGGAATGGTCCAAGTGTTGTTCCTGAATATGGTCCCAAGTCTTGTCATAATTGCCTGTGGGTCGTATAAATAACTCATTCGACTCCCAGGAGGTGGGGGTTTACAGGCATCTCCGCCATGAGTTGAACTTATGATTTTATTGCGTTAATACATCCTATCCAATGGACAATAGCTTATCCGGTCGGCGCGGACCGGCCCGCCAATGTCAGAAAAAGACGTCCTGTGTCTCCACCGGCTAGGCCGGTCCAGTACTGTGCACTCGCCAGATGGCGTGTCGTACTTCCTTCCTGTCTAGACAGAGTGACGTCATAGCATCTTTTTCGTTTGGCGCGTGGCTGTGCACAAGGAAAAATTTACTCTGCCAGATATTTTGTTTTTCACATCGGACATTTTATTCTAGTGATATTTTTTCTACATATATATTCTGCATAAACAACATGGCTTCTCCTGGCCAGCGTAGAGGGAAGTGTGGGCACGCTATGGCCCTTTTTGACACTCACACACACTGTGCTCGTTGCAGAGAAAAGGGTAAGGGCCAAGATTTTTGTGTCGAGAATCCTAATTCTGCTGATAAGTGCCCTATTTGCATTACCTTCACCAGTGATCAACGTCTTCAGCTTGCAACACCTGCTTATAAAATCAAAAAAGAAAAGCGTGAAGCTAAGGCAGCTGATTCTACGCCTTCTAAAGAGACTGAAGAATTTGTGGATCCGGCCAGTGTGGCCGTTATTGGGGCTATTGATAGTCAAGGCACTGTTAAGTCTGCTGCTTCCGCCCCACCACCAGAGAAAAAGCTTAAGAAGGAATGCAAGAAAGACCTTAAGAAGGTAAAATCTCCCTCTACCACTGCTTCTTCCAGCCAACCGACCCCTGATGAACGTTTCAATGAACTAGACAACAAATGGTCGGAACGTTTTAGTCGCTTAGAAGCCCTCATTTTGGCCAAGAGTTTTGAACCTACCTTCACTGCAGATGTTAAAGTGGCTCCGACCCACTCACCTCCACAGACTCAGAATGTATCTGAGCCATTCATCAGACCTTCAACTTCTTCGCTTCCTGGTTCTGGCTCCTCTGCTGAAAAGCATCAGCCGGCCAGTAAAGCAATTACCAGCTCTCAGACATCTTCAATTCAGTTTACTGGTACGGGCTCCTCTGCTAATAAGCATCAGCCGGCCAGTCAAACTAAGAGCAGCCGACCGACTTCAGCGGTTAAGTTTCCTGGACAGGGCTCCTCTGCTCCCCAGCATCAGCCTGCCAGTAAAACTAAATCTCACCGACCTAGCACTATGGATTGTGGTACTGACCCTCAGGACACTCACCGACCACTGGCTACCGACCGGTCACTGTCCTCTGATCCTACTGACACCGGCTCACCGGCTTTACATCAAACCAGAAGGGATAGCATATCTAGCTTGTCATCAGGGGCTGATAGTTTGTCGGACCAACCCCCTCTGGACTTATATGCAGAGGAAGAAGGTGAACTTTCTGAAGACCCGGATCAACCGGTTGCCGACCAGGATCAACCAGTGTCGGAGGAACAAAACTACAGAGACACTATGCAAGGCATACGTTCTTTTATGGGCTGGTCCAACATCCCTGAACTGGATAATACCACAAATACCTCCGACGATAACCCTTTTGCAGGGCCCAAGACTGCTCACCCAGGCAAGGTTTCGGTAAAAATGCCGACTGAAGATTGGTTGTGCCGCAAACTAGCCAAGTTAAACCTTACTCTAGTGGAGGGCTACCCTACCCGCGGATCTGAACCAGGTGGTCTGCCCAAAGATGTTTTCCTCAGACCGGCCAGATCTCAAGCTAAATGGTACGGGCTCCACACGGACACTACAGCTAACCCGTCTCAAGTCTCACATTGGTCTACCGACTCCTCAAAGTTGAACAGCAGTTATGGCCGCATAGCAAAGTACACGGGACTGTCTTCCACCCCACCAGCTTCCCGTAGGATTTCACAAGAGACCTTACGTCGGTGGGAGAGATCAGCTACAGGGCTCCTCTGCTCCCCAGCATCAGCCTGCCAGTAAAACTAAATCTCACCGACCTAGCACTATGGATTGTGGTACCGACCCTCAGGACACTCACCGACCACTGGCTACCGATCTAGGGAGGCATCCGTCATATGCAACCAAACGGCGAGTTTTAACAGGTGCCTGTTCAAGGTACAACAACAGATGAAAGACCAACTTAAAATTGTAAAATCAGAAAATAAAGGCAAGGGCTCCACCAATTTGACTGCAGCAGCTGATGAACTGAATTACCTTATGGATTTCAATTCCAGTATATCCCAGGCAGCAGCAAAAGCCATGGAACATTTATCAGACTTCGTCTTCGTGTCCATGGGAAATCTCACTCTTGTACGCAGGGATGCCTACCTCAGCCATCTTAGGACCGGAATCAAGCCGGACACCTTGACAGCCTTAAGGTCGGCACCTCTCCATATTGCCACCCTATTTCCTGAATCCGTGGTTAAGAGGGCTGAAGAAGACATAGCCCAGTTTGAGTCCAAGGGACACTCAACCTCTTCTCATAACAAGGGTCGGTACCACCCGTATGAACGGCAGGACAGGAAATCAAGTTATAAGGATTCAAGGTCGGATAAACCAGCTTGGAAGACGATCGGCAAGAGAAACTTCAAGAGAGGCAGAGGTCGTGCTTCCACCTACTCATCCCGACCAGCCAAGGGCCAGCAGTCATATAAATGACAATCACTCTGTAACACAGGCTAATGTAAGACTGCTGGCCCGGAGCTCACAGACACTAAAAACTTTAAATGCAAAGCATCCTGTTGTTTTTCATGTTTCTTCTGCGCCCGGGCACTCACAAAAGAAAGAGCTAAGTCCCGGGCAAGCAGAATGTTATCCAAAGAGTTGCTCATTAAAATCTGTGAAAAGTGTTTCTTGTGTCACTCAATTGTCTTGTGTTCATCATGCCATAAATGTACAAAATGCTGCCTCAAATCTTCCTGTAGGGGCAAGGCTTCAAAACTTTTGGACAGTTTGGTCACAAATGGGTGCCCGGCCCAAGGTACTTCAAATCCTAAAACAGGGCTACACCCTCCCCTTCCGGAACTGACCCAAGCTCTCAAGGTTTCCCACAGTCATAAGCCGCTATGCCAATCTTCACAGGAACAGCTACCTGTTAGAAGCATTGCAACAGCTTATAAACAAAAATGCTGTGGAACGGGTCCACAACCAAACATCTCTAGGGTTTTTCAACCGACTATTCTTAGTTCCCAAACCAAACAACAAGTGGAGGCCCATCTTAGACCTAAGCAATCTGAATCTCTTTCTCAAGACCGAGAAATTCAGGATGGAAACCGGAAACCATCAGGACATCCCTCCGGCAAGGGGAGTGGGTAACCTCAGTAGATTTCAAGGATGCCTACTTCCACATACCTATACAGGAACAGTCCAGGAAATATCTCAGATTCCATGTTCAAGGTCAGACATATCAATTCAAGGCTCTTCCCTTTGGTCTTTCCACAGCTCCCATGGAGTTCACAGTGGTAGCCAAAGAGGTGAAGTTGATGGCCAGTCACAAGGGTATAAGAATCCACCAGTACCTAGACGACTGGTTGGTAAGGGCCAAATCCCACTCAATTTGCTTACAAAACACATAAACCCTAGTCAGAATATGTCAGAAACTAGGTTGGCTAGTGAACTCAGAAAAATCGGAACTGGAGCCAAAACAAGTCTTCAACTTTGTAGGTTACCAGTTCGACCTCAGATCCGGCCGGGTCAGACCGACCCCGGACCGGTGGCAAAGCCTGCAGGACAAAATAAAATCACTACTGCTTCTACCGGCCTGTCCGGTCCGGCAGTTCATGTCCTTAATAGGCCTCCTAACGGCCACAGAGAAACAAGTTCATCTAGGCCGACTACACATGAGACCCATACAGTGGCATCTCAAAAACAATTGGAGGGTACCGGAATCTTTAGAGAAGATCATCCCTCTACCCAGATCCCTGCACCCACACTTACAATGGTGGCTAAACGAAAGCAATGTGCTTCAAGGTCAACCATTACACCCCATAAAGCATGCTCTGCAAATGTTTACAGACGCATCAAAAGAAGGTTGGGGCGCTCATTTAAACGAGCTCACTGCAAGGGGGTCCTGGTCAGTTCCGGAAAGCAAGCTGCACATAAATTACTTGGAACTGAAAGCAGTCTTTTTGGCTTTGAAAGAGTTCCAAGACCTCTGCACCGACAAAATAGTCCTAGTGGCCACAGACAATACCACAGTGGTGGCTTACATAAACAAAGAAGGAGGCATGAAGTCGGGCCCACTGTGTGCCCTACTGTGGAGAATCTTGACATGGTGTTCCCAAAGACAAGTGACTCTAAAAGCCCGGCATATCCCAGGCCATCTAAATGTGATAGCAGACAAACTATCCAGGCTGGGTCAGACCATCCAAACAGAGTGGTCCCTCCTTCCGGAAGTCTTTCAAGAAATATGCAATCAATGGCACCGGCCTCAAATAGATCTATTTGCCACGAGATTCAACCACAAGTTACCTCAGTTTGTCTCTCCAGTACCGGACTCCCTGGCTGTAGCAGTGGATGCACTTACTCTGCCATGGGACGATCTGGATGCATACGCCTTCCCACCGACTGCCATATTGGGCAAAGTGGTGGAGAAGCTACTGGACTCTCCGTGCAAGAGACTCATCCTGATTGCCCCGGGGTGGCCCAACATGCCTTGGTTTTGGGACTTAGTGACCATGTCCAGTCAGGTCCCTCTCAGCCTGCCCAGTCTGCTAACACAGCCCTTCAATCAGATCCCTCACAGAAATCTGACAAATCTAAATCTCCATGCCTGGCTCCTAGAGCCTCAAAAATCAAAGAACAGGGCTTCTCTGAGGCAGTGGCAGCAAGAATTGAGGCTCCTCAAAGAAGATCAACCAGATCAGTCTATGAGGCAAAGTGGACCATTTTTACAAAGTGGTGCGACGCTAATCAGGTGGACTTCAGGTCACCACCTGTAAAGTCGGTGGCTGACTTCCTAATGCACCTCTTTGAGGACAAGAAGTTACAGCCCAGCACCATTGATGGATACAGGTCTGCCTTTGCTGGTAAACTGGGTAACACAACAGTCAATATCAGCAAAGATGATAATCTCACTCGTCTCTTGGACAGTTTCCACAGAGATAGACCCAAAGGGCGGAGAGGGATTCCCTCCTGGAACCTTTCCCTGGTACTACACCAGCTGACAAAGGCCCCTTTTGAACCTCTCAGGGAAGCATCTCTGAAGCACCTGACCTTCAAAACTGTCTTCCTTTTAGCCCTAGGCTCTGGCAAAAGAAGGAGTGAGATCCATGCATGGCAGCACAAGAACATCAGACATCAGTCCGATTGGTCTAAGGTGTCTTTGTTTCCATCTCCCAGCTTTCTTTCCAAGAACCAGCTGGCCAAAGAGGGTCCGGAGAGTGTAGCCCCAGTGGTCATACCAGCCCTGGCTCCTACTCTAGATAAATCCCTCAAGTCTGACAGATCCCTTTGTCCAGTCAGAGCCTTGCGCTACTATTTGGACAGGACTTCAGACCTCAGGCAGCACAAGGAGCTAGTCTTTGTCTCCTTCAAGAAAGGCTTCGACAAAGACATCTCCCCTGCCACTATCTCCTCATGGATCAAGCAAACTGTGATCCTATGCTATGAGCTCTCTGATCATCAAGCCCACACCCTACATCAAGTTAAAGCTCATGATGTTAGGGCTTTCGCTGCTTCTAAGGCCTTCCAGTCAGGAGTCTCCTTGGAGCAGATCCTTTCAGCCTGCCACTGGAAATCTCATAATACCTTCACTCAATTCTATCTGAAGGATGTGGCTTGGGCTGACTCAGAGCTCTACCATCTTGGTCCTGTTGTGGCTGCTCAGCAGATCCACCAACAGACTGGCACCTAGAGGAGATCTGTACCTATGTATATAGTTGTACATATTTGTATATATTGCACATATAGTTAAGAAGCAAAAAAAAAAAAAAAAAAAAAATCTCACGTACTTCCTCCGGGAGGCTTAATTTTATGGGACTGAACTCATCCCTCTCTTCCCCTACCTCAGAGCAGGTCTGTAAAAAAGGGGGGGGGGCAAGGTCGACTCTGACGGTTCCAGTCCGGTTAACCAGATGATGATATTCAACCAGAGCCTTAGGGGTTTTTGACTTCAAGGTCTACCCAGGCTTCAAGACGGAGTTTTCATTATCTCTATCATGAGTTCACACAAGTGCCTAGTAACTTACCCGCCGACCAAGCGGTAGTTATTCAGCTATTGTCCATTGGATAGGATGTATTAACGCAATAAAATTGCAAATTTAATAAGTCAATTAAATTTTTATAAGTTAATACCCTATCCAATGGACACACAAGACCCTCCCTCCGACCCCGCTATCAGTCTACTAGGGGTCTAATTGGTTTAGACAACGAAAAAGATGCTATGACGTCACTCTGTCTAGACAGGAAGGAAGTACGACACGCCATCTGGCGAGTGCACAGTACTGGACCGGCCTAGCCGGTGGAGACACAGGACGTCTTTTTCTGACGTTTGGCGGGCCGGTCCGCGCCGACCGGATAAGCTATTGTCCATTGGATAGGGTATTAACTTATAAAAATTTAATTTACTTATTAAATTTGCAATTTCATTCCAAGACAATCACTTAACAGATCCAGCTGAAGGAAAATTCTCAAATGTCCAAGTTGTTGTGGAACAAATAGAACTGCAAACATTGCAGTGAATAAGGTTATTATTTCCAATTATAACTCATATCTTGAAAGATGATGTGCCGAAATAGATCAAAATAAACAAGTTTGGTAAGATGTAACCTTGTAGAATAATGATCTGATCACTTCATTATCACCTAATAAATTGATAAAATATTTTCAACACTGGTGTGAGGTATTTCCTTGCAGTCGTAGTCAGCTGACATTGTGCCCCGTTGGGTTTCTATTCTTATTTATCTTTGTATTTTTCAGCCCACTGAAGTGGGGATTCTGTTTACCTTTCTAGCAAGACAGATGGCCAAGAAAGACAACTCTGTGATGGTCAGTCGTGCCCTGTTTGACCAGGTAACTAATGTTCACTTATGTTTTGTTCACACTTCACCATCCATGTGCTGTCAAATAATATACGATGTAAAAGTACAACAAACAGGACATTGAAATAAATTATTTTTATTCTATTGTTCCATAACCTCATTTTCAAACATATCTCTCCTGTATTACGTTATATGATAACTACACATATTAAATATATGCAGCTCTACTGAAACTATATAGAACCTGACTTAATATTTGAATTCAGCCTTAAAGTCTCTGGGAAAATGAACAGTTATAAGTTTATGCATATTTTTTTTACTGTGATATTGTGATCCAGGTATTGGACAAGGCACGAACAATGGTTTAAGTGGAAAAGTTTTCTGTGCTTTAAATTAAGCTATATTTGCTGATGAGTCTGGAAAGTGAAAATTTATTACAAGTAAAAATTTGAATGTGCATTTTTTTCTCTTAAGTAGAAACTGATAATTAGTGAAAAATTAATTTTTGTGAATTTCATATAATTTGAATATTAATGAATTTTTTACAGTATACCCTACAACCCCATATACAAATTTTATATAATATCTGATATATCAGATGTTTACAAGCCATTGATATTTGAATTCCACATTAAAAGCTTTATTGAAATGAATTTAAAATGTAAAATTAATGTAAATACCTTTCAAAGATTTTGACCTACCGGGTATATAACAGTCCTTGTGATTGGCTCCAGACATAAAGAGAGAGTTAGCCTACTTGGTTACAACTCACAACATTCACTATGATATTGTGTCCAGGTATTGGAGGCTTTATGCATTCCCTGTGAAGTGATGGACTTTAGACATGAAGAGAGACAACAAGCACTGATGGAGCTGATCCACGCAGGTGGACTGGTGCATGTGGATGAGGAAAAACTCATCACATCAGCTGAGAAAGCAAAGTTGTGAGTTTGGATACCTGTCTTAACTGAAAAAAATGGGAAAAATTATAACCAGTCTAAACTGTGAAGGTGAAGTGCACAGTTGTAAGTGTCGATACCAGTCTAAACTCAGAAAGTGCAAAGTTGTAAGTATGGATATGAGTCTAAAGTGAGAAAGCAAAGTGCAAACTTTAAGTTGTAATTTTGGATACCAGTCTGAACTTAAAGTAAAGTATGCAAAGTTGTAAATTTCAGATATAAGTCTAGATTGAGTTAGTAAAGTATTATAAATGATATAAAAGTTATAAATGGTGAAACAAAAGGACTGTTCCTTCAGAATATAGTGATAAGTACCCCGCTATGTAAAATTTCAAAGAACCCGAACAAAATGCATCTCCACAATCAGGAATTCTAGACAATGGGGTCACTTTTGATAGAAAATGTCATTTTTACGCTCCCCCTTCAGAGTTTTTAACTGTATTTCAGATTACGACATTTACTAGAGAATACCCTTTCTTATGTTTTGTAGCTTTCAAGTGTGTGAGACGATGTATGAAAAGAGGCGAGAGTTTGACAAGATCCTGGGCTGCTATTGGGCAGACCCTCTCCGTAAACAGCTGGTGAGTCATGTAATGTAATGATATGTTGCTCAATTGTAAATTACTGCACTTAATCTCTTCACCCTCAACCATAGAGTAGCTACAAGTTAAACAACTGACAAGTAATCAGGGTGTGATTTTCAGTGAAAATAGATGCCAGAGTTGAGAAGAAGAAACAGTATTTGTACTTCAAGAAATGTCATTAGATCTGATGATTTTGCATTGACCTGTTAAAAGTCTTTATGAACAGATGATACAAAGTGAAATTAGTCTATGAAACTTTGACATTTCTTACTCCAGCATATAGTGTAAGTCTTGGTATGGTGTGACTGCATTTTCTGGTGGTCAGTGATAATTTAGGTCTAACTATTGTTTATATTACTCTAATTGTAGATAATAAATGTTGGAATTTGGAAGTTATAGATAACTTTAATGTTATAAATATTTATTGTAGTATTGTTTTGATAAAGGAACACCCTACCTGCTGGGAACTTCTTCCATATATTAGTGACAGATATATCCCCCAAAAAGAGACAATTTAGAGGCCATTTATTGTGCCTGTTGAAGAATGTCTGAGTGAATTTTACTTCTGACTGTCAAGGTCACATGTCCACTTGCAGGCATTCCACTACATCCAGAGGATTCTTACCAGTTCTGAGGTGCTAGAGCCGGAGAAAGAGAGTGTACAAAGGGAGGCCTTACGTCACATCAAGGTACTCGTCACATATATCCTTGGGTATAAATTAACATCGGGTGAAAAACACTGCAGTCATGAAGCTTTCATTCATATTTTGCTCTAATGCCTGAGACTGTATTCATCAAAGGGAGCACCAAAAGAAAGGAAAACAAATGAACCAATGAGTTACATATACTGAAGCAGATGCTGATCCTTGACTGAATCTCTTTATGAATTTAGTCTCAGTTCTAATACAACCATCATCTTGTCTTCTCACTTTACCTCCTTCAATTAGTTTACACTTAACTGACCCTGCTACAGACCTTCCTTTCCCTTACTGTACAGTTGTCTGTGCTGTCACCTTGTACGTGCATTTAGGACAAAATATTTGTGAAAAGTAAGGAAAAATTCTTGGAGGCTCAATCTGGATATGCATTTAAATTATCTCTGAGGAGGACTGAGCTATGGATAGACCCCCCACCTTGTGTGAACATATGACCCAGAGACTCGATCACAATACCCTTGTCCCTCCTCTTTGACGTGTGGGCAGTTTGGGGGGATAATAAACACAAGTCTGACCCTGTAACCAGCTAAGCTAAAGGAAAATCCAGAATTACAGGTAATTAGTCTCATACCAATCAGCCTGTTATCATATTTAACCTCTGTGTCAGATGATTCTGAGAGATGGAGATGTATGATTGTATATGAGTTTATGTGTCCATGTTTACATTGTGTCTGTTGCAAATTGCCTGTACAACCCACTACATCGACATGAGGTGGAAAGATTGAAAGCCTTGTTGAACAGACAGTGTTTGAGCTTTTGTCTTTTGTGAATACTTTCAGGACCTGGTTGAGATTGACCACAGAAAGACTGCTCAGCTGGTGGTGATTGGATTTGCCCTGGAACTCAGTGAGGCTGTCAAGTTACTGGAGGGAGAGACAAAAGTACTGTACCTCTTTCTGTGTGGAGTGTTCCAGATCAGGTAAGGTGGTAGGTGGTTATGTTAGCTTCAACTGATGTTAGTTTGCAGAATATCTGGTGACTGGTATTATTACAGACATTTATATTGAGGGCTAGGGCTAGGTATCAAAGTGCTGTATCTCTTTCTGTGTGGAATCTTCCAGATCAGGTGAAAATAGAGGATTTTATTAGAGTTCAGAGTAAGGTTATTTAAGGAATAACACACAACTAGTGTGGGGTTATGCAGAGTTTTACAACGAATAGCAATATTAGTAACACGAAGGCAAAGCCTGTGTTTCTAATGAGCTATGAGTTGTCTACCTCTTTTTGCTCTCTTTGTGTGTTTGTGTGGAGTGTTCTAGATCAGATGAAGTGGCAGGTGGTTACAGAAAATTTAAAATCAGGTTGCTATAGTTCTAATTGGATGATGTTACAGAAAATCATGTCGATAGAAGTACAGACCAAGGTGTTGTACCTCTTCCAGTATGTGGTCTTCCCCACCCCCCCAAAAAAAAAAAAAAAAAAAAAAAATCTACAGAGACAAATGAGTTTGTGATGGTTAATAGTGAAGTCTTGAATTTTTTTTGTATCAAACACGTTAAAAATGTAACTTCAGTACCACTAGTTGACTTCTTACAGTGAAAGGACTGGCAGTTCCCTGTATATGGACAGACAGCTGCAGGTGGAGCCTTACTATCAGGAATACTTCATAGAGCTGATGTGTAAGCTGGAGCCTGAGAAAGTCTACCCCTACCTAAACGGAGCAGAAGGATACAGGCTGGAGGAAACACTGCAGGTATGGGTGTCTGAGCTCAGTGTTTGTAATCATATCCAAGTATGGCAGAGTCTGCAGATCTAGAACCTTTGATGTCCACAGGATTCAGTTCTTGTTCTAGTTTGTTACTTAATACATTAATACTGACAGAAATGCAGCCATTTCAATTATTGAAAACTCAAGACTTGAGAGTGGTTCTTCCACTTGTTTGATATATACTAGTTATATTATATTGAGTCCCCAGATCTCCAGCCCTGTGACAAAATCAAAAACATGAGTAATTTCTGACTGACTTCCATAAACTTACCTCAAGCTGATGGCTAGGGGTGTGACTAGGGGAGAAAACACAGGACAGAATATCCATTGTTCTATAACTGTCCTGTATTGTGTTTTTTTCTTGTAACCAAGTACCAACAAAACAAACGTAAAGGATGATGTAAACAAATTTATCAACTATAATAGTAAACATCTGTAAAATAAAGAATAGCATGTGAAAAACTAATAACAAGTAGACAAAGCTTGTTGAGTATTGGCTTTCACTCATGTTATTTATAAAGATAAGCAATGTTTTAATAGCTTTACAGGTATCAAGTTGGCTAGTTTGATGGTGATGGCCATGTTATTTTGTGTTCTAATACAACATCTGTAATAATTAAGTGTCCCTGAAAGGGCGCTTATTTGTTTTCGCCTCAGTTTCCTTGCCGCCGCCCCCGCCGCCGCATTATGGTCTCCCTTGAATATCTCCGTTGTTATCAGAAGGTTTCAAATCATATTTGGCAGTTATATACCTTAAGCGTGGGAAAATTTTTCTGCATGCTTAAATTTGACCTTTGACCTTTATGAAGGTCACATGATCAAAAACAATTTTTTGAAGTACACCCCCCCCCGTCATCGCAGTTCAGGAAAAACTACTTGCTACACAGCCTTTTAATTTGACACACCTGTTCATACTATCGAAAACGCGAGCTGATTAGATTTTGGGAGCAATCCCTTGAAAAGTGTCTCATTTATGAGTGATTTTCTGACACCTTCCAATCTGAAAGCTTTAAATTTAGGTCAACCCCCCTATTATCTTCTTAAGTATTGCATTTATAGCCATAAAATGTACTGGGAGGTAATAGGAAACCATACGTGGAGAGTCAAAATAGCCGGTCAGTTTTACCCCCCGACCCCCCCTTATGGGCCAAACTGGGGTCATAAATAGCTGCTTTGGAGTTTTTGCCTTATATCTCCTTTATTGTTGCTTTTACAGCTTCAGAATGTATTAAGAGGTATTAGGAAAGCATATGTGGAGAGTCTAAATAGCCGGTCAGTTTTACCCCCGACCCCCCCCCCCCCCTTATGGGCCAAACTGGGGTCATAAATGGCTGCTTTGGAGTTTTTGCCTTATATCTCCTTTATCGTTGCTTTTATAGCTTCAGAATGTATTAAGAGGTATTGGGAAAGCATACGACGCAGCTTTGTGCATTCTTAGCTTTACAGCATGCTTATTAAAACCACAAAGCATTTTAAACTTTCAGGGATGCTTCGCTTTTGTTAGCAAAAGCATTCCTCTAGTTAAGATACATTTAAGCCTTGACCTCTGTCTCTGGATCTGATCAATGTGACAATTTAGAATAATCTTAAGTGGGTTTAGATAAGAATCTGACCTTACAAGAGGAGACTTTGCTGTTAGAATCTCAGTCTTTATTATCTAAAATTCTGATCTGATATGGGCCTGTATTCACAAATATTCTTATTCTTAGAATTAGTCTATAGACTTATTCTTGGACTTTTTCTTAGAATAGTCGTTTTTCTTAGAAAAATTCTAAGAACAAGAATTTTCCTATTCACAAAGATTTTTATTCTTAGAATCACACTTATTCGTAGAATTTTTGTAAGAATGGTTTTTATTCTTAGAAATTTTCTAAGAATAAGATTTTATTGCGCTACAGTAGCTTACCATGTGGGACTGAATGCTGTTCTCGGATGGCCGCAGGCATCCGGCCAACGTCTAAGAAAAAAAGACATTTATAGTTGGCCGTAGCCTCAGGTTGCCTTCTCGCGGAACTCTGTGAGATTTCTTCCTACTTTCTCGTTGCCCACGTGAATTGGTAGCGTCTGTAACTTACACAGATATTTTCATCTATTTCTCAGCACATACGTATTGTTGGATGTTGATTTTTGGTTATTTTATGTAATATATCTCATAGTTTATTCTGTGAAAGTTCCGTTTCGACAGGATAAGTATTTTTTCTTATTTTTGGTGTTTTTGAGTTTTCCTCGGTTCAGGCTTTCATCTACGTCTTTTTATTGCGTTTCAAGATGTCTGCCCACCAAACGAATAAAGATAAAGCCAAGATCTAGTAAGTGTCGTCACTTTTGCTTCATGTTTGATGCACATAATTATGAAATATGCACTTCTTTTACAGAAGAACAACTGTTAAAAATTTCACAAAGAAAACGCTATGTTAAGAAGCAAAAGAGAGACACTGCTAGTTCAAAAGACGATGAACTAGATCTTTTAGGGGATGACGTGGATTCATTTACTGGATCTCATGCAGACCTTGAGAGTGCTGCAGACAACTTGTTTACTTCACCCCCGCGTCCTCAGCCCCTACCCTTCAGTTCATTGTCTATCAAAACACCAGCAAAAACCCACCCCAGGTACTGCCTTACAGCAGAAGATTGAATCAAATTTAGAAAAATCCCTGGGTAACACACTTAACATCCATTTACAGCAGCAAATAGGTTCTTTCCAGGCATCTATGTTAGAAGCTTTCCAGTCTCTCCGAGACAAATTGACAACTAAAAAACAAGTAGAGGTGGATCAGACTCCGGCTTCAGCTTCTGAGCCTGGACCCTCCACTAGTGCTGTTAATCTGGACCTACCCCCTCCGAGACCTAGAACTACCTCACATGTCGAGGAAATGGAAGTGGACTATGGTCCTGCACTTCCTCCACGTCTCGGTTCTGACCGTCATAACGCATGGGATCGGAATTCTAATGCATCCGAGGAGCCTTCTAAGAAGGTCTCGGATAGACCTAAAAAACACTCAGGCATGACGTTGACCCAAGGTCTGCCTCGGATCAATACTATGATGAATCCGATGAACCTCGGATTTCATCTTCTAAACCCCAAAAACATGCTGACAAGAGTAGACATAAGGTCAGGTCCAGATACGTGTCATCCTCTTCAGAGGAGGATCAGTCCTCTGTAGCCAGACACAGGTCTTCAAAGCCCTCTGGAGCTCTCTCTGACCAAGACCAACCTCAAAATGATCCAGACCCCCCTTATTATAGGGAAGTAGCTCTGTCTGACGTTCCCTCCCAATACGCTGAAGAAGTGGACACCTTCAAGCGCATTCTCTCACTCCCTGACCCCAGGGAGTCTATGCCTAGGTCCTCAACTTCAGTCATGGGTCTGGATGATGAAAAAGGCCGTCAGGAACTCAGACCTAGAGGTCCTTCCTCTATGCTCCCACTCAGCTCTGTTATCAAAGATGCCTTTGATAAGTTTGAGCATGATTTCCAGGCCGCTAATTTACCTGAGGGTAAATACATCAAACCTCCTCCTTCCACTGCAAAGTGGTACAAGGTGGGACAGCCCGGTTATGAGGAGAAAATACAAGAGTTGAATACAGATTTTGCAAAATCTGTATTACTTCCAAACCCCCTGGGGCTCCTATGGGCAAAGTTCCCCTACCAATTCTTAAGGAATTGGAACACCAAGCTAGGCAAAATATTGTCACGCTCAACTTTACTGCTGCCTTTGCCAAGACTTCATCTTCTTGCAATGCCACTCTTGAAAAGTATCAACATAGCCTGAAGTCAACCTTTAAGAGGGTTAAGTCTCAGATCCAGAAAGGTGCCAATCCTGAGAAAGCAGCAAAACGTGGATATGAGCAAGCCTGCGAATACTTAGACTTATGGAATAAGACTGTTCTTATTCAACACAGAGCTCTCACATGCCTCAGCAAATCCTTAGCCCATATACTCCAGAGGGAGCCATATACTATGGGTAACACTGGCTTGCTAAGGCGCGAAGCCGAAATTACCCTTTTGCAACCACATCTAGGTCGAGACGCCAAAAACTCAGGAACTCGCCCTTTTGGCACTCCTCCTTGTTCAAGTCTCAACTTGTGAAGGAGGGAGAAGACTTCCTCCTCAAAAAGGCACCTCTAAAGACTCTCAGGGTTTCACACCCTATCAAAATAAGCCCTTTCGTGGTCCCCACAATAAGAAATGAGGCTCCTACAGGAAACGCCCCTTTGGGGGCAACTCCTCACAAAGCAGTAACCAATCGTTTTCCTCAGGTAGGGGGAAACTGAACTTCAGAGGCTCCAGGGGCCGTTTTCGACCCCACTCTAGAGGACGAGGGCGTGGAAACCCCTCCCCCCCCCAATGACTCCTTAAAAGCCTCCCTCTGTCCACCAGTAGTAGGTTGCCTCCGTTATTTCAGAAGAGACTGGCAAACAAACAAATGTTCATCCAACATGTTAAACATTATCACCAATGGCTACGTACTGCCATTCCTCTCAAAACCAAGTCTGGTCAGATTCCCTCTGATTCAGTCAGAATACAAGGCCCGTCAAAAAGACCAAGCTCTGGCCACTTGTATCCAGTCTCTCCTCTCAAAGAACGCAATAGAAAGGGTGGAAAATGGAAAATCTCTCGGGTTTTACAGTTGCCTGTTTCTAGTCCCCAAGCCTCACCAAAGGTGGAGGCCAGTCATAGACTTAAGCAGGCTCAACACTTTTCTACACGTAGAAAAGTTCAAAATGGAAACTCCAGAGTCCATCAGGACCTCCCTGGTTCCAGGGGAATGTGTATCGTCGATAGATCTATCAGACGCTTAACTTCACATCCCCATTCACCCACACTCAATGATTGTAAAGGAAGTGAAACTCATGGCCCTCTCCAGAGGACTCAGACTTCACCAATACCTAGACGACTGGCTGATCAGGTCCCAATCTCAGGAGGAAGCCCAAGTGAACACTCAGGCAGTGGTAGACCTAACTTAGTCCTTGGGGTGGATAATAAATCAGGAGAAATCAGAACTAAAACCAACTCAGGTGTTTTCGTTCGTGGGCTACGAATACCATATAGATTCAGCCCTTGTAAAACCCACTCAAGAGAGATGGCTCAAACTTCAGGATTTGATCCTATGACTCAAGTCAAAACATGTTTTGACTGCAAGATGTTTGATGTCACTAATTGGGTTACTTGCCTCAATGGAGAAAATGGTCCCGGAGGGATGCCTTCACATGAGGCCCTTTTAGTTTCATCTCAAGGAGCACTGGAGATATCCTCAGTCGCTGGACAGCCTCCTTCCTTGGACAGAAGCCATTTCTGCACACCTAGACTGGTGGCAAAATCCCACAAATGTGATGAGAGGTGCAGACCTTCATCCCAAAGACCACAGTATCCAACTCTTTACAGACGCCTCAAACGAAGGTTGGGGCACTCACTTAGATCAAAGTTCTACAAAGGGTCTGTGGTCTGACCGGGAAAAAAGGCTACACATAAATGTTCTAGAGTTGAAGGCGGTCTCCCTGGCCCTTCAAAGCTTCAAGGACCAGTGTCAGAACCAAACAGTGCTAGTTGCAATGGACAACTCAACAGTGGTAGCCTACATAAACAAACAAGGAGGAACTCACTCAGCGGAGATGTGCGCGTTCCTGTGGAAGATCATGACATGGTGTCATCACTATCACATAACATTAAAAGCCAGACACATTCCAGGGTGTCTGAATGTGATGGCCGACCTCCTGTCCAGGTCGAACCAAGTGCAGTCAACAGGATGGTCACTGCATCCGCAGGTGTTCAAACAGATCTGTCAAAAGTGGTTCACTCCTCATGTAGATCTTTTTGCCACTCATCTGAACCACAAACTTCCACTCTACGTGTCTCCAGTCCCAGACCCAAATGCTTGGGACATTGATGCTCTGAACTTAAACTGGACGGGTCTCACTGCCTATGCTATCCCCCAAACAGCTCTCCTTCACAGGGTGATCCAAAAAATTAGGCAATGCCATTGCCTGATCATCGTAATAGCCCCAGGCTGGCCAGGGATGCCCTGGTTTTGGGACCTAGTGCAGCTCTCAACAGAGATCCCACTGCAACTCCCGGTGTCAACAACTCTTCTCAAACAGTCCCACAATTATGTGTTCCACAGCAATCCACAACATCTCAACCTTCACGCCTGGTGTCTAGGAGTGGACAGCTCCAAGAACAAGGCTTCTCTGTGGAGGTGGCAGAGAGAATTGCTGCACCTCAGAGGTCATCAACAAGGACCATCTACAAGTCAAAGTGGGCCCTATTTGAGAAAGGGTGCAGAGAAAATTCAGTGGATTTCTCCACTCCATCTGTGAAACAAATCTCAGACTTTTTCATGTACCTGTACCAAGATCTAAACAGGCGCCCCTCGACCATTGATGGTTACAGGACGGCCATTGTTGACACTTTGGGCCCAGCGGGCCACCATATTGCACAAAGTTCAGACCTTCACAGGTTACTCTCCAGTTTTCACAGGGATCGTCCAAAAAGTTCCAGGAATCTTCCAAAATGGAACCTTTCTGTTGTTCTCAATGAGCTCACAAAAGCACCTTTTGAGCCTATGAAAGACACAGACCTCAAACATCTTACTCTCAAAACTGCTTTCTTGCTAGCTTTGGCCTCCGGCAAGTGCTGCAGCGAAATCCATGCCTGGGTTGCAAACAAAGTATCTAATCTAGGTCAATGGGAAAAGGTTTCCTTGTTCTCTTCTTCTGACTTTATAGCCAAAAACCAACTAGCAAGAGCTGGTTCTCAAAGTGTGTCTCCAGTGACTATTCCTGCTTTGACTACCATTGTAGATAGACAATTCAAAGAAGACAGGACCTTGTGTCCGGTGTGGGCCCTGAGGTACTATTTGGATCGAACCAAAGACCTGAGAGGGTCTCGATCCCTCCTTTTCATCTCCTTCAAGAAAGGACACACTTTAGACATCGGACCCGCTACTCTTTCTTCTTGGTTGAAACAAACCATTCTACTTTGTTATAAACAAGCAGACCAACAAGCCTTGGACTTGGTCCAAGTTAAAGCGCATGACATTAGGGCCTTCGCGGCCTCTAAGGCCTTTTACGGTGGGGTATCGGTGGACCAAATCATGCCAGTCTGTCACTGGAAAGCTCACAACACATTTACAAATTTTTACCTAAAAGACCTTACTTGGTCAGACAACGACAACAATATGTATCTGGGACCAGTGGTGGCAGCACAACAAGTCCTAGATCCTTCCCCTCAGACCAGTTGTCCTCGGAAAGAAGGGGGGGGGGGCACATCCGCTATTTCCTACATCCAGACAGGTTTTAGATCTGTCACTCATTCAGTTTAGGTTTTTGGCTCTTTACAGGCCCGGCCTTCGGGATTGGGGCACTGTAAACAGTACTCAGACTGGTATTTCTAAAGATTCATTCTAATCTATTACCTCAAAATCTAAGAAAAAATTGGCATATCTTCCAGTCTCAGCTGTAATCCCGCCACGTCTTTTTTTCTTAGACGTTGGCTGTGGCCATCCGAGAACAGCATTCAGTCCCACATGGTAAGCTTGTAGCTTATAAAAGCTACATTAAAGTAATCAAAATTTTCAAATTTGCTATTCACAAAACTCTTATTCTTGGAATATTCTAAGAATTTGATTGAAATCCAAGACTGGCACATAGCATGCTTAGCTTAAGAAAAATAGTTACTTTGGTGATTATATTGCAGCAACTGATTGCAAATCAACATCCAAAACAGAGTGTTACGTATTAAGTTGTTGTGTGTACTGGACTGAAAGGCAGCCTCTTTATGTTATTTCAAAAATTTCTAATTTTCTGTTGACATATAAGAAAATTTCTAAGAATCTTTATGATTACAGACCATGATCTAGTCTGATCCAATCTGATCAGATCTAGTTGAAGGAAACACTGCAGTAGCACATATTTTACCTCATTTGATCTGATTCAAATGTTATCCAATCAATCTTATTTGACTCGGGTAGGATTCTAATCTGATTTAATCTAACCTGATCTGACTGGAGGAATCCCTCTAGCTGTAAGTAGAAACTCTGTGTTCTGCACATCTGATCTGATACATGTATGATCACTAATCTTATCCAGTGAAAATGCTCTAGACAAGTACCTTTGCCATCAAATTTACAGGAATAGCCTTTCCACAAGGTAGTATTGAACACCAATGTTAAAAACAACTTAATTTGTCAAACTTTTGCAGGATCAACATGTATATATTCCAGGAAATTGTTTAATGCTATATTAATTAACAAATCAATAAAATAAAAATAAAATGATTGTAGATTCAGCACGAGTGGCGAAAATGCTCGATTATTGAACCCATTAAACTGGGTGTGAGCCTCAAAACTTATGTCACAAATGTGTCACTTATGTCATGTGTCACTTATGTCACTTATGTTGAAAACTTATGGATCACTTTGTGCACATTCTTTATTGTTAACATGATTTTTTGTAATTTTTTTCATTGGATGGTGGATGTGGGGGATATGTGGTGAATACAGATGATAGAACAAACAGTTACAAATGAATGCTATTAATAGAAACAACAAATCCTGATTCATTCATTAACAAAATTAAAGTATATGTAAATCTTGAGTCAGATAATATGACAGTAATCTTTTCTTTTCATCTCAACACAAAGGAGTGAACATGTTTTAATAAATATTATACATATGTTAACATGGCCTTAATATAGTATCCCAAATATTCATACATGATCAGTCATAAGACATGTTAAGCAATTTTAGACCTGGGGCTATTATCACTGAAAAAGGCAGGAAACCTGGAATGTCCAAGAAAAACCATGTGATTTGTACCAGGGAAAAGATTGGTCACCAAGTCCTGCTCACTCTTGCAAAACAGGAAGATTAATTAGTAGACTTGTGACTTATCATCTCTTTGAGCAACATCACTTTTTTCACTCCATTTTTAATGGGAAATTGGTTGTATCATCAACAAAGTGGACAGAATGGGTTGAAATGCAGTGACACCCGTAATGATTGGACACACAAGGTCTTTTCAGAAATACTCAATAGCAAAGGTTTTCAAACTTATTTTTAGAAATAGGACTGTATGTGTGATGTGCTTGGGCTTGTCATTCTTGCCGACCTAAGCTGGCTGTGTTTATATGTTTATGACATTTTAAGTGAGTCTTTGTCTTTGCTTCAGATCTGTCAGAAGTATGAGGTGACCTATGCCACAGCCTACATCATGGAGAAGACAGAAGATATTGAAGGTGCATTTGGAGTGCTGTTTCAGGTGATTTGTCTTTCAGTGGTTTTAATCAAACTTTTTATATTTTGAAATATATGAAGTTTACAATTATAAACATTTACACAAAAGTTATTCATATGATTGTACTGAAAACAAACGTAGGAGTTGAGAATAAGTCAGGTTTTAAGTCCCCTTTTGAGTCTTATCACATGTGTAAACTTAAAAAAAGTGTGACTGTCAACTTTGTTTAGTTTCTTTGTATGAACAATTTACTTTGCGCATACAATTAGGTTACATAATAAAAGTACAAGTTTTGAAAGTAGTAAAAAGTATTACTGTGTGTTGATTATTTTAGATGCTATGAACAAGGCTCGAGACTCTGAGTTTAAAACTTAGACAGCTCCTTAGTAAGCTTTCAAAGTTAAGACCATGACTCGACCAACTCTCAATTGGAGTCTCATGGTAAAAGTCCTTTAGTCTGAGTCCGTGGACTGAGCAGGAGAGTGTGGACTATTTGAGACATATGTCTCAGATTTAAGTTTGACACTAAGGTCCTTTCATAGACCTACTTTCATCACATGGTGTTATTACCCTTGAGGTCCTCATCTCATCAGCCAAGTGCCCTGTCAGCACTTGTAACTGCCATATATCACACCCTATATTGGAAATTTGTCTGCCTTTGCTAGGAATTGATCTAATCTAGCTATCTGACTAATCTACTGCTTTGCAAGTGCAATATCTTCCCCACAAAGGGGAACTCAGTTCGCTAATTAAACAAAATCATTATCATTGGGAGAGTCGAGGGGCGTTCAAGGTCAGTAATCCAGGATTGTGGGTGTGACCAGGAGGGAAGAAAACTAAGTTGGGAAACTAGAGCTGAAGAGGTGGGTTTTGAGGTGCTTCCTAAAGATGCAACAGACGAACTGTTTCTTACATGAAAGGGGAAAGAGTTCCAAAGGACAGGGGCATAGTGACTGAAGGAATTAGAAATTTAAAGTGTTTGATTGATTTGTGAACTCTACGATCGAAAGTGGGGGTTTGAAGGAACTTGAGTTTGGGGGTACTTCACCTTGTATTTCTGTAAGAGGTATAGGGTTGGATTAATTCTCTTAGGTAAACTGGTTGACCTTGGTTGAGAATTTTGTATGTAATAAGGCCAATTTTAAATTGTACCCTGTATCTGACTGGTAGCCCATGGAGTTTTTTTAGTTGAGGGGTAATGTGAGAGAATTTAGAGGAACGGGTGACAACCCTGCAGAGAGAGTTTTGGACTAGCTGCAATCTCCTTAACTCAAAATCAGTGAGCGATAAGAAGAGTGAATTGCAGTAGTCCAGCCTGCTGCTCACCAAAGCATTCGCTAAGAGCACAGATGTATTCAGGTCTAGAAGGGGACGAATTCTGTAGAGGTCTCTCGCATGTACTCTAGACAAGTGGACTTTATGACCTGTGACACGTGGTTTGAGAAATTGAAATTGGAGTCGAACACCACTCCGAGGTTCCTGAAACTTTGTGCTGGGGAGACCTGATTTCCCAGAATATTGATAGGGAAGTGAGGGAGGAGTTGTTTATGATTTTTTTGGAATAAACTCGGTTTTGTCTGGGTTAAGTTTTAATTTATTTGTAAACATGAAATTTTGAATGTCGTTAAGGCAGTTCTTTAGTTTTTGCATAGAGTGAGAGAAATTTGCTGGTGAAAGTGTTATGTATTGATCTCGGTGCCTTGGGATTACATACAGAAATAAACACAAGTTTACCTTTTTAACCAGCTAAGCTGAAGATGAATGCCAGAAGTGTGTTAACAGATCCTATATGCGAGGATATTATAGTCACGGTTGAGACAAATATGCAATACTATTTGTATTTAAATACAGTTAAAATTTCTATTTGTATTTGGGTGTATTTAGGCAAGTACAGTCAAAATACACATTTTTCTGTCTATGAGGATAAACATTTATCTCATGTTTACCTCTAAAAATAGTGAGATAAGGGAATATATCCTTATAATTGATAATACTCTTACACTTTAGCCTCTCTGGCAATAATCGTGTTAAGTTTTGCACCCATTTTAAATTTGCAGAAGTTACAGAATGAGTTGAAGAACACGTTCACCTCGGGGCGTCCTGAAGGAGACGTGATCACAGACGAGGAGTTACAGACGATCAGAGATCTGCTGACGTCGGTAATACAGCTGTGCCAGAGGCATTGTGGGAAGATGGAGGAAAAACGGCGTGAGAAGTTCTGGTTTCCACTGCTCGACCTCTTTATGGAGACGCAGAAACGGAGTAAAGAGGTGGACGAGGGTTCGTAGATTGAGTCTGTCAACAATTTGTCCTCAGTCAATGATTACTTTGAGATTGACACAACCGTAGTGCAGGAATTGGAGTGCAGTTTTAATATCAGTATCAAAGTCTAATTGTGATTTAGTGATACTGTAGATCCACAAATACTGAAATGTCATTTCATGCCAGACAGTATATCATTTCACAGTTACTAGTGCGTCATTTAATACCAGCAAAATCATGAGATGTGTAAGAAAGATCATAAATTTAAAAGAAAACTGCTGTACAAGTGAGCAGATTCCTTAAAGATCTCAAAGTAGAACAACATTCCGAAAATACTGCCTTGTGATGTTGTAGAAACTCTATTGAAATGAACACATTTAGTATAAACATTGAAATCCAGGGAGTTATATCAGTTAATATTGAAATAATGACATATGATTCCCCGCCTGATTAACTGTTATTGTGTTTACAGACAAAAATTCTTTACATTTTGCTTTTGTGCATCTCAAATTTGACTGCTTTTATTTCTGTGAGAAGATAAAGCTCATTGTACCCCAATGTACATCTTTACATTGTATTGCTTTAGAAGAGGAAATTCATAAAAACCTCAGTGAGCCATTTTTTTTACTAGTTTTTGGAAGTCTTCCTGAATTTTTACCCCTTCATAAGTACTTCTAAAGACATGAAGATCTAGAATTACTCCAATAATTCTTTGTGCTTTCTGCGAAGGTTCGTTTTTTATTGAAAAACATACCCGGAAAGGATAGAAGATTGGTTACATAGTGAATTTCATGTTTACTTCAATTTTGTGCTAATTTAAGATGTGTGCAGAATTACCAACCCAAACAGTATTCCTCTGTTTTGAAGTATGTGATGTAACCCAATATAATGACATTTTTGTATCACTTAATATAGGAATAAAAGACATATTCGAGTGCTTTATGATGGTTTTAAACTATCGAACGGCTGTATATTAAAGTCAGGAAGCCCGAAGGGCTGAGTGCTTAAATACAGCCGATCGATAGTTTAAAACCATCATAAAGCACGAGAATTTGTCTTTTATTCCTATTCTAAAATGGTTACACTAATATTTTGGTCAAAATAAGCAGTAAAACTTACGCAAAATTCAAAACAAATCCAACACCATGTTGGCTGTTACATTAACTAAACATGCATAGTGATGGATGTGCAAACAGCCTTTTCGGTGATCTTATAAATATTTATGAGTAGTCGATCTTTAAATGAAATACTGATAAAATCCCCTACAGAATTATTTGACTTAGTATTTGCTGCATATAATTTAAGTTTTATTTCACCGCGACTTGTTTATTTACGTTTGTACGCGAAGGGATGATGTACGAGATTTCAACAGCGTGCTTTATTTACCGTTCTATATTCGAGGTTCAAGCATTGCGCAAAAGACGTGTGTAAGGTCACTGCGCAGCGTACCATTTTAGAATCTTCCATAAAATGAAATCCTTGATTCTCTGTAAACATGTAACCACCAGACAAGGTAACTGTGGGGTATTTCTGTGAACAGATAATATAGGAATAAAAGACATATTTGAGTGCTTTCTGATGGTTTTAAACTATCGATCGGCTGAATATTAAAGCCACAAAGCCCGAAGCACAAGAATTTGTCTTTTATTCCTATTCTAAAATGGTTACATTGATATTTTGATCTCATAAATATTAATGAGTAGTCAATCTTTAAATAAAATATTGATAAAAATCCCCACTGAATTATTTGACTTCATATGTGCTGCATATAATTTATGTTTTATTTTACCGCTAGTTGTTTACATTTGTACGCAAAGGGATGATGCACGCAGAATTCAACAGCGTTGTTTTATTTATCGTTTTATATTCGTGATTCCAGCATTGCGCAAAAGACGTGTCCAAGGTCACTTCGCAGCGTACCATTTTAGAAAAAGGGTTAAGCTTTTGTCTGAAATGCAGAGAATGGGAGAACATCATGGAATTCATTTTTCACTCCCACTATCCTCAGATAAAGTACAGTATGACCTTAATTCCTAAACATGCTTGGAGAGTAAGACAATTAAGCTTCCCTTTAAAAGTTTGTTTTCATGTCAAGTTTCTCCCTTATTAGTGGAGGGATTCTAACAATTTTTGCCACTTATGTACCTTTAGGCGTAGGAAAATTATTGCACATCCTCATATTTGCCGTTTGATCTTTATCAAATTTACATGATCGAAAATAAGTTTTTTCAGGTACACCCACTCATCATTACTGCTCAGCCAAAAATATTAACTGCAGGAGGTTGTTATTTTACACATATGTGAATACTATCAAAATCTTGAGCTGATTAGATGTTGGTAGCAACTGGACCAAAATTGAGAGATTTACGAGCGTTTTTATACCAGGTAGTAAGCAGGTAATCAGAAAGCTTAAATTCATAATGTGTTGCATTTAGAGCCATAAAATGTATTGGGAGATGATAGAAAACCATATGCAGAGAGTCTAAAAAACCTATTATGGATCATACTGGGATTTTGGCTTTTATCACCTTTATTTTTGCTTTTAGAGCTTTTGTATGTATTGGGAGGTAATAGGAAACATTATATACAGGGAGTTTTAGAGAGATGAACAGATTTACCCACAGGTCCCTCCATGGGTCAAAATGGGGTCAGACAGGAAGGAAGTACGAGGCGCCATCTGGGGAGTGCACAGTACTACGGACCGGCCAGCCAGTGGTAACACAGGACGTCTTTTTCTGGCGTTTGGCAGGCCGGTCTGCGCCGACCAGATTAGCAATTGTCCATTGGATAGGGTATTAACTTATAAAAATTTAATTTACTTATTAAATTTGCAATTTAGTGTGTTATTGCTTTATCTCCTTTATTATTGATTTTAGAGATTTTGTATGGATTGGGAGGGAATGGGAAACCATATGCAGGGAGTCTAGAGAGCAGGTCAGATTGTGGTTGACGAGTACTGACAGTCTTTATAATATATCATAATGCATATCTGATCCCCCAGTGCTATGAACTTTACTGATTATATTGTATGTGTACTTTAGATGTGAAGGGTATGACCACCACAGTGTTGAACAGTATGATGTCATACATCTCTCTGCCAAGTGTTCTTCAAAAGGTCATGCAGGTTGGTACCAGTAGAGGTGGTTGATTAACTTGCATCCTCCCTCTGAAGATGCATGTTTGAATCTCAACTCCAGCAAGTCATGCAGACAAGTACATCAGGACAGTATAGCAGAGCTATTCTAATAATGTAGTACTACTCTAATGTGGACTTTTATAGCACTTAATCTTCATCAATTGACCGACTCTAAGTCACAGCTGGACATAAACAAGGTGAATGATTGTGAGTCCAATAATGTAGCCAGATCATACCAGAGAAGAAGAACCAGAGTTCATTGGTGTGGTCTTAACACACTTGCTTTTCAACTCCCAAGTTTTTTGTTTTGATCTAAAGGAACATGTTTTACATACGAGTGACCAGTATCCTTCAGAAAATCATGCAGGTCACAAAATCTAGATCAATATGTTCCACTACCCCAGAACCTGGCAATTGTATAGCATAAATGCAAATTATACAGTTCATTCTGTGTTAAAAAATTCAAAGAAGTTAAAGGTATTATTTGCACTAATGTATACAAGGATATCAAAACATTCAACAGAGATCAGTGGTGTGATTCTAACACACTCACCTCCCACTTCTCGGTTCATTGGTTCCAATTTCAACTCTGATGCCATGCATTAATCTGGATATAAAACCACTCCAGTGTCTGCAAGGAAGTAAATTGCTCTTTGGAAAATTTAAACCTTTTTTTAGTATTTTTCACATGCAGTAGACTTTGTAAATATGCAAACCAGTGAGAGTGAAATTTAGATGCAAGTAAAATCAGTTATGTTGTTGAAGGTATAAATGGAAGTAACTCCCTAAATTCTGTGGTTCAGGCTTACTGGTGTTTGAAAATAATTGAAAACCTGGGTCAAACGATGTTTGTGAAATTAAAACTTCAGTTGTATATATGAGTAAAACATTTCGTGTGAAAAATGAACTTTTTTCTGTTTCCACAGGACCCAATGTACAGTGGAGGTCAGTTTGGAGAAATCAAACCCCTCCTGATTGGGATGCTGGACACCTATAATTATGAAAAGGTTACTTTCACTGCTGTTGCATTATTTCTAATGATGCTGTCTAGTAATTATTTGCATCCTAGAGATATTTTCACAAGACTGTTTTATTTTCACATGCTTTTTTTGCAGATATATTCAATATAATTTACTGAAGCACCAACTTCTCTAGTTAAACTTATTGAAAAAGTAATACAGTGTGGTATCTTTTCATTGTTACATAATTATAATAATCTGCTTAAGCCCAAACATCATATGCATGACTTTACCGTAGAAAAACTTTGTCTTTGACAAAGTATTTGACTCAATGGATCCTGGAATACTTTCATTATTGTGCATGTTTAACAATCGAGACGACCAGTTTATTTATTCGTTACAATTAACTACCAACAACATGAGTGACTTGGGTAATAATCTAGACAAGTACAAGCTGGACTAGTTCATGACTTTTCAAGGTAAAGTATTTACTGGACTTCAAGAAAGCATTTGACTCAGTGGAATTATATGTTTTCAGACATTGCTACACACTTGCAATAATCTAGTCAACCACGACCTACACAGACATTTGAAAAGTCTGATTCAGGCAGTGAATCGTGGCATTGTACCTAGGAGTGACCTGTGTAATTTGTGTGCCAGGAAGCTAGTAATGGGTGGAGAAAATGACAATGTCATATGCTTCAGGTAAGTACAAATAAGTAAACTTCTTTTAATGATGGGGGTCACAGTGTAGTAGTGGTAGTAAACTCTCCTGCCATCGCTAAACATGACCGCTCCAAATGGCAACGTTACTATTATAGTAGAAACTCTATTATGTATATTTACGTTAAAAATGATTTCTACTCTCTTTAATTTTTAATTTCCCATTCTTTGAACTTGAATATCTCTCCTATTTTATGAAACTTCTACCATCTGAACTGTTATACACTCCATATGGTCAGACAACTGTAGTAGCTTGACAATGCCTGATGGCTTGCAGTGCAGAATCTTGATCCCCTTGGTATGTGTGGTGATCATACCACATATACTATGTTCAAAGAGATGAAAAACCTAAATAAGTCATATAAAAATAGCATCAAAGATGCCCGTACCCCACAGCCTGCGGAAATAGTGTTTCAACACCATGAGATATAGAAGTAGTGAAACAGTACACAGATTGGGATACTTTCAGAGCAGTGTCAGTGTCCAAATAATGTTTAAGTAGAGAAAATAACATCTAAGAGAAAGAAACTGCATGTAAAGATTAAGTATTAAAACAGGACAATTCAGTTAACTAAAAATTATGAAGCTTTAAGACTTCTCCCATTTTGATATTCATTTGTATGGTCAAATTATGGTTTGCAAGTTTTGAATATTATCCATACATACAGATATGGCAACACATGCTTTTGTGTGGAGTTTGGGCAAAACCTGTGGCTCACTTGATGCAATACCATCTGTTACAATGGGAAGTTGCAAAAGTAAAACAGTTAATGAATTCTAATATAACTTTAACAGTGCTTAATCTACATCAAAAGACGCCCAAAGGTGCAAAAACCAAGATTCAAGTAAAAGATATAAGAGAGATAAAATACAGTGGATTTGGTCTAAGTCGAAGTTGCAAAATGTCAGCCATTTACTTCTACTTATGGCAACTTCTAGTTATACCCACTTTGAAAAATATCTGAAGTACTAGAGACACTATGTAATGTAAGTCTCTTGCAATAATTAACACTTGTGTGATCACTCTAATGTGAAATTTATTTGCTTGGTGTTCAGACTTAATAACACAAAAGTGAGGAATCAGGCAAAGAGTGTCACAATGGTACTATTTTGTCACCTCTTTCTTGGATATTTACATTTCTGTATACACAAAATTTATAGGTTCTACTTATACCTTGTTATTCCCATTGAAAAGTATCACTTTGTGCATCAAATTAGGTTCTAGTTATGGCAACTTTCTGTAAGTTGAACTTCTAGTTATCCTTATATTTTGCACTAATAATTGTTGGGACTTAGAAACTACTTCTACTTATGGCAGTATTCTACTTATGGCAGTTCTACTTATACCAAATCTACTTATACCATATCCCTGTAGAGAGATAAAATAGCATCCAATATGCAAGATCAAAGGCCAAATCCAGGTCACACCATGACATTACACACATATAACCCCCAACCAATGTCCCTACCAAATATCAACTTTCAACCACCTTATGGTTTCCAAAATATAGCCTAGACAAGGCATTATAGGTCAAGGTCACTACGGCAAGGTCAAAGGTGAAATCAAGATCACACCATGACGTTTTACATCTACACACCCTAGCCAATGTCCCTGCCAAGTATCAACTTCTTACTCCTTACGGTTTCCGAGATATAGCCCGGACAAGATTTTATAATTCAAGGTCACTACGGCAAGGTCAAAGGTCAAATCAAGGTCAGACCATGACGTTGCACACCTACACCCCCTAACCAATGTCCCTACCAAGTATCAACTTCCTACAACTTATGGTTTCTGAGATACAGGCCAGACAAACCTTCCCGCCGCCCGCCCGCCCGTCCGTCCACCCACCCACCCATCCGGACACCATGGGTGAAAACAATACCCCAACAGCCCTTAAGGGCTGTGGGGTAAAAACCTGTGAAATCAATGTGTGAACATATTATAGTAGAGTAGTATTCCATAAGATGAGGCAAGCAATTTAGTTCAAACTTAGAGCTTTCTTATACCCCTGAAAATATCTTTCAAAAACAAGGTTAATTTTTTGTTGTCCAACAGATGTGGCCACAGCTACCACAACACCTGTCTGAAGAGTGCTTCCTCATTCCACTCAGTAGATGGCGATGTAGTGTGGATGTGTCATGCCTGTAACAAATCACGTCGCAAGGATCGCCTCCCTTCCACAAGTAGATTTCAGCGAGCCATCTCAAATCCTGGTACTACTGCGTCCACTTCTACTGGAGCCAGGAACAAAGATGGTCATCCAGCAAAACCACAGGTACAGTAGAATGTGTTTTGTTGTTATTGTATCCCCGACGCGAAGCGGGGATACTATGGATTCATCATCGTCGTCGTCCGCGTCCGCAGAGATTTCTTGTTAGCGACCTACAGTCCACATTTCTTTCTGGATTTCTTTCATGTTTGGCAGGTGGCTTGATATGGTAGAGGACTCGCCACCCTATCTTTTTGGTAGGCTTTATGTCTAAATTAGGCCTGTGGTAGACAAAAATGTCTAAAATGTGGAATATTGCTTGTTAGCGACCTACAGTCCACATTTCTTTCCAGATTTCTTTCATATTTGGCAGGTGGCTTGGTATGCTAGAGGACTCGCCACCCTATCTTTTTGGTAGGCTTTATGTCTAAATTAGGCCTCTGGTAGACAAAAATGTCTAAAATGCATTAAAATTCATGAAATCATGCACTAAATCACTTGTAACTTGAAAAGTGTTGCATTTAGAGCATTTTGTTAAAATATGTTATTCAGATACTTTTTTCATAGCTACAACATGGTAACTTGGGTGTCTGTCTCAATAGCTAAGTGAGTAATAGCTACTTTTGGGCTTTTCAGTAACTTCCATCGTGAGTAAAATCACTTGTAACTTGAAAACTATTGCATTTAGAGTATTTTGTTTCAATATGTTATTCAGCTATTTTTGGGTCAGCTATAACATAGTAAAATTTCAGACCTGTAGCTCATGGCATAGCTGAGTAATAGCTACTTTTAGGTTATCACTGTTGAGTAAATTGCTTATAACTTCAAAAGTATTACATTTAGAGTATTTTGTTTCAATATGTTATTCACCTATTTCGGAGTCAGCTATAACATAGTGAAGTTCCAGACCTGTGGCTCATTGCATAGCTGAGTAATAGCTACTTTGAAGTTCACACTGTTGAGTAAATCAGTTGTAATTGGAAAACTATTGCATTTACAGAAATTTGTGTAAATATGTTATTCAGCTACTTTTGGGTCAGCTATAACATAGTGAAATTACAGACCTGTAGCTCATGGCACAACTGAGCAATAGCTATTTTCAGGTACTGACTGTTGAGTAAATGACTTGTAACTTGAAAAATATTGCATTTTGAGTATTTTGTTAAAATATGTTGTTCACCTACTTTTGGGTCAGCTATAACGTCGTGAAATTACAGACTTATAGCTCATGGCATAGCTGAGCAATAGCTATTTTCAGGTTCTCACTATTGAGTAAATCAGTTGTAACTTGAAAACTATTGCATTTACAGTATTTTGCTTAAATATGTTGTTCACCTAATTTTGGGTCAGCTATAACATAGAAAAAATTCAGACATGTAGCTCATTGCATAGCTGAGTAATAGCTACTTTGAGGTTATCACTGTTGAGTAAATCAGTTATAACGTGAAAACTATTACATTTACAGTATTTTGTTTAAATATGTTATTCACATAATTTTTGGTCAGCTATAACAGAGTGAAATTACAGACCTGTATGTCATGGCATAGCTTACCAATATCTACTTTCAGGTTCTCACTGTTGAGTAAATCATTGTCCACAGCACTGGACCGGCCAGGCCGGTCCAGTGCTGTGCACTCGCCAGATGGCGTGTCGTACTTCCTTCCTGTCTAGACAGCGTGACGTCATAGCATCTTTTTCGTTTGGCGCGTGGCTTGTGCACAGGAATTTTCTTCAGCCAGATATTATTTTATTTTTTCATCAGCCATTTTGTTTAGAAGCTTTATAATTGTGTTCAACGGGAAGTATTATCATCATGTCTTCTCCAGGACAACGCAGGGGGAGTTGTGGACACGCTATGGCGAGTTTCGACACTCATTTGTATTGTGCACGCTGTAGGGAGAAGGGTAAGGGCTCTGACTCGTGTGTTAAAGAACCTCATTCAGACAATTGCCAGATATGTAAAACTTTTTCTGAGGAACAGCGTCAGCAGTTAGCTACACCTTCTTATAGGTTAAAGAAGGAAAAGCGTGAAGCTAAGAAAGTCATCCCTACCCCTCCAGAAGAAGCGGAAGAATTAGTGGACCCAGCTAGTGTAGCTGTCATAGGGGCAGTAGATAACCAAGGATCTGTTAAGTCACCTAACCCTGCCCCTCCACCAGAGAAAAAGCAAAAGAAAGATGTAAAAAAGGACACTAAGAAAGACAAATCTTCCCCTGCAAAAGCTTCTACTTCTTCAAGTCAAAGCAGTGCAGACACAAAAATTGCCGAACTGGATAATAAATGGGCGGAGCGTTTTAACCGCTTGGAAGCCTTGATTCTATCTAAGAACTTTGAACCATCATTCTCTGCTAACGTGAAGGTAACACCGACCCATTCACCTCCATCTTCGGTTGAAAATGTGTCTGAGCCGTTTATCCGGCCTTCAACTTCCAGCACGCTTCCTGGCAATGGCTTCTCTGCTGAAAAGCAACAGCCTACCAGTAAAGCAGTGACCGACAAGCAGACTTCTTCAGCTAAGTTTCCTGGCACAGGCTTCTCTGCTACCCAGCATCAGCCGGCCAGTAAAACTAAGTCCAGCCGACCTACCTCAACTGTCAGTCGACCGACCCCAGCCTCCAAGTTTCCTGGACAAGGCTCCTCTGCTTCTGTGCATCAGCCTGCCAGTCAAACTATTAGCAACCGACCTACTCCCATGCTGGACTCTACTCAGAGCCGACCATCTGTCACCGACTGACCTCTGTCTACCGAACCGGCCGACACCGGCTCTCCTGCCCTTCATGCCTCTAGAAGGGATAGTATTTCCAGCCTTTCCTCAGACGCCGGCAGTGTCCAGTCGGACCGACCTCCATTGGATTTATACACTGAGGAGGGCGAACTTTCTGAAGATCCGGATCAGACAGTGACGGAGCAGGACCAACCCATTTCAGAAGAACAGAACTATAGAGAGACTATGCAGGGCATTCGCTCTTATATGGGTTGGTCCCACATTCCAGAAGTTGATAACGCAACAGCCACCTCAGACGACAACCCCTTCGCAGGGCCTAAGACTGTGACACCTGGAAAAGTATCCGTTAAAATGCCAACAGAGGAGTGGCTCTGTAAAAAACTGGGAAAACTAAATCTGACACTCACTGAGGGTTACCCCTCCCGTGGCTCAGAAGCCGGTGGTTTGGCTAAGGATGTTTTTCTCCGACCTCCCCGTTCACAGGCAAAGTGGTACGGGCTCCACACCGACTCTCCGACCTCCCCGTTCACAGGCAAAGTGGTACGGGCTCCACACCGACTCTCAACTAGACCAGGATAAAGTTACTACCTGGAGTACCGACGCCTCCAAGCTCAATAGCAGTTATAGCCGGATTGCCCGGTATACCGGCCTATCATCCACTCCACCAGCTTCACGCAGGATTGCCCAGGAAACATTGCGCCGGTGGGAGAGGTCGGCTAGGGAGGCTTCTATAGTGTGTAATCAAGCAGCCAGTTTCAACCGGTGCTTGTTTAGAGTGCAACAAAACATGAAGGATCACATCAAAACTTTGGCCTCTGAGAATAAAGGGAAGGGCTCCTCAAAGAGTTCGGTGGCTACTGACGAACTTAACTACCTGCTTGACTTCAACTCAAGTATCTCACAGGCGGCCGCAAAGTCAATGGAACACTTATCAGAATTCGTGTTCATAATAATGGGAAACCTCACCCTCGTCCGCAGGGACGCGTATCTTAGCCACCTCAGGACAGGCATAAAGCAAGATACTCTCACAGCCTTGAGAGCTGCCCCGCTACACATACCTACACTCTTCCCGGACTCAACTATTAAGCGGGCAGAAGAGGAGATCGCACAATTTGAGGCAAAAGGTCACACTGCATCTCAGCAGGGTAAAGGTCGGTTCCACCCTTATGAACGGCCGGACAAGAAACACACCAATAAAGACACCAGATCTGAGAAGCCGGCTTGGAAAACCATAGGCAAAAAGCAGTTCAGGAAGGGGAAGGGACGTTCCTCAACTTACTCATCCCGACCGGCCAAGGGCCAGCAGTCATATAAATGACAGTTACTGTATGACACCATTGCAGAACAGACTGCTGGCCGGGAGCCTTCCACAGACTGTAATTCCTCCTGTAATTTCAAATGTAAAAGTTCATGTTGTCACAAATGTTCCTACTGTGCCCGGGCATTCACAAAAGAAAGAAATAAGTCCCGGGCCAGTAGATTGTACTTACAAAGATTACACATTAAAGTCTGTGAAAAGTGTTTCTTGTGTCATTCCATTGTCTTGTGCCAAATCTGTAACAAGTGTCAAACATGCTGCCGGAAATCTGCCTGTAGGGGCCAGACTACAAAAATTTTGGAAAACCTGGTTGAATCTAGGGGCCGGCCCGAAAATAGTTCAAATCCTAAGGGAAGGTTACACCCTCCCCTTCCGGGCCCGGCCAAGTCTTACAAGGTCACCAACTGTCGTAAGCTGCTATGGCAATCCCCACAGGAACAGCTACCTGCTGGAGGCATTACATCAGCTTATAGACAAAAATGCAGTAGAGCTGGTCAGAAATCAATCATCTCTGGGGTTTTTCAACCGACTCTTTTTGGTCCCAAAGCCAAACAACAAGTGGAGGCCAATTCTGGATCTGAGCAAACTAAATCTCTTTCTCAAGGTGGAGAAATTCAAGATGGAGACACCGGAAACCATCAGAACATCCCTCCAACAAGGGGAGTGGGTTACCTCAGTAGATTTCAAAGATGCCTACTTCCACATACCAATACAGGAACAATCAAGGAAATACCTAAGATTTCATGTCCAGGGTCGGACGTACCAGTTCAAGGCATTACCTTTTGGCCTGTCAACAGCACCCATGGAGTTCACTGTTTTGGTAAAGGAGGTCAAACTGATGGCCATACACAAGGGTATAACAATCCACCAGTACCTAGACGACTGGCTAGTACGGGCCAAGTCCTACCAAACTTGTCTCCAACATACACGACTTCTAGTCCAGATGTGTCAAGAGCTAGGCTGGTTGGTGAATTTAGAAAAATCAGAACTGGAACCCAAACAGGTCTTCGACTTCGTAGGTTACCAGTTCGACCTCAGGTCCGGCCGGGTCAGACCGACCCCGGACCGGTGGCAGAACCTACAGGACAAAATCCATACACTTCTGTTACTACCGGCTTGTCCGGTCCGGCAGTTCATGTCCCTGATAGGTCTCCTAACAGCCACAGAAAAACAGGTTCACTTAGGCCGACTTCATATGAGACCCATACAGTGGCATCTCAAAAACAATTGGAGAGTTCCGGAATCTTTAGAGAAGGTTATCCCTCTACCCAGGTCCCTCCACACCCATTTGCGATGGTGGCTAGAAGAAAGCAATGTGCTCTATGGTCAACCGTTACACCCAGTAAAACATGCTCTGCAAATCTTTACAGACGCATCAAAAGAAGGGTGGGGCGCTCACTTAAATGACCGTACCGCAGGAGGATCCTGGTCACTGCCCGAAAGCAAACTACACATAAACTACCTGGAGCTAAAGGCAGTTTTTCTAGCTCTGAAGGAATTCCAAGACCTCTGTGCGAACAAGATAGTCTTGGTGGCAACAGACAACACTACGGTGGTAGCTTACATAAACAAGGAAGGAGGCATGAGGTCGGGCCCACTCTGTGCTCTACTGTGGAGAATCTTGACCTGGTGCTCTCAGCGACAAGTGACTCTACAGGCCCGACACATTCCCGGCCATTTGAACGTGATAGCAGACAAGCTATCCAGACTGGGTCAGACCATCCAGACAGAATGGTCCCTCCTTCCGGAGATTTTTCAGAGGATATGCCACACATGGCACCAACCTCAAATAGATCTGTTTGCGACAAGGTTCAATCACAAACTTCCTCAGTTTGTGTCTCCAGTCCCAGACTCCCTAGCTGTGGCAGTGGATGCACTCACTCTGTCATGGGAGGACCTGGATGCATATGCCTTCCCACCGACCGCCATATTGGGCAAAGTGGTGGAAAAGCTGCTGGACTCCCGGTACCAGAGACTGATTCTAATTGCTCCCGGATGGCCCAACATGCCTTGGTTTTGGGACTTGGTGGCCATGTCCAGTCAAATTCCCCTCAGCCTGCCAACCCTGCCCAATCTGTTGACACAGCCCTTCAATCAGATCCCTCACAGAAATCTGACAAATCTAAATCTCCATGCATGGCTCCTAGAGCCGCAGCAATCAAGGAACAGGGCTTCTCTGAGGCAGTGGCAGCAAGAATTGAGGCTCCTCAAAGAAGATCAACCAGATCAGTCTATGAGGCAAAGTGGACCATTTTTACAAAGTGGTGCGTCTCTAATAAGGTGGACTTCAGAGCACCACCTTTAAAATCAGTGGCTGATTTCCTACTATACCTCTTTGAGGTTAGAAACTTACAACCCAGTACCATCGATGGTTACAGATCTGCCATTGCTGATAAACTAGGAAATGTCCCAGCCAATATCAGTAAGGATGATAATCTCACCCGTCTCCTGGACAGCTTCCACAGAGACAGACCCAAAGGGCGGAGGGGAATACCCTCCTGGAACCTTTCTCTGGTACTACACCAGCTTACGAAGGCTCCTTTCGAACCTCTGAGGGAGGCATCTCTGAAGCATCTTACCTTCAAAACTGTCTTCCTTTTGGCCCTGGGTTCCGGTAAACGAAGGGGTGAGATCCATGCTTGGCAGCACAGGAACATCAGACACCAGTCAGACTGGTCCAAGGTGTCCCTTTTTCCATCTCCCAGCTTTCTTTCCAAGAATCAGCTGGCTAAAGAGGGACCAGAGAGTGTAGCCCCTGTGGTCATACCAGCCCTGGCTCCCACTCTGGATAAATCCCTCAAGTCTGACAGATCCCTTTGTCCGATTAGAGCCTTGCGCTACTATTTGGACAGGACTTCAGATATTAGGCAGGGTAAAGAGTTAGTTTTTGTCTCCTTCAAGAAGGGTTTTGACAAAGATATCTCACCCGCCACTATCTCCTCATGGATCAAACAGACTGTGATCCTATGCTATGAGCTCTCTGATCATCAGGCCCACACCCTACATCAAGTAAAAGCTCATGATGTCAGGGCCTTTGCTGCTTCTAAGGCATTCCAGTCGGGAGTCTCTTTGGAGCAGATCTTATCAGCCTGCCACTGGAAATCTCACAACACCTTCACACAGTTTTATTTGAAGGATGTGGCTTGGGCCGACTCAGAGCTCTACCACCTTGGTCCTGTTGTGGCTGCTCAGCAGATCCACCAAAGGACGGGTACCTAGAGGAGATTTGTACATATGTAATTAGTTGTATATATCTGTATATATTGCACATATAGTTAAAAAAAAAAAAAAAAAATCAACAACAATCTGGATGTACTTCCTCAGGGAGGATTATGCTATGGGACTGAACTCATCCCTCTCTTCCCCTACCTCAGAGGAGGTCTGTTAAAAAGGGGGGGGGGGGGGGGGGGGGCAAGGTCGATTCTGACGGTTTGTCTCCGGATAACCGGATGATGATATTCGACCATTACCATAAAGGTTAACCACCTCCAAGCCTACCCAGGCTTACAAGAGTTGGTCATTAATCCTAATATGAGTTCGAAATAGAGTTGTGTAGTCCCTAGTAACTTACCCGCCGACCAAGCGGTAGTTATTCAGCTATTGTCCATTGGATAGGATGTATTAACGCAATAAAATTGCAAATTTAATAAGTAAATTAAATTTTTATAAGTTAATACCCTATCCAATGGACACACAAGACCCTCCCACCGACCCCGCTATCAGCATACTAGGGGTCTAATAGGTTTAGACAACGAAAAAGATGCTATGACGTCACGCTGTCTAGACAGGAAGGAAGTACTACACGCCATCTGGCGAGTGCACAGCACTGGACCGGCCTGGCCGGTGGAGACACAGGACGTCTTTTTCTGACGTTTGGCGGGCCGGTCTGCGCCGACCGGATAAGCTATTGTCCATTGGATAGGGTATTAACTTATAAAAATTTAATTTACTTATTAAATTTGCAATTTCAGGTTCTCACTGTTGAGTAAATCATTGTATCCACTGGATAGCCGCAGTGTGTAGAGAGATTTCACCATTACCGCTCTAACGAAAAAAATATTATAGCTAGCCTTCTCAAGTTTGCAAGGTATATTAGAGGGTGCACCACAGTATTCTATTGGTAGGCTTTATGTCTAAATTAGGCCTGTGGCTAAATTACTTGCCTACTAAAAATGAGTAATTCTGCATTTTCTCTAAAAGTATTGCAGATAGCAAATTTTTCTTAAATAACTCATTCACCTACTTTTGGGAGAGCTTTCACATGCTGAAGTTCCAGACCTGTAGGTAATTACTCACCTACTCAAAATGAGTAAATGCGAATTATCTCTAAAAGTATTGCAGATAGCCAATTTTTCTCAAATAACTCATTCACCTACTTTTGGGAGAGCTTTCACTTGGTGAAGTTTCAGACCCGTAGGTAATTACTCACCTACTGAAAATGAGTAAATGCAGATTATCTCTAAAAGTATTCCAGATAGCCAATTTTTGTCAAATAACTCCTTCACCTACTTTTGGGAGACCTTTCACTTGGTGAAGTTTCAGACCTGTAGCTAATTATTCACCTACTCAAAATGAGTAAATGCTAATTATCTCTAAAAGTATTGCAGATATCCAATTTTTATCAAATAACTCATTCATCTACTTTTGGGAGAGCTTTCACATGGTGAAGTTTCAGACCCATAGCTAATTATTCACCTACTCAAAATGAGTAAATGCAAATTATCTCTAAAAGTATTCCAGATAGCCAATTTTTGTCAAATAACTCCTTCACCTACTTTTGGGAGACCTTTCACTTGGTGAAGTTTCAGACCTGTAGCTAATTATTCACCTACTCAAAATGAGTAAATGCAAATTATCTCTAAAAGTATTGCAGATAGCCAATTTTTCTCAAATAACTCATTCACCTACTTTTGGGAGAGCTTTCACTTGGTGAAGTTTCAGACCCGTAGGTAATTACTCACCTACTGAAAATGAGTAAATGCAAATTATCTCTAAAAGTATTCCAGATAGCCAATTTTTGTCAAATAACTCCTTCACCTACTTTTGGGAGACCTTTCACTTGGTGAAGTTTCAGACCTGTAGCTAATTATTCACCTACTCAAAATGAGTAAATACTAATTATCTCTAAAAGTATTGCAGATATCCAATTTTTATCAAATAACTCATTCATCTGCTTTTGGGACAGCTTTCACATGGTGAAGTTCCAGACCCGTAGGTAACTACTCACCTACTGAAAATGAGTAAATTCGAATTATCTCTAAAAGTATTGTAGGTAGCCAATTTTTCTCAAATAACTCATTCGCCTACTTTTGAGAGAGCTTTCACTTGGTGAAGTTTCAGACCCGTAGCTAATTATTCACCTACTCAAAATGAGTAAATGCGAATTATCTCTAGTTTGTATCTGGATGGGAGTGGAACTGATTTGTAAACTTTCATCTGAAATGTTCCACGGGATTGAATCTCATTCTCAGACATAATTAACCCCGTTCTTTGTAAACATAATATTGTTCTACTGTCACCTTATTTCAATGAATACAGACCACATTCCAGACGACGATGTGCTCTTTTATCCCATTTCAGGTGACACTTCATATTATGTGACTTTGGTTCTGGTGACCCTGTATTCTGTGAACTCATTTGAGGTCAGCATGTACTCATTTACCTCATTTAAATTAACCTGTCTTCTCTAAAGTCAATTTTGTACTCTAAGACCACTTTCAAGGTGACTCTGTACTCAGTAACCTTATTCTTGAACTGTGTGACCTTAGGTCAAGTAACTTGCACTTTTTTTTCTGATTTCAGGTGACCCTGGATCCACAGCAGCTCCAGGCATTGGATAATCTGAAGAAAGCACAGAAAACACCATCCAGGGTAAAGGTTCCATTTGATTTCATGCAGTCTTCTAACAAAATATCATTTCAGTTCTTGACACTATTCTATCACTATCAGGGGTTTCAGATCAGTTCACAGCAACATGTAGGGAATACCAAGTCTAATCATCAATCGAGTAGAACTCCAAAGATGTAAAACTCAAAAAACTCTAATGTTCTTTTAATCATGTCCTGGGCCCGGATTCACAAAGATTCTTAAGTAAGAATTCTTACTTAAAAATCTCTGTGAATCCCGGCCCTGGAAAAAAGTAAAGTAAACCTTTCAACACAATAATGTAACTCTTAAACCACCATTTTTTTTTTACTTCAGCTGGCGTTACTTACAGCCCTGTCCAAGCAAGACCAAGGGTCATCCAGCGGCAAAAGCATCCAGTCTGGTAGACAGAGTATCTTTGAACACCAGGACTTTCAACTGAGGCTTGCGCCTCCAAGGATACAATTTGATACTTGAAAAAAGAAGTCCATAAACTTCTACTTTCTACTGAAACACTGTTTCATACAGTAAAACTTCTTTTATCCGACCCTCTGTAATCCAAGTTTTCAATTATCCCACCTAACCCCCACCCTCCCAACTGCATTTAAACCTGTTATTTTATCCTTTCCATTATCCAACTTTGCTATTAATCAACCCAATTGTTACTCCCCCAAGAGGGTCAGGTAATAGAGGTTTTACCATATTTAGTATTAGAAGCCATTTGTTGGTGACCTCCCAGCTCTTTGGCTAGTACTATTTTCAAGATATTGTCGGACTTCCTTCATTTTCATTAGTTGGTCAAGTAATACAATTTGACACTTGAAAATACAGTAAATACTGCAGCCATTTATGGACATAAGGACCTTCACACTCATTAGATGCAGATTATTTTTAGGACCTTTAAAGCTCTGAAGAAAGAATATCGGTGAATATCAGGATTTAAACTTAGATTTACAACATAAAACATACAGGTTGATACTGAACCACAAACCATGATGTCTTGTTATATAGAGACAAAACAGCACCTCATTAGTAGTGTAGGGATTGTAGCTCAATCTTTCAATATCGATCAATTATCCCATGGAACTGCTCATATCGACATATTCTACCAGCATTTCAATATTGAAACCACATGAAAGAAATGGACAAAAATAAAATAAAATAAACAGTAATTTTACTGCTTAAATAAACACTTATTGTGTACACTCCTTAAAAAGCACACTTACAAAAGAAATAAACTAGTTTAAGTATGGCGCCATGTTTGTTTACATTGTCAGTGACCTACTTCCTGTTTCACGTAAGAGATATAAAAACCTGACTGCTAGTACACAGGAAAGCATGAAAACATGATTTTTGTTCATTTTATATTATTTTATATTGCAAAAATGTATGTTTTGATAATTTCGTGAATATACAAGTTTTCAAAGAACCTGTATTGTTGGCCACGGCTTTCCTTAATGGTCCTGATATTGAAATATCAGCCGAGTTACCACTCTGAATTTTCATTCAATATCGATCCGCATATGGCCCTCGATCCCTACACTACTCGCTGGCCAAGTATTTATCTGGTGTTCACACCTGGGACATGATCACCTGTTTTTATCACCTGTGTAGCTGTATGTTCAATACTACTGGTCTGTTCCTATATGGCCCTTGCTGGCAAGAGAGTTATAAAACCAAAGTGTCAGTACAATGTAAGTGGGGACATAAGAGCACCATTTGACGAATGAAGTCAATTGTTTGAGCCATCTAATTTATAGACCAATGTTGGCGTATCAATTTGAAGGAACTAGTTTAAACTCTGTGATTCAGGATAATGAGTTGCAGTCGTCTGTCCAGTCAGTAGGTCACATGATCACAATGACCTTAGTGTTCTTCACTAATATATGTCATGTTTTAATGATACATAATGTATACTGAACAATAGTTTAAACAATAAAATTTATGATCAATGGCATTCAATTGATATAAAACATAATTATATAGTTTTGCAAGAAAAATCTATCAATAGTTCTGTCTTTAATTGTGATTATTGATATAGGTTTATTATGCAAAGTTTGTTATACTGCAATATTGTTTGTTACTATTTCTTACACAAATATATGTTACCTGTATAGAGTTTATTGCACTTATTGTTTGGTGAAATAAAGTGAAATAAAATTCAATAAATAAGAATTTTCCCTCAAGATGTGCAATAATTACTTCCACGTCTCTCCAAAAACACATAAAACTTTCCCATACTACTGGACTAAAATGGAGGCTCTTTTCAATCAGAATTCCAGGTATAAACCACAGGTAAAGTGATTTGTCCAGTGTTTTGAATTTCCAACATATTGTGTCTGTGGGCATATCACAATAGCTAGTTGCCAAAGTAGGAAGAAAACAGTGCATTCTAGCTGGTTACGATTCTGCAGTGGGAGTCATTGGTGTCCAACCAGAAACCACCAATTGTCCCACTTCAAAGGACAGAGGCTCAAACTTGCTGTGTCAGGGTGGAAATCTTAGTGCATAAGTTTCCTGGAGTAAATAACTGGGGTACTTGTCAGTCAGGTTGCTTCGTCTTCCTGGTGTATACAATATGCATTGGTTCTCCGATGAACTAGTTTTGATTTTCCTATTGAAGGCAACAACTTGTTGACTGGGGGTTTAACAAAATTATACTCAAGAGAAACATAGAAAAATACTGCATTCTGAAATAGGGCCTTGAGATTATTTAGACAGATCACTTATTTAGAATATAAATATATATATCACCAAAAATTGTAATCAAACTATGCTGCAGCAGACATATTAATCACAAGAGTTTGAATCCTGATAATACTGTGGAAAATAAAATTATGGCATATCACAACTTCAGGACCTTTGATAGTCTTTCGCGCAAATCTAATGGTTTTATAGTACTATCATTCAAGTAGATCTCCATAAAATGTTCATCTTTAACCATCAAATCCAAAACATCCAGAATTCTCTTCAAATCAAATACTACATGCTCCCTTGAATTAGTCACTGATGCCGAGTTGACAGGCATTGAATTTAACTTGAAAGGACTGTTTGTGTCAGTGGAGTTGGAATAGCCCTTATCTTTTATTAATCCACTATTGCCCACAATTTGTGAACCCTCAATCGAACATTGTTCAGTTTTACCACTGAAGCCTGGTAATTCTGAATTCCTGGTACTCTTGTCAGGTATTCGTGAATCCTTTGTACAATATTCCTGTGAAGTAATACAGTTACTGATGGCTGGTCTTTGCAAATTGTTTATTGAGCATTGTTCAGTATTACCACTGAGGTCTGGTAATTGTGAACTTTTAAGGTAACACCGGCCTTCACTACCACTCAGGTTTTGTAATACTGAACTCTTGGCAGAGCAAAGTTCAGTATTACAACTGACCTCTGGTAATTGTGAACTATTTGTACCATCGACACCTGGCTTTTCAGAACTGTTTGAGCACTGCAGAGTATTACCAATAAACTCTAGGGTTTCTGACCTCTCTGTAAGGAATTGCTTAGCATTTCCAAGTATAGCTGATAGTCCCAAACCCCTTGATGAGCATTCCTCAGCATTACCACCGATATCTGGTAATTCTGAACTCTTTAACCTGGATAACTCAGTACTTAGCGTTTCTGGGTATGTTTGCTTCTTGTCAAAAGTTATAGTTTGTATGTTTTGCACTGCAGAGTGTACTTCCAGAAATGTAGTCTTTTCAATTTTCTGGTCTTCTGAACAAACAGAATCCATGGCTGTTTCTGGCTGGATTTTTAATTCTTCTGAAAATAAACTGCTAAATTAACACCAAATAGTGACAGATGTTCATATTTGTACAATTACTGATTCTGCTTGATTTGTTTTATTCGATAAAAAACAGACCTTAACATTAAGCATAACTAAAATTTATAGCACCCTCATCCACCAGATTGTTGTGTTGGAAAGAACAATTTTGTTGGTAATTTGACGCATAAGGTTGCACATCACAAGAGTATTTCATGTGTGCCACTTCTACACAGTATATATATTTACATGTGTGCGACTTACATTGGTTGTCAATCTGTATATTTTTAAAATAGTAATGTGATATACTTTTCAGGGAAGTCTATTGACTGTTGATGTTAAATGTTGTATACTAGACTTTCCCCCTGACATTAGTGTAGGAAACTTGACCTCATTGAACTTAAAATGCTGAACTTGCAGAATCTTTGACATGAAGCTATTCTGGAACAAGTGTGGTGAACAGAACATTAATTATACAACTGTCTTTCATTCAGATTTACAACAATCCTACGGCTTAGCTTTGCTCTGGGGAAAGTTAAATATTACCTAGTCTTTGTATTCTGTTCCTCGCAATGAGCTCGATAAACTGGTAGAATTCTTTGTAGTCAATACCACTAGTGGATTTCAGGATTAACTGCAACAAAGAAAAGCAATAAACAAAAAACAAAATGACAATATATACAGTACCTCTTATATTTAACATATGTGTATAGATATGCATATATCTTTAGCTTTTGGAGGATAAAATGGCGTTTTTTAAAAACAATCAGAACCCAGTACATAACTCGAATCCAAGATTCGACTGATAATGTAACTACAAGTACTAACTAGAAATAGGACGCCCTGTTGATAGTAGATGCGAATAGAAACAGGATAGCATAGAAGAACACACATTATCATGTGTAATGTCCACCCTATGAACCTTTTGCCAAAATTGTACAGTAGTCTTACAAGACCCTGTTTCATTGTAAAATATATCAATGATGCTTAAATATTTATTAGTGTAGATGTAAATTATTTCAGCTTCATGCCTTTTTGCATTGGTTGGGTCGAAAATTTTGACGAAATGACTCTATCTTGCACGGTTAAGAAGATAGAAGCAAATTCCTGTTTTTCTATTTTTGGCAAAAATTCGAAAAATCAAAATGGCCGCCATTTTTGGGGAGGGGAAAATTTTTTGAAAATTGCAAAGAGTACATTCCTTAGATACCCTGTGGGTTGAAAATTTCGACGAAATCGCTCTATCTCGCACGGTTAAGGAGATAGAAGCAAATTTGTGTTTTGCCATTTTTGGCAAAAATTCGAAAATTCAAAATGGCCGCCATTTTTGGGGAGGGGAAAATTTTTTGAAAATTGCAAAGATTACATTCCTTAGATACCCTGTGGGTCGAAAATTTCGACGAAATCGCTTTATCTCGCACGGTTAAGGAGATATGAGCACATTTGCCTTTTTCAGTATTCAAAATAGCTAATTACTCATTTATTTAATTAATTACTCACTCATCTATGAAGCAATTCCCCCCAAAAGCAATCCCATAAAAGCTATTAACCCAATGAACCTCCATACCAAATTTCAGAAAGCTAGGCTTAATAGCATTCCTTAAAATGTCTGGAAACCAAAGAGCTACTCAAAAGTAGCAAAGTAGCTATTACTCAGTTAGCTATAGAGCTATCATCACCAAAAGCAATCCCATACAAGCTATTAACCCAATAAACCTGCATGCCAAATTTGGTAAAGATAGGATAAGAACTGTTGCCTAAAATGTCTGGAAACCAAGTGGGACGCCGGATGGCGGAAAAAGCAAAAATAATATGTCCACCCCCCCAGTGGGGTGGACATAACACGTGTATATGTTAAATACTATTGGCCATACAGTCAGAACAATTATCACATAAGTTTAATATTATATTTAAAATATGGCATTTTCGCTACAATTAAAATTGTTATTGAAAACATGTCATTTCCAGTAAGTTTTGGGCTCTTATGTGAAAGACTGAAAGGTAAACACCAGATATTTCTTCTTCATTTGCCACCAGTACTGTTCAATTGACAAAAATTTTAAATTATCTATAAAATTCACACTTCCAAGATGCTTTCACCAATTTTTAATCTAACTGCTAAATGTTACCTGTGCAATTATAAAATATCAGTTGTCGGTAAAAGTGAAGTTTAGTTTATAGCATGTACATACTAAAGTATATGTTGAATTTTATGTTTCACAATGAATTGTCGGACTTATACGAGTAGTGCAGGAAAATATACGGTTGTATGTAAGAAACCAACTAGCTTGCATAAACTTTAAAACAGATACCAACAAGATGCACTCAGAGAGAGCAAAACGCTCGACTCTTAATGACCAGTCTCTCAAGTGATATAAAGTATTGTACGGAAGACAATAAAATAAAACCAAACATGTAAATTAATCTTCATAGAAATATCAAGTAGAAAGTTAAAGTCATTAAAAATACATTGAAATGGGACCTCTGAAAAATCATGATTTTTTTTGTATCCAAAATAAGATTCAGATCTTTCTTTTAGTAACTTCTTCCTTCAGTCAGGTCCTACCCACAAATTTTTAAATAAAGATCTGTTCATTAGTTCTAGAGTAATGTAAACACACACACAAAAAAAAACAACAAAAAACAAAGAGACAATTAAACAATTAGCACACAAAAATATAAACTGCTGGTGGAGGTAAAAATATTGCTTAAAGATCACTTCTTGGTGAAAATCACGCATGGTAATTTTTTGTGATGGACTGTCAAGGTATTGAAAGAAAAAAGAGAAAATAAAACAGAAATAATAATTAATAAAAATAATGAATATACCACCTCCCCTCTTTATTATGTTTATGTCAATTTCAAGCCATAAAATGAGAAGAAATATTTTTACTTAAAGTTAGCAAGTATCACAAGCTAGATTTGTGACCTCACAATGACAGTTGCATTGTGACATCACTGAGTGATGACATCATCAGAAAGTAAAATATTGATTTTTGACGTATCTGATGAAGAGAAGCAGTTTCACTGTGAATATAGGAATAAAAGACATATTCGAGTGCTTTATGATGGTTTTAAACTATCGAGCGGCTGTATTAAAGCCACGAAGCCCGAAGGGCTGAGTGCTTTAATACAGCAGAACGATAGTTTAAAACCATCATAAAGCACGAGAATTTGTCTTTTATTCCTATTCTAAAATGGTTACACTAATATTTTGGTCAAAATAAGAAGTAAATCTTACGCAAAATTCAAAACAAATCCAGCGCCATGTTGGCTGTTCCATTAACTAAACATGCATAGTGATGGATGTGTAAACAGCCTTTTGGTTTAAATATTGTTAGGAAATACCCACAGATTTCCATGATCTCATAAATATTTATGAGCAGTCGATCTTTAAATGAAATATTGATAAAATCCCCTACAGAATTATTTGACTTAGTATATTTGCTGCATATAATTTAAGTTTTATTTCACTGCAAGTTGTTTCTTTACGTTTGTATGCGAAGGGACGATGTACCAGATTTCAACAGCATGCTTTATTTATAGTTCTATATTTGCGGTTCAAGCATTGCGCAAAAGACGTGTCCACGTTCACTGCGCAGCCTACCATTTTAGAATTCCCTATTAAAAATAAGAAAAACTCTCTCCTGGCTTTAATTTTCAAGCAAATTACACCAAATTTGGCAGAATCTGTCTGTGCCCCATGAAATACCTTCCCACCAAATTTGAGATTGATTGATGTTGTAGTTTTTGAGTTATAAGGGAAAAACGGTGCACAGACAGGGAAGCAGATTTCACTGTAAAAGCCCAATTACAAATAAGAAAAACTCTCTCCTGGCTTTAATTTTCACACAAATTACACCAAATTTTCAAGAATCCGTCTGTACCCCATGAAATATCTGCCCACCAAATTTGACCTTGATTGGTGTTATAGTTTTTGAGTTATAAGGGCGAAACAGTGCACAGACAGACAGACAGACAGACGGACAGACAGAAACAAACTGATCACAATAACCCTCTCCTATCATCGAGCGTTAAATATCTGAATATCCATCAAAAACCTTGACCAAATACATGCAGTTATTTTCATAGTTGCCATCCAATCTAATCAGACTTTCATGGCACTTAATCTAGCATATTTCCATATATTGGGCAGATGCTGTTTTAATTGCACACATTCCAGGGATAATGTCTATCAAGTCTTTTCATCTTACTTATACTTGTGACATCTTTCCTTACCTCAGAACAGGACTGTTGTACTTATCCAAATACTAACATATTCTTCAGGTTTATGTTGACTTATTAAACTACATAGAGGTATATAATCTGCATTCAGATTTTACCTGACACTAGGGATGCCAATCTGTTATCTTATCAATCTGCAATCATCATTCATACATAGAATTGCTGTAGAATTCCATAGTGTACATCCATCTATGTTTGCTATCTAATGTAATAAATTATTGATGGCTTTTTACTGTGTGTAGCTGAGAACTAGATTTAGGTTGTTGACATTTGACCTTATCAATATTAGAACACTACCTGACACTGTTGAGACCAGCCGTCCATGTCTCTGCAGTCTGCAATCTCTCTCATCACCTCACCATAGGACTGTTGTACAAACAGCCAACAGATGTCCAAGTTACAGCCATTCAGCCAGTTGTGGTTCACTGAGATTGTATCTTCCTGTGAAAAAAATAAAGCTGATTTTATCAATAATGTCTGGAGGTCCTCAGCCAATGAAGTTTTATTTAACAAAACTAGCAAATTTCCCAAAAATATCGCCTGCATTCATTATTTACACCTGGTCTAAGACACTTTAAACACAATCTTCCTCTGCACAATGTACCACATACAAAGTGAATTTCTGAAATATTACCAAGATTCAAATCAATTCCTAACACAAACTAAATGTCTGGGGTGTTGAACACAGCTTTTAGCATTTCCCAAAATATTGCACACATAGAAATGTTATGTTATTTACCCTAGTTTAAATACATTGTGCAGAACATCATGGATACAATGTGTAATAAATCTCCTGATCTCCTGTGGTCAAAATACGCCATGTATAAAAACAATTTCTGAAATCCCCCCCCTCCCCCCCACCATCTCCCCCTTCAAATTTATGCCTAGTGTCACAGGGGCCATTAAGCAACAGTTGAACAATCAATAGAAGTTCAAAGCCACATTTTGGGTAAATATGGTGGATAAGTGATGACAATGATAAGGGGAAGCCATTTATTTAAAACTCTGCAAAGTACAGTTTTATTTAAAACTCTGCAAAGTACAACTGTCTAATTGAAAGAAATAAAACGTCTCTAGGAGGCCCCTTTGTGTTCATATACAACTTTATACATTAATTACGTGCTGTTCAAACTACTGGAAGGGATAAGCCAAAACTGTACATACCATGCAAGCATTGCAATGGGGCGGGTAATGAATATAGTTCTTAAAGATTTCAAAGCGCTAGTGTCACATAAGGACATTGCAGCAGAAACATACTCGGGTTTTCCTTTACAAAAAAAGTCTGTATTATACAAGCCACATACCAAGTTAAAGACCTGGTGATGCCAGCCACTGGGTACAAACACCACCTCTCCCTCGTACTGATACACCTCCACACCGCGCTCTACAGCATCCACGTCCACAGGCTTCTGGTTGGTGTCTTCACTCCGCAAGTCAAAGGGAAGCTGACCATACTTGTCTTTCAGAGGTTCCTCTGCTCCTTAAAATTGATCAGAGTTTAAAACTGAAACTCCATTTCTGAGCAGAAATTAAAAACGGAAGCAAATAAACAAACTGCTTAATACTATTAAGCCTGAGGCCAATACTGTTCATGAGTGACTGGTATTATTACCTTAAGGAATGCATAATTATTCTTACACCATGAAGCGCTCAAAATTCAAAGTACACCACTGACAAACCAAAATACAGATTAAAACCCATTCAGTACTTTTTTCGGTAATCATCACCAGATCAAAGTTGTGACTGACTGACATGCAAAGAGAATCCCTATTGCCTTTTCTTGCAACAAATAAATGAAAACCACATTCAAGTTATTATGAGTCAGTGTCGCAAAGGACACCTTGAATCCTGAAAATATATATCCATTAAGGATGAGACAAGGCAGGTACAAAGAACTGGCAACAACTAAAGTCCTGCAAAATGTTTTGCTATACTGTAGCATTGTTCTGACAGATACAGAATTTATACTAGGGATGGGTCGGTATGAAAAATATGTACATCGGGAGGTCGCCAATGCAAAACCGTACCGATTCCGGAATTTCGCGTTTTAGTACACCCCAAACAAACATGGACGTTTCCCTTCACGACATCACAATAAAAGTGATAAAATGCGTGAAATACGAGATAAAAGCTTATACTTTCTTCAGATTTCTTGTTTGTTCCCAATATTTTAGGTTTTCCTTCAGTTATATAAGCTGACAAGCGAAATTGAGGTTATAAATTGTCGTAACCTAAACATGGCAGTTCTGCTCAACGTAATCGATAGTACTATATAAAGTCTCCAAATGCATGAAAATTGGTGAGAAAAGCTTATAATTTCTTCAGATTCTGAATATTTTAACTCTTGCTTCCATTATATGTGCTGACAAAAAGTGGCGGTTGTAAAATTTCATCACGGTATTTCAGTAAAATGGTCTCGATACCGAGATACCGGAACTACCGACCCATCCCTAATTTATACACATGTTTTTAGATTACCATACATTCCAGCTGGTTAGTGATGGTTTCACTTGAAGCATGGGGTGTGCTGAAGCAAAACCACAGAAACCATAAAATTGCAAAACATGCCCAAAATTTAATTGTTTAAAACTTTGGATGAGCCAGAGTACACTTTGAGTAGCCAATGATTTTTAATTCATGTGAGAATTTTTTTATTTAATTTTACACTGCATGGCAGCACTTCAAACCAACAATATTGACCATTCCAGTTGGTATGTGTATGAATGTGTTTATTTCATATGTCTATTCTCACAAAAAAAAAAAGAAAAAGAAAACAGAAAACTGCAGCTTACTTTTAACGATAACTGTATGGTTGCTGTACGTACCAGGTGGGAAGAAAATCCACTTTTTCCGGCCGCAGATATTAGCAGACCAACTGTAGGATCGCAGTACATCTGAATGAAATGGGGTCCTGTCAAAGAGGTTACACTTGGATTTTATGTCTGTTCAACGCTCAGCTGATTTTGTACAAAATTCCTATCATCGATAATATTTCAAAATTTTAGGAAACAATCAGTTGATTTTAATTAATCCTTTCTGTCAACATGTACTTAACTCAGTGCCATTTCAGTGAGTGGACGATTCGTTAGGCAGTTATTAATTCTTGTAAATGAACAAAAATTCAAGATAAGTCGTAACTTTGTACAAATAAAAAACAAAAATAAGATGTCCACTCAAATGGGGAGGACATAAGAAGTATGCAAATGGTTTTTTATATTATTTCCTACAGTTTTCATTACTTAAAATGCTAAAAGTTTGTCACAAAATTCTGTTTGTTGATGGTTGCTGCCACGTTCACAGAAAGTGAAAGTTGGCACTAAACACTGAAATCTCGAAAAGAACTGAAAATCATTCCAGAACCTGGAAACTCCTTCTGATACATACTGAAATTGAGTAAAATTTCCATCAATATTTCAATATTGATAAGTGGCTCATTCCCTAGATGTAGGGACAAGTATTTGTTTAAAGTAACAATTTAGGTACAATTACCCACCATGAACCCTTGGGCCCGACGTACACAAATCTGTAGTCATCGCAGACATTATCTGACCTCTCATCCCAGAATTCATTCAACCAGTCAGACTGGAAAAACAGCGGCGTCTCGTAGAAGTCATATTGTGGAAAACTTCTGTAACAGAAAATAGGAAAAACTGATATTTTATTGTTTACATCTTTATTAAATCTGTTTAAAAATTAATGTAGTTAGCAAATTGCTTTAATGAAAACAAATTACCTTATAACTGCACTGGAAAATATTGTACATTGGCAAGTAATAACAGTTACACAAGTTTTGGCTTGCCTAAAAGAAATTCACTATCCATCCATAAATAGAAGGGCTGTATGTATTTGGGTTTACACATGCACTTTACACAAGCAGTTTGCATGAGTTTTCAAGCAACAACTGATTTTGTATGTCCCATTCAGCTGGTCATTTTCAAAATCGGACAACAAACAAGGAACTTAAGATCACTTACAGAAAGACAAGGTATGTTAATTTATTTCACCACAATGGTAAAGGAAGGTAATTTTTTCCTTTGGTAAGGCCACCTGAAATTTCAGTTTTACAAAGCTCAGACACTTCCTTAAATTTAAGGTAGGTCCTTAGCTTCAATAAAATTTAAGGGAGTTTATAAGGTCTCCTTTAAGGGAGAAGGTTCTGTGAAACTGAGATTTTTTTAAAGGAGGGAGAAATTTAAAGAAATCCTTAAATTTAAGGTGACCTTTATCTTGAGGAGGCTTCATGAAACCGGTGTACCACGAAATCCTCCCCCCCAGGGGGGAGGATGTCCTAGGATATCCTCCCCCGGGGGGTAAATTTCCTAGGAAATCCTCCAACCCGGGGGGGAGGAACTCCTAGGAATATGACCCCCCCCACCAGGAAATAACCCACCCCGGGGGGGGGGGGGGGGGGGGGGGAGAAGGATTTCGTAACAGAACTTCTAGGAAATCCTCCCCCCACCATACTGTAACTACACAAATTTTGTATTAAAAAACTGAAAATCAACAGTGTCAGCTAGATCTTGTGTATTCTGAATTTTCTCAATGTACTATTGCAGAAGTGGATAAATATATAAACTAGAGGATCGCTCGCAAAAAAAAAAGATAATGTTTTTGCATAGCAAAAACACAGCGTCCCGAAAAGGATATAAAGGTGAGTGCTAAAGTATTAAGAAAATGCTTCGTTTCTAGCCTTATACTGTTGTGGCAACCAAAGTCAGCGCAGTCTGCTCTATCTAGCACGGTTTTCAAGATATAAGCATTTTTGTGTTTTGCAAAAAATAAAAAAATTAAACATGTCCGCTATATTTGGCGAGACCAAATTATTTTGAAAATTGCCATGGCTACTCTGCAGAGATACCCAGCAGGTCCAAAATTTTGTTGAGTTCGCTCCATATAGCACGGTTTTCGAGATATAAGCATTTTTGTGTTTTGCAAAAACTTTGAAAATTCAAAATGGCCACCATTTTTGGGGAGACAAAAATTTTTGTCAAGACCACTTCCGCGGTGTGTATCTCCCGCCGAGCATTAAAGCAGAAGAAATAGCTTTTCCGAGATATTCACAATTTTTCATTTTCGTGTGTGAAAGCTCTTCCAAAAGTAGGTGAATGAGTTATTTAAGAAAAATTGGCTATCTGCAATACTATTAAGAGATAATTCACATTTACTCATTTTGAGTAGGTGAATAATTATCTATGGGTCTGAAACTTCACCAAGTGAAAGCTCTTCCTAAAGTAGGTGAATGAGTTGAGAAAAATTGACTATCTGCAATACTTTTAGAGATAATTCGCATTTACTCATTTTGAGTAGGTGAGTAATTAGCTATGTGTCTGAAACTTCACCATGTGAAAGCTCTCCCACAAGTAGATGAATGAGTATTTGATAAAAATTGGGTATCCGCAATACTTTTACAGATAATTAGCATTTAGTCATTTTGAGTAGGTGAATAAATAGCTATGGGTCTGAAACTTCAGAGTGAAAGCTCTCCCAAAAGTAGGTGAATGAGTTATTTGAGAAAAATTGGCTATCTGCAATACTTTTAGAGATAATTCACATTTACTCATTTTGAGTAGGTGAATAATTAGCTATGGGTCTGAAACTTCACCATGTGAAAGCTCTGCCAAAAGTAGGTGAATGAGTTATTTCAGAAAAATTGGCTATCTGCAATACTTTTAGAGATAATTCGCATTTACTCATTTTGAGTAGGTGAGTAATTAGCTATGGGTCTGAATCTTCACCAAGTGAAAGCTCTCCCAAAAGTAGGTGAATGAGTTATTTGAGAAAAATTGGCTATCTGCAATACTTTTAGAGATAATTGGCATTTACTCATTTTGAGTAGGTGAGTAATTAGCTATGGGTCTGAAACTTCACCATGTGAAAGCTCTCCCAAAAGTAGGTGAATGATTAATTTGAGAAAAATTGGCTATCTGCAATACTTTTAGAGATAATTCGCATTTACTCATTTTGAGTAGGTGAGTAATTAGCTATGGGTCTGAAACTTCACCAAGTGAAAGCTCTGCCAAAAGTAGGTGAATGAGTTATTTGAGAAAAATTGGCTATCTGCAATACTTTTAGAGATAATTCGCATTTACTCATTTTGAGTAGGTGAGTAATTAGCTATGGGTCTGAATCTTCACCAAGTGAAAGCTCTCCCAAAAGTAGGTGAATGAGTTATTTGAGAAAAATTGGCTATCTGCAATACTTTTAGAGATAATTGGCATTTACTCATTTTGAGTAGGTGAGTAATTAGCTATGGGTCTGAAACTTCACCATGTGAAAGCTCTCCCAAAAGTAGGTGAATGATTAATTTGAGAAAAATTGGCTATCTGCAATACTTTTAGAGATAATTCGCATTTACTCATTTTGAGTAGGTGAGTAATTAGCTATGGGTCTGAAACTTCACCAAGTGAAAGCTCTGCCAAAAGTAGGTGAATGAGTTATTTGAGAACAATTGGCTATCTGCAATACTTTTAGAGATAATTCGCATTTACTCATTTTGAGTAGGTGAGTAATTAGCTATGGGTCTGAAACTTCACCAAGTGAAAGCTCTCCCAAAAGTAGGTGAATGAGTTATTTGACAAAAATTGGTTATCTGCAATACTTTTAGAGATAATTCGCATTTACTCATTTTGAGTAGGTGAGTAATTAGCTATGGGTCTGAAACTTCACCAAGTGAAAGCTCTCCCAAAAGTAGGTGAATGAGTGATTTGAGAAAAATTGGCTATCTGCAATACTTTTGCAGATAATTCGCATTTACTCATTTTGAGTGGGTGAGTAATTAGCTATGGGTCTGAAACTTCACCAAGTGAAAGCTCTCCCAAAAGTAGGTGAATGAGTTATTTGAGAAAAATTGGCTATCTGCAATACTTTGAGATAATTCACATTTACTCATTTTGAGTAGGTGAGTAATTAGCTATGGGTCTGAAACTTCACCAAGTGAAAGCTCTGCCAAAAGTAGGTGAATGAGTTATTTGAGAAAAATTGGCTATCTGCAATACTTTTAGAGATAATTCGCATTTACTCATTTTGAGTAGGTGAGTAATTAGCTATGGGTCTGAAACTTCACAGAGTGAAAGCTCTCCCAAAAGTAGGTGAATGAGTTATTTGAGAAAAATTGGCTATCTGCAATACTTTTAGAGATAATTCGCATTTACTCATTTTGAGTAGGTGAGTAATTAGCTATGGGTCTGAAACTTCACCAAGTGAAAGCTCTCCCAAAAGTAGGTGAATGATTAATTTGAGAAAAATTGGCTATCTGCAATACTTTTAGAGATAATTCGCATTTACTCATTTTGAGTAGGTGAGTAATTAGCTACGGGTCTGAAACTTCACCAAGTGAAAGCTCTCCCAAAATTAGGTGAATGATTTATTTGAGATAAATTGGCTATCTGCAATACTTTTAGAGATAATTCGCATTTACTCATTTTGAGTAGGTGAGTAATCATCTACGGGTCTGAAACTTCACCATGTGAAAGCTCTCCCAAAAGTACATGAATGAGTTATTTGATAAAAATTGGCTATCCGCAATAGTTTTTGAGATAATTAGCATTTACTCATTTTGAGTAGGTGAGTAATTAGCTACGGGTCTGAAACTTCACCAAGTGAAAGCTCTTCCAAAAGTAGGTGAATGAGTTACTTGAGAAAAATTGGCCATCTGCAATACTTTTAGAGGTAATTCGCATTTACTCTTTTTGAGTAGGTGAGCAATTAGCTATGGGTCTGAAACTTCACCAAGTGAAAGCTCTTTGGGATAGCTGCTCTGCAGAGATACCCTGAAGATAAAAAATTTCGTCGAAATCGCTCTATGTAGCACGGTTTTCGAAATATTAGCATTTTTGTGTTTTGCAATTTTTGCGCAAAAATTCGAAAATTCAAAATGGCCGCCATTTTTGGCAAGACAAAATTTTTTTGAAAATTGGCATGGGTACTCTGGAGATATACCCTGTGGGTCAAAAATTTCGTCGAAATCGCTCTATCTAGCACGGTTTTCGAGATATAAGCATTTTTGTGTTTTGCAATTTTGCGAAAAATTCGAAAATTCAAAATGGCCGCCATTTTTTGCAAGAAATTTTTTTGTTTGAAAATTGGCATGGCTACTCTGCAGAGATACCCTGCGGGTCAAAAATTTCGTCGAAATCGCTCTATCTAGCAGGGTTTTCGAGATATAAGCATTTTTAAGTTTTGCAATTTTTGCGAAAAATTCGAAAATTCAAAATGGCCGCCATTTTTGGCGAGACAAAATTTTTTTGAAAATTGGCATGGGTACTCTGCAGAGATATCCTGCGGGTCAAAAATTTCGTCGAAATCGCTCTATCTTGCAGGGTTTTCGAGATATAAGCATTTTTATGTTTTGCAATTTTTGCGAAAATTTCGAAAATTCAAAATGGCCGCCATTTTTGGCGAGACAAAAATTTTTTGAAAATTGGGAAAAGTACTCCACAGAGATATCCTGCGGGTCAAAAATTTTGTCGAAATTGCTCTATCTAGCACGGTTTTTGAGATATAAAGCATTTTTGTGTTTTGCAATTTTTGCGAAAATTTCGAAAATTCAAAATGGCCGCCATTTTGGGCGAGACAAAAATTTTTGGAAAATTGGGAAAACTGCTCCGCAGAGATACCCTGTGGGTCAAAAATTTCGTCGAAATCGCTCTATCTAGCACGGTTTTCGAGATATAAGCATTTTTGTGTTTTCCTTATTTGGAAAATTCGTAATGATTAATTAATCATTAATTACTCGGCCATTTCTTGACCAATCAATGCCAAAATCTAATGATTTTCAGATTTTAATAGAATGAATGTATTTGCCAAGTTTCAGGTGAATTGATAAAATTCCTTTCAAGTTATCATCCGGACAAGCTTCCCCATCGAAAAAAGACATTTTTGGTCATGTGACCTCTCTGATTAGTTGAAATGTCACTGCAGCATATTCAAAAAAATTCCCCAAGGCTACTGCCTAAACCTGCCAAATTTGAAAAGAATCCGCCTAACAGTTACAGAGTTATAAGGAAAACAAAATGCGGAGCCGGCGGAGCCTGAAGCTCTCCCATACACAAACAAGCGTCCCTTGCGGGACGCTTAATTACAAATCTCTGTACTGGATGCAAAGCAAAATGCCACTCTACTTGTTTGTGGCAGGATATGAAGTGTGACACCTGCTTCAACTTCAGTACTGCCTAGTACTGTATGTACTGTACTGCTAATTCAGTTGTGATGCAATTTTGTGTCAATTTGTCATCTATGATTGTTTTGTGTGGTATATAAAATTGATCTTAACCCTTTCGCTACCATGTCTGTCGGCTAGCAGTCGACATCAATGTGTATTACAAGGGACCATGTCTGTCGACCAAGGGTCAACGGCAATAATATATATTTCTTCTTTCCCTTCAGTGTACTGTTATACGTTTTCTTTGGTGTATCATGTTACATATATTGTTACTATATTAGTACATTGTATATTACATATATTAGGCACCATATTAGTGCATTGTTTAATTTAAGCTTTATGTTTATACATTGTCATAAAAGATAATTGTGTTGTTGGTTCTTTTTGTGTGTTGACATTTAAAGTAAGGGAGTTATTGACTTTTGTGTTTTAGTGTTTATTGATCTGTTCACAGACTGGGGGAAATCCCCCCCTCAGTGGTTATGTTAGATTTGGGGAAACCCAATTGCCAGTAGTTTCTAGAACTTCCTCCTTTGGCCTAGATGGCTCAAGCCTTTTTGAGTTGGTTCTGTACAGTTCCAGAGAAATCTGTGAATGTATATAAGGAATGTACATCTGACCACAAGTGAACTTTGTATTCGCTGGCTATAAGGAGAGCTATTGTGTTTTGGAATATAATATAACTTGTGTTGCTGTGAACTTTTACTGGAGTGAACTGGATACATCATCTGGACAGATTTATTGTACTTTGGATATTTTGGATATTGTACATTCATATAACAGAGAGTGAATTTACTGCATTTTGGACATTGTCCACATCTTGGAGCAGACAGTACAGTTGTGTTAACTCTCTAAATATCTCCAGACAGACATTCTGTGTGACTGGATATATAAAGAATAGCAGGACAAGAACCTTTTGTGTTGTTGAGTGTGAGACAGGTCACAAGATATAGATATCCGTGTGTGAGTGAACATTGGACAGATCACGGGACAGACCACAGGACATTGGACAGATCACAGAATATACTACAGGACGGATTACGTAACAGATTGCTGGATACGGCGGATAAACTTAACTCTTAATCTCAGTGGTCAGGTCAGCTAGATCTTATTATTGTATTAGTGTGTTTGGTTAAGAGCACACCAGTTGACTGTAATCATTATTATTGACTATTAAATAAATTTGTTAAGTTTAACTTTTTGCTTTTTCTGTTACAACTTAAAGACAACCGGTAATTGCTACCGCGCTTGCCCGTGACCGTAACAATCAGTATTAAACCGATTTTTAAAGTATTTTATATGAAAGTTAAGCCATATTTTTTTTTTAAAATTCGCCATTTCACCTATTTTAACTGGTTTCTGTATATATTGCCGTATTTACCGCATATAGCTGCATATTGTTGCATATTGTTTACTCGTGGTTATTTTTATTTGGGGAATTCCCACAAATTTTCCCATTCGACTTTCATCAATTCCTATTCTAAAATGGTACGCTGCGCAGTGACCTTGGACACGTCTTTTGCGCAATGCTTGAACCGCGAATATAGAACGGTAAATAAAGCACGCTGTTGAAATCTGTTACATCATCCCTTCGCGTACAAATGTCAACAAATGACTCGCGGTAAAAATATTTATAAAATTGTTATTTTTTCCGTGATTTTAATAAATAGCATATCGTTTTAAAGCTTACAACAAATTGAAACCATCTACAGTGACAATCTCGCATATATTTCATGACAAATTATGTGAAAATAGAGTAACAAATATCCTTTATTTTTACAACAGCTATCACTATGTATGTGGTATTGATGGAACAGCCAACATGGCGTTGGATTTGTTTTGATTTTTGCATAAGAATTACCGCTTATTTCAACGAAAATATAAATGTAACCATTTTAGAATAGGAATAAAAGACAAATTCTCGTGCTTTATGATGGATTTAAACTATCGATCGGCTGTATTAAAGCACTCAGCCCTTCGGGCTTCGTGGCTTTAATATTCAGCCGCTCGATAGTTTAAATCCATCATAAAGCACTCGAATACGTCTTTTATTCCTATAATAAAATCTGCGGAAAAATACCGCAAATAAAGTGTATAAGGTAGTGAGATATTACTTTACTTCATTGGCGTTTCTGACGTGATATGACGTCATATGGCTACAGTCCCTTGGAATAATGTTCCTTCAGTAGCAAAAGGGTTAAGTTGTATAAAGTATACTATTACTTTGTTAATACTGCCTAGTGCTATATGTACTGTACTACTAATTCTGTTGTGATGTAATTCTGGGTCATCTATGATGATGTGGTATAAAAATATATTATTAGTTTGTTGATGCAGGTGTGTGTTTTTAGAATTTTGCTGTGTTCACTGAATTACATACTATATTAATCTATGCTTAATAAAGTTTATCAAGAATTTGATGATTTTTCAATATAAAATTTTTTTCAACAGGCGGGGGGGAAGATTTCCTGGTGGGGGGATGATTTCCTAGGAAATTCTCCCCCCCCCGGGGGGGGATTTTCAGGGGGGGAGGATTTCCTTTTACACCAGCCCAAGATGCAGGTCATATTTTACATCACGATGTGGCCAGAGTATTAAATGTCACATGTCTGCCTCTACCTGACACAGTGCCAGTCTTTGAGGTATAGACACGGCATCTGTTCACTGTAACCACTTGCCCTGTATCTCTTCAGATAATCCACATAGTCTGAAAAACTCAGCTCCGACTTGGGATGGGAGCTGTATTCTTCCTTATTACAATTGGCTATAGGACACACTGTATCTCCTGAAAAGAAAATTTTATAGTAATCATAATACAAACTAACTTAAAAAATACAACCAAGGCAAATTTTTCACAAAAATGAAAAAAAGCCTTCAACATGAAAACATTTCCTGAAAATGGACGAAGTAAAACACTGGTTAACAACTTACACAGATGAATATTATCAAAATAAATTATCGACAGTTATGGAAAAAATAACACTTCTCTCAGAAAACATACTTTTTATTTGAAAGACTAACAAAACAATTCCTATATTTTTGCACATTTTGTCAGCTTTGACAGTAAAAGTAACAAATCTCATATAATTCAAATCTTATACAATTCCTTTATTACAATACAGACAGCACTTACTGTGACAGTTATAATTTACAAGCCTTACTCCATTTAAACTGAATGCATCGTTTCAAACAATTTTTGCGGATATTTTATATTCATCAAACAGGAAACCTGAGAAATTTGTATATTGTAAGTCTCACTTACTAAAGAGTGATATTTTGTTTGGATAATAGAATGTCAGTAAAATAGAAAGTAGTCACTCATAAGAGTAAAACTGTGTTCATTAAATCAAGTGTATGGATGACATGTCAGATGAAAAAGGTTCTACTCTATACATATGGTGAAAAGTAAAACTGAAAAGTAAAAATACCAAATTTCTCTTGCAGAAAATTTAAATTGGGTGATCCATGTTGATCTTTCCACTTGCTCCTGCATGACCACAGTTCAGTAAGCCATGGGCCTGAAAGGTAAAAAAATTAAGTACACTTGATTTTGACAGAATGACACAATACAATACTGAACATATAAAAAACATGTGTGCCTCACAAATTTAAGAAGAGAGTTTTAAACTGATTACCTATATAGTGCTACAAATAATTAGCCTTTATGTATCTGTGATCTTACATACAACCTTTACTCTTATAATGTTAAAATTTATGTTTAAAGTTTTGTTAATGATGGCACTGCGAAGGACACATTTTTCTTTGTAGAGGTGATTCAAAAACTGAATGATAATTTGTTCGACTCAGGGAAATTATTTGTAAAATTTAAGTTAGAGGACATACAGGGGTACATACATGAATAACAATATGATAAAACCTTGGTTAAAAACATAAAATAGAAACTACAAACAAAAAATTATTTGTAAAGAAATATCCAAATTTAAAAAAATTTCTTACCAATAATACACAGTTTGTTAGGCAGCAAATAGTTATGGAAGAAATATGTATAAGAGACAGGTTTGTCTATGTAATCCACTTTGTCAAAAGTCTTGTATGCCCTGATTCGTTTCTTTTGTATTTCATCCAAGTTCACATTGGTTGGAAAATTGTCACTCTCAGCCATTCTCTTGAACTATTAAAGTTTTATCTGTAAATATCACACACATAAATATACATGGACTGTGAACTCTTGCTTAACTAGCCTTTACTTGCCTTTAAAGATACATTGGCTTTTAAATTGATTCACAGTTTATATCAATCATTTTCCTCCAAAGGTACTTTGCTATGCTAGGGGGCAAACAGGTTACAATATAGTAAGTTGGTGAACCACAAACAATTATATTCCACTAGTCCACAATTCCCCTGATAATATGATACAGGACAACTTCTTCATGCAGACTTTTAAATTAATGATACAGAGCTGAAAGTAAAATACATGTAATGATGCAAGTGAGTTTACTCTCTTCAGAAAACAATTTTGACAATTTATGGCATTTCTTACAATTTTTAAAATTTAGATCTCTAGTATAAAAAGAACAACATCCTTGATTTTCACTGTTATTAATCTAACTGATGTAACAAAAAAGTAACACAGTAATAACATTAAAATGTTGACAAATAATATATATCATTTACTTGAAATTACTTCTGCTAAAAGGATTAGAATAATATGAAATTGGGTATATACATGTTATACTTTTATTTAAAAATAAATGTGTCCACAATTTTTAGCATCTATATATACATAATGAGAGATTAATTATTGTCATCTACTTTGTTGATTTTTTGTTCAAAAGTGACAAAAGGAAAATATATCATTTTGCGACAACTTCATTCATCACACACCCCAAAAATTAAGTTTTCTGTTTGAGTCTTTCAAAATTTTCATAAATATTAATGTTTTATTTGGTGTTTTAATTACATCATGCTTGGTTCCTTTGTAGTGATTATATTCTGACAGGCTGTTAGAAGTGCAGAGGAAACCTGCACGGAATCTGGTCATCTCGGCCCATTTCAAAGTCGGCCCCCTACAAACTCGGCCGCTCCAAAGTATAAGCCTGTTTAAGGTAACAAAGTTTCACGTAAAATATTGGATTTTTAAGCAATATTTCTGTTAATAAAATATTGTTAGGGAACCCCACAGAGTTCTGTGACCTCATATATTTCTGTGTATACATGAATATAAATGAAATGTGTAAGCCCATAAATCTGAAATGTTGAATCTTCAGCTAAAAACATGTTTTCAGGTAACATACTTGATCTTTAAGCAGCATTTTTATTATATATTGTCAGAGAATCCCAAAGAATACTGTGATTTCATATTTTATACATAAATATGAATATTAATGAGTTGTTCTCATATCCACTTTGTAGGGGGCCGACTTTGAAACGGGTCGACTTTAAAATGGGCCGAGTTGTCCATAAAACACCAGCACAATACAATCGGTTAAGGTTTTGTACTGTGAAAAGCCCACCAATAACAAGGACCTACCAGCCTTCCCACTTAAGGTCAAGGCTGGTATTTGAACTTCTATCTCAGAGGTGGGAGGTGAAAGTATTAATTCTGCGCCACTATGACCTCTTGACAAATATTCATCACAAGACTTTCTCTTAATGGAATATAGAAGAGTTTCCGGCTGTATAAAAATATACTGTACAGCTTGTTTAAAGTTTGGGTTTTACATTCTGTTTAACAACCAGAGTTAATTAAGGACAGACCCTTGGCATTGCTAGAACAACCTGAAAACCTAGACTCTGAGGCAGAGCTGACACAGGTATATTTACAATGAAGTAAATGATATATGGTCCCCTTTTGTTAGCCACTTAATTTGTATTTAATAAGCTTGTTGTTAAAATAAATAATGTTTCTTCCGTCTATATATGTCGCTATAAATACATTTATAGCTACTAAATGTACCGGTAAGAATGTGTTCCTTTTAACCCTGTTGCTAAATGACTTTTCGTCTGTGTGAAAATGGTCGTGATTGGGTCAGAAACTTTGTTTACTGTCAGTTGTGCAATAATACTGCAGGCCTAACTTTGGATGCAAAAATAATGATTGTCAACAACACCCAATAGATGCTAACTTACAAACATGATCAATATAATAGGCATATATAATTTCTTTCACTTTTACTATGTTATATACTGTATTTTGTAGAAAATAATTTTCCTCAAACAACGGGCGAAAATAGAAGGTTTTGGTGATAGAACCATGCTAAAGACATTTTGGTACGTATACACCGTATCGGTTTTCCCGTTATTTTTAACATGTATTTTTAATTTAAAGTCAGTCTTTCGTCAGTGTATGCGCATGAAATAATTGGTGCAAAATAAATACAAGAAATATCAGATATATAATAAACAATTACTAAACAAAATTATATAAAATTAACCATAACCGCTGCATATATAGACTCAACCTTAGTTTAAACTGAAATTAAAAAAAAAAAACAAATAAATAAAAACCAACCACAAACAAACAAACAAAAGAAAAAGCAACACCATTCTATCTGATAAGGTTGTTAGCATATCTATCCCAAAAGGAACACAATTTGGAAATTGGGTTCAATGCAATGCTGAAATCTGGCTGAAATTCAAGTAGATTTTGCAAAGGATTTTTAGCTGGATCCAACGAGTGAAATCATGTTGAAACCAACAGACGAAATCTGTGTGAAACAATGGGTAAAATCTCGTTGAAATACACCTAAATTTTGCAATCCATTTTTAGTTGGATCTAACAGTAGAAACCATGTTAAAACCAACAGGTGAAATCAGGTTGAATACAATGAGTGAAGTTTGTTTGAAATGTTTGTAGATTTTGCAAACCATTTTTACTTAGATCCAGCCAGTGAAATCAGGTCAAATCCCATGGGTGAAATAATGTTGAAGTATGTTTTGAATTGGCAAATTATTCTTAGTTGGATCCGATGTTTTAATTTATTTTGGTTCAACACAACTTTACTTTTAATGGAATCATGGTTTTTATAGTTGTTATTTTTCATATAGTAGCTCAAACTATTGGTTCTCACTTGGGTAGCTGATTTCTCAATAAAGTGTGAAATAATAATTTTCCATTTAATTTATACATATCCCAGCAGGCACACACCTTGAAATGTCGTTGACTTTGAGTTGAAAACAGGTCCTAATGTTGAAATTTGCATTATCAACTACTAAAGCTAAGTTAGTTTTCTGACATGAAAAAGTAGTGATATTTTGACCAAAAATCATGGTGAGTTTTAGTTGAAAAATTGACACTGACACAATTTCAACACTATTTCAAAGCTGGATTTCTGACTGGAAAAAGTAGTGATACTTCATAAAAAATCACCACTAAATCAAGTTAGGTTTTCCGACATGAAATTTTAGTAATGTTATTAAACAGGAAACAGGAGTAATGTTGGGAAATGAATGACTAGTGATCGTTCATTGAAAATTCTTTTTCTAGAAGGAGATATAGTGATTAAGTCTAATTGTTTGAAAGAACTATAATTGCAATAGTTTTTGAATTTGTAGGTATTTGTAAAGCAAAGACTAATTTTTAAAGATTATAAAGATGATAAAGATTATATGTGCATGTACTTGCACATTTTTATCCATTCTCATTATTAATTTACAGCAACAACAGAACTAATGCACCCAAATATAATTTTTATAATTTATAAATATATTTTGATTAATGCAATTCCTGATAATTAAAAAAAGATTTTGAAGTCAAACTTATCTTAATTAAAAAAAGATAAATTCAAACTTATTCATCAAAACTTAGTAATTTGAATTTGTTTCTCAAATGCTCCCATGCACAAATAAATAGTTTTTAGTTTGAAAATTTACACTGAAAACTTCTATATACAGAGAAGTTAAGCTATAACATTTTATCGCACAAGAGTAAGGTCATGGGGGTTCTTGGTTTTTCTTATCTATACCCTGCTACACAGAACATAAGGCCTGTGACTAAAAGTAATTAGATAACACAGCAGGGGTGGAGGTGGGGGCTTACTCTTGCTCAATTGCATGCATGGTGTTTACTTCTTTAGGTCTATTTTTTTGTGGTTAGAACTGACAACTAATTAAGGTGGGGACTAATGGGTGGAGTTCTACAAATGTGGCTATTCTTGTGGGTTTTTTTTTTCAGTTGTATGAGACACAAGCTTCTGAACTGAGCATTGTGGCTTTGCTACATGACTATAGCTTCTTTATAATTACAATATTATTATAGCCAACTTAATAAAACATTTAAAAGAAACTGATTGGATAAAATACTAAAGATATAAATAATGTCACAATTGTTTGTTTTTACAAAGAAAAAAATATAAATTTATTTTAAAATTTCACAAAAAGAATTTCAATTGAGGACTTTGAATAATACCAGTCCTATTGATAATATAAAAATGGATATCTAGTTGGAAAATATGGATTTACATATCTTGAACAATTATATTTGAAAGCTGATGCAAAATTATGTTTCATTACAATGTCATCAGGAATAGAATATTGAACATAACATGATTCATGAAAACATGTCATCTTGGAAAGAATTAATTACTTTGAAGTTGTATCCAAATTGTAAGATACGTATATGGATAGTTATTGTATAATATTATTAAGAAGCTATAATTATGACATACAAGCTACAATAATTCAAATAAAGAAGACAATGTAAATAACCTGATTTTACCCATTGAATTCAACCCTATTTCATACATTGGATCCAACCAAAACGTGTTTGCAAAATCTACATGTATTTCAACCAGATTTCACCTATAAATATAACCAGATTTCAATTGTTGGTTTCAACATGATTTCACTGGTTGGATATAACCAAAAACAGTTTGCAATATCTACATGTATTTCAACCAGATTTCACCCATAGATTTCAAGCAGATTTCAACAATTAGTTTCAGCATTATGTCACCGGTTGGATCCAACCAAAAACAGTCTGCAAAATCTACACATATTTCAACCAGATTTCACCCATTGAATTAAACCTGATTTCAACGTTGGTTTCAACATGTTTTCACAGGTTGGATCCAACTAAAACATTTTGTAAAATCTACACATATTTCAACCAGATTTCTACGTTGGATTCAACCAGATTTCAAAGTTGCATGCCTGCTGGGATATAATTACTTATTCATTGAGGATGGTTGTTGTATTGTATCTGTTCACAATATTACATATGCATGCAATCAAGCTTTGTCACTCAGTATATGGTAAAAAATTGTGATCGTTTGTATTTGCCACCTAGATATCCATTCTGTTATCTTCATATAATAGGATAATTTTTTTTCATTAATCTGATAAATTCGAGGTAATATTTTTAAACTAATTAAATATTTATGGACATTCTTTGTGTCTATTTTATCCAGCCAAGCTTGTTAAATATTATATTAAAAATAGATATTGCACTAAGAAACTCTAGCCCTCTAAGTGCTAAATATTCATCTTTTGAATGTAGTTTGGAAAAAAACACATAACCCAACCTAAATATATGTAACTTTACCACATTGTTTTCCCAGCTTAATTAGCTTTCAATTTTGACCATAAAAGAGTGGGCCTAGCTAGACAAGCCCAGACAATGGAGAAAGAATAAACACTCACTATTGTGTGGTCATGTCAGTAATTAGTTACAGTCACAGACCAAGAAGTGAGTACAGCAAATAGTACTGATAAGATAAATATATGAAACTGATGACACCACAGAACTATTGTGTTCTCAGAGTGATGAAATGTTATAACTGAAAAACTTAGGTTCATCCTGCTTTGGACAAGTGATTTTTTTAGTCTTTATAAATATATTTGTCCTGTACATAAAAATGACTGTACCACAGAGATTTTATAAATATGCATGTATTCATTACATACTAATTAAGAGTCCCTTGAAAAGGGCGCTTATTTGTTTTCATGTCGAGTTTCCCCACCTCCTTTGCCAAATTGTCATCTCTCTTGAATATATCCCTTCTTACTGGGCGGATTCTAATCATTTCTGTCAGCTATATACCTTAGGTGTGGGAACAATTTTTTACATGCTTATTTTTGACCTTTGTCCTTTATCAAGGTCTCACGATCAAAAATAAGTTTTTTTGGGGGTACACCCGCTTGTCATCAGTGCTCAGCCAAACCTACTTAACATAGGAGAGTGTTATTTCGAATATAGGTCAATACTATCAAAATCATGAGCTGATTAGATTTTGGGAGCTATTGCACCATAATTAAGCAATTTATGAGCATTTTTATAAAGCTTAAATTCATCAAACCCACTATTATCTCTTTACCTGTTGCAGAGGGTCCTCAGTGGCCTAGTGGTTAGCAAGTTTGGCATCTAATCATAGGCTGTCACCTCTGTGGGTTTGAGTCCCACAAGTGGCAATTCTGAGGACCTGTCCCAATATGACCCTGGCTGTTGAACGGGACGTAAAACCCCAACTTTGACTTTACCTGTTGCACTTAGAGCCATAAAATGTATTAGGAGGCGATAGGAAACCATATACAGAGACTCTAAACAACCACCCAGATTTACCCCCCCCCCCCCCCCTATTATAGGTCAAACTGGGGTCATAAAATTTCAGGTTTTGTGTTTTTGGCTGTTATCTCTTTCATTTTTGCTTTTAGAGCTTTTGAATGTATAGGGTGGGGGGTCATAGGAAACCATATACAGGGAGTTTAGAAAGCTGGTTAGGTTTACCGTCTCCCTCGCTCCTGTGGGTAAAACTGGGGACATAACATTGCAGATTTTGTGTTTTTGCCTTTTCCCTTTAATATTGCTTTCACAGGCTTTGAATATATAGGGAGGTAATAAGAAACATTATACAGGGTGTCTATATAGCCTGCTAGATTTACCCTCTGTCTCTCCTTAGGTGTGAAACAGGGGTCATAAAATGCAGAGTTTGTGTGTTTGTGTTTATCTACTTTATTATTTGTTTCCAGCTTTTGAATGTACATGTATTGGGAGGTGATAGAAAATCATATGCAGGCAGTCTAGAAAGCTTGTAATATTTACCCCTGACCCTCCCTTGCGGGTCAAACTGGGATCATAAAGTCACAGATCTTGTGTTTTTTGGTTACATCTCATTTATTACTGCCTTTATGCAATGTTTATCTCACTGTTTGTTGTGTACAAATAGTATATGTAAAAACAGATATGATGTTTTTCCCTAGCTTTGCTTTAGGATCAAGTGTTACCACATCTTTTTCAATCATGTAAACGTGTATTTTCTATTCATAGAACACTCGTACATATTAGAAAGTAGCTGATGTAATATCCATTATGTGTATAGTACATGATGCCAAGTGAAAACTTTTTGTGTATATTTTCCTTTATTTACAAAGGAACCTGACCCTTCAGCAAGGGTATTATTCCCTATGATACATACCTCAGGGAAAAATTGCATCAAAAGCACACCATTTTGCAATATCTGTTCTAAACTGTTTAATATTAAACAATAACTTTACCAGTGCGCTTCTGTGATGATTATATTTTTGTATGAGGATATTTTCATCAACATACTATTTCCGTTTTCTCTTCCTTCAAACGTTAACACTTTTGATTTTCTAAGCTTAATTATTTGGGATGCCCTGTTTTTGTTTTCCAAATTTTTTTCTGGTTATATTCATGATCCATCAATGTGCTGCATTCTTACTGCAGACAAAGTAAATATTATATAATTTTCACAAGGGTTTTCAGTGTTGAATTATAAATAAAAATGATATTCCAGTTTGATTGTTATGCTATGAGACTAGCGCTGCAATTGAAACACAAACCCAGTAAACATTTTTGAGTTTTGCGTTTGAAAGGAAACGCAAAGGTTCAATAATGTTGGGTACAAATCCCATTTATAATAGAATATTTTCAAAACGTTTTATTTATACTGTTTCTGAAATGTCGAATAACTAAAAACTAACTTAGATCTAGTGCTCAAAAAGTGTACATCAATATCAGGATCTATTTTCAACACCAAATCCGGGTCGAAGGTTGCACCATTGCTTAAATCAGAAGATAATATCAACTTTAATCATAAAAGATCACCTTTCTTCTCATCACAATTTTAAAATATTCAAGAAAAAATTGCTTGGATGACATTTTTAAAAGACCAAAATTTCCATGTGAATATCATTGGATAAAGAAACCTTTTCATGTTCCCTTTTTTAGACTCTTGATACTTGCAAATTAATCGAATTACTGCTTCCCTAATGCTTCCCATAATTAATGCTCGACGATAGGAGAGGGTTATTGTAATCAGTTTGTTTCTGTCTGTCTGTCTTTCTGTGCACCATTTTGCCTTAATAGGTCAAAACTATGACATTAATCTCTCTCAAATTTGGTGGGCAGGTATTTTATGGGGTACAGACAGATTCTTCCAAATTTGGTGTAATTTGTTTAAAAATTAAAGTCAGGAGAATATACACAGTGAAACACAGTGAAACTGCTTCTCTTCATCACATATGTAAAAAAATCAATATTTTGCTTTCTGATGTCATTATACTTAATGATGTCACAGTGCAATTCTCATTGTGAGGTCACAAACCTAGCTTGTGATACTTGCTGTCTTTAAGTAAAAATATTTCTTCTCATTTTATGTCTTGAAATTGACACAAAGATAATAAAGAGGGGAGTGGTATATTAATCATTTTTATTAATTCTTATTTTTGTTGTTATTTTCTCTTTTTTCTTTCAATTCCTTGACAGTCCATCACAGAAATTTTTCACCAAGAAGTGACTTTTATTTTACCTCCACCAGCAGTCTATGTTTTTGGGTGCAAATTGTTTGTCTGTCTCTCTGTCTGTCTGTTTTTTGGTGATTAGATTACTCAAGAATTAATGAACAGATCTTTATTTAAAAACATTTTGTGGGTAGGACCTGGCCAAAAGAAGAAGTTACTAAAAGAAAGATCTGGATCTTAGTTTGGATACAAAAAAATCAAGAATTTTCAGAGGTTCCATTTCAATGTATTTTTAATGAATTTGGCTTTTTACTTGATATTTCTTTGAAAATTAATTTACATGTTTGGTTTTATTTTATTGTCTTACTTACTATACTTTATATCACTTTAGAGACTGGTCACATGGAGTCGAGCGCTTTGCTCTCTCTGAGTGCATCTTGTTTTGTTTAAATCACCTTTAACAGCCCTAATAACAAACCTCCACCGTTGACTATGTGCATACATCAATGTATGTGTAATGACATTAGCTCTTTTGATGGGAACAAAGTATGTAGTACAAGTCTTGCATAAATTACATCACTTTGTAATAACATTACTGTTAACATTCTACAGTATTTTTTAATATTTTCTGTATAATTTATTTCTGTATCAATAGTGATAGCGTTAACAAAACAGATTCAATAAAATTGATAATAAATAGTCTAGCTTTATGGTTGTTTAAATAACATAAAATATATTCTTTCTAACATATAACGCGAATATAAATATTGTAAATATAAAATATTTTATGAATAATCATCAAACATGGTGGACATTCAGTCATTACATATAATGCCTGGAGCTCACTTTCAGTCATTACAGGAAATACCTGAAATACCTGAACAGTTTATTCGCTTTACAAAATGACTGAAATGTTCAGTCATTATGTTCAATGCCTAGTTACACAGATTACTTGTAACAAACATAGCTCTAGTACCCATACTGACAGGTGATAATGGGCAAAGAAAATATCAAGACTTTGATAAAATGTCCAATGGTGACAATTACCAGATAACTGGGAAGGGGAGAGAGTGGAAGAAAGAGGAGTCTTTTGTCGAATTTTTAAAGAAATATATATAAATTGTATATTGTTAATGGCAGAGTAACTTCTGGGCTGGATAACTTTAGTTATATAAATATAGTGAGAGGTCTCTTGTTGATATTTTGCTTACCTCACAAAAGACATTAAATTTTATGTTTTGTATGTTCAGTATATTGTGTAAATGATTTAACTGACTCTCTGAATCTTTTACCAATGTTTTCAAGTAATTGTAAACAATCTGTCAGGTTTGTTCCATTGTTGACGTGGGTGATGTAAAAGGAAATCTATAACACGAAAAAAATAACTATAATTACTTCACGAGGACATATGATTATCAAAAATTATGGCCTTAACTTCAAGAATAATGGATGAAAAACTTGAATGATCACAAGAATGTTAAAATTATTGTAATTCTGTTTTTCATCAAATTCAGTCTCTACTTGAACATTCAGAAAAAAATATATATACAATGCAAGGTACCTATATAATATTGAAACTTTAAACCTAAATAATCAAAAGAAATTTCTAAATAAAATAAGAATTTTAATTCCAAAACAAAAAAGAAAGAAGGGCACTTGGAGAGTGTATTCCTCCGCCAAAGCCAAACACCTTCAACATTGCTGTGAATGCAATGCTAAAATTCCTTTAAAACTTCCTGGGATCAGATGGTGATCCGGTTGACCACCAAACTTGGATTTTCTGTTCCTGGTGGTATGTTTGACATTTCCTAAACAAGTCATCAAAATTGGTCTATAAGCAAACAGACAGACAAGCAAAAGCTTTCTACAAAAATAAAAATATAACCCCTTTTTGGAAGAAACTAGTATTTCAAAGGTTTAAAACTGGAATTTTGATCTTTTCTGTTTCTGTTTAATTTTGAAATTACAAAGATGTATTGAATGTATGGAAGAAAGATTTTACTAAGATTTATGGTGAAAATGACAATGTCAACCATGCATTTTATAAATTCGTAGCTATTGAATCTGTTAGGATGAACAAAATGAAACTGAAGCTGAATCAAACAGGACAATAACTTCAGTTGAAGCCCACTTATCCCACACACAGTTAAAGTGTAGGCAACTGGTATATATAAGATTCGAAATGGGGTTTTGAAAAACAGGAATGTAATTGTGCATTTATACAAATTATGTACCATTTTGTTTTGAATATGGAGTTTTACCAAACAACTTATGGTTGAATTGATCATTAAACCTAGCCAAAAAAGAAGTGACAATTTAAAGATCGATCCTCGTGTTCCTCTGAACTATAGGTAAATAGGCTTACTTTATTGTATCAGTAAATTTAATACTAGAATCCTGAATCACAGGGTAACTGGTTATATAAAATCTAGCTGCTTAATTGTTGAAGACCAAAATGGACTTGAAAAATTGATCCTGTGAAAATCATAAATTTACTCGGTGTCCAGTATAAATAATGGAAACATTATGAATGAAAACACCTTCTGCATATTTATTGGTGTGCATAAAACTTTGGCTGTGTTGATACAAATTTTCTGTGTTGTAAACCACTGAAACATAAAATTAGTGGAAACCTATTATCCACAGTCAAGGTTTTATGTTCTAATACCACAGCATAATACCTGTTAACATAAGTAATGAACTGACGAATTGGTTTGTTATTTATTTAGGGGAACAGCATTGGGATAACTTGATGGTTTCAGTCTTAGATTTGCATTAATGGTACTAGTACATGTATATCACTACTCAACTTGCAGATGATATTGTTTTGATTGGCGAAACCAAACAAAGTTTGCAAAATATGCTTTCGGTGGCAAATGAAAGTAAATATTGATCAAAATAAGAGCATCATTTTGAGCAAAACCCACAAAACCTGTTTTAAATTATCATGTCAGTATATAAATATCTAGGTGATGTGCTTCAGTTGTCGCAGTACTACCATGTATTATTACTAGGTACTATTACCAGTACTATCTTCTATTATGTCCAAATTTTAAAACCTGTAAATGTAAAATATGGAATCTTTGTTATATCCCCTCCCGGATCAAAAGGTTCAATATACAACTACAAGTTATTTTATAGGTGTACACAAAATTACGGCTTCCTTATAAGGACAGCAATCAGAGATTGGATGGTTGAATGTAAAGTATCATTCATAACTGTTATCTTTGTTGAAAATGATTGAAAATCATTCCTTCCTTGAATCTGTCCTTCAGTGCATAAGTGGTAATAACTTGTTAGGCCATCTTTATAATATTTCAGAGACTTTTAATTATGAGAACATTATTTTGCCGGGTGAAATGTTTAACATAGGATTGAGTCAATCAGAAATCTTAATCTTAATCAATCTTAATCAGAAATGCCAAACGTGAAACGTCTACGTGTACTTATAGATTTTGCAGTGCACGTAATTTCCAAAACGTGTATCTTAAACTCTCTAATATATTCTATGATGCAACGCATTATGAATGAACAGAAATTATCACATCTAAAGCAAAGCATTATATTGAGGTCCACGGTGGCCTTTAGTGGTTAGCAAGTTTGGCATTTTATCAAAGGCTGTCTGTGTGGGTTGGACTCCCACCAGTGATTATACGGAGGATTTGTCCCAATATGACTGGCTGTTGAACGGGACGTACAACCAGAAAACATCATGTTCAACAGAGATATCAAAATGGTATGCTATTTAAAATCCTACTGATTAGCTCACAAAAGTATCCATTTTCAATTTGAAACTCGGTATGCATACTGCCATTGGCTACAGACACTGGGGGAGACAGTAGAATAACCTTTACAGTGACAGTTTAAAATGTGCCAAAGTTCATGTTAAAACTTTTGGAAATAAACTTTTGCACCATTCGAGCAGAGGGATATAGCTTAGCTGCAATGAAATCATGGCATATTCATAAAACTATTAATGTTTCAACGATTAAATTGATATTGTGTTTATATTGTAATATTATGAATTGGGGGAGAAAAGTATTATCTACAAGTTGACCCACTTCATAAACGTTTTTTTCTGGAGAAGTTTTTTTCAAAGCTTTTGTGTAACTATAGTTGAAAAAGCAATGTATAATTTATGTATAAATTATTTATATAATGACACTGCTATCACTTTCTTTCAGATATCTTCCAAATTTTATATTTCTGTGTAATTTATTTTTACACAGCACTTAAAACATGAAAACTTCACCCTTTTAATGCTAACCTACTTAGTGTCATCGCAGTCAATTATCATATACAAACGAAGTATTTTGTCTAAAATAGAATAACTATTCTGTGTAGTGCCACTGATCTTGTTGGTTCTATTTCACATGGCACAACTTAAGGGGTGAAAAACATGCATACATCATTTGCATACTGCATTATTGATGAACTTTGTGGAGTGTATGCAATTTATAAAATAAATACTTTACCCAATGACAGTCACATAGAATGTCTAAAATAAAATATATTCAAGATGCAGTTTTTCATGGTTAATTTGTTTAGTATTTATAAGCAAATTATTTGTAAATTTCTATCAATGGAAAGGTTGGCCATATTTTGTCAGAAATGTTTTTAATAACGATGACTGTACATTGTTTTTGTCACATGAATCTATCAAGTTATGACAAATTTTGCAATAATGTTAGTTGTAAAATTGGCTAGTGTTTTTCGTTTTTATATAAATACAAAAACACAAGTATTTTATGCCACAAAATTTCACAAGTATGGAGATATGGCATAGAGTGTAGATCGTTATGTCAATTAACACCACAAGGTCCCAAACGACAAGGTTTTTAAACATTTGTATGGACAAGCAGTGATATATCTCAGCCCAGTTACCACAAAATATCAATCATATATTTGTTTGAAAAGTGCATTGGGGTGACCAGAATAAATCGTTTACTGGAGTCATCTGCAAAACTGACAAAATCTTACTTATAAACTTCAAAATTATTTATTAAAATAAAAGTTACATGAAAAGCACACGGTAATGGAATGCACATAAACTAATGAATTCTTGAAAATTTAAAGTTTTGTGTCCCATCCATTGAGCCAGTTTGCATATTATATTCTTAGTAAGTCACTCAGTTTTTATTGATTACTTTTGTTGACCTGCATCTTCCATTATTTTATTGAAGTCTTGGAACAAGTTGTTGAATTTTTTCAAAGCTTCCAGCTGCTGCTCTTCACTTATTGGTGCACACACCATGGAGTCAAAAAAGAAATTCTTCATCATTTTGTTTTCTAACAGAATGGTGTGATAAGCCCTCAAGAAATCATAAACATGTTTCACAATGTTTTCCATACTCCAGAATGAAGTTTCTCCATGTTTACCAAGCAGGCGTAAAACATATGTTTTCATTTCAATCGAAGACATATACGCTTGTGGACCAAAGTATTCCCCAGAATCTGGATTTGAAAACATCTCTGACAGTTCCTCTCTCTCTATCTTTAAGCTTGTTTTTCTGAGCTTTTCAAAAACCTCTTCTTTTGCCCGTTGTTCCATTACAATGGTTTCACCATACTCTCCGGGTGAGAATGAAGAAGAGTAATACCTGACTGTTGTTGGCTCTCCAGATGTCACAGTCTTTGTTAGGTCTGATGTTTCTTCTGTTTTTATTAGATCTTTTTGGTCACTGAGCAGGTGATACTTGTTTCTAACATCCAGCCATTTCTTCTGTATCTTCCTAATCTTTTCCACATAGATATACGTTGGTAGGGCACAATCCAAGTCTAGGTCTGAGTCAGATGTACCTGATGCATCATCTTCAGTATGTTGTGGCACATCACTCTTGTCTGAAGAAGCTTTTTGTGTAACTTTTTCTGTCTGTTCTACTTTCGTTTTGTCTTCCTGGACCGGTTCCTCTTTTTGGATTAGTTTCTTCATTTCCTTCACTCGTTTGGATATGATCCGTCTCTTGCCAGCGGAGAAGTATTTATCACGGAGAGCTTTGATCATTCGGAGGCACAATTTAGGGCCATCATCTGGAAAGGAATCTAGAATGAGTGTCTCAACAACGGAACAGGAAATACGCCAGGCATATTTGTTTTCAAATTTACGCGTTTTAACCAATGCACTGGAATAGAGAGGGATCAGATGCAGTTGAGGTCCATTTTGAAATACATTTTTCAGTTTTTCTTGCATTGCTTCATGGCCTGTGACATTCTGAAAGATATAGAGATTCAGCTGGTCTGTATTTGTGGGTAAAGGGACAGCTATGCCCACAGTGACATCTAAGTTAACTTTAACTGTCTTGCCCTCCCTTAGTACATCAAATTCTAACATGGCAGCTGGGCCATGCCTCCTACAACCACTGTACTCCGGCTTCTTATATCCTCTGTGTTCCCAATTCTCCGGTAATTCCAGTGATGCCATGCACTCATTCACGAGGGTTGTAAAGACTTTCTGCATCTGAAAGATATGAAACTATATAGTCTCAATACTATATATTCTCAATACAGAGTTTGTAAAATATATTTTAAAAAACATTTCTGTGTTATTCAGTGTTCTGCAGGGACTGGTTTCACAAAGGGTCTTAGACCTGGCCCAGACTGATGCTATGTCAGGGACTTCAATCTGAGCCGTTTTGTCTTAGCTAAGTCTCGGATTTTAATGGATTTCACAAAGCTTAAGGGTGTCTTAGCTTTGACCAAGCTTATAAAATAAATGCAGTGTTTTTCTATGTCATGTAACCCTTTACGGCTGGTTAAAATATATTTATGGTGACATTTATAGTTTCTTTCATGCATTTTATCTGAGGAAAAAATTCTGTTTCGCATTGCAAAACCTTGTAACCCCATAAATACTTCCAAAAACTACTTTAGGGAGATTAAACTAAGTCCCATTGTAAAACCAGCCGTACCTGTGCAGGTTAAGCAGTTGTGAAAAAATTAATCTGTGACATGCCAAATAACTGTAGTCTCAATCTGAATATTTTCACCAAATATCACCATTTCATGAGATCTGCATTTTCTATTCTCTCCACTTGTTTGAATTTTAGGCTTTTCTTTATTCACATAAAATATGTTCAAAAAGGTATCAGTAGAATGCGAAGAATTGCTTCATGTTTTCATGTTAAGACGAAAAACTGAAATATTAACCTTAAATGGTGCAAGAATACAGTCAGAATTGCTGATATCAGTCTCAGTCAGTTCCATTCGGTCTAACTGGTGAGCTACTCTCTCTGGAAATCTGAAACCCATGCATTGAGAATCCAGTTACATCAAACATTTAAAATAAAGCAGCTTCTATTTACAATAACATAACCAAAAATAAAATACCATATCAAGACCAAAATTTAATTGTCTATACTGTTCACAATGTATAGTTTACTGTAGTATTTATATATCTATTTATGACAAATAATGCGGCAGCTATGTACAGCAACTATATGTCTGTAAGAAATAAAATATTCTTTCAATAAAATATTCAAATTGCATAAAGTTCGTGAAGGTTCTGTAGGCCTACTGTAAACTGCCGACCATCGGTAAGCAACACTACCAGCTTTCCCACATAGGTTCCAGAGATTTGAACCGCTGACGTCAGAAGTGGGGGGGGGGGGAGGGGGGGGGAGTGTATTACTGCTCACCACCATGATCCTTTTTGAATACTTTGAATTCAAGTCAATACAAGGTGAAACACTGATTTCTACGTAATCCTACTGTTTTTACAAAACTTATCAAATTTTATGCCCTTTCCACAGCCAGGTCAATTTGGGATAGATCGTCATTGCCATTTGTGTGAATCGAATCCACACAGAAGTGGCAGCCTGAGAATAGATGCCAAAACTGCTTATCAGTTTAGGTCACCGAGAACCTGCTATAAAACTTCAATATACACACATGTATATGTACAAGTTTAATACTATTTTGCGAGTGGTGGACAGCAGGGCATAATTGGTTGATCAAGAATCTACTGTGTAAGATACTGTACAATCAGTAAGTAGCTACCAACCTTCTCACTTAAGACAAAGATTGGTTTAAATTCAAGACTTCAGAGGTGTAAAGGTGAGTGTGTTATACTATCAAGCCATGTAATAACTTATTTTCTATCAACGACTTATTTTGTATTACCTGACTTATTTCATATCAATTTTTGACTTATTTCGTATTACCGACTTATTTTGTAGTAAAATTGCCTTATTTTGTATTACTTGGTCGACTTATTTCGTACCAACAGCTGACTTAATATGTTACAAAACGGTGCGCAGAATTTTGGCAAGATTTCAGGCAAAATAAGTCGATAATACAAAATAAGCTGCTCTATAGACAACTTATTTTGTATCACTGACTTATTTTGTAGTAATTTCAAGTCATCTTTTATAGGGTTTGTATATCAAAGGATGGACTCAAAGGAATTTAATCCTTACTGTATTCAATCTTGTAGTCCATTTACCATTTGCCTGATAGTAATTCTTTTTTTCAGCACTGACATTCCACAGAGATATAATTAATTAGACTAGTCAGTAGTATATTGAAAATTAGATCTGCATCTGTAAATGAACTTGGGTTAGGTGTTAAATCTTGGACTGGAATATATATGTGAAAGTATAAATGCCCTTGTTGGGTCAGATAAAGTTTACATACAGAGAGCTCAGATTTGGTTTATCGGTTAGAAACACTAGAATAAAAAGGTTAAAATGCTGCAACTGGTTACAACAAACATGTTGTTTCCTGATACGATAAAAATAGCATCAGAGATGGCCAGATCCCACAACCTTGGGAAAATCAATGAACTCAATGAGATTAAATGTTAAACTGTACACTTCTTACACTCAAGAAACATCTTCCTAAATATTATATTCATGTTCAACATTACAGAGTAAAAGTTATAGGGAGCATTGATGTAAGACTATGAAGTTGAACAATACATCTGCCCCCCGGCCAATGTTCATGTGAAGTATCAACCTTTCAAAAATTATAAAGGTCAGCATTGCTATCACAATCTCATAGGTCAACATGTTACACTGCACATTGCTAACCTATACTTCCTAACCAATATCCCTAGCAAGTATCAACATCCTACACCTTATAGTTTGAAAGATATGGGCCGGGTTAGAGTTTAAAGATCAAAGTCACTATGGCAAGGTCAAAGGTCAAATCAAGGTCATACTATGATACTGCCCACCTACACCCCTTAACCAATGTCTCTCAATGTCTCTATCAAGGTTCAACATCCAACCCCTTATGGCTTATCAGATATAGCAGGGATGAGTTATTACTGAAGCCAGCCCATCCACTTGACCGAGAGACCACCCAACTGCCCAGCCCGACACCAATACCTGGGTGACAACAATACCTGCACAGCGTAAAAGCTACATATGTCCCAAATACGGTTTTGCAAAATGTCCAATTCTATAGACAACAGGCAAATGGTAATCACATGTCAGCTCAGCATTATTCAATAGAAAAAAAGAGAAGGTTGCACATTCGTTGATCAATTTTTAGCATTAAGCATTTTTATGTATCAGAAAGAAAACAAGAATGACTGTGTATCATTTTAATAACCAAAATCTTAGCATTGCAATACCAAAATTTCAGGGATAAATACAATTTTTCCAATTCTTATGTGCTAATTACCATTGTAAGAATTCCTCGTTCTACAAAATTATCATGAAAATTACATGAAAAGGATGAAAAAATAACGTCAAGTTTGGCACATTGATCATCATTCCAAAAGATTGCTATGTCTTTTTTAACATATTGCACCTATTGTAGTTTTTGAGATGTCCAAGGATCTTCAATTTTCAATAGGAATGGCTACACATCCAAGGAAAATTGCATGGTCTTTCATGGAATGGCTAATAAGAGGCAAATATTTGAAAATTATAACAATTTGGATGTATTTTCTAACTTATGATCTATGTTTTAGTGTAATCTATGCCAAAGTGTTAATGTAACATTAAAAATGAATAAACAAAGAGTTCCACACTTTTTAAAACAAAATTCCTTACACAGTTTGGAGTTTTATAACCTGATAATACAAAATAAGTCAGTGATACAAAATAAGTTGTCTATAGAGCAGCTTATTTTGTATTATTGACTTATTTTGTATCACCCTGAAATATTGTCAAAATTCTGTGCACTGTTTTGTAACATATTAAGTCAACTGTTGGTATGAAATAAGTCGGCCAAGTAATACAAAATAAGGTAATTTTACTACAAAATAAGTCAGAATACGAAATAAGTCAAAAACTGATACAAAATAAGTCAGGTAATACAAAATAAGTTGTTGATACAATATAAGTTGTTACAAGCCATCAGGCACCTCACTCCAATGTGGAGATTTACAAAACTAATTCATGTACAATTGACAACTTACAGTGCTTCTGAATCAGTAGATTGTAAGAGATTGTGGGGCAGAACAAGGCAGTCTTGCCATTTCCTTTTCATCTCCATGGCAGAAACCTCAACCTTCACAAAGCCAGGGTCTGACGCTTTCACTATAGTCACAGCACCGGGCTGAGACAGCCCTTTGACCTCAGCAATGAAATCAAATTCATCTGCCTGGCCAACTTTCACACCATCATAGGAACTGCCCGTACCATGGAAGCTAAATTCAAACCTGGGATCTTTTTCATGGATAGCTTGAAGCAGTGATTCCACTATGGTCTCGCAACCTTGTTTTAGAGGTAGATTCTTCTCATCTGTTATAGAGACACGTTTCTCCTTTTCAAGATCTTGTAGAAACTTGCCCAGTTTCTTCAGTCGTTCATCCATGATTGGGGCAGTTAATTAGTTACGATGAACCCTGCAATACTTTTTGAGACAAATTGAATAACTTTCACTAAGAAGTATAAGAAAAACAAACTTATATTGTATTAGGCTATGCCCCTTGCAGACTACAGGCGGTATGCCTGGCGGTTTATGATATTCCTCGGTGGCGGAACCGCCTCCCAGGTCGCCCCAATTCATTCAGGTAGTTCACACTACAGTTGTTGTAATTTGCTGTTATAGACATTTGGCAAAATGCCCCTGTCCATCAAATACCGTTCAAAATTCGTATACGACCTTGTGTCACAGTGTCGAAATGTCCATGTGCCTCCACTCACCTTATATCGACGCATTAGATCAAAAGATGACCAAATCACAACCTTATGTACACCATGGAACCCACCTTCAATTACTGTAGTAAGAAATTCATATACGCAAAATTATCTGCGCATGCTCACAGTACTGATTTTCGAGGCAGAAAATTTAAATGCGTGTAACCGCGGATGATACACCCTGTAGTGTGAAAGGGGTATTAGCAGTTTTACATTGTTCAGTACTTTAGAATACTATATATTTAAGAGTCAAATTAAGTTTTTAGTCAAGACTGCAATTATCATGCATACTGTAATATTGCTTTGAAAAATTTCGTTTCATTTTGATTTTCTTGTAAAAACAGTTTCCATCACAATACACTAGAAATATTTTAAAAGAATAAATTTCAATAACCCTCTTGCCATGTGTGCTTATTTATACCATATATAAAATTCATTGTACATAAAAAAATTAAATATGAAATTGTAATGTTTGAACAAACCTTGTTCAGATCATAACATGATTTTCCTCGAATTGCTCAGTCCAAAATACATAAGACATCTGTAACAAATCCGTCATTCAACACAAAAAACAACAACAAAAAAACCCAAAAAAACACACACCCAAGCTGGTATATTTAGCACTGACTCATTTGTGATCGACCAACCTTTAGAAATCCAGAAAAACCTAACTAAATTTACTGAAATACCTGTATGTGTGTATTTATATGAATACATTTGGTCCTCTGTTGTTATTTCTGTTTGTAGCTGCACTGACTTAACATATTTTGAATTGGTATATACTCAAACGAGCACAACTGTGTATAATCTAAATATATATCCACTTATATATATTCTGTGCATAAAGCTTTCTATGTTTTGTATAAGTAGATGGTAAATACACCATGCAGTGTCATTGATTATGAAGTTCTGTCTCCAGATATGTCCTGGATTATGTGTCAAGAATTAATTTCCCGATATTTACATAAGCTATGTATGAAGTTCTATGAGGGTACCGAGTATTTAGTAATATACTAGAAATCCATAAAAGAAATACTGCAGGTTGCTAAAACCTCTGTGTTTGTCATATTTTCACGCATTGATAGTGTATTCATACAGGAATAGTAAGCTATAATTTATTAATAATTCTGACACAATAAGAATTAATCCATGTTATACTTAGTTGCAGAAGATTAAAATATAGTCATCACAGTACCCGGGCACTTTTTCCTTGATAAAATTTTAATATTTTATTAATGTTGGAGTTTAAATTATGAAAGTTACATATAATCATTAAACATTTATAATAATTGGGCTCAATATTAAAAATGCTATAACCATGGCATAATTGTGAAAGTTAATATAAACTACTAAATAAACTTGCAAAAAGTGTTTAAAAAATAATTCAAGCTCAGTTATGGTGAATCATAAAAAATGGTTATCACTGAGATTAATTGTAAGTATTAAATACAAATGTATTAACTTATCATTGGCAAACTGTTCCTGACCTGGCAATGTTGATAGAACACTTTTATATTTTACAAATTCAATAATACTATCTTTCTTGATAATCTAGAGTACCGATAATCTCCCCACGTGGATGAATCAAGAAAATCTCATTTATACACACAGGGACAGTCATCCCGCCTGGATAGTAAAATCACCCAATGAATTTACATCAGACTGCGAGTTCTGTCTTGATGCCGTGGTTTTAATGTCCCATTTAAAGTCACTGGCCTCTATCTTTATAAGATTGATAATCCAATTGGACATTGGGGAAGAGAGTATTGATGACCATTAAGATCATTGAATATTTCAAACGATCAAAAGAAAAACAAAGTTCGGACAGTTACAAGAGTCATGGAATGAATTTGGGACAGCCGAAAGAAGAACCAGCAAATGCTAACACTTTACTTATACGTCACCTAAAACACATGTAAAATATAGGCAAAAATACATCAAAAAAGAAAAAACAGTTAAAAGTTATAGTCTGATGCATGCATGATATTGTTTCATATTTTATAGTGTTTTTGTTTTACTGTAACTCTTAATTAAGCCAAGTTTAATCTGGTGTACTTTAACTTTGTGAATATTTTTTTTAAAGTGCTGTTTTTGTAATCAAAGTGCTGTGTTTTATCAAACAGCATTCAACCCTTGCTCCTGTCTTCAAACTTTGCCAAATTTTTTTCAAAGAATGTTAGTCTGTTTGCTTGTTTGTATTTTAAGTATAACTCAAAACCTACTGCACAGGTCGCTATGAAGTTGTCAGGGAGCATCAGAATTGTTATAATGAAGAACGGAGTCAAATTTGGGCATGATTGGGTCAATATCCTTGTGAAGCGCATTGGACGTAGATTTTATTGATTAGCGTTTGATAGAAATGTATTTTATTGCGTTAATACATCCTATCCAATGGACAATATGCTAAACCGGTCGTCGCAGACTGGCCCGCCAAACATCAGAAAAAGACGTCCTGTGTTTCCACCGGCTGGCTGGTCCTCACACTGCACTCGCTAGATGGCGCTTCGTACTTTTTTCCTGTCTAGACAACCTGACGTCATAGCATCTTTTTTGTTTGGCGCATGCACTGCTCACACGGATTATTTTGGAATTCAGGAACTTTTCATTTTTTGTGAGTTAACGGAAGTTTATTGTTTTATAACTTTATTATTTACTTCCTCACAGATCATAGAACATTATGTCCTCTCCTAGCCAGCGTCGAGGGGGTTGTTGCCACATGATGGCAGGTTTTGATCAGCACTCTGTATGTGCACGCTGCCGTGATAGGAAGAAGGGCTCAGACCCTTGTGTTGAAACACCACCTGCCGCTTGTATGCATTGTGACTCCTTATCTGCAGAGCAGAAAGAACAACTTTCCACCCCCTCGTACAAGCTTAAGAAGGAGAAACGAGATGCGAAATCCTCTACTCTGGCTAAGGACATAGACACTCTCAGTCCCACCCTTGTGGACCCGGCACTTGTGTCGGTAGTGGGGGTCATGGATGACCAGAGTTCCTCTGGTTTGAGTGGGCCGGTTGAAAAGAAGAAGAAGCTTGACAAGAAGGCTGAGAAGAAATCTTCATCTGTTAAGACACTCTCAGTCCCACCCTTGTGGACCCGGCACTTGTGTCGGTAGTGGGGGTCATGGATGACCAGAGTTCCTCTGGTTTGAGTGGGCCGGTTGAAAAGAAGAAGAAGCTTGACAAGAAGGCTGAGAAGAAATCTTCATCTGTTAAGTCGGTGAAGTCAGACAAGCCGGTTAGGTCAGACAAGTCTGCGAAATCTTCAACCAGCTGTCCTCCGGCTACTTCATCCACTGACCAGGGCTTATCTACCACCTCCTCTACCAACACAAGAATCTCTGATCTCGACAGGAAATGGTTGGATAGATTCAACCGACTGGAGGCCCTACTCATGGCTAAGGCTCTGGACCGACCTCAGGACCCTGTCTTCAGCTCGGTGAAGGTTGCTCCCTCACGCACACCACCAACCAATGTGGTCCGGTCCGAACCCTTTTTGAAGCCTGCTACTCAGCCTTCACAGCCTGCTGACACTGATGTTGGCCCACCGGCCACCGACCTACCTCAGCAGAGATCTACTACCAAGACTTCATCTTCAACTCAGCTGAACTCTTCTACAGCACCGACCACTGCACAGACTGTTCAGAGACATTTGTCTAGCATGTTTGATACGTCTAGAAAAGAGACTCCATCTTCAAGTGACTCTGAGTCGGAAGATTTTTCTTCTGATCGCCCCCCTTTGGACATTTTCCCGGAAGAGGGCGAGCTGTCGGATGATCAAGAGGCCAATCTTTCCGACCATGACCAATCTCTCTCGGAAGAACAATCCTACCGAGAAACTATGAGAGGGATCAGGTCATATATGGACTGGAACTTTATTCCGGACATTGATTCAGGCACTACCACAGCTGAAGACAACCCCTTCGCAGGTCCCAAGTTGCACATGCCAGGGAAAGTTTCAGTGAACCTACCAACCGAAGAATGGCTATGCAAAAAGATGTCCAAGTTAAATCTTACACTGGTCCAGGGATATCCTACTCGTACATCTGAGGCAGGAGGACTTTTGAAAGACCAGTTCGTACGACCACCTAAGTCGCAGGGGAAGTGGTATGGTTTTCAGGCCAACCCTAAGAAAGACTCTGAACAAACTGTCACGTCTTGGTGTACTGGATCTTCCCGACACAACAGCACATACCTAAGGATAGCCAGACAGGCCGGTATTGCCAGTGCACCTCCCATGTCACGACCCATTTCACAAGAGAATCTGCGCAAATGGGAGAGGTCTGCACGCGAGTCGACAGTCATATGTAACCAGGCAGCCGGTTTTAATCGCTACCTGTTAAAGATACAGCAGAACATGGCTACCCAGGTGAAAGCTATACGCGTGGAGTCAAAAGGGAAGGGACCGACCAAGGTGTCATCAGCAGTAGACGAACTCCAGTTCTTACTTGACTTTAATTCAAGTGTTTGCCAGGCCATGGCTAAGTCCATGGAGCATCTTACCGAGTTCGTGTTTGTCAACATGGCCAATGCTACCTTACTGAGGCGTGACTCTTACCTTTCCTACCTGAAGGCTGGTGTGAAAGCCGACACCCTCAACGCTCTCAGAACTGCTCCCCTTCACCAGGACACTTTGTTTCCGGACAGCACTGTTAAGAGGGCAGAAGAGGATATAGCCTCATTTGATAAGGGCCGGTCAAGCTCTGTACCACCCCTATGAAAGGCAAGGGCAAGCTTCAGACAAGAAACAGGACAGACCAGCTTGGAAGAACCTGTCCCGTAGCCAACGCCGAAGGAGTAAAGGGAAACAGCAATACTCCCGACCGGCCAAGGGTCAGCAGCAGTACAAATGACAATGTGTAATTCAGTTGAAGCCTCTGCTGCTGACCGGGAGCCCCACAGGAAAGACAATGAACACTTTTTCAAATGTAAAGTTCAATGTTGTACATTCTGTTCATACAGCGCCCGGGCATTCTCAAAAGAATGAAATAAGTCCCAGGGCAGCAGGTTGTTATATCAAGAAAAGCAAATTAAAGTCTGTGAAAAGTGTTTCTTGTGTCACTCCATTGTCTTGTGTAAATCCTGTCATAAATGCTCCAAATGTTGTCACAAATCTGCCTGTAGGGACCAGACTCCAAAACTTTTGGCAAAAATGGTTAGATCTGGGTGCCGGACCGAGAGCGGTTCAAATCCTGAAAGAGGGCTACACCCTTCCCTTTCAGATCCGGCCGAACTTATCAAGAATTCCCACAGTCATAAGCTGTTATGGCAATCCTCACAGAATCTCAAACTGTTGGAGGCATTACATCAGCTTATGGACAAAAATGCCATAGAACTAGTTCACAAGCAGGTCTCACTAGGGTTCTTCAACCGACTATTTTTAGTCCCAAAACCCAGCAACAAGTGGAGACCCATCTTAGACCTGAGCAATCTGAATCTTTTCCTCAAGACCGAAAAATTCAAGATGGAGACACCGGAAATGATCAGGACCTCTCTCCAAAAGGGAGAATGGGTAACCTCCATAGACTTCAAGGACGCTTACTTCCACATCCCCATACAGGAACAGTCCAGGAAGTACCTGAGATTTCATTTCCAGGGTCAGACCTACCAGTTCAAAGCACTGCCATTCGGTCTGTCGACAGCCCCCATGGAGTTCACTATTATAGCAAAGGAGGTAAAGCTGATGGCCACTCAAAACGGTATAAGGATCCACCAATACCTAGACGACTGGTTGGTGAGAGCCACATCCCACTGGGTCTGTCTCCAGCATACACAGGTCCTAGTAAAAATGTGCCGACATTTAGGTTGGCTGGTGAACGTAGAAAAGTCGGAGCTGGAACCCAAACAAGTTTTCAACTTAAGTAGGTTACCAATTCGACCTCGAGTCCGGTCAGGTCCGACCGACACCGGACTGGTGGCAAAGCCTACAAGAAAAGATACTGGAGCTCATCTCCCAACCGGCTTGCTCGGTAAGGGAGTTGATGTCCTTGATAGGCCTTTTAACCGCCACAGAAAAGCAAGTTCATCTGGGCAGACTACACATGAGGCCCATCCAATGGCATCTCAAAAGCAATTGGAGAATACTGGATTCCCCTACCCAGATCTCTACATCCTCACTTACAATGGTGGCTAGAAGAAGACAATGTCCTCACAGGCCAGCCATTACACCCTATACAACATGCTCTGCAAATCTTTACAGACGCATCAAAAGAAGGGTGGGGCGCTCACTTAAACGAGTTCATTGCCAGAGGAACCTGGTCCCTACCGGAAAGCAAATTGCATATAAACTACCTGGAACTAAAAGCAGTCTTTCTGGCTCTAAAAGAGTTCCAAAAGCTATGCATGGGCACAATGGTTCTGGTAGCAACCGACAACACCACAGTAGTGGCCTACATCAACAAGGAGGGAGGCATGAGGTCGGGCCCACTTTGTGCCCTACTTTGGAGAATCTTGACCTGGTGCACCGGGAAACAAGTGACTCTGAAGGCCCGACACATTCCCAGCCACTTAAATGTAGTGGCAAACAAACTGTCCAGATTGGGACAGACCATCCAAACAGAATGGTTCCTCCTTCCAGAAGTTTTTCAAGCCCTGTGCAACAGGTGGCACCAGCCTCAAATAGATCTCTTTGCTACGAGATTCAACAACAAGTTGCCCCTGTTTGTATCACCAGTTCCTGACCCCATGGCCACTGCAGTGGATGCACTCAGTTTGTCATGGGAAGATCTGGACGCATACACCGTCCCACCAACAGCCATATTGGGCAAAGTGGTGGAGAAGTTGCAGGACTCCCCATACCAAAGGCTGATCATCATTGCCCCGGGGTGGCCCAACATGACATGGTTTTGGGACCTAGTGGAAATGTCCAGCCAGATCCCATTGCTCTTGCCTCAACTGCCAAACCTTTTGACTCAACCCTTCAATCAGACCCCTCACAGGAGTCTGACAAACCTAAATCTCCATGCATGGCTCCTAGAGACACAGCTATCAAGGAGCAGGGTTTCTCTGAGGCGGTGGCAACAAGAATTGAGGCTCCTCAAAGAGGATCAACCAGATCTGTCTATGAGGCAAAGTGGGCCATTTTTACAAAGTGGTGCATCTCAAATCAGGTGGATTTCAGGGCACCACCTGTAAATTCAGTTGCTGATTTCCTTATGTACCTTTTTGAGGAAAGGAAATTACAGCCCAGCACCATTGATGGCTACAGGTCTGCCATTGCTGATAAACTGGGAAATTCAACCCTCAACATCAGCAAAGATGAAAATCTCACCTGTCTCTTGGATAGTTTCCATAGGGACAGACCCAAGGGCAGAAGAGGTATCCCCTCCTGGAACCTATCTCTGGTTTTACACCAGCTAACAAAGGCTCCCTTTGAGCCAATTAAGGAGGCCTCCTTGAAGCACTTGACCTTCAAGACAGTTCTAGCCCTGGGTTCAGGCAAGCGCAGAAGTGAGATTCAGGCTTGGCAAAGTAAGACCATCAGACACCAGTCTGACTGGTCTAAGGTGTCTCTGTACCCATCTCCCAGCTTTCTTTCCAAGAACCAGCTGGCTAAAGAGGGTCCGGACAGTGTGGCCCCAGTGGTTATACCAGCCCTGGCCCCGACTCTGAATAGGTCCCTCAAGTCTGACAGGTCCCTCTGTCCGGTCAGAGCTTTGCGCTACTACTTGGACAGGACCTCAGGCAGAATAAGGAGTTAGTTTTTGTCTCCTTCAAGAAAGGTTTTGACAAGGACATCTCACCTGCCACTATCTCCTCATGAATCAAACAGACTGTGATCCTATGTTATGAGCTCTCAGACCAGGAGGCCCACACTTTACATCAGGTTAAAGCCCATGTCAGGGCCTTTGCTGCTTCCAAGGCCTTCCAATCGGGGGTTTCCTTGGAACAGATCTTGTCGGCCTGCCACTGGAAGTCACATAACACCTTCACACAATTTTATCTGAAGGATGTGGCATGGGCTGACTCTGAGCTTTATCACCTGGGACCTGTAGTGGCTGCTCAGCAGATCCACCAGTAGCCCAGGTCAGAGAGGAGATCTGTACATATGTATATAGTGTATATATAGTTAAGAAGCATCAAAAAAAAAATCAGACGTGCTTCCTTTGGGAGGTTTATTTCTTTGGGACTGAGCTCATCCCTCTCTTCCCCTACCTCAGAGCAGGTCTGTAAAAAAGGGGGGGAGGCCAGTCGGTTTGGCCCGGGTAACCGGTTTCTGTTGACCGACTATAACCTTCAAGGGTCTTGACAATCTCAGTCGACCCAGGCTAAAGAATTTTGTTAGTTATTTTCTGAGTTCACATAAGTCCCTAGTAACTTACCCGCCGACCAAGCGGTAGTTATTCAGCATATTGCCCATTGGATAGGATGTATTAACACAATAAAATTGCAAATTTAATAAGTAAATTAAATTTTTATCATACCCTATCCAATGGACACACAAGACCCTCCCACCGACCCCGCTCTCAGCTTACTAGGGGCCTACTAGGTTTAGACAATGAAAAAGATGCTATGACGTCAGGTTGTCTTGACAGGAAGGAAGTACAAAGCGCCATCTAGCGAGTGCAGTGTGAGGACCGGCCAGGCGGTGGAAACACAGGACGTCTTTTTCTGACGTTTGGCGGGCCGGTCTGCACCGACCGGTTTAGCATATTGTCCATTGGATAGGGTTTTAACTTATAAAAATTTAATTTACTTATTAAATTTGCAAGTTTGTAACTATCGGCTGCCGAATCCTGTATTTATGATTAGCAGTTTATAATTTGTGTTTTGTAGGTTGTATATCTATTTTATTAAACTGTCTTACCTTTTTATGTGTATTATTCATTTAACATGATGATATTAGTGAAGTATTATCATTTAGTTTTATGCTTACAGCGAAAATGTAATATAGGAAATTCACATTTTGAGGTCCTGGTAGAAACTAAATGTTGGACCAATCAGAAGACTCCAATCTTGACTTTCTGAGTTGTTCATTCTATGTCCGGGGTTGTCTGTGTTTTTGACTACATAAGCTAAGGGAGACTTCAGTTCTGGGCTGAACTTTTCGAGACATCAGAGGCAGGGTGAACAACTGTTCAGGGTAAAACCTGTAGTTAAGTTTGTACAGTGAGTTTTCTGGGTCAAACCTGAAAACAATGTTTATGGTGAATATATAGTTTTGTGACACTTTGCCTTCAGAGTAAAACCTGGGGATTTAGTATGATTTGTATTTAAGTGTTTGAAGCTTCCTTCCAGGGTAAAACCTGGGTGTTTCATATGATGTACATTTAGTTCTGTAAATAAATTATCTTTCAAGGTAAAACCTGTGAGTTTGTTATGATATGAATTAATACTTCACTTAGTGCCTTTCAGGGTAAACCCTGTTAGTTTGGGAGGTAACGCATCGGCGATACGGGCTTCAGTGCACCTCTCGTGAAAGCTATTCTTGCTTTACACATGGCGAATTTTGATTGGACCTTTAGAATCGTTGGGTCACATCCTTTCTTAGTTCATTCGACATTGCAAAGTTAAAAGGGCAACATGTTTTAGAAAGATTTTTACTGGACTACAAACTTATATTTTAGATGAAGTGTTTTTATTACCCCCAATGTCGGATAGTTACAGTTGGTAGTCCACTGTTTTGTGATTGCTGTGTCGACTTGTCTTCTGATACCTACCTGATGGTTATGTAGCACTAGATCCACTGAGGCGGATTGGGCTTTAAACAACGCGAGTTCTGCTCTGGGATAACTGGGGCCACGTGTACAGGGATGAGTTCTCTTTATTTTCATATTTTAACCAATTTATTTACGTGAATATAGGGTTATAGATTTAATTTTGAGAGCTCATGCTGTGCAGGGACACGTGTTGTTGAAAGCACCGTTTGGTGTATGTATTGTTTTTCAGATATAAAAACAATGCATGCACGATATTTCATAATCTAAACAAACTACCAAGTGCAAAACTAACTGAACTGTTATTATAAAGTGATTGTCAGTCGAATAGTGACTTTATACAGTAATTATGGCTCCAAAGGACTTCTATTGCTCGAACTGTCGGGATATGCATAAAAAGCCCATTAACAGACATTGCCCGTTTCCTTCTATAGAAGATACTGCCAGTCAACTAGGCCAGAATGACATTAGTTCATTACAGGGCAGTGGTGGTGCAGAACAGCTGAACATGCAAATATTAGCTGAGTTAAAAAATCTTGGAGGTCATATGACAGTGATGGAGAATGAACTTGCCTCAACTAAAGCTGTTAGAACTCAAGTCGGTACATCAGCCACATCCTCTACAACTCAAGCAGGTGATGGCGTTTATCTTGCTAACTCACAATCTGTCACCACCCTGGACGGTCTATCAGCCTTACCTACTACCAGTGTTGGACAACAGAATGCAGTTTCGACAGGGAGTGCATCAGTCCAAGCCATAATCCCATCACTGAGTGTGTTGCAGTCCAACTCCAGGATCCAAGACCAAGTGGACCAAAGATTGAGACAATTAACTGAGCTCAACGAAGCAGGCAAGTTAAAATCTCAAAGAGGTGGAAGTGAAACAGTTTTTGTTAAAAAACAAGTAAGGTGGCCACAAAATTTTGTTTTAGGAGGTCAAAATAAATCTAGAATTTCATACGACAATCTCTCAATGTGTCAGTGGGTTGCAGGCTTTGCAATGATCATGAGAGAAGAACAAAATTTAGAAGTTAAGAATGCCATGCTCGAATATTTAGGCAAGATCATGGAAGATGTACAAGATTTTACCTGGCAATTGGCCAAAGCATCACACGCTGTTTTATTATGTCGTATGGAAGAGGGGAATGTTGATTGGCTAGAAACAGCGAAAATTGACAGAATTCGGCGTGCACACACACAAAGGGGGTTCACATCAGTAATCAGAAAGTAGTTTCAAAACAACAAAAAATCCGGATCAAAAAACGATGCCATGTAAGTATTTTCAAGTAGAGTCATGTCAAAATACCAGAGACCATGAAAACAAAGGTATATTTTACAAGCATGTGTGTTCACTTTGTTATCAACATGGTAAAGAAAACAGACATATGTCGAAGGATTGTAGGTCCAATGCCGGCTCAAAAAACCACTAGGGCACTGCCCAATGGCAGTGCATAAACCAAAAGGTGGCCTGATATCTAGAAAAAAATTCGTATATAAAAATAAAGTATTTGTAAATTCAAACAATGTGTGTACTTTTGGTAGCAACAACTGGAGAGCAGACTGGCATCGATCTAACGGCAGTTCATATGCTACAGTGGTAAAAAAGGGTAGAAAAATTCCCCATAGGGCACGATGGTCATTATCCTCAAAAATCCAGATGGATAATCAGATCTGCACAAAAAATTCTGAAAGTTCTAAAGTGAACAGTAAGTCAGCCTGCTCTCATGTTGTTGGTGCAAAAACAACTGTAAATACTAACGCAAATTATAACAGGTGTTTGAAGAGTAACCAGCAGATGGTGGCTGTACTGCCACATGTTATTAAAAAAGGTGCAGCACGTCATTCAGGACAGGTAAAAATTAAGTACTTTGTTGAAGAGGTTATAAACTCAACAATTAGTCAACAGGCGGTTACAGAAAATGAGGTATGCATGTGTCCGTCCGTCGGTGGAGCCGTTCAAACTGACACTAAACATGATACTATAAAACAGATAAAAAGTGGTTCAGGTAACAAGGTTCACAGCCCAGTTACACTTCAAAAATTCTCTCTCATGTTTAAAAATGTCAAAAATGGCAAATATTGTTCACCGGCAAAATCAGTCTCAGGGTCCTCCCAGGTTAATAGGGCAGAAGCAACTGTCAAGTGTTTTAACCGGTTCCAGCCCCTTGAGGATTGCATAGACACTGATAGGTTAAGGTCAGAACAAGACCTCAGTCAGAAAGGTCATGAGGTAGACCATCCTAGAAAGATCAAAACTAGCACATCACATCTTACAAACAACCAACATAGGGGTAGTTCTACTGATCTGGAAACATTGTTGCATGTCCCGGACAACAAGTATGACCTGGCTTTAGAAGTCAGAAACAAAAATAAACAAAAAATTGCAATGGCAAAAAGCAACTCTACCTTTCAAAAATGGAACCAGCAGAATGTAGAAAAGTTTGGCTTCACCCCTTTGAATGACTTGCTTATACCCCAGATAGACAAGAGTATTGATAAGGGCACTGACCCAATTGAGCTTTATAATTGGGCAAAATCTAACCAAGGTTATAACTTTATAACAGGTCAATATGTGGTTCCCTCTCTGCTGAACTTCAAAGTCTGGGCTAATCTGTTGGGAGATTATTGGGACAAGCAACTCCCATACTTGGTAAAATATGGTTTTCCCCTTGATTTTGATCACAATACCAGTCTTCAAGCAAATGTAAGAAATCATAACTCGGCGAATGCATTTCCTCATGATGTTAGGGCCTATCTGCAAGAAGAGATTGAACTTGGGGCCATACAGTCCCCATTTAAAGACCCCCCTTTGGATAAGTTTCATATATCACCCTTTATGACAAGGGAGAAGCCGGGTGCCCCACATAGGCGGGTCATCATTGATCTGAGTTTCCCAAAGGGTGGAGCAGTAAATTCTAACATAAGTAAATACTCATATCTGGGCACCGAATTCGTTCTTACCTTACCTTCAATAGATCTCATTACAGATACGGTCAAAAAATTCGGAAAAGGTTCAAAATTGTTCAAAATTGACATTAAACGAGCGTTTAGACATGTTAGGATTGATCCAAGGGACTATTGTCTCCTAGGACTACAGCATGATTATTTTCTCGATACTTGTCTTCCTTTTGGTTACAGACACGGATCTGGAATCTTCAGAGACTTACAGATGCAGTTAGATTCATTATGAGGAAGCGAGGTTATGACGTCATAAATTATATTGGGTTTGGCACAGTTTCAACTGCAAATCCGGCTTTTTAGTGTCTATATCAACTATTAGAAAATTTAGGCTTTGAAATCAGTAAAACCAAATTGGTGGCTCCCACGACAACAGTCACATGCCTAGGGGTCTCGATTAATACAGAAGATTTCACAGTCTCAGTTCCTTCTGAAAAATTGCAAAATATTTCTCACCTGTGCCAAAAATAGGCATCTAAAAATGGTGCACCAAGAAACAACTTCAATCTTTATTGGGCAGTTTACTTTACATTTCAAAATGTGTAAGACAATCACGTTTCTTCACTAAATTGCATGTTGGAATTACTTCGAGCCCATTTCGGTCAAGAAAAAATACAATTAACGGATGATTTTCATCGTGATTTAAATTGGTTTCTCAAATTTTTACCTACATTTAATGGGGTTTCTTTCTTTAAACATATATCAATACAAGCGACTATTGAATTGGATGCCTGTCTTCAAGGTTTGGGCGCAGTTTGCAATAATCAAATATATGCAATAAAAATTCCACCAAATTTTCAAAATTACACAATAGTTCACTTGGAAATGCTCAATGAGTTAGTCGCAGTGAGGTTGTGGAGGTATTACTGGAAACAAAAGAGTATACTAATAAAATGTGATAACCAAGCTGTTGTTTCGGTCCTAACCTCTGGTAGGACTCAAGACAGGATCCTGGCTGCAATAGCCAGGAATATATTACTGGAATTGGCTGTATGCGATATCAAACTCAAGGTCATTCACGTGTTGGGTAAAGATAATCCCATAGCAGATCTCTTATCCAGATGGTTTATCACAGCTAATCCTCATCAAAAATTTAAAAACTTCCTAAGTTGCCCTGAGTGGCTCCACCCACACCCCAATATTACTGACATTAGTTGGTTTATATAACAGGTGTTCCAAGGACAGTGAGACAGTTGGCGATACGAGCTGGACAACGGACTAGGTCGGCCTTCAGACCAGCTACCTAGGCCTCATATAGACGAAAATTTAGACTATTCTTAGCTTTTTGCTGTTTCACAAAAATTGTGTTGTCCAGTCTCACTCCAGTGGTGGTTCTTTCTTTCCTGGAATTTTTGCATGAGAATAAAGTCTCACCGTCAGCCATTGCTAATCATATTTCGGCAATTAAAGCTAGCTTGGCCTTGCATGGTCTTTCAACACACTCATTTCAGGATCAAAGGGTAGCTTATTTTCAAAGGTCCCTGGCCCTGAACCAAAAATTTGCTTCTACTATCAAAAAAGTCATTGACATTGAATTATTGCACAAAATTGTCCAAATTTGTGACTCTATGTGGATGGGCCAGGTTTATAAGGCAGTTTATCTCACAGCCTTCTTCTCCTTTCTAAGAGTTTCAAACTTAGTACCACATGCTGAAAAATCATTTTCCCCTGCTGATCATTTGGCAAAGGGTGACGTTATTACCTCCTCGGATGCTGTGTTTTTGATCATTAAGTGGTCTAAGACCATGCAGACCAGAGATTCGGTTAAGATCATCAAACTTCCAAACTTGCTCCAATATCCAATCTGCCCAGTGAGGGCCATCAATAATATGTTAATCTTAGCTCCATTCCAAGAAAACCACCCTTTATTTCAAGTCAAAAACGAAAACGGCAAATGGGTGCCACTCACCGATACAAGACTTAGATGTGATTTTGCCCAAATCCTTTCAAGGCTGGGTCTTCAGACCTCAGGTATCTCTCTCCACACCTTCAGGCGTTCAGGTGCCACTTTGGCTTTCAATTCAAATGTCGCTATTCAAAACATTCAGAGCCATGGCACCTGGACGTCTCATTGTGTTTGGAGATATATAGTCCAGGACCAGACGGCCTCCCAGTAGGTGGCTGATACTTTTCAAAGACTACTGGCTACTCCCCCTACTACAAGTTAGCTGGGGTTTGGTCGAGGTTTGCATCTACCTCAATCTAGTCGGTAAAATACTGGTAATAATAACGGTAATCAGTAAAGGTCACCCTATCTTAAACCATTTTAATGTCTTCATATACATACTTTCACATGGCTACCTTAAAGTCAGTAAATCTAATTTTAAGATAACCTTAAAGTGTTCTTATCAACCTTAATTGAAATGTCTCCAACTTAATGCGACAGTAAATTAAGGTAGCATTATATATACTTAAAGTCACATTTACTTTAAGGTGACCTTATCTAGATATATATATACATGTAACTAAAGATGCTTTTAGTATTGTAACAAAAGAAGTAGAAAAATAGAATAAAAATAATAATCCCATTGGTGTCTGTTATTGTATATGTAAATTTCAAAACCAGAGTAGGGGCACTGTATTATGATATGAATTAGTAGTTTTCTGAGGGTTCTAACAGGGTGAAACCAGTTAAGTTTAGATGTTTATTTAGTCTTGTGTGATTCTATTTCAGGAGCTGATGTGAGTTGTTGTTGTGGAAATCTAGTTTCAGGGTGAAACCTGCAAACTGATTATGCCTTTGATCTTAGTTATTAGTATGTGAACTTTCTGTATGATTTTGCAGGGAAGCTAACCTGGCCTAGAGGGTGGTCAATAATTAGTATTTTTATGAAAGATGATGTTTCAATTCTGAATACAAGTCCATTAGCAAAATATTATTTTAATGACAGAACCTAGACAAGGAAGTTTAATGCAGAGTTAATATTTGTCAATTCAGTGTGTAATATTAATTTAGATATGGTTTATCTGACTTTTGATGTAACCATTTCAGCCCCAGCTTTGCTGGTAAAACTTGTATATTCTATTCTATATACTTCTTGTTATTTTCAATAAATGTTTGTTTCCTACATTTAACTTTGATTCTTCTTAAACACTACCACGCTGCACTCTATTACGAGGCGACTTTTTTACCACAATTGTCCACAGTAGTGCCCATGGGCCCTAATGCGAGCATACAACCATGGGCCAAATAAGATCATTCATTCTACCTTGATTCTATGTTTGGACTATCTGCCTACCAGTTGGTTTTACTGTCCACTTAAGCACAAACTTGTGATAATAGGTACTTGTATTAATCAGTACTAAAGCACAAAAATATAGAGCAAATTAAACTGGAAACCTCATTAATATTTCATTAATATTTCTCTCGACACATTAGGCGAGTAATTTTTTGTTACATAAAATTAATAAATCCACCATCCTCAGTTGTAATTAAATAGGAAATGATTGAAAAAAAATCCTCAAAGCAATTGTCCACACAGCAGTCAATTGGAATGTGCAAGATTATATCAGGGCTTTGCTGCCCACAGATTGACAAATAGTTTAGTGATACCTCATTGTCACTATATTGTGATATTTTTGTGATATAATTTCAATATAACAGAAGGCAAGTGGCCAAGTGTAAATACACTAAGTCATAGTTTAGAAGAGGACATATTTGTATCCAGGAAAAAAGCAACACCCTAGGCAGCGCCCAAGGTAGCAGTCTGTGATTTGTTATTGGGCATTTGTGCTTAATCCTTTCAGCCAAAATGACATGTGGGTTTCACATAGAAAAATCTTTAGGGCATAAGGAAACGTGGGCCTTCGGTCAAAACTTGAGAACATTGGAAGGTTTTCGATCAATGATTCTTATAAGTTGGCTTCTGATACAAAAGCTCTAGGAACAATAAGAGAGAGATTGGCACTTTGAAGTATGGCCATCACCTTGAATACGGGGTTTCATGTCAAATTTGACAACATTGAAAGATTCCCAGCCCATAGTATCTTTTTTTGTTGGCCTAGGGGGCTGTTCGATTTCTGCGATAAATCATACCTTGCTCCCAATTGTGAAATTTTGGGAATCAGGAACTAAATCTTATATATCTTAATGATGTTAAAGCCATCGTACACACATCCTGTATCTTTTTAATCTTACAGCGATCTTAAACCTATCTTAAACTTGTACAGCAATATTTTCTATCTCAAAGCAATCATAAACCTACCTGTTTCATCTTAAGAAACCAATCTGATGAATCAGGAAAACTATTGTAAACCTATCCGAAGCTTTCGGGAAAATATCTTGTGCATCAGGAATACATCCTAAACCCATCTTAAACCTATCATTAACTTTACCCTGGATTGTGGATGCTTCTATTACTTTAAATTTGTAAACCTATTGTTAACCAAACTCACAGAAATGGAACAAAAAATACTATTTATAATTACTACACTTTACAGAACTCAAAATATCAATAACATTTTGGTGCCAAAATGTTTCTTTAAGCTTTCTGTCAAAAGTATATCACATTAAAAACAGCAGTCACACATCTATTTTGGAGCCCTCCATAACTTGATTCAACTCCTCAAACAGAATATTGAATTTCTCCAGAGCTTTCAGTCGCTGCTCTTCACTAATCGGGGCACAAACCATAGAGTCAAAGAAGAAGTTCTTCATCATCTTCCTTTCTAGTAGTATGGTATGGTAGCTTCTCAGAAAATCATTCACATGTTTGACAATGTTGTCCATACTCCAGAAATCACTTTCACTATGACTGGCCAGCAGCCTCAAGACAAAGGTTTTAATTTCAATAGATGACATGAAGGTTTTGGGGCCATAATATTCACCTGATCCAGGTTCTGCTACCATATCTGAGATATCATGTCGTTGGAATTTCATTCGAGTTGCTCTGAACTCTTTAAAAGCCTCTTGTCTTGATTTTTCTTCCAGTTCTGTAGCATCACTGATGTCATCATCTCTTTGCATATTTACTTGGTTGTTTGAAGATTTTTCCTTTGGAGGAACCAGAATAGGAGATGTGGGGCCAACTGTTTCTTCTAGAGTTTGCTTTCTTTCTTCTTTCTTCAAATGGATATACCTTTCCCTGATAGCAACCCATTTTTCTTGGGTTACTTTCATTCTCTTGGTGTATTCTTCTGATGGCATTCGATTCACAGAACTGCAAGAACTTAAACTACCCTCTCCATTAGCAGAGGCTTGATTTGGAATCTTTTTCTTTCTTTTCCGTTTTCGTTTTTTTCTTACTGTCCTTCTCCTCCCCTCGCAAAGGAACTTATCACGGATGGCTTTTAACATCCGGAGACACAGTTTTGGCCCACTATCTGCGAAAGCATCTAAGAGTGCAGTTTCCACTAAAGAGCAAGATATTCGCCATGCATACTTATTCTGATACCGGTGGGTTTTTATAAGGACATTAGAGTATAGTGGAATCACATGCAGTTGAGGACCATTGTTAAAAATGTCTTGGAGTTTATCGTATACAAATCCATTACCCTTCACATTTTGCCGTACATATAGGTTAAGCTTTTCAGCATTTGTAGGTAAAGGTACAGCTATGCCAAGGGTGACGTCTATGTTGATCTTTATTTCTTCCTCAGTGACCTTATGGACAAACTGGAGCATCACAGCAGGTCCATGTCTTCGACATCCGCTGTAGTTTGGTCTTTGAAACCCACCATGTTCCCAGTTTTCTGGGAGGGTAATTGACTCCAGACAGGCTCCATCTATATATTTCTTAAAAAGCCGCTGCATCTGTAACATACTTTTCAATGATAGCATGGACATAAAGCATTTGTATATCTTTTTTTCTAGAAATAGCAAGGAATGAGATCAAAGTGTTTTGAATGTAAATTAATGGCATTTTAAACTTTTACCGGTACATTTTATGTGTTTTATGCATGCAGATAGGCAGCAGGTGATAAAGAGAGATATGGACTTATAATCACAAACCTTAAATGGTCCCAGAATACATTTTTGACTCAGGTCACTTTCACTTAATTCCATGGTGTCTATTTCAACCTCCCCAGGAAGGTCATGGTACCTAAAGACAAGCAAAACATCATTAAAAATATATATCAAAAGAGTATTTTTCTAAAAAAGGAATTACTCTTTACTGTAATGTTGCCAAGATAAATAATGACAATGTGATTAAACAAATTAAACTATAATTTACATCTTTTAATAATTCTTGAAAAAGTGCTTGGAACGGAATTGTCACCCCACATTTTCAGTATGTTGTGTTTTCTCTAAAATAATTATTTTCTATCAATGGAAGATAAATATATTATACATATATATCTACTCATTTTTAAAACAGTATAGGTATTTAAACTACACCATGAACAACCTGAACAACCTACATGGCCGATGCATTTGCACTTTGAATATGATGTGGAAGCACAAGGCAATCCTTCCATTTCCTTTTCAGATCCATAGATGGCACTTTTAACTGTACAAAGCCTGGGTCAGAAGTCCGTTCCATGGTAACTGCACCTTCTGCTGAGAATTCCTGGATTTCAGCTATGTAATCAAATTCATCTGGGTTGCCCACTTTTACGCCATCATAATAACTGCCAGTACCATAAAAAGTGAACTTAAATCTAGGATCTTTCTGACTGATAGCTTGTAGTAAACTGTCTACAATTTCTTCACAGCCCTTTTGTAACATCCGGTTCTTCTCATTATCAGGAGACACTTTTTCCTTTGATTCAAGTTTCTGCAAGTATTCGCCAAGTTTTACCATTGGTTCATCCATGTTTCCAGAGTCCTGTTTGGTAAAGATAATAAGAGGTTGTTATACCGAGCTGAATACTAACTCGCTGTATGATTGAAAACTTGTGGCTAGAGCTTAGTCAAGGTATTCAGTGACCAGTCACACGACTAAGGATGTCATGTGTCATCAGTGAATGGGCAAACATCGACAATAGCAGGCAGGGTACTCAACATTATAATCTGTAATCTAGTTATTACAGGACCACTGCTGTGGTGTTAATCTCCCACCATGTATTAAGCGAAAATGGAGGTCGTCTGACTATGAAACAGTTATCAAAGCCCAAGGAGCAATAATAAGGGAGATAAAAGGCCTTTTCAATATGATGGGCTAACTGACTTTGAAGCTGGGGTCAAAAATCAAATTTGACACTTCCAAAAGACTCACAGGACATGGTTGCTTTCACATTGCAAAGAACTAGCGCCAATAATAAGGGAGATACAACTGATTGATCCAACAGTGAGAATCTCAAAATAAAGTTGCTCAGCTCTGCAATGAGATACAGGTCTGCAATGTTAGTATGTAACAGCTGACCCAAATGTGGGTGAATGACATGTTTTAACAAAATACTGTAAAATGCAATAGTTTTCAAGTTGCAATTCATTTACTCAACAGTGAGAACCTGAAACTAGTTATTGCTCGGCTACGTAGTAGGTGTAGGTGAATAACACATCAGGAAAGGAATATGCTAATTGCAGTACTTTTGAAGATATCAAACATTGACTGTTTATACAATTTTGCTAAAACTAAGGAAATAGCTCTAACTCACTTATAGAGCGCAATAGAGCTCTAAAGCATGTACCATCTTGTAGGTAAGGAGAAAGTAGCTGAACAACATAATTTAACAAAATAATCTAAATGCAATAGTTTTACAGTTATAAACCATTTACTCAAATTAGCTAAAAGTGCTATTTTTCACTCAGGTTTAGGCAAAATTCGAAAAAAAACCTAAAAGAATTAAAGGGCATAAAAATCCATTACAACAAGCAATTTATTGAAAATGTGTAAGAGCAGTAGTTTTAGAGAAATCTGCGAGACACACTAAGAGACAACCCCCCCCCCCCCCCCCCCCCACACACACACACACATACAGGATGCATTTAATAATAAACATAAAAAGCTAATAGTATATTATAGTATGTCATTCTCAACAAATACTTAACGGGTCAAAGGTCAGATATATCTTGAAAATAGAGAGTTCTTCAACACACGTCTTGTTTGCTCACACACCAAACGGAAAAGATACTATGACGTCACTTTCTCTAGCCAGGAAGTAAGTCGCGAGTGGTGTTCATGTAGGTTGCCCTGCTGTGGAGAGACAAAACACCTTTTCCCGAGATTTGGTAGGGCAAATTTATGCCGGCAACATAGCTAATTGTCCATTACCTGAGATGCATTAATGCAATTAAAATATATTTTCTCTGACAACTTTTCACACTGTATATGCAGGTATGTCACAATTTAAAATTTTGATCCATTTAACAAAGTCTTTCCTGAATCCGAAAAAATTCATTCTAATACTTGGAATAAAAATTTATAAGACAATGAGTCAAAGGCTTTTTCAAAATCTATGATGAGCATTTAAAGTCCAAAAATATTACCAGTTTCAGTCATATATGAATATTGTATTATAAATGAGTTGTCTCCAAAAATTGAAGTGAGTTTGAACTAATTTTCTATAAATTGGACTTTAATCTTTTAATCTATTGGCTATAACTGTTGATATTGGCTTATTAAATACACAAAAAAGAGATAGGAGCCATCAGTTTTTTATTTGTCTCTTATCCTTACTAGTTTTTGATGGACATGTTATTACGCACTTGCTTAAGGAGGCAGAAAGAAATATGTTGCATTTACAATAAAAAATTAAGTTTACACTAAAATACCTTTATGAATTCAGCTGCAAAACTTTCAATGCTAGGACTTAAAAGTATTTTATTTTATTTTTTTTTTCAAAACTTCATTCAAATCGAAAACTGAAATACTATTCCCCAGGTGTGGATCTATTGCATTTTATTTTTTTTTTTGAAAATATTGATTGTAGTTTACAATTTTCCAAATTTTCCATTTTATTGTCTACTTTTTAACAGATATTTGTATATTTTAACTTTAAGATTTGATCACTAATTTCTCCATTTTGTAACATATCTTTCTCATGGTTTTGTAAGTGACATTTTTATTCTCAATATTACAAAACTTTGTGATGGTTTTTCACCTATGTTTAGTCACTGAATTCTTGATCTTACGCCTCTGACTTTATATTCCCTTATCTTTTCTGACTCTGCTTTTTTCTGAAAGTAGATCTAGATGTGCATTGCTATTTATATCAAATTATTTTCAGTTTTCTATTTCAGTTATTAATAGGGATGGGTCGGTAGGCCCGGTATCTCAGTATATAGACCATTTTCCTGAAATACCATGATGAGATTTTACAACCGCCACTTCACTTGTGAACACATAAAATGGAAGGAAGAGTTAAAATATTGGAAATATACCATAAATCTTAAATTATAAGCTTTTATCCCCAATTTGCATGCATTTGCAGACTTTATATAGTACTAGCGATTACATTGAGCAGAACTGCCATGTTTTGTCAACTCATAAAATTGAAGGAAACCTTAAAATATTGGGAATAAACAAGAAAAGTATGAAGAAATTGTTGGCTTTTACCTCATATCTTGTGCATTTTGGCATATTTATTGCAGCGCTGTAAAGATGAAATATCCATGTTTGGTTAGGGTGTACTAAAATACAGAGTCCATGGAATCAGTACAGTTTTGCACTGGCGACCTGATGTACACATTTTTGGTACCAGTCCATCCCTAGTTATTACCATCTCTCAACCAAAGTCTGGCACATCAATCTACCATTGGATCCGTCACCACTCCTGGCTGCTTTGTCAACCAAGCAGTGGCATCTCAGGTCGAAGTGCCAGCCTCTACTCCCTCCTTGTAGCCACAAGTGCAATCTTTGGCAGCCCCTGCTGAAAGGCTACAATCACGTCTTCAGAACCTGGAGGAAGAGCAGTATGGAATGGATACCTTGACTTCCTCATTTAAGGCCACTTGGTCAGCAGAGCCTACTGGTGAAGCGGCTCCCCTAACCTCCACTTCAGGGAATTGGTTCAGGTAGTGACTTTCTCTCCATCCACGACCCAGCAGCTGAAGATGATTACATCTTGAGTTCAGCCCTATAACATAATTCCCTTCTCATCCAGTGAGAGAAGGCGGACAGACCATCATGTATCAAATTTCCAATGGTGGCAGACTTTTTCCTTCTACAAAGTGCTCAGGACAAGTTAGTGAAGCCAACCACTAATACTCTGGACGTGATAAAATTACGGGTATTCAATCACACAAGGGCAGCTGGTATAGTGTGGTAAAAGATAGGTGGTTCAACAGGCCTTCTCAAACATTGCCAAGCCGGGATACAGAAGTGGACCTCCAGCCACAGTTCAACAAAGGGACATAGTGAAAATGGAATACATGACCCAAGAAAATGTAAGCAAAGCTAACTTCCTCTCTTCTTTTGCAATGGCCAGTGAGTCATCCCTCAACAACCTTCGCCTATCAAGAACCAAACAGAGAGGTTGTTTGTGCAATTCCACCACAGATAGGTTCACCAGGGAGCAAATTATGCTACAAATGTTCAACATAACTAAACAAGAAGTCCCTCGGACAGAGCTCTATACAGGCTTTGCGTCCAGCTTGAACTCTTCTCTGACCAATCTAGTTCTGTAAGACAAGATGCTTACCTGTGTCATGTTCACCTCAAATTGGACACTTCCATGTTGTGTAATCTTCGCAAAATACTAGTTTCAGGGGAGACTGTTTTGCCAGAGTTCTAATGCAGGTTTATGAGCAACACCTCACTTGTCTAGGTGTTCAACCTGGATTCAAGGAGGAGCGATTTCACTGCTACAAGAGAAAGAAGACAGGAGTGGTAAATCAGCAGGCTTTCCAGGAAATGTATTACCAAGCCATGCCAGCACCCCAGTACATTGAACCAGATGACATGGAATTGGGAATATTGGACAGGTCAGACTTTCAAAATGTGTGACAATGGGAATACCCCCATCCCACGGAACATGAAACACTCAGGTTTACAGACGCCTCAAACATGGGTTGCAGCCCTCACTCAAATCTGGGCTCTACAGGAGCGGTTTGGTCTCAATCGGAAAAGCTTCTACATATCAACTTACTAGAGATAAGGTGATGTTTTTGGCTCTGTATTTCTTCATGAGGCTGCAGAAAAAATAAAGTCCTTATCACTTCAGACAACACTTTGGTAGTGTCTTATGTCAACTAACCGTGTGGAACAAGATCAGCAGAACTCTAGGAGCAACCTGATCCAAGAGGACAGAGGGTTCCCTGTTTCAACAGATTCTCAAACAATTTCCAAGATTTGGGAGGGTCCCCAAGTTGACCTATTCAAAACCAGTGTGTCTGAAAAAACAGTTGGACTTCAGGGATCCATCTGCAGTTGACATCTTCAACTTCTCATGGTACTGAGTGACTCAAATAGATACTCTCATCATGGAAAGGTACAGTAAAGCACCTGCAAACACTCTTGGGAAGTCCAGACAAAACATTATTACCAATGCAGACATTGCCAGACCAATCGTGTACTGGGAAAAGCTTAAGTGTTCCAGGACCCTTCCTAAGTAGAACATACCCCTTGTGTTAAGAGACTCAAACTGCAAGTGAGATAGTTCAATTTGCCTCTTCCTGGGGTTCAAAAAGAGACACTAGCCTTAGCTTCAGGAAAGAGATGTAGTGGGATTCATGCCTGGACGCATGACAGATTACCATGCCTGGGTGACTGGATCTAAGTCCAACTCATACCTCCCCTCAAATTTGAAAAGATGCGCCAAGATGCCAGTTTGCAAAGATGCGCCATATTTCATTTCCCAAGTGGTTATTCCAGTCTTGAAATGTGGTCAAGACTCTTAGGACATGGATATTCTACTTTTCCCTGTCAGGGCCATGAAGTGTTATCTGGTGTGAACTAGTTACTGCTTAGTTCCTACAAACTGGGATACATCTTGGATATTAAGTGTTCTACTATCTCGTCTCTGATTGAAAACACCATAACATTTTATTACTCCAGGATGGACAATGCATACATGAACTTTATAGGAGCAAAGTCATATGATGTCGGAGCATTTACGGCTTCTGAGGCCTTCTACAGGGGAATTTCCATGGACTAAATTATGCAATCCTGTCACTGGAAATCCCACAAGCCCTTCAAGATTGTTGAGATAGAATATGGAGAAGGTGAAGACTACAAAGAAGATGACTACCACCTCTGTGCCTCAATTGCAGTACAGGTGATGTCTCTTTCCTAACAAAAAGGAAAGGAAAGGGGGGGGGGCGATACCAGGAACCTGTCACTTAATGTCAGAATCCTGAAACCATGGAGTGGGGCTTTCACCCTTTTTAATGTAACAATAACTTTTTTCAAGATTTTCTTTCATCTTATTCATCTGTTGTAAATTCCTGTGTCTTGTAATGGTACATGGATATATGTCTTCCAAATTTCTGGAGAGTGTATTATTATTATTATTATTATTATGTATTTATACTCAGCGCAATATCTCCATATACTACAGGACTCAAAGCGCTATTTAACCAATCCGACTGTACAGGTACAGCCCCAACTCACAAGTAACTGACGTGACGTGAAGTGTAAATAACGTTCTTTTAGCTTAAAGGTTTTCTTGTGTTGTATCAGTGTTCCCTAATACAATTGTTTCATCATTTGTGTACTTTGTTTTTTACCAGTTTTATTTTCTTCTTTGCAGTGCCTGCCACACCTCAACCTCAGGAGAGCTGGAGAATACCCCTCAGTCTTTGATGCGCAACCTTTTCCTTGGCTTCTTCCTCCACCCTAGTCTCCTGATGTTCACCTAATGAAGGCACTAGTCTCCCCAGCCCTTCAGGTATGCTGGGATTCAGATTATTTTTGGAATAGGTAGGATTATTGTAGCACAATAAAATTGGAAATTTTATTTTAAATTTAGACGTTATAAGCTACAATACCTATTGTGAAAATAGTACAGGCCCTCTGTGGTCCCTCTAGCTTTGGTCAGACTGTTCACTGGCCTGGGGGACCGGTTCCACTAAAAAATGAAGTAGTAATGTGAACATCTGATAGGTTTCTAAGGTCATGTGACCTAGCTGGTGACCATACAGGTAATATTTAACCGGCATTCCCATGACCATTTTTCTTGATATTTGCAGGCAAGAAGTTGTCACATTTCACTCTCATTTGAAGTTTCTGGGGGGCAAAATCCTCCAGTAAAGCACATTGGTACAATAGGTAATTTGTTCATAAATTCTTCATTCAAAATAAAATTTCAGATTTTATATACTTTTGACAATTGTGTCTACTATTTCCGTGATATATGTTCATCTTCAAATATCAAAAATATGAAGTGAGCGCAGTCTCTGGAAAGTTCCAAACTACAATTTGAAGTACCACCAATGTAGAAATAAACACTCCTTTGTCTCACAGTTATGTGGGTGTTCCACCACACGACTAAGGCTCCCGATTAAGGGTTTTTGAGGGTCGGTTTGAAAAACATGTTTGATATTTCTCCCGACCCAAACCGATTATTTTTTCCCGCCATAAACAAAATGTCCAGTCCCAGGCTTCCCCAGGCCTCCTCAGACCAAATTTACACAGTCCTATGTTGTCCCAGGCCGCCTGCGACCCTTAGTCCCTGACCCTTAGTCCCAGACCCTTAGTGCCTTAGTCCCAGGCCTCCTGCGACCCTTAGTCCCATTGCAAAACAAGAATCGGCCATCTCAGTCTAGGGAAGACTGGGGACGCCTGTGGAGGCCTGAGGACGCCGGGACTTAGTCGTGGGTTAGTTGGGGCTTAGTCCCAGGAGGCCTGAGGCATCCTGGGACCCAGTCGGTATGTCTACGACCAGTTCTTGGATCAAACCGACCAGAAAAATGGCTTAGTCGGTTCTTAGTCCCAGACCAGTCGGGGACTGTCTGGGGCCACCTGGGGCCTCCTCAGGCTTCCTGAGGCCGATCTGTACTTAATCCCAGACTGTAGTACCGATCCAGTTTTCCCGCCCATTTTATCTTTTTTTTTCACCGACTGTCCATGATTAAGGGTCCCAAACAGGATCGGGGTTTAGTCCTTTGGTGGAACAGGGGCATAAGCTTTAGTACTTTACTAAAGAAGTAAAACCCCCTTCTCATCTCGGCGGTAGTGAAAGGTGGCGATTTGCGGTCGAATCGCCGCGGTTTTTCTTTTAAAATGGGGTGAAAAATGTACTAGACGATGGTTCTTGAGTTTTGAGGATGCCTGTTGCCTTGTATGGTCAAGTTTAACCACCTCCTACAGTAGAATCATTGAGTCCCAACTTTAAGGTCTGCTGTTTTCTTGAGAAACTGAGACTCGACCTTGTGTTACCTTCTATATCTATGATGCATGATTTCAAGGCGGAAATTCGAGGAAAAAGACTACACGGGTGGTCACTAAGATAAACGGTCACGAAGATAAACGGTCTTCAAAGTTTTTCAAATTTAAATAGTGTAAATAGCAAAATCGCAGAAACTAAACAACAAAATAGACTTAAACAATGCTTTTCATAATTTTGGTTTGTGTTATATTGTTGTTTAAACCTTTTAACTGTTTTTATGTGAGCATTTCTGAGGACCGTTTATCTCCGTGACCGTTTATCTTCGTGACCACCCGTGTACCTTGATCTCGGAAAACATACAATAAAGTTCGGCTTTACCGCGGTGTGAGGCGGTGAGAAGCGATTTTCAATATCCAGACGGAAGTTTTGAACATAACCAAAATTTCCGTGGCAAGGACAAATGTAGGGAAGGTAGCCAAAGATAGGAGACGGAAGTATAAGGTGTAAAGAAGATGTTAGGAAGGTTGGAGACGGCTTTAATTATTACCCGTCATTTGCCGCCTATTGAAAATGTGTATATAAGAAGGGGGCTTAAGATACACAAATCGTGATTATTTATAGTGCGTAAACTGAATGTGTAAATATGAGGAATATTATAACAAAGATCAAGCTACCTACCTTTAGCTTTATTTAGCTGGCAACAATCACCAGTGACTAAAAACATAATTCATTGGTGGAAAGTCTGAAATATTAAAATACGATTTAAATATCCAATTGAATTTTTGTCCCACTCTTGCATAATATGCGTAGAATCCACCATAGCTTTGGTGTGAAATCCTTTGGACGTCGTCAATATATAATAGGAAAACTTCCCCAATGACAACTACAAAACGTTCTTCTTTCTTCAATAAGTACTGTACTGGGTAGATAATAATTCCACCAAAGCAACGAAAGCCATATAATCCCGTGTGAACTGTTATTACTTTTTTACAAGTGTAAATTACTTCGATAGTGTAAGTGTAGTTATTGATTCTCTGAAAAAAGTTGAGAAAGTATTGATTTTTCCGACAGTTCTGTGGTAATATACCTTTAGCCTTGTGCAAGGTCCAGCTCAGAAAAAATAGAGTATTTTTCATTTGCCACTTAAACTCATCAAGCTCTCAACACATTTGGATTCTGAAACTGTCTTCATTAATCTCGTTCGCTCAAAAATATTCTTAAAATAAAGATTTCCTTTGTTTGTAACTCCTTTGCTTTGTCGTTCAATAAACTACCCCAAGCGAGGGAGCATAATCTTCTTTCCTTAAATTTAAGATTAATAAAAAGCTTAGGAAATCCTGCAATTTTTAATATAACTCTACACTTTAATGTCTATTTAACTTCCTTCAGGGAAGAATTTATATATTTTATCCTTAAATATTAATTAAGGTATGTGTGGTCCTTAATAACAAAGGGGATCTGAGTTAAAGTGTTAAGATGGATTTGATTTTCATTTTTATTAAAACAAAGACAGATACAGGACATTCCAAAAGGGTCAGAGTGGGCTGTTGGGGAAACTGGTTGGATCTTTTATACTTGTACATTTCGTAGTGGAAAAAACCATAGGAGAAATATCCCAGTAGATAACAACTCTAACATTATAATGCATGACACATTTTGATCGTTGGATGAAAGATGTTAGATGGTTTTCAACAACTTGTAAACAATTTCTAGCACTGAAGGACACTTTTTAAAATACATAATATCAAGGCAGTACATAGATATCATATTTTATAATAAGGAAGGATATGGTGACAATCCAAATTCAAAATATGGGGAACTATTTCATTGGAAAAACCAAGTCTTAAGTGGCAGTTCAAATTCTAAGGATAGTCTGGGAGGAGATTGGGGTCACACCAAGATAGAGGTAATTATTGTTGTTAAGGAGCCATGCTCCCAAATTAAATTAACTTTGTCCTATTTTCAGCCATATCCTGATTTGTTCTTGGTGCTTGCATGCACAACTGCACACTGATCCAGCACTGAGCATGTTCTGAAGCGGCACCACCACTAGATGGTTTATACAGCTTGGGGCTAGTATGTGACTTTACTGCCAGATATTCATGGAGGCAAGTCTCCCTGCATGTGTCCCCATATGACCTATACAGGCAACAAGTGCCTTCAAAATGCGACCCGTTTCACTCACAAATAGACAGGTACGTATTGCTGCCAAACCAGAATTAACATGTACTGGCCCGTACCTGGCCATCCTGGATTATTAGGGGCTTCTGTGGCTCTTGGATGATCCAGGATTAGTCCTGATAGACCAGGATTCAGTTGCCACAGCATAGTGGAGCAGGGTTCTTACCCCAATCATTATCCACCCACCCCCAGCAAGGCCATACCTCTGCCTTAAGTTATCTCAATGATGTTCATTCAAAGCCAAGGTTTGAACCCTGTTTGGATACAGCCGATACACAACCATTTCTTTCGACTTACAGATACTCTGAATAGACTAGCACTGCACTGTATTGAAACTATACTGAAAACTGTACAGCTGCCTACACTAAATGGACTACCATTGCATTGACAAGTACCCCCAAGCTCAAATTCCTTCACACTCCCACTTTCGACCGTAAGGTTCATAAATCAGTCAAACATTTCTCCAATTCTTTCAGTCACTATGCCCCAGTTCTCTGGAACTCCTTCCCCTTCCAAATAAGAAATAGCCCCTCTGTCACATCTTTCAGGAAACACCTCAAAACCCACCTCTTTAATTCTAGTTTTCCAACTTAGTTTCCTTCCCTCTTGGTAACACCCACAACTCTGGATTACTGACCTTGAACGCCCCTTGACTTTCTTTATGATAATGATTTTGTTAAGTCAGCGCACTGAGTTCCCCTTTGTGGGGAAGATATTGCCCCTGCAAAGCAGTAGATTAGATTAGATTAGACTTGCAATTGCACTAAATTGACTCCCACTGCATTAGCTTGAAATCACACTAGTAGAGTGTCATTGTATTGAACTATAATTACACTGAGTAGACTACTACTGCAATCACTTATTACTAAACTAAATAGACTATCACTAAATTCACTTTTAATTACGCTAAATAGGCTACCATTATATTGCCTTACAATTGCACTAAGTAGACTTCTACTACATTGATTTACAATTGCACTAAATAGACTTCCAATGTATTGACTTACAATTGCTCCAAATAGGCTACCACTGGACTGAATTTCAGGTCGATTTACAATGCCACTATATACACTTATACTTTACCACTGGACCATGTCAACTATTGCTGCCTTGACTTGACTCAACAAAAAGACAAAAACCTTATACAAATATACTAATTAAACCCACACTGCCTTAATGGACAATAACACTTTGTTACCACTGCTTTGATGTACAACTATTCTAAATGTCCACAGCTTTGACTTACATTTACACTCGATACACTATCACTGCTAATAATTACATTAAATACATTACCATTGCCTTCACTTACAACCACTGTAAATACACTATAACTGCCTTGACTTATAACTATAATGAATACACTTCCACAGATTTAACTAACAACTGAACTTAATACACCACCACTGCTTTTTTTGACTTACCACAACACTTAATACACTACACTGCATTGACATACAATTACACTGGATACACTGCATTGACTTACAACTACACTAAAGAAACTATCACTGTTATGGACAATTTCACGAAACACAGTACCACTGGCTTGACTTACTACTATACTGAATAAAATGGAACAACTTGGAATGCAGCTGCACAAATCAACTAAAACACCCTTCACTCACAACTACACTATTAGAACTATCACTACCTTACTAGACAACTAAAGCACTGTTCTGACTTAACACTAATCTAAGCTGACAGTGTCTTAACACAGAGAAATTCACTAAATACACAACTGCTCTTTTGATTAACAATTATAATAAATGCAAGTCCTTGACTTGAAATGCAGCAAGGCTTCTAGTCTATCCAATGTCCCTGAAACTCTAACCTTAAATCCCTTATTATTACTTTATATTTAAAATACTAGAACTGCAAGTAACGTTCATTCCCAAGCTGTTGCTGTTAAACTAACATACTGTCACAATAGCAAATACATATACTACACATGAAAAACCGTGTCCGCTACCTGGGTTCTTCATTTCTGGGGCAGTCATTTTGTGGTACAAAATAAAAAAGTAAGTCTTATCAAAAGTGTCAATATCTCCCTTATGATTGGTCCTAGAGCTTTGGCATGTGAAGCCAACCTACAGAATATCATGGGTTGGAAATCTCTTTATGTGGTCAGATTTGAACTTGGGTACTCACTTATTACTGGTCCTAGAATTTTCAATGTGAAACCAACCTATTGGAGACCATGGGCTAGGGATCTTCTGATGTGTTCAGATATGACCTTGTGTCCCTCCTTCAAGGTCAAATGAGGATAGTCAAAGTTAAAATTGCTTATAACTCGCTTATTCTTGGTATTACAGTTTTGCAATGTGAAAAAAAACCTATAGGAAATCATGGGCAAGGAATCTTCTGATGTATTCAGATTGGCCCCTCCTTCAAGGTCAATTGACTTAAATACTAAGACATTAAGCATTGAATCTGATAAACTGAAGGCAATACATGATGAATGTCACCGTACTAGGCGAAAGAAACACCTGTCCTAGAAAGCCTTTCAGCCCCTCTTAGGTAGGTTGATCTATGTGCACAAATACGTCCATCCTGCCCGGATCTTTGTAAACAGGATGCTGTCAGGATGCTGGAAAATCACAGCAGGGCACAGTGAGGTGACTGATGTGTCAGTTGACAGTTACCTTAAACTTGTGGGTATCATCTGAATGACACTTCCAGTGACCTTTGATCTACCAATCAGAACCATTCCCCACTGATTTCAGTGTGTGAATCCCTTTGTTCTTTGAACTATGAAGGTCAAAGTGAATACAACAAGTTGAAAAATATATTACCCTGAACCCACCAACCCACCTCTGAGACTCTGACACAAGTCATGATAGCAGGGTGACCATACTGGCTTCTGTTGATCTGGACCACTGAGGACTGTTTACACTCAGAGAGTTCTCCATTGCATATTGATATGCATCTTCTAGGTTTTGGACTTGGGCTGGCCCAGGCTGACCCCGGTGTCCCCTATAGATTTTGAAATGCCAGTATCACTGTTATCTGGTATCTTGGACCCCTTGACTTAGTCCAATCTTGGAAGTTCACCCTTGGGCTAGATATGAGTTACCAGATTTCTTGGACTTAGACGCATTAAGGCCCCTACAGACAACTTTCTTCAGCAATTTTAATCATGGCGTTCATTTTGAGAACTTTTTTTAAAGGGTAGTGAATAAAGTATGTATACTCATGAATATATCACCTAAAAGGTCAAGATATTATGTACGTGTTAAGCTGTATGCATGTTTTATAGACAATCTAATCCAATATCAGTTCAAAGACTGATGTTATCCAGTGGGTCAAAAGTACAAACCTTGGTTATTAACCCCTTTTGGTTTGCATTTTATCGCCTGGGGCAGTTGTATAAGGATTTTTAAAATTCTCCACTTGGGCCTTAAATTAAAAAAAAATTGTATTCATTTTGTTTTTTCAGCTACATGTATAATAAAATGTGCCAAATATGTGTTTCACTGTGTCTTGGTTGCGGATACATTGGATTATTGCCCCTGACTGGGCCTCAGCGTCATAATTTGACCTTATCATCAATGAATATGACCTTACTTGCGAGTGCAGGTTTGAATCTTGGCCTCTTAGGGACTGCATTGAATTGCTGCCATTCTAGGCTTTATGTGCATTGCACATGGACAATCAGTATCTCAACCATGTCTTGAAGCTCTGGGTTTGGATCTGGCAACTGTGGAACTCTAAAATCATATGGAAGCTCGCCTAATTGGAAATACATCATGTACTGTGTGAACTATTGGTGTCAATATGCATAGATTACAGATAATTTTTTTACTCTTGTAGTAAGTATTCTTCAAATTTTCTCTTCAAAAGAATGAGACAAAACATAATAGAGTTACATATCTTCCACACCCAAATCATCACTTCCATTCAGTTCAACATGCGACATGATAAGCAAATGCCTCTGTACTGTCCACATGCAAGCAATTGTAAATTAAGGACATGTTTTATTGCTACACCCAGGCCCATGCAGAAATCCATTTAGAGCAGCCATGTAGTAGAGAGACCACATTACAAAGACTATTTCGTCAATGAAGGAGCAGTGACTTGGCACGATTGCCACACCCAATGCACAAAAATCAAACATTTTCATCGGTCCTTTTCAGGGTTAGACCTAACCCCATATATGTAACATAGTGATACACTGTACTTGTAAATTGTCCTTCATTTCATAAAAAAAATTGATTAAAAATGAATAAAAATGAAAAATAAACAGTACTACCACTGTGGTAGAACCTCCCTCCGAGGATTAAACACAAAATCATATACAAATGGAAAGCTACAGCTCTGAATCTGAATTTGAAAAAATTACAACTTTTTATGGACCTTAAATGACTATTTGGGCGTCAAGTTTGCCCCAAATCACTCTGTCTGTTACAGATAAAAATATTTTCCATCTCTGCAAATTTTAAGATGGATTTCGAAATGCAGAATGTTCAATTTTTAGAGGCCACAAAGGAGTAATCTTTAGTAAAATTGACTGATATCGCTCTAATTCTTCTAGTTTTTCACATGATCACACGATTTCTGCATTCTTTCAAATGCCAGAAAGGTATAGTACTTAGTTCCCATGGGGGATCCAAAATTTGCCCGACATATCTGACAATTTACCAGATAAAGATGTAAGCCTTTTGGTCATTATGGTAACCAACAGAAAGTAGGAAAAATAGCTGTAATTCACTCAGCTATTGTGCTACTCACTGATACATTGGGGAGCCAGTCTGAACTTTCATCATGAAAGAGTGCAAACAGTGTTTTGAGAATATGTTAAAAGAAAAAGTAGTTTAATTAATATGTTAACTGCTGAAAAGTATGAAAATAGAAGTAACTCATTCAGCTATTGCAACCGGCATCTGAAAAGTTATCCAAGTTGTAGCTGAAGATAATGCTTCTGAAAAAAATAGTGTGGAAATTATAAACACGCATTTTTTCAAGATATAAGCAGTTTACTCAACTGTGAGATTATAAAAGTAGCCATTACTCACTTATAAAAGTAGCTATTACTCAACTATGGGGCTACAGCTCTGAAAATTTTCAATGACACAGACCATCAGAAAGTTGATGAACAACGTTTTTCACAAACATTCTAAATATTCAATATTATTTTAAGCTACAAGTTACTTCCTCATTAGTAAATGTTAAAGTAGCTACTACTCAGTTAGCTACTTAGCTACAGCTCTGAAAATGTGCCACGACACAGAAAATCAAAAAGTGGCTAAAACGTCTTTGACCAAAGTGCTATAGCTAATAGATACAAAGAAAAACTATTTACTCTTCTTATTATAAATGGAATAAAAAACTATTACTCACTTAGCTATTTAGGTAGGCCTGTATAACAGGTACTATTTTGTAGGTATTAGGGAAATAGCTGAAAAAAGTGTTTTTTAAATGCTCAAGATACTAAATGCTCTAAATGCATTGGCTTTGGATCTACTCAAAGTAATTTCTAGCGCACTTACCTACTGACCTGCAAAAACAGCAAAAGAAGTGGGATTGTAAAAACTGAACAATAATTATTTGAGTTAAAAGTCCACAGCCCTTAAAGTAAGTGAAAATGTGTGACACACATGCATACTCACACACAAGAGGCATTTTATAATATCTACTCAGCTGGCCGGTGGGATATAAAAATATATAAATTTAAAAAATAATAATAAAAATAATAGTTATTTAATTTTTATTAGAAATATTTACCCTTTCCTAACAGTAGCTTTTGTTGGAGCCATCCAACACAGAGATGCAAGTATTTCTCATAAAAATTAACTACTAAATTTTCCAATTGTATAGCCGAACAGTAGCCGAATACAGTCTTGTGGGAAGGAGAGAATTCTTTTAGAAAACCACTACCCAACGTACAACTAAACATTTGCTTTCAAGAATATATAAACTTACAACATTCACAACATACCAATATCTTAAGGACAGTATGTAGTTGTAGTTCTCACAAATGCTGACGTTGTTGGTGCTGCAGTTGAATGCTGTAAATAGGTGAACATCCAACCAACAGGACAAACTTGAGTCATCAGTATAAATGTGTAATTTTTCCAAAGTCCCAAGGATGAAGGTAACACTGCTGTCTAATACAAATACATACAGTATAGCAGGCATACATGCAAATGCATACAAACGTACAAATATGAGAATAACAAAAAACAAATATGAGTATCAAACAAAACAGAGTAACAAGATTCTGAGCATAAACTGTAGGAACCAAATTCAAAGTTTGATCCTCCGTCAACAGAGGTCTTTCAGACAGAAACTGGCAAAAGTGCTATGGGATTTCCAGTAACATTTATTTAAAACTCATGTACGGAAACACCACCTTTAAAAATTAAAGATGAAATGATATAACTAACATTATGAGCTTTGACCTGACACAATTGATGAGACTCAAAATCAGATATCCCATATGCCAAAAGAATCATCTGATTCAATCAACATGATGCAGTTGCAATAGACATAAATTTGATAAAACCTTCCTATATGGTAACAAACCAAAAGGTTTTCTTCTATATAAAGTAGTATATCAAAGCCCTAACAGTACAGAGAAACACATCTTGATTCACACTTTAGTCCAAAAGTGGCTAAAAAACTGGAATGACCACAGGGTTAATTGAAGTAGGCCCATCCAAAGCTACTTGAACCAATTCTTTTTTATAACTAGGGGGATAATATGTCCAAGCATGAATTGCACTTCTTCTTTTGCCTGAAACTAAAGTCAAAAGAATTTCTTCACATTTAAGTAGGCGTTTAGCTCAGGTCTATGACATTACTCTGTTGTGCATTGGGAAGCCTTGATTGTGATTCATTTTATTTATATATTTTAATATCCTGGTTCCACACTGGAAATGTGAAACTAACAATCCTGTCTTGAATGTTAGTATATTCAAAGAAGCTTTCCCCAAAGCCACAGAAGGTTGTTTGGTTAGAGCATGTAAGACCACTGACAAATATCCAGGTGGGATGGATCTATTGACTACTTGTTATCTCTATGAAAACTTGCTGATAGTCTATTCAGCTCAAGACTTTTAGACACAGTTGTTGTTCTCTGGTCCGCAATAGCAGATGGATTGAGATTATTTTCCTTAAACAAGTAGTTCAGGAAATTTACCACATCTGGTATAGTGAAGTCTGAGGTGTCTGTGCAACCTGTCCCAAAAATGGACCACTTTGATTCATAGATTCTCCTTTAGGTCCCTTTTTAGGCTCTTTAATTCACTTCTCCACTTTCTCTGAGAATCTTCCTGAATGTTCATGAGACTGCAAAGCATGAAGATTTTATTTATTTATTTACCTATTTATTTATTTGGGGTTTTATATTGCTTTCAACACTGTACAGGTCATATCACAACGGGTAGTTGAAAGGGCAGAGGAAACCAGTACATACAGCCGGTCAAGGTTCTGCACTGCAAACTGCCGACCAACGGCAAGCAACTACCAGCTTTCCCACTTGAGGTTAGGCCTGAAACCAAACCCCGATCTCAGAGGTGGGAGGGGATTGTATTACCACTCCGCCATCATGGCCCCCTCATGAAGATTCAGATAAGCAATGTTGTTGTGAAGCCTGTTACTGAATGGCTAAGTCAACAGATTTACACACAAGGGAAAACTCACAGGGGCCTTTGGAACAAATCCTCCACATCCCAAAACCAAGGTATCCGTGGCCACCCTGGTTCAATCATGACAATTCTGCACCTGTAAGTGGTAATCGTTTTGAACCACTGCCGGATCAAGGCTAATGGACAACAAATAGCTGTCCAGACTATCCCAAGAGATACAAAATGCCCCTGTTTTCCAAGACTGGCTATATGGAACAGGAGACCCATACATTGGAACCTTGTGATTCAACTTTGTTGCAAATAAATCTACCATTGGTTGCAAGCGATAACAGATTTGATTGAACACTTGATGATTCAAATCCCATTCGGTTTGAATCACCTAGTCTCTTCTTGACAAGGAATCTGCAAAAAACACGGAGATTTCCTGAGATGTGTTTTGTCTGAATGTCAATCCCCCTGGCATTTGTGCAAGCCCTGATTCTCTAGATTAATGAACACATCTCCTGAGAGTGGGTGCTTCCCTACTTAGATAGGCAACCACTGATGAATTATCTGTGGAAATCAGCAGATTTTAATTAAGAAGGTGACTTTTGAATTTTTTTAAATTAAAAAAAAACAAACAAACTAAAAACATTGCTTTTAGCTGTAGAATGTTATGTGAAGTTTTGATTCCGCTTGATTCCACAGACCACTGGCTGTCCAATTCTTCAAGTGAGCACCCCAGCCTTTTTGAAAGGCAACTGTGAACAGAAGGAGATTGTGCTCTTTCTGATGAAGTGGTGAACTCTTCAGATTTGAAAGCTTGGTTTAACACTGAAAATTGCTCATGAGAAGCTTAGACAAATGAACTTGGATATTCAGGGATTGAGGATATCTCCAAGATGGATAAGCTTATATGGTATTATCTTCTCCAATGGAAACCATGTTCTCTGTTAAAAGAACTTGAACTTCTTGGAAGATGTTTTGTCTTTAAAACTTGGAGAAAAACGACAAACCCTGTTAGTAATTCCACTTTGTAACCGAGGAATTCAATTTGTTGCGATGGAAATAAATCTGACTTTTTGTGTTTCATGATCCTTCCCCGGCTTTTCACAGGCTGCAGCAACCTGTGGGTGTTCTTTTGACACTATTCCAGATTTAAACTAGATCTAAAACAGATTGTTTATGGCGAACTACAAAGCTTCGGAATAATATTTACTTAATATCTAAGGAAAATGGTAGATCTCACTTTTTAACCCATTCTTTTGTGCAGGCAAAAAAAAAAAAAAAACAGGCAAAAAGTTAGAGAGTGTAAAGAATGCACATGTGTAGATTATCAACATTCAATACTAATAATGTATAAAATAAAGTACGCACTACAAGTGAACAATGTGTTAGGCAGAAACTACAGGACCAAAGGAGTAGGTTGACCCTTCCCTTGACTATCAAGCTACATTCTTCAAGTTTAAATTTGTAAATGCAGAGTGTGACTTCCACAAGCATGCTCCCAGAATTTAATCAAGGGAAACACCTCCTTTGAAGGCTATGGAAGCTGCCATTGAACGTACATGATGAGCCTTCACCTTGGAAACAGTCTGTGTTTCAAGGTCAAAACTTTGATAAGATAACAAACTTTTTGTTTTAGCCAAGAAGAAATAGTAGCTCTTTGAATATCTCCTGAAAAACCATCTTTGAAATAGATGAAAAGTAAATGCTTCAGCTGTCTAAGATCTCTAGTCTTGTCAAGATAGTACCTTTTAGCTCTAATGGGGGTCTTCAGCCAAAGAATGGCCAAGAGTAGGCTTAAGAGCAAGAGTGACCACAGGCTGGACAATATCAGGTCCATCAGATACTAGCTGATTGTTTGAAAAAAAACTGAAGAAGGAGCAACAGGGACCTCCCAACCAGTCTTGTGTTGCAAGGATTTGAAAGTCCAAGCATGAACCTTGGGCTTTCTACCAGAGGTCAAGGGGAAAAACTGTTTTGAATGTCAGAATTCTCACAGACGCATCCTTCAGCAGTTCAAATGGTGATTTAGCCAAGGCTAAGAGGACCAAAGACAAGTCCCAAGAGGGTATAGCTCTATCCTTTATTGGTTAATCTCTGGGGAAACTAGCCGTTAGTCTATTTGATCACTTTAGAAAATCTGCTATTGATGAGAGAGAAGGCTGTTGAAAGTCCACCCGACTCTCCTGGTACCATGATTCAAAATTGGTTTACCTTGATTCGTAGAGTCTTCTGGATGAAAATGTCTGAGAATTTTTTAGATAATTTGGTCTCGATTCCAGATGCCAAACATGAAGGTTGGATATGGTAGATTTATGTGAAATCTCTGACTATATGGTTGTTTGAGGAAATTGTAACAATGTGGTAGGAGTAATGGTGACCTTGTGGTATATCTATTAGGTCCCAAAATCATCTCATGCCTTGCCATCCTGGTGTTACCACTATCATTTGGCAAGTTCTCTCATGTTTGTAATAGTTTTGGAATGAGAGCTATTAGACAGTAGGCATAACAGTCTAATGCCTTTCCCAATATATTCAATGTATCTACAATCATCGCAATGAGGTCTGGAACTGGATAAACATACAGGTATCTGGTTGTTCATTTTGCTTGCAAACATGTTTACCATTGATGTGCCCCAAATTTGGCAAATCATCTGAATTTGGGATTATATAACCATTCTGTTTGTATGGTTTTGACTCTGCGTAAAAGACTGCCTACTCTAACATTTAGACAGCCCACAAAATGGCGAGCCCTCAGCAAGATTGCTCTGGGATTGCAAAAGCCATGAGACTGTGCGCATTGTCTGAAGCAACTAGGACCCTCTTGTTTTGAAGGGCAGTTTGAAAAGCCTTTATTGCAAGAAACACAGCCTTAAGTCTTCATAAAAATATTTTAGAACTGGTCTCTGTGATCAACCACTTGCTACTGACTGTCAGGTCTCCCGAATGTGCTTCCCAATCCTTTACGGACACATCGGTGAATAATAGGAGATTATGTTCCTCTGCATGGACAGGACAACCTACTAACACAATCTTTTGGTCTTTCAAACAGATCAGTTGCCTTTTCTAAATCTCTGAACAGTGAACCTGAATGTCTAACGATTGGGGATATTTCCACTGAAACAACCTCATATGTAATCTTCCCATTGGGACATAGCAATACTGAAAGGTAGGGCACTAAATTGACACGACCTGGTAGGACCTGCCACATGAAATCTCAGTAGATTTTTTTATTTTATTTTTTGTGTGTGTGTGGGAATGTTAAAATAGGCATTTCTTAAATGTAGTGGCGTTTCTAATTACCTCTGGTCTCTCCATTTTGAATGTTAGGACCGTGAGATATTTTGATTCATTCATTGCCTGGTTTTCTAACCAAAAATAATCTGCTGTAAAATCCCCGACTTGCACACATTCTTACTGGGGTTATGGTGTTTTTCTGAAGCAGTTGATCTACACAATCTAAAAGGAATGCCAGTTTCTCTGATCTGCAAATATCTTCTTTGAATTGTGGGTATTCGGGTCAATTCAATTGGTTGTTTCAGTACTATACTGTAATTGTGCTTCAGAATGGGTGCAACTGTGGGATGACATTTGTTTTCTAACCATACATTGTAGTCCTGCTGGACTTTGATATGTCTTTGTACAGTCACCACAACCCCCTATCGTGTGGTGAGGGCTTATGCTAATTCTTGCTGTCATTTTGGCCACGAAAAAAATCTCGAATGGCTCTGAGAGTTGGAAACACTCTGCTTCTTCTGGAACCGAAGATAGGTTTAATATCCATTTTTGCCTCTAGGGTGATCTGCCCCGTTTGTATTTATTTTTCTTCAATATTGAGAAGAGAAGTTGAGAAGAGATATGCTGAAGACCACCCAGATATTCTCTGTTGCTTCCTCTCATGTTCGTGTATATGTGGTAGCAGAATTCCTGAGAATGGTATCATGTCTGGCCAGTTCCATATTGCAAGACGTTGTCATTGTGGCTTAATGGTTTCTAAGGTTTTCTAAGAAGTTCTTCAATATCCTTATTGAACCCAAACAAGCATGTAGTAATTCCTCCATATAAAAACACACTTCTCTGCAGTTCTGGTGAAATGACTGACGTGGCCAAGCATTTTTACTGACCCCAAGGTAGTAAACTGTCCAGTTGGCACAAAAATAGTTGGAGCAGACTATGTTGATTTTAAGCATATTCTTCAAAAAGAAACCTGGCATTTGGATGAAGTGATAGCAAGCTCTTTTGTAGTCATCTTATAAAACCGCATCACTTGTCAAGTGTAAGGAAGGAACAATTTATTTTATTTATTTATTTGGGGTTTTACGTCGCTTTCAACACTGTACAGGTCATATCACGACGATTAGTTGAAAGGGCAGATGAAACCAGTACATACAGTTTGTCAGGGTTCTGTCCTGTAAACTGCGAACCAACAGCAAGCAACTACCAGCATTCCCACTTGAGGCTGTGCCGGGAACCGAACCCCGGCCTCAAAGGTGCGAGGCAAGAGTGTTACTATTCTGCCAACGTGGCCGTAAGGAAGGAACAAATCTGTGTTGAAAGGTGCAGATAATAAACGTTCCCCATTATCAGGAGTGTTACCAGCTACATTCTTTTCCAATTCTGACCAACATGAATTGATTTCTTTGACTGGAAGAAGAGACATTGACAGCACAGACTGCTTTTACTTCCTGTCTTCAGATCAAAAATCTTGGAGTGAACTTCTACAAATTTATCAGGTGTAGGCAGGTCTAAAAGCCTTTTAACCGAAGCTAGAAACTGACAATATCAAGGTTCCTCAACGGTTTCTTCCACCCTAGTTGTAGACATGGTCGTTTATTTGACATTCTGGACTATGGAATATCTTCATTCGCCACAGAATAGTCATCTTCTTCTGGAGTAGCAAAGGGTGTGCGAGATGAAGGTTTGTCTTTGGATCGTTCTTTTCTAACAAGTGCAGCTTCTGCCACGTTTACTCCATGAGTGGAAGTAGAGCTGTTGCATGTTTTCAGTGCTGTTAAACAACCTTGCATAGCATCCAGCCCAGATAGAATTAATTGCAGACTGTCTGAAGAAGGCGTGGTAGAGGAAGACTTTATTGGCAAATGACAACAATCAGTCTTCTTCAATGCCACCAAGTGTCTTCTAATTCATCAGAGATAGATTTTTAAGCTTTTTTTCTTGGCCTTCATTTTTTTCTCTTGATCAGCTGTAAATTGGATGTTCTTCTTGTCCAATCAAAGGTAAATTAACAATAACCAGAATCAAGCTTCTGTACCTTACTCTTAATTTGTCAGTCCACCATGTTGAAATCTTTGCGAAAGAAAAACTGTGTCCAATGATGTTTGGTCTCTCATGACCAAAATAAAAGGAAAGTCAAACAGGGTTTTAGAGACTTGGCACATACGTACTCTCCATTGGTGCAGTAGTACCAACAAAAATATTTCTTAATAAAAATATTCTTGTTTCATTGTTTATGTTTGCTCCCACCAACACATAGCAATAGTGAGGGTAAGGTAAGGGTATTTTACGCAATAAAAACATTTGATCTTACTTTAGATCAAGGATTTTTATAATATTTTAGAGTATAGAAACAATTATTATCTCCCTCTAGCAGTCGAAGACCGTGGCCAGCAGGTTACAAAACACCTTCCGTCCATTCGTTTCATTTTTATGTAAACCTTAATATCTCGTTCATTTATAAATATATCTTCACCAAATATGCAAGGAATGTTTATGGCATTAAAAACATGACTGTGCAAAATTTTGGCCTCATTTTGATAAACAAAATGGCCGCCATAGCCGATTGTTTAAAAATTATAAAGATGCTCTAAATCTTGAAATATTGCAGCTAGCTTCATCAAATTTGCACACAATATATATGGCTAGGAAGCTAGCCTTATAGTAATTTTGAGCTAGTTGTCAATAAAGTGTTTTCTAACTCATTAGAGATAGATTTTTTAGCTTTCTTCTTGGTCTTTGTTTTTTTTTTACTTTTGATCAGCTGTAAACTGGATGTTCTTTTGAAGCCACACAGGCATCATCACCTTTATTTTTGTCTCTGCAACATAATTTAGCCTAGTTTCGAAAACAAAATAGCTGCCATATCACATGTTTAATATCAAATGGGACTATCCTATTTAAAAGGCCTTATATCTCCCTTAACATTGCCACTAGGGGTTCGGAATGTGAAAACAACTTGTACTAAATGTTTAATTGGACCTTTGACCCCTGTTTCAAAGCTTAATTGGGGTCATCATTCTAAAATGTCCTGATATATACCTTCTTATTGGTCCTATGGCTTCAGAATGTAGAAACAGCCCATGGGAAGTCCTGACCTGCAAATGATATGCCTCTGAAAAATTTTGACCTCATTTTCAACAAGAGCACTCGGAGAGAGCTCCCCCACAGGAGTTCAATTCCTGGACTTTCAAAACCTACCATTGCTTTTCCCCCTCTATTTCATATTTTTGCCACTGGTGATCCGGGTCACTCCCAATTTATTTTTCATGGATCCAGACAGTGATCTAGATCACTCCCAAAATCTAATCACCTGTTCCTTGTCCCATTTAGGACATATCCTCAAAATTTCATCAAAATAATCCGTCCATAACTTTTTGAGTTATCTGTCTTTAAAAATTACATTTCATGGATCCAGAAGATCCAGATGATCCGAATCATTTATTCCTTTGACCTTTTCAGACATATCCTGAAAGTTTCATCAAAATCCGTCCTCAGGTTTTTGAGTTATCTGGTTCATAAACAAACAAATGCACAAACCAACTCACACGAAAACATAACACCCTTGGTATGTTAAAAAATGTCCAACATAGTCAATCATTAAGATGCTTTAAATCTTGAAATATTTCAGCTAGCAACATCAAATTTCCACAAAAGATACATGGCTTGGATAGATAGCATGATAGTAATTCGATCTTGTTTCGAAAACAAAATGGCCACCATATCAGATGTTTCATATCACATGGGGTTATCTTATTTTTAAAAAGGCCTTATATCTCCCTTTCCAGCGCCCCATGGGCTTCCAAATATGACAACAACTTATGACAAGTCATTCTCTTGAGATTCTTTTCCAATTGCTGACTTTGACGTTTGACCCCTTCGTCAATGTTAGGTGGGGGTCATCTTACAACAAAGGCCTTATATCTCCCTTAGTTTTCCATTATTACTGATCCTAAGGCAGGAGACGACCACTGCGGCAGTAGTCTTGTTATACCTACAAATGTATAGAAAAGTTGGCAAGGTTGTAAGCAATACCTTTGGACAAAAGTCACGGGACTATGATTCATAAAATTTGCTTCTATACTATTTTTGACAGTACCATCACATGGTTTCAATATTGCATTACTTAGAGACTGCTTGGAAGAAATCAATTTTGCATAGAATGAAGCTGACAGATAATTCCTTATGTTTATTTTGTAGTAATGAACCTAAAACTATTGCACACCTTTTTGTTCGCTGTGAGGAAACTAAAACTTTTTGGATAAATGTTCAAGTGTAGTTGAAAAGGAAATGAAGTACTTAAGATCCAATTAAAATACTAGTTGGAAGTACTTATATTTTGAAGACATTTGTAAATCCCCGACAAACAGTTCCTTCTCTCACCCTCAGGGAATCTAGTTAAGCCACACTATTGTTAAAAAGGGAAAGAAAGTACTTGGGGGGAAAATATTTGCTTAGTCCCAGACCTTCTGTAAGGGTCGGTTGTGGTCGGTTGAGGCCGTGTGAAAAATCAAACATGTTTGATATGTTTCATATTTCCCGCCGTCAACAAAATGTCCAGTCCCATTCTTCCTCAGGTCTCCTCAGACCCAATTTTACACAGTCGTGTGTTGTCCCAGGCCGCCTGCGACCCTTAGTCCCAGACCTCCCTAGCTTAGACCCAGGAAGCCGGTAGTTAGTCCCTGACTCATATCAGATGCGTTTGAATTTCATGCGTGTGAAAGTGAATCGGTTCCATTAGTCCCCGGAAGCCTCAGACCGTCTGCGGTGTCCTGGGACTCAAAAATCAGGGTCTGGGACTAAGCCCCGACTAAGGGAAACAGACCCTAACCGATCCAAACCGGCCTCCCCACGACACCTGGGACCACGCAAATTTAGTCTGCGACGGTCTGAGGACGCCCCAGGAGGCCTGGGACTAACAACCGATTAAGAACCGACTTTTTTCCGCGCGTCTGAAATTAAAACGAGGCAATGAGGGGGTCTGGGACTATGTAAGCGACCGCGCACAAATTCTTGTTGTTACTGACTGTTTGGCTACTGAGAGACGTGTGTCACTGTTTTGTAGGGGTGTTCAGTTTTTTTAAATATAATATAATACTTGAGCTTAAGGCAAATTTCACAGTTAGGAGACACATTTTACTATTTTTTTATTATTTTGTCATTGACTGGATTATGAGAAAGAGAAAGGAGGGAAGAGAGGAAGGAAGAAGATGGATGAGAGGCAGGAGGAGAGGGAGAAGGAAAGTGAAGTACAGGAAACGATGGAGGAAGTTGCAGAGGAAGGGATTGAGGAGATTGAGGAACGTCCAGAAGCTATTGAGGAAGCTGTGGAAGAAGAAGAGAGGTGTGAAGAAGATACAGAATACCATTCATCAACCAAGAGAGCCAGGGTGTGTGCAACTTTTACTGACAGTCAGGAAATTTCCATTGTGGAATTTGTAAAGCAGCACCCAGAACTGTATGACAAGGAACATCAACGTTTCCACGACAGAAACAGATGAGAGGCTCTCTTGGCAGAAATATCTGCAGAACTGAAGCTCCAGCCCTTTGATGTCAGAAGATGGTTTGAATCCCAGAGGACGTGTTATGGCAAGCTGTCCAAGCTCCAATCTGGCCAAGCCCCGAGGGAGATGACCAAGAGACAGTCCTGGGTTTACCAGCAGATGGGTTTCCTTAAAACCCACATCAGACGAAAGGGGGCCAACAGAAGTTCAGGGTTCGAGGGCAGTCGCAACACCAGCAAGCAGGATGAATCACGTGGATCTACTACTGATACAGAATACCTTGAGTCCAGTGTCCTGAGGGAGAGGAGTCAGTCCATCCTTACATCTACACCCGTTTCAACAGACTCCAAGATTGTCGAGCACTTTGACCAGATGAGGACATTGATCTCAGGTTTTCTGCAGCAGAAGTCAGACAGGCAGCCCTTCTTTGACTACGTGGCATCAGAGGCTGAAAAGATGACCCAAGAAGAATTTGAAGACCTAAAGGGCAGGATATTTAGAGACATTAAAAGTATTAAGAGCAACCGTAGACGTCAGCCACTGCCCAAAACATCAGCCACTATCACCACGGAGTCCCAGAGGGTCGGGATAGTGCCAACAACCACTCAACAGGCGTCTAGTTCCACTCAAGCAGCAGCTAGCAGCAGTTTTGTGTACTATACACCAAGCCCCATTGGCTTCGGTAACCCAACATCAGTCCTAACTGTACAGGACGAAGGGAGCAGACACAACCTAAGTGGAATATTAAGCCAGCTACCAGATCTAACATCAACACAGATCGTCAAGCAGCCCCAGCAGCAGCAACCGCAGCAGCAGCTCTTTACTATCACCACTTCAGCACCGCCTCAATAACAGCAGCCTCCTCAGTAGCCATCCAGTCAGGGCGGGTCTTTGACCTGCCAGGCCCTTTTCAGGGCCACCAAATCTTCCAAAAACAATTTATTAAGCTACATGTTATTCACATTCCCCTCCCAAAACAAAAAAAAATCAGTACAAATACTTATCACAAGAAAAAAAGCCCAACACTTACACCACCCCAGACATAAAATAAATAACCCGTGGTAATACACTTAACAACATAAGGTCACATATAAAAAAATATTGATAAATGAACTCCAATTATGGCCAATAATATGTCCATTTGTAACTTAAAATCCATGGGATTGTTTTAACTTTGTAAAAAAAAGTCCAACACTCACACCATCCCTAGAGTTAAAGATTTTTGGCTATCACATAGCCACCAACCCAAAAGCAGACAAACCCACTAGTGAACATAACCCCCAACCAAGGAACTGACAAACTAATTTGCAAACACAATTATCCCACCCCCCAAAAAATCCACAAACACATAAACTGTACCCTGAGCACAACCATTTGGGTGATGATATTTTTTAATTTTTGTGAAGCAAGGAAACAGATTTTATTGGGATATTTGTAATATTTTAAAAGATATTATAAAAATTCACTCTTAGTTTCAGTTATTTGTCTATAATTGAATCACAATTTAAGGCAAATTTGGGTGTAGTTTATAAAGATTTGGGAGTTATGTTTGGCATGGGGTTTGTCTGTTTGTCTGTCTGTACAAGTTATGTTTGGCATGGGGTTTGTCTGTTTGCCTGTTTGTACAAGTTATGTTTGGCATGGGGTTTGTCTGTTTGTCCGTCTGTACAAGTTATGTTTGGCATGGGGTTTGTCTGTTTGTCCATCTGTACAAGTTATGTTTGGCATGGGGTTTGTCTGTTTGTCCGTCTGTACAAGTTATGTTTGGCATGGGGTTTGTCTGTTTGCCTGTTTGTACAAGTTATGTTTGGCATGGGGTTTGTCTGTTTGTCCATCTGTACAAGTTATGTTTGGCATGGGGTTTGTCTGTTTGTCCATCTGTACAAGTTATGTTTGGCATGGGGTTTGTCTGTTTGTCTGTCTGTACAAGTTATGTTTGGCATGGGGTTTGTCTGTTTGCCTGTTTGTACAAGTTATGTTTGGCATGGGGTTTGTCTGTTTGTCCGTCTGTACAAGTTATGTTTGGCATGGGGTTTGTCTGTTTGTCCATCTGTACAAGTTATGTTTGGCATGGGGTTTGTCTGTTTGTCTGTCTGTACAAGTTATGTTTGGCATGGGGTTTGTCTGTTTGCCTGTTTGTACAAGTTATGTTTGGCATGGGGTTTGTCTGTTTGTCCATCTGTACAAGTTATGTTTGGCATGGGGTTTGTCTGTTTGTCTGTCTGTACAAGTGATGTTTGGCATGGGGTTTGTCTGTTTGCCTGTTTGTACAAGTTATGTTTGGCATGGGCGTTTGTCTGTTTGTCCGTCTGTACAAGTTATGTTTGGCATGGGGTTTGTCTGTTTGTCCATCTGTACAAGTTATGTTTGGTATGGGGTTTGGCTGTTTGTCTGTCTGTACAAGTTATGTTTGGCATGGGGTTTGGCTGTTTGTCCGTCTGTACAAGTTATGTTTGGCATGGGGTTTGTCTGTCTGTACAAGTTATGTTTGGCATGGGGTTTGTCTGCAGCAAGCATTTGGAATATTTGGTAGTCCTGAAAAGGACTGGTTATTGCAGCAGGACTTATATTCTGCCATCTTGCCAGGACACTGCTCCCTCATTATTGAAGTAGTCCTTCAGGTAATCCCTCTGTCTTTTGGCTTCTCTAGCAGGGTTTCTGTCTGGGCCACCACCAGCAGCACCACTAATCAATTGACAATCACCAGGCACATCATCATCATCCTCCCCAGGCTGTTGACCACCTTGTTGACCTTGATACTGGCTTCTCAATATGTTGTGCAGAACCACACAGGTGAATACCACTTCTCTGACTGTTTCTGGGGTGAGTTCAATGGTGGTCCTCATCACTCTGAATCTTGAGACCAGGATGCCAAAAGCGTTTTCAACAACTCTCCTGCCCCTTGATATTCTGTAATTGGCAATCCTTTCCTCTCTGGTTAACATCCTTCTGCGATAGGGTTTCATGAGCCAGGTCTTCAGGGCAAAGGCATCATCTGCCAGAATGAAGCAGGGGACATCTCGACCACCCTGGGTTATAGGTGGTGGGTCAGGGAAGCCTATCCTGCCATCCTCAATCCTCCTCTTTAGCTGAGAGGCATTAAATATCTGGGCATCTGAGCAAGATCCAGCTGTACCAGCATCCACCCATCTAAACTTATACTGTCCATCTACCAGGGCCAACATCACTATGGAAAAGAACCATAGTGGTACAGGGCTCCAGTGTTCTTGGGTTTCTTCAGGGCCACATGCTTTCCATCAAGGGCTCCCAGGGCATGTGGAACATGTGGAACATTCCACCTGATTTTGAATTCCCTCTCCAGTTCTTTCCACTCATCTGGAGTAGTAGGACATTTGAGGTACTCTCTGGTGAACTCATCCTGGATGGCCCTGCAGACCTCTGGTAGAAACTTGGAGATGTTGGATCTGCCAACCCTGAACTGACAGGATAATGATGTGTAGGACTCTTCAGTGGCCAGATATCTGATGGTGAGGGCTAACTTCTCCCCAACACTGATTGGAGCTCTGTAGTTGGTGACCTGCCTGGCTAGATGTGGTTCCAGTCTGGTCTTTATCATTTCAAAGAATTCTGGGGTCATCCACATGTAATTGGTGAATCCTTGAATGTCTGTGGCATACAGATCAGCCATAATGTTGTGGTAGACCCCCCTCTCCTCTCTCTGTAGTAGCCATGGCCTGACCCACATGTTGTGCCTTCTTCTAGGTCTCTGTCTGGCTGGTGATGGTGGTGGTTTCTGTGGTCGACATAGAAATAGGAAATACATGATTATTTATAAATGAATAAAAACCAAAAAAGCCCTAACTTGTTGCTGAATCTGTCTTCCATTAAAATATGGCATCCTGCTGTGTTCCTAGAAAAGTAATGGTGATTAGATCACGAATTTTACCCAGGAAATCCAGTTTTCTTGCAAAAGAAGAATCGGCGATCCTGGTCTGGGGAAGACTGGGGAGGCCTGGGGATGCCTGAGGATGCCGGGACTTATTCGGGAGTTAGTCGGGGCTTAGTCCCAGGAGGCCTGAGGCATCCTGGGACCCAGTCAGTATGTGTACGACAGGATCGTGCTTCAAACCGACTAGAAAACTGGCTTAGTCGGTTCTTAGTTCCAGACCAGTCAGGGACTGTCTGAGGCCGCCTGGGGCATCCTGAGGCTTCCTGAGGCCCATCTGTACTTAATCCAGACTTCAATACCGATTCAGTATTCCCGCCCATTTTACTTTTTTTTTCACCAACTGTCCACGATTAAGGGTCGGCGACAGGATCGGGGCTTAGTCCTTTGGTGGAACAGGGGCATTACTTTTTGTCATTTCACTAACACTCTGTTATCTAATAGATCTTACTTTCTTCCAACATGGTAACATATTCCAACATCACACGGTTGTGCCTGAGATTCTGATTGGTCAAGAAGCCCTCTGAAAATTCTGTACACATCATCTGCTCTTCCAACACATATGCCAAAGAAATTAATTTTGTTTATCTGTGACTAAGGAATTTATGTAATAAATTGTTAGAAAGGGTATTATTTAATAAACAAACTTGTTATGTCATGTTTCTGCACATTAAGCTTTTTTTATTTATTTATTTATTTGGGGTTTTACCTCGCTTTCAACACTGTACAGGTCATATCTAGACGGGTAGTTGAAAGGGCAGAGGAAGCCAGTACATACAGTTTGTCAGGGTTCTGTACTGTAAACTGCCGACCAACAGCAAGCAACTACGGCTTTCCCACTTGAGAATGTGCCGGGAATCGAACCCCGGCCTCAGAAATGCACATTAACCTTGTGCAATTTTGTATAGACAAAGGTTTCCTGGTGCCATGTCCCTGTAATAGAGATTCCACCATGCTTAAAGTGCCTGTAAACATAGGTAATATAAAACAATGTAGCAATAAAGACAATAAAAACCCTGCTGTGATGTTTTCTTCTTTCGTATTACAACATTTATGAGACAGAGGTGGCCAGAATTTTATACACGGTGGTGTGTTCATGTCTAATGTGTGGACAATACAATACCAAGGAAAGGCTTTTAATGTCGTCTGAAATGAGATAGAATGGAAGAAGACCTGAAATATAAGACAGCATAGTACATTCAACAGAATAATGTTTTGTGTAATCTAGATTAGCATGTTCAGAAGAATTTCTCCAAAAACAATTTTAATGTATATAAATAAAATTCACAAAAATACATAATTCAAAATACCGGTGTCTATTTAATGGACAATTTTGATTCTGAAATCAATGCCAAAAAGACTGGAGGCAATTTAGATCGCCAAAACTTGATGGATATTAGCAAACTATGTAGATGATTTCTAATGACACCCCCACAGTACAACAAGAGGGCGGGGTGTTCACACGAACTACCAGTAATTCCCCTACTACCCCTAGTGTGAGAGAGACTGCTCTGGTATGACATCCACTCCAACCCCGGGCCCTGGATTGTACCCCCCTGACACCCAGATGTAAGGGTTAAATATCTTTGTGCTGAGTCAGTGGTGATAAAGTCAGGAATGATTCTGTGTAAGGTCATAAAACAAGGTTCACTATTTACATCTAGACCTCAGCCTGACACAAACAAAATATTTATGGGAGAGAGGTTGCTTTACATGTGTTGATCCCACTGTCAAAACCTTTTTCCCAAAGTAATATTTTTGTTGTTTAATGGAACCCAAATCAAAGCCTTCTGTAACATTCCTTTGTGGTTATAACTATAATTTTCTACCCAGTTTTGTAGAATGACGTCCAATGATTTTAATGGTGAAATATTGTAGATTTCTTTGGATAGTGTCAGATTATAAAATAAGCAGAATAATGTATTCTAATTGTGCTTTCAGAATTTCTTCTAAATCGGAATAACTTTGACCTATCGCAGAAACCTCCAAGTCTTTATATGTCTTTCAACGATTTTTGCTGATTATCATGCTCTACTACAAACTGTAAGACAAGAGGGTGGCTATAACAGCATAAATCAGAATTTTAATTTTATGTAGAAGTATCTTTTGTTAAGGTAGTTTGGTAATACCCTCATGTTTGTCACCGTCAGAATACCTAGGATTTCTGCTGATTGCCTTAACTTCAACTAGTAATGTGTCAGACATCAGGAATTGAGATGTTCTACTCAGATTCTTGGTCATGTACAATAGAATTTTAGTTGTACATTGAATTCCAAGCTAATCTTGTTTTGAGATGTGTATTAACACTGTGATAAATGTGCCTGATAATGCAATAAATTCTTTTAATTAGTAGAAATTCCAGTATCTTATGGATTTGGTTCTAGTTTTGGCTTACTTACTAATACAGCTTCATAACACATGTAGTAAACGTCACCTATAGTCATCTTGCCGAACAAAATCATTCTGTTATTTTTTTTTAAAAAAAACCCTTTAAATGTAATATGGAAACTTCATTATAACAGAGAATTCAACATGGAGAACACTTTCCTTTGCAGCACAAATTGACCAGATGGTACAAAATGCCATATGAAACATATGGGAATGACTGTTGACATCACACTTCCTGAAGTGATTAACATATATCAGACCAAACATTATCATTGCTACATCTCATGTAATCTGCCACTGTGGCCTAGTAACACATTCATTTAGGAACCAAGAGGGCCTAGGTTTAATACCAGGTACAGGCTGAAACATAATGGCTCAGATGATCCCTTAAAATAGTGGACTTCTGTCACTGGGTCCTATGCCCAGTGAAAAACAAACAAACTCAAGGGACGTTGATAAATGGTCATCCCTGAGCCTCTGTCTCTCAGTTGGGGGGGGGGGGGGGGGATCAGTCACTGGAGGGCTTGGTCTGTGCTTGTGCAATTGTGATAGGTCAAGTATGTCCTTTGGTAAAAGAGATATTGCACTGAATAAAAATGTACAGTACAGATAAAAGTAACTGTGCTGTACTTAACTTTCCTAAGTAAATGTATCAGACATAGAGACAGAGAGAGTGCAATAGATATTACTATCTGAGTGATGCAGCACAGCGTGACACAGGGTGAAACCTCTGGCTGTTGTATGGTACATAAAACCCCAACTTTGACATTTGACATAGGGACATAGAGGAATATGAACACAGCAGCATTTCTTACCAGAATCAGGAATATCAAAGGACATTTTGAGATCCTTTGGCTTTAAAGTTTTTTTTTCTTCTGAAAAGAGGAACACTAGTACTTAGTCGCTGGCACTGAAAGGATGCTTAAGCTTGTAAATGTGTAACCTTGAAATCATTTTCAGAAGTCATCCTGAACCGACAAGAGATTGTAAATATGAAACATTTCAGTTATTAGCCGTACAAAATAATCAAACCGCTTTGTGTTTATACTTTTGTAAATTTGAAAGAAAAACACCACACCAGTAGAATAGCTGAAATCAAGTCTCATAATTTTAATCAAGTTCTTGTCAGTTTTGGTCACCAATAAACGGTTATAGTTGCCATGTCTACAACCTAAAACATTACATCAAAAAAAAAACAATTAATTCAGATTACCCAGTATAAGTCCATCCATTCCTGTCACATGACACACTACAAATCATCATAAATACAAAGTTAACAAAACACTAAACAACATTTCAAATAAAAATATTGATTTTGAAAATCTCATTTTTCTTCATTTTTTCCTCTCTTTTTTTGTCTTTATTGTCATTTTGGGGGCTTTAAAAATCTTTTTTCCACTTTGCTTTTTAATATTTTTTGGTATTCTTTTTCGAATTCTTCAGAGGTCAAAGCAGTACAGAAAGTGTACCCTTTGTATACAAATGTCCTTTACACATATACACACTAATTGTGATTTTGTTGATTAATTTTGAAATGGTGATATAAAGTAAAAATGAGATCTTAACAATGTATGTACAAAACTATGACTGTACTCACAGTACACTACCATCTACACTTGTAATTGCAGTAGAACCTCTGTTTATTGAATGTTCAATTATCTGAACTCATTTCCACTCTTCCAAACTTGCATTTTAATGTTGTTTAATACTAAACTAGTTCTTCCATTTTATGAGCTCCCGGCATGATTGTATAACAGAGTTTCCACTGTATATGAAATATTTTTTTATTTCTCTTTCTACATTCCTTATTCTTATTCAAACGTGTTGCCAACTTGTTTCAGAATTTTGTTGTTTATTCATCTTTTTAATGTTTAATTATTAACTGCAATCATAAAGCCACATAAAATTTGTACTTTCCATACAGAGATTATCCAAAACAAAAATACTTGCACAATAATTGTGATTTCTTGTGTGACTTTGAAATGGAGTTATAAACTAACAAAAGACAAGTTAGCGGAATCAGTTGATAAACCTTTGCATCAAAAGAACTCTGCCATTTCACCTAATGTCATTTTTACAATTATTTTACAACCTTCTATTTTTTTTAGAATTTTTTTATCCACCCCCTTAGTTTTGTTGAATTATGGGAAATTGATCTAAAATATTTCTGCGTTATTGTGTGTCCCAATTGACAAATTTGCTTCAGACATACAGTTTCACTGTGAAATGCTTTTCAAATGTTTAATGTTTGACATTGTATTGCTTCACACTTTGTCGTGCAATTTTTCTTTTTTTAAGAAAATTAAAACGTAAAATTGCAAGTTTGTTTATGTTGATCTTTGTCAATATTCCCTGTGTATTTTTCTGGTATTTTACCTTTTTTGTATTTTTCTTTCATTTTCCCATATTTTCGTCATTTTATTTTTATACTTCTGTTTTATGTTCAACAGCAATAACTGAGAGATGGAAATTGTGTTCTTTATATTTTGCTCAATTTTTATTTATTAGTTTTGAGATTGAGATGTAAAGTGAAAATATTTGACTCAGTTGGAAATGTGTATGACATCACCTTTGTATGGAAAGTACACTAACATTATACAAAGTACACTAATGTGACACAAACTACCATCAGTCGACCATTAAGTACATCGATATAAGACAAAGTACACTTATATCACACGATCTACTACCAAACAATAAACAAAGAAAGTACATCAGTATAAGACAAAGTACACCAATATTGCACATAAAGTACACTTAATATCACTCAAAGTAGACTAACATTACACAAAGTACAGTAACTTGATATAAACTGCACCAACATTACATAAGCATTACACATTGTACACGAAAATTATAAATTTGTATTCTTTTTTTTTATTTCTTTTATATTTTCTTTCTTTCCTTTTTATCTTTTTTTTCTCTTTTTTGTATCTTTTTTTCTTTTTTTTTTTTTTTTTTTGCTTTCTTTATTTTATTTTTTTTTGCTCTTTTTCTCTCTTTTTTATCTTTTTTTTTTTTTTTTTTTTTTTTGCTATTTTTTTTCTTTCCTTTTTTTTCTCTTTTTTTATTGTTTTTTTTTTGTTTTTTATTTTTTCAAAGCTTATTTTTGGTTTACCCATTACGAACATCACACAAAATACGCAAGCATTACACAATGTACATAAACACCACATGAAATGCACAAAGTACATTATACTATCATAGCATAGGATTCACAAACATAACTCAAAGTACACTGTCATTACACAGGGTATATCAACAACATTACACCTGCAACTCAGATGTCTCCTTACACGTGTAATTACTATGTCACCAGTGAAGTAAAGAGGGCAAGACCCACCATGTTTATTTAGATGAAAGTCTAAAGCCTCTCTTACATCCCATCGTACGTGCACGTGCGTCCTGGCTACAGAGAAAAATCGCCTGATTTGCAAGGGACCCTCAAGGCACACTTACGATTTTAGAACAAAATATCAAGGGCGCACAGGCCCTGCAATGAAAATTGGCATGCACATTTTCCCTGCATGCACGCAAGATATCTACAAACGCATCCATGCCTCAAGGGTAACTTACGAGAGACTTGCGCATGTGCATTCGCCTTGCAAGTGTTGTAGGTTCTCCCCAATTATTTACATTGTTTAGACATACTGTAAGATACACTCAAGTGTACCTTGCATGTATATAAACCCACTGTACGACCTGTAGCTAGTCACAATTTGTTCTTTGAGCTTCAAGAAGTGACACTGTTGTTGGGAGAATACACATTGTTTGCAAGCGCAAATCTCTGCTACCCCACTACCAGGCTGCGTTCATATTTTTCAACAATATTTGCAGCACACCTACGTGTCTATACACGTACGACGAGATGTAAGAGAGGCTTAACACTTAATGTATGGCAAACTTATGGTGTCAAAAATGAAAGAATATCAAAATGTTTTTAACATTGTGTTTCAATTATTAAAAATAGAGCATCAAATATTGCCAAAAACAAGCCTGGTTTGACCTTGGAAATAAAGCGGAAGGTCAAAGATAAAGCTTAAAGCTATAGTACTATACAGGATCTGTGCTTCTATTATAGCAGATCACTTTCAATATATGACATTTTATTGACTTTTTTTCATTTTTTCACTGAAAAGGGAAGCCATATAATCTTCATCCTGTAAATTCAAAAAGGAGTGAAAAACCTGGTGTTCAAGTTCAAATAAATTAAACAACTGGAAAAAAATCGATTGACGTTAAGAAAGACCCAGAAATGCTTAAGCTTGCAGATGAAATATGAAGGAACGTTTAGTTGTATTGATACTGTCAAGGTTTGCAGATTTTATGTAGATGGCGGGAAAGGTGAAACGATTTTGTACCCTCTAAACTACAAAAGTACCTTTTTAACTAAAATATATACATAAAAGTTACATCAACAAACAGTATTTGTTAGACCACTGCATGCTATCTTTTTTATTTCACATTATTGCTTAACAAAATATTGTTTTATAAAATCTAAAGTGTATTGAGTTGCACAAAGTTATTCAAAAACACTCATAAAATGTAAATGCATACTTTATTAGAGCTACTGGGTGATGTATATTACAGTACATAATGCCAAAAAGTGACTATGAAAGCAATATTAAGTAAAAAACACTCATACAACTGCATATTCACAAAAGACACATGTCATGAAGCCACGTGTAATTCCTATTAGTACATTATCAAAAAAACACTTCAGTACAAAGCACACTTGGAGTTTTAACCTCTAAAATGAATTTTCTCTATTGATTAAAATACAGTAAAAACAGTGAAAGTGTGTTTTACAATTTCGAGCACACTGCCAAATTATAACAACCACTGTCGAATAACATCTGTGATGATGCTGTGTTACATATTTAGAAATCATATATTGGAAAGGTCAAACTGAGTTTAACCATAGCCTTTTATTACTGAATCACAGAATTACTTGGAGAAAAAGTGTTTGATTTTTCTAGAACAAAAAGGATCATTTTTTTTATTTCAACGCTAATGTCATTTTAGAAGAAGCTGATCTTGAAATCGGTTGAAATATGATAGAATCGGGTAAGAAACAAACGATATTTTCAAAATAGCTTTCCTGCTAAAACAAGTATTAAAAAGCTTAGACATTCGCATGAATATCTGATCATCCAATTAACTTTATAATACATACAAAGGCCAATGGTAGGTTCAAAATATTTAAAGGTGGAAAAACTAGCTTAAGAATATTTAGAAACCCAAAGTAACGTCAAGATATGTAAATGCCAAAGGTAACTTCAAAATATGAAAATACCAAAAGATTACTTTAAAATATTTACAGATGCCACAGAAAGTTTAAGTGGCACAGTGACAAAAGATAGAACATGTCCTTAGGGAATAGTAAAAGAAATAACACTGCATAGCCCAAACCAGGTTAGTGCTTACACAGGGTGGAAGTTAAAACTTTACATCAAGTTATAAACATGAAATATAAGAATTATTTCTGTCCACAGGATTGTTTTTTTTATTTCCTTGCTAGATCTGACTAGTCTCACATTTTCCCAACACCCATCTCAGGCCGAGAGGGACTGCTTGGATCAATAATACAGAGGGCATTCAGCACTAAGTCATTGTTTGATTTTGTTTTATTTACATTTTAATGAACTCTTTATTTTAAAACAAGTACCAATACAAGAACATATTATCACGATTGTTTACGCAAAAGTGTATCTTATTGGCAAGTGACCAATCAAAATCCATCTTTTAAATGTAAACTTTGTATCAGAGATCTTGATTGGTTAGAGATTCACTTCACTGTTTACTTCCTTTTTATGCTGATTTAAAGAGTGTGCTGATTTATTGAACCAAGAAGATGACATTGTTAGCAGGGTTAACTTTTTGACAATATCAGTGACCATACAGATTTTCATATTTTTAAATGTAAAATACATTTTTATGAAGAAAAATGTATATACTTACCATATGAAAATACTTGGGTAAGCTTTGCTTGGCATTCGGTGACCGCCACATATACTGTACATAGAATTTAAAATATGAGGGGAGACCCTCTTTAAACCTATATACTTGCTACCCTTTGACCCCTGGTGAGCTAATTCACTCTGCCATGCGCAGTAATACAGAAATAGTTCATTCTTTTTGTGAATAAACATAAATGCTGAAAAAGGTCTTTTAAAAGCAGGGCAGGCGGGAGGGTGATTTGCTGTTTTCATATTGTAAGTATATACATTTTTCTTCATAAAAATGTATTTTACATTTAAAAATATGAAATTTTATTTCATAAAAATGTAATATACTATACCATATGAAAACACTTGGATTGAATGCCCACATGGAAGGATGGTGGGAAAAAGACAGACTGAGGAAAACCACCCTAAGGTTAAATTGCATAAAGAGGATAGTTCCTGGTGCAATTGAACCCAAAACCTCTGTGCTGAAGAAAAAACTCTATTGAGTTAAATGAGTAGAATTAACTACTGCAAGAACTTCAGCACTGCTGTCTACACCTTATTTGGTCAGCTCAAAGGAGAGGGCATAAATATGCCACTGTCCTCAGAATAGGAACATGCCAAGAGGCACTAAGAAGCACGGTTCTAAAAATGGAGATGAAGAACAGAATCCCTTAAAGGGAAATGCCACCCCCCTTTTTCTGAGACTAAAAAGTCTCAGAATGACTTAAATTGAGGAATTTAAGCAGAAGAGAGAGAATGGGCTGAGTGGAAACAAAAGTCCACTACACTTAAGAAACCATAGAGATTCTTAAGAACAACATCTCTGAAGGAAAATAAGTGAAGTGCAAGAATTCCGAGAGGAATCCCCCATGATGTAAGCAGTGGGAAACCACCGAAGAGACCAGAATGAAACCTGGGCAAAAACATCATGGGCCTTCAAATGTGGAACAGAGTTAGAGGGAATAAAGGATAAAATGTTATCCAAAAAGATATTGTCTGAGCAGCAATATCACCCTCTTTGAACTTCAGAAGAAAGACTAAGAAGAAATCCTCCCAAGAAAGTCAGAATAGCTAGATAGCTAGTATCTTAGGAATCTGACTGTAGGAAAGGAGAGGTCCTCTAAGTCATCCTGACCAAAGACAAAAAGTCAAAGCAGGAAGAGCGTTCTGAAGATAACTGGCTTAAGCCAGAAAAGTAAGATCTAACTTAAGGATGACTTAGGCCATCCCTTGAGAGTGAGAGAAAACCTTTAAATAAAGGAATCAAAATCACTCTTTCTCCTTCCCAAAGAAAGGGAGTAAGAAAGACTGTCTAATATGTGAAAAATGTGGCTCAGCAAGTAAACAGGGTTCAAGAGGAGCCTTGGTAAGAGCCTGCAGAAACAAGGTTTAAGTACCAAAGGTAGGTGACGACTACCCTTATTGTGGACTTAAAGAAGCTCTAAAAGAGACTTCCAAGCTCCCTATAAGAACCCAACTCCAAGTTGTACCTGGGACAGTTGAAGCATGGCAGAGTGGCCATGTTTCTCACAAGTTTTTGAAGCAGTTCCACATTGCTTCATAGACAGTTATGGAGGATAAAAATCCTCCAAGACCCCTCCTGTGAAAATTCTTCTTAAAGGAGACTTCAGCCAGAAAGCTTGAAGAAAGGAACTCCATAAAAATTAATAACAAAACTCTAGAAGAGATTGTTATAGAAGAATAAGAGGAAGAGCCAATGGCTTTCTTAAAGGAGATATTGAGGCCAAAAACTTGGCACTTGCCAACAAGGAAGGCTATAAGAAGAATGGTACAGTTCTGAAAGTTGATTAACTTTCTGGCCATAGAGGACAAACAGCTGAAGGAGGGAAGGAGTAAAACAAGTACTCCGGACCAAAGCACTCCAGGGCATCTGTTGCCAGAGCCTAAGGATCTAGCACAGGAGGCACATGCAAGAGCAGCTTATGATTGAATCACATGGCAAAAGAGATCTAAATCAGATGAGAAGTTTGAGACTACCATCTGAAGATCCAAGAATAGAGAGACCACTTTATATGAAAGGTGCGATAAGACCTCCAGAGATGGTCTGACAAGGATTCATGCCCCTGGATCATGAGAAGGTGGAAGAACAGACTTGTTCTTGTAAAAATAATGGCAAAAGGTGCCAAAATAGATATACATGTCCCAAGAGTGGAAGCTCTCCTGATATAAAAAAGAAAGCACAGACAACAGTGTTACCTGAAACTATCTGAAGTGTCCCTTACAGAAAGGACAAGTGAGGAACAAATGTCTTGAGAACAAGACATCTGTGTTGTTTGAGGCTGAAAAGATGATCCTTTGATGAAAGGATAATACAGGAACAAATGTCTGAGCAAAAAGGACAGCTATGAACTCTAGAACTGATGAACAGATCGGACAGCTACATCAAAGATGGACCTTAGTTGGTCAATAGAGCACAAAGAGCTCCCAAACCCTGAAGTGAAACATCCATGAAAGTAGATGTAAAATCTAGGGAATTAAAGGGAGATATGCAAAGACATAGTTCCCAGGATAGTACCATCTTAAATGAACCTTCATAGAAGGATCAAAGAATGGGCAATCCAGAGCACCTTTGAGAAGGAAAATCAAAGTGTCCTGAGTTGACACTGAAGAAGTGGCATGTGCAGGCGACCTTGAAGAAGTGGCTTCCAAGTGGAAGCCAAGAGAAATAAAGGTGCCCAGTTGGAGAGGTAATTTAGAGGTGTTCCAAGGCAGAGAAAGGATGAGCTGCTGAATAGGCAGAACCTTGTCCCTGAGAGGAACACCTTTAGACAGGCTAAGAACCTGACCCAGGAGGGAGACCTGTTGTAGGAACAGATCTAACTACTTCCTACTAAGAACCACTCCAAGTTGAATGTCAACTCTAAGACAGTTGCAAATGAGCCTCTGACAACTATTGGCTCTAATGAGCCTATATGTAGTCACATGTGCACTGAGATGCCCAACCTCAAAGCCAACTTTCCTTACTTCCTTGACTAAGGAAGTAAATCCTGAAAGGCTAGTGGCTAGGCCCTAAAGCATTGCCACAAAGTGGTACACCCTGCCCAAAGCAAAACTCTGAGCAAGAGTGAACCAAAGAAGCCAAAGGAGAGAAAGGAGGTATATTGAGGAAGAGAAGTGGTCCACTGGCCAATTGAGAAAATGATCAACTGATAAGTTGCATCCTGACAGTCTGGAGAACCAGGAAAAGATATAAATCTAATGGTTGGTTTCCAGTATATCTTTGTCAAGGATAATGCCCTGAAAAACAAAACAGGAAAACAAGAGCTCAAGATACTTGAACTGCCCATGTGAACAGCCCGTGTGAGACTGAATGACAAAGAACAGCATTCTTCTGTGGAGAAGAGCTGAAGAAGAAATCAGGAAAGTGGAATCTGAGAGACCACTGGAATGTGAACCAAGTTCCAGAATGCTGGAAAAAGAAAAGCTGCACACAAACATTTCAATAGAAATGGAAGAAATCAGTTGACCTCCCACTGGCAAGTGGAGGGATCTGGGAGCAAGAGTGAAAAGTTGCAAAATACAAATCCACTCTTATCTCCTGGAGGCTGAGACTCTGCCTCTGGAAGGCATTCCACCATCAGAATGTTGGAACCTGGAAAGGAACCACATCAGAGAGAGAAGACCACTAAGTTAGAGAGAAGACTCCCTAGTTGGGAGGAGAAAGGTCTTTATTGGCCCAAATTACCCTACCAAGTGACTAGGCACAAGAGAGGGAAATGGATAAAGAAATCTCTCAAAACAAAGTGCAAAGATGGCTGAAAAAGGCTATAGATCAACCAGCTAAAATGGAGCTGGAAGATCTACTGAAAAGATGTCCAAAGCATGGTGGATGAAAAAGACCACTGAGAAGTATTGCCTGGTCAATCAACTTGAATAAGTGATCAACAAAACAGGACTGAAGGAAAAAATCCCACAGTACTAAGGACCTGAAGGTCCATCTCAGATCTCCCCTAATAGCAGAGGACCTCTGCCTAGGGAAGAGAAGGTCTTAAGAACCCCACCACGCTAGATCCCAGGTCCAGAAACCTGAGCAAGTCAACCCAGAAACCCTGCGAAGAGGGTTTTTTACCTGGCAAAACTAAGTTTTAGAAGGTAAATTTGGGTAATTACCCAACCAATAAAACTTAGAATGAGAAGATCCTAA